>CM035270.1:107851821-107943156 GCA_020226075.1 Hydropotes inermis
CAGACATGACTGAGTGACTAAGCATGGCACACACACTGCTGGGGCCACAATCAGAAACAGTTGGCCACAGTCAGAAACAGTCAGACATGACTAAGTGACTAAGCATGGCACACGCACTGCTGGGGCCACAATCAGAAACAGTCGGCCACAGACAGAAACAGACATGACTGAGTGACTAAGCATGGCACACACACTGCTGGGGCCACAGTCAGATACAGTCGGCTACAGTCAGAAACAGTCAGCCACAGTCAGAAACAGTGGGCCACAGTCAGAAACAGTCGGCCACAGTCACAAACAGCCGGCCACAGTAAAAAACAGTCAGACATGACTGAGTGACTAAGCATGGCACATGCACTGCTGGGGCCACAGTCAGATACAGTCAGCCATAGTCAGAAACAGCCAGCCACAGTCACAAACAGTTGGCCACAGTCAGAAACAGTGGCCCACAGTCAAAAACAGTCAGACATGACTGAGTGACTAAGCACAGCACACAAACTGCTGTGTCTACAGTCAGAGACAGTCAGACACGACTGAGTGACTAAGCATGGCACACACACTGCTGGGGCCACAGTCAGATACAGTCAGCCACAGTCAGAGACAGTCAGACATGACTGAGTGACTAAGCACATGCACTGCTGGGGCCACAGTCAGAAACAGTCAGACATGACTATGTGACTAAGCACAGAACACAAACTGCTGTGTCCACAGTGAGAATGGTGAAATCCTGCTCCTCTGAGCACCCCACTCTCCTTTCCTCCCCACCTGCCCTGGCTCCCTCCCCAGGAACCCAGAGACCCCACACTCTAGCATGGCAGGGACCCAGAGGCCCTCTTCTACCCAAGCCAGAGTCTATCCTGATTGGATGGTGCCTGTGTGTGGGACTCTGAGCATTCACCAAGGACCTGGGGTTCAGTCCCTAGTAGAGGAGTTGGAACCTCTAAATCTGTGTGGTGCTGCCCCCTGCAAAATAAAGTAAGAAAAAAGAAAGAGTTTCCCTGGTGGCTCAGTGGTTAAGAATCCACCTGCCAGTGCAGGAGACATGGGTTCAAATCCTGGTGCAGGACGATCCCACATGGCAATGAGGCAAGAAAGCCATGAGCTGCAACTACTGAGCCTATGCTCAGAGCTCGGGGGGTCGGGTGGGGGCTGGGGAGTCTGTGTGTGTGTGGGGGTGCATGGGGTGTGTGTGTGTGTGTGTGTGTGTGTAGGGTGTGTGTGTGTGTGGGCGGGTGTGTGTGTGTGGGGGGGGGTGGGCTGCAATAGAAAAGTCATCGCAATGAGAAGCCGGCGCACTGCAAGGAAGTGTATGTAGTTCCCACTCATAGCAACAGAGACCCAGCACAGCCAAAAATAAATAAGTAAATTAATTAATTAAGAAATAAAAAGAAAAAAGAAGGATCACCCTTAAACTGTAACTTCGTGTCTTTCCAGCTCCCTCAGACCATCTCCCACTCTGGGACGCTGTTGAATACAAGTGCCGAGAGCGGGCATCTTTCTTCATCTCTGATTTCAAAGGGAAAGCTAAACATTTTCTATCAAATATCTTTGCATGGGTTAATTTTTATCAAACACTTCAATGCTTTGATTAAAACAATTTTCCTCCTTTATTTTGTTAGCATGCTAAAATTACACTGTATTCTAGCAAACCAATTTTAACATTCAGGGTAAACACGCAAATTGGTCAGAATGTGTTAACATTTAATGCATTAAATTTTTGGAATCACTTTGGCAATATTTAATTTGGGATTTAAAAAATATGTTATTATTATTTTTTAATTGGCTTCCTTGGTGGCTCAGATGGTAAAGAATCTGCCTGCAGAGCAGGAGACCCGGGTTTGATCCCTGGGTCAGGGAAGATCCCCTGGAGAAGTGAATGAGTACCCACCCCAGTATTCTTGCCTGGAGAATCCCATGGACAGAGGAACCAGGTGGGTTATAGTCCATGGGGTTGCTAAGAGTTGGACACGACTGAGCGACTAGCACTTTTCACTTATTTATTTGTCTCTGGGGCCCGGGCACACAGGATCTTTCATTGCAGTGCGTGAGTCTCTCTCTGGTTGTGGCTCTCAGGCTCCAGAGTTTGGGGGCTCTGTAGCTGTGGTGCTGGGGCTTAGTTGCCCCTTGGCAGGTGGGATCTTAGTTCTACCATCAGGGATGGAACCTGTGTCCCCTGCATTGGTAGGCAGATCCTTAACTGCCAGACCTCCAGGGAAGTCCCTGTAATTTTTAAACTATATTGTTTCATGTAATATCCTCGACGGGTTTTCGTACAAAGTTATGATAGCCTCATATGTGAAGCTGAGGAATGTCCTTTCTTTATTCAGTTACCTGGGAGAGTTTGTATGAAACTGATTTTATTTCCTTCTTATATGTTGGTAGAATTCACGGGGAAGGCCAGTTTAGCTTGGGATTTTCTTTGGGGGAAGGTTCTTTGCTTTAAATACTCATTTGCTAGGCTGTACCAGGTCTTGCTGTGGCACGTGGGTTCTTTGATCTTTAGCTGAGGTATGAGAGATCTTTTAGTTGAGCCATGTGGGATCTAGGTTCCTGACCTGGGAGTGAGCCTGGGCCCCCTGCTTTGGGAGCACCGAGTCTCAACCACTGAAGAACCAGGGAAGGTTTTAAATTACACATGCAACTTCATTTATAGTTATAGGACTTATTCAGGTTTTCTATTTCTTTTCATGTCAGTTTTTCCATAAAAAATTTCAAATTTTTTACATGAAGTTATATTATACTCATCTTTCTAATGTCTATAAGATCTGTATTGACGTCTTATTTTTCATTACAAATACATCTTTTGGTTCCTCTTCCCTGTTTTGGGGGCAATCTCATTAGAGATTTATCAATTTAACAAACTTTTTTAAAGGACCAATTTTGCACTTTACTGATTTATTTCTATTTTACATTTGTTTTCTATTTCATTAAATGTATATTCTTTATTTTCCTCCTTCTACTTTCAGTTGGTGTTTTCTGCTATTCCTGCTCTAAATTTTGAAATAGATGCTTAACTCATTAACTTTCAGTCTTTCTTCTTTGTTAATATAGCATTTAAGGCTATAGTCTTTCCAAATATTTGCTCAGTCAAGTCTGACTCTTTGTGGCCCCATAGACTGTAGCCTGTCAGGCTCTTCTGTCCATGGAATTTTCCAGGTAAGAATACTGGAGTGGTTGCCACTTTCTTCCCCAGGGGATCTTCCCAACCAGGGATCAAACTCACCTCTCTTGTGTTTCCTGCATTGGCTGGCAGATTCTCTAACACTGGCGCCACCTGGGAAGCCCTGTATCCTGCTAGATTTATATGTAATACTTTCATTATCATTTCAGTTTTTAAGTATTTTATAATTTCCACTGTTTTCTTTTTACTAACCCATGAATTACTTAGATTTTTTTTAACTTTCCATACAATATGTGTGCTGTGTGTGTGTGTGTGAAGTCGCTTCAGTCATGTCTGACTCTTTGCGACCCTATGGACCATAGCCCACTAGGCTCCTCTGTCCATGGGATTCTCCAGCCAAGAATACTGGAGTGGGTTGCCATTCCCTCCTCTAGGGGTTCTTCCCAACCTAGGGATCGAACCTGCACTATATAGAGATTTAAACTTTTATTAACGATTTCTAGCATAATTGCACTGTGCTCAGAGAAAGTATTCTGTTTATTTCAATCATTTGACAATTGTTGAGACTTCCTTTATGAGGCAGGATATGACCAATTGTAAATATTCTCTGTTGTGTCAAACTAGTATATATTCTTCAGTTTTTGAGTGAAGAGTTCTATTTATGTCCCTTAGACAGTTTCTTAATCTTGTTGTTCAAATTATATATATTCTCTTTGATTTTTAAAGTTCTATTAATTACTGAAGAGGGGTGAGTTGGACTCTCCCAGGATAATCATAGATTTGACTATTTCTCCTTGTATTTCTGTTGAATTATTTAATTACAGAATACGAGTCAATTTTATTACTTTTCTATTTATGGTTCTGAGAATGTGTGCCTCTCTTTGAAATTTGCTGCCATCTGCAACATTAGGACTGGAGAAGGAAATGGTAACCCACCTCAGTATTCTTGCCTAGGAAATCCTATGGGTAGAGGAGCCTGGCGGGCTATAGTTCTTGGGGTCAAAAAGAGTCAGACACAACTGAGCAAGTGAGCTTGCACGAACTCGACGTTAGGACACTTTTCTTCCAATCCTCTGTCCATCCTCTCCAGCTCCTCCCACCAGGCTCCTTGTCTGACCAACTCAGTTTAGTGTTCATCCTTCAGAATCAGCTGAGTGTTGTCGGCTTGGATTAGATTACCCAAGCCCTGCTTGTGAACTTGAATTAAGACACTTATCACATTACATTATAATTTCCTATTATCTTTTTTCTTACCTTGGTCTGAATCTTCCCATGTCAAAAGGAATCTGATCCTCAATGTCCCGTGATGACAATGTAGGTCCGTGTTGCTATTGGATTAACTATGCCTTGTACGTGGAAGTTGCTTAGTTGATATTTATGGCATATAATGAATGAACAAATAAATGAATGTTCTTAAAGTCGTAGCTTTTTGATTTAAACCTTTATCCACACAGCCTCTAGTCCACTTCTGGTTCTTGTTCCCTTGGCCTCTGTGCATTCCCCAGGCCTGTTCTGTTTTTGGCTGTAGCCATCTCACCCCCTAGGTCCTGCTTGCTGCCTTTTCTAAATGATCTCACCAGACACACCTCTCCCTTGACTGGGAAGCGTTGAAGGTCTGTCCCTGTTTTTCAACCCACATACTTTGTCTAGGTGCCACTGTGTTGTTGCCTTTGATTATAGGCCTGCGGCCGGCAAAGGCTTTGCGTTGATTCTGACATGGCAGGAGGACTTGAGGAAGCATCTGGTCTGGCCTGGGGTGTGCTTCAGAGTCAACGCTTCTTTGGAGTTACTGTTTCTCTTTTGTTCCCACTCTAGGTGGCTTCCCTGGTGGCCCAGCTGGTAAAGAATCTGCCTGCAGTGTGAGAGACCTGGGTTCAATTCCTGGGTTGGGAAGATCCCTGGAGAAGGGAAAGGCTACCCACTCCACTATTCCGGCCTGTAGAATTCCCCAGACTGTATAGTCCATGGAGTCGCAGAGAGTCTGACACGACTGAGCGACTTTCCCTTTCACTAGCTGGCTTTGTCTTCTGTTCGTGGTCTGTTCTCTTGTTCTCTGCTCACATGTGGTAACGCATCCTTCTGTATCGGCCACCTCGTCTCTGTGACCTCGTGGACTCTGAGCCGCCACTCCCTCAGCCGGAACCGCAGCCCTGGCTCGCCTCTGACTGCAACCTCCTGGACGTGAGCCGGTTCGACCCACTCCCACGGTCTCCTTCCTGGAGGCACACTGGCCTTCCTGCTGCTTGCCTTGGTCCTTTGCCCAAGTCTGTGATCCAAAACAGCGCTTGCTTGCTGACCGAGGACTGCAATCAATCCATTCTCCAGCACCATTTCCAACTTGTTAAAAGTCAGTGCAATAAATCCCATAGTTAATTGCTGAACAGGTAGTTATAGAGTAATCTATGTAAAACCCTAAAAATCAAAAGTCAGTCTACCATTCAGGGTTTGCTTTTTTCCTTTCTTTTTCCCTGTCTTTACTCTTGGAACTTACATTTAATTTCCATAAATTTTGGGCTTGCCTCCTTTCTACAATCATGAATATAGCCAGTAATAAGAGAGCACAGAAAGTGAGAGCTGAAAAAGCATTCAAGATGGAACAGTATACAGCCTTCTCCTTTTATAGATAAAAAACTGAGACCTAGAGCTGGAATAGGCTTGCTTACGACCATTTACCTCACTCCTTCTTTGTTTTTCCCTTTTGGCCAAGCCATGTGTATGCAGGATCTTAGTTCCCTGACCAGATATTGAACCTGGGCCCACACTGCATTGGCAGCAGGGAGTCTTAACCACTAGACTTCCAGAGAAGCCCTTATGTCACTTAAGGATTTACGGGCAACTGGATTTATGGGCAACACAACAAAAGATACTAGAGTTTTTGTTTTTGTTTTTTCCAGTATACACACATATGATTTAAATATTATTAGGTACCGGCCAGTCAAGCAAAACATGCAGATTATTTAGATAAGTAAATGGAACTTTTAAGAAACTTATTTAACTTGTTGCTTTTACTTGTTTATTCAGAGTAAAATGCATTGGATTCAGACTATATTGCATGCTTATTTGCTAATAATCTGGGTCTTCCCCGGTGGCTCAGTGATAAAGAATCTGCCTGCAATGCCAGAGACAGAAGAGCTGTGGGTTTGATCCCTGGGTTGGGAAGATCCCCTGGAGGAGGAAATGGTGACCCACCCCAGTATTCTTGCCCAGAGAATGCCCTGGACAGAGGAGCCTGGCAGGCTATAGCTCATTGGGTCGAAAGAGTCAGATGTGACTTAGCGACTAAACCACCACATTGCTAATAATAAAGGCTTATGTTAGTAAGTGTTTTCTTTGGCTAGACTCTACTCTGAGTACTTTCTATCTCTTAATAACTCTATGAAGCAGATACTTTTTGCTCCCATTTTGCAGATGAAGAAACTGAGGCAAGGTGACATTAAATGATTTTCCTCAGGTCACACAGTTAGTTAGGGTCACACAGAGGCAACCTGACTCCAGAGCTTGGGTCTTCACCGTGGCTGCCCAGCCTGTTCTTACAGTTCTTCTTCTTTCTCTTCCTATATGTAGTGAATTTCCTCCTTATTAATTGTGAAGAGTTTCCCATTCACCTAGACACACTCCAGAGTCGCCAGTCTCCCAGAAGAGCTCAGGAGACGGGAGCTTTTTCGTTCTCACGGCACTTCCTCTGTTCCATCTCTTTGCAGCGCTCCCCCGTTACAGGGCAGAGACTCGCTCACAGCCTGTCTCGTCATTTGCGGTGACATCTGTGCGGGCAGGGCACAGGTCACGTTCGTCATGGTGTTCCCAGAAGGCAGCCCAGTGCCTGGCATGCAGTGGACTTAACTGCGCTCTAGTCCTGCTTGGTAGTGGCTTAGTTGCTAAGTTGTGTTCAGCTCCTGCGACTCCATGGACTGTAGCCCTCCAGGCTCCTGTGTCCGTGGGATTTCCCAGGCTCCTGGATCCTGGAGTGGGTTGCCATTTCCTTCTCCAGGGGACCTTCCCAACCCAGTGACTGAACCCGTGTCTCTTACATCTCCTGCACTGGCAGGGGGATTCTTTACCTGAACACTATTCTTTACTAGTGCTGCTCCTAGTCCTGGTTAATCACTGGTAATTGAAAGAATCTGAAAGATAAGCAGTCTCTCTAGGCATAAACTCAATGTCGTACATCTACTGATTTTTTTTTGGTTCAATAATGGACCATGGATTAGTTTAACTGATACTTGATTGGCTTGAAAAATTAGAAAATAATCATAGGCAGCCTGAGCAGACCCTTAGCAAAACCAGTAAGGTTGAGCAAGGTTGATAATGTCGATTTTTGTTTTTGAAATATGTCTTGAAAGCTTCCCACCCCTGCTTTCAGTGACCTTCTCACTAATCAAGGCATGCCACATACCCTTTAACATTTTAGCTGCTTCTCAAAAGGTCTTGTCCTCAGGTTGTCCACAAGACTGGGAAATATCTAACAAATGGGTTCAACTCTAAGATTCAGAGGACACTGAAGCCTCTGATCTACAGATGGAGTTGGGAGTTTTGAATGCTTCTTTTCTCAATTTGGCAAAATAGGAGGATGGAGAGAGATAATGAACAGGGTTACAATAGCTCCTATTTGTTGAGCCAGAAACCGTGTTGATCATTTTACATGCACTGCTGTATTTATAGTTGTCACAACATTTCTATGAGGTGGACATTTAGCATTTCCATTTCTCACAAGCTTGGGAAGTAAAGGCTGATGTGATGTACCCATAGTTTCATATCTAACAAGAGCAAAACTTGAATATATGCTCAGTCACTGTCTGGCTTAAAGCTGTTCTCTTGCCCACGCTCAACATCCAACTTTCTTTCACGCGTCATGATATTTTGTGGACTGGACGGTATGGCCAAAGTTTGAATGCAAATTATTAAAATCTTATTGTGGAATTTAGTTACTGGGGAAAATAAGAGAGGGAATCTTTTTGGACATAAGGGCTAATTTGTTACTCCTAAAGTTATATCACCTGATCTCTCCTTTATATGGATTTGGCAATTGTGTAAGTGAGAACATTGGAACGGATGGGTTAGAGAGGACCCCTCAGGCTCTCTGCAGACCAATTCAATACTCCAGTGGCCAAACCAGTTATCCTTCTTCAGTTTTTACCAGCAAAAGGCCAGAAGTTTGTGGAGGATCATTCATCCTTCTTCTAGCAAAACAAGCCTCCCACTGTTCCCTGGAGAATAAGCCAATTTCAGAAGGGAATAGATGTGATTTCTTTTGAGCTTTCAAAGAACTTAATGGGGAGCCCCCCCTACCCCCGCAAAAAAAAAATTATGTGTCAGGGAAGCTCTCATAAAATGTAAGAAATACTGAAGGGAAAAACCCCAGCATAACCTGGTTGTTAAAGCAATTCTACCAAGATTAAAAATCCTTCAGACATTTGAACATTTCTGTGCTTGGAGCTAATACTATTATACATGTATTTATAATACGCTTGTTGGTATTACAATTATGGGTTAACAACAGTGCCTGCATACAGTATTTGCTTAGCTGAAGAAGCTGCTTTACGATATACTATAGTATTAGTGTATAGCTGAAAGCAAGCCATGCTGTCTGGATAAGTACCCCAGGGCTAGGTATTATTTTGGGAAGAGTAGTGATAAAGCACCCTCATGACTAATTCTGAGCATAACCTTGGGCAAACCACTCCATTCTCTAGAGATCTCAGTTTCTTCAACTATAGAATAAGGGCCAGAAGAGATGACTTCTAAGGATTCCTTAGAAGATGTTCCCTCTTAGCTGCGAGAGTCTCTGGTACTAAGGGTTATATTTACTTGTTAATTTATTTCCTGCAGGAGACTTTAGAGGCACAGTTTCGATCCCTGGGTTGGGAAGATCCCCTGGAGGTGGGCATGGCAACCCACTCCAGTATTCTTGCCTGGAGAATCCCATGGACAGAGGAGCCTTGTGGGCCACAGTCTATAGGGTCACAAAGAGTCAGACACGACTAAAGAGACTTAGCACAGCACAGCACAGAGCAAGCAGTAATTAGTTGAGTTATTAATTTCCTAAGAGCACCTACTAGCCACCAGGCCCCCTGTTTCCTGCTAGAAAAAGAGGAGTAAGGACGAGAAGCTGGTCTCACCCGTCAAGGGGTCTCCACGCGGGTGGAGGGGAGCCTGCGGGAACCAGGGCTGACCTGGGGCATGTATTCGCCTCGAGTGTGGTTTGAAGGGGTCGTAACAGGCCACCCTGGAAGACAAGAAATAACAAACCCAGACAGCATATTAAAAAGCAGAGACATCACTTTGCTTACAGAGGTCCATCTAGTTAAAGCTATGGTTTTTCCAGGAATCATGTACGAATGTGAGAGTTGGACAATAAAAAAGGCTGAGCACCGAAGAATTGATGCCTTTGAACTGTGGTGTTGGAGAAGACTCTTGAGAGTCCCTTGGACTGCAAGGAGATCCAACCAGTCCATCCTAAAGGGAATCAACCCTGAATAGTCATTGGAAGGACTGATGCTGAAGCTGAAGTTCCAATACTTTGGCCACCTGATGAGAAAAGCAGACTCCTTAGAAAAGACCCCGATGCTGGGAAAGACTGAAGGCGGGAGGGGAAGGGGACGACAGAGGATGAGATGGTTGGATTGCATCACTGACTCGATGGACATGAGTCTGAGCAAACTCCGGGCAATGGTGAAGGACAGGGAAATCTGGTGGGCTGCAGTCCACGGGGTGGCAAAAAGTTGGACATGACTGAGTGACTGAACAACAATAGGCCACCTAGCCAAGAAACTATCTCCGCCTTTTTAAAAGAAAAAACATCCTCGTCCCATTTCATGCTTTGGTTTAGAGCAGCCTCTCCCAAGTGTGTATTCTGTGGAAGGTTCATTTATTCATCTGACAGATGTTCATTGAGTGCTTGAATGTGGATTGAGTGTTGACCTCACAAAAGGGCTCACCATTAAGTGGGTTTGAGAAATACTGGATTAAACAGAGCCGAGGCTTCTGACGCTTACCAAAATGGAATGGAACTCCTGCCCTGCGGCCGGGGAGGAGCTCACGGGACCAGAGTTGTGCGGCTCACACTTTGGGTGGGAAGACCCTTGAAACGCAAGCCTGGGGTGTGGGTGGGGGTGACATGACAAGCTGCTCTTGTGTGTGCTGTTCGGCATCTGAACTAGAACTAGCATGTTACATTTGCATCGAAATACTGTTCCCAGAAATTTGAGTTGAGGTAATTCGTTCTTGAGAGGGCATCCACTTCAGTAGAGAATTAGAATATTAGATTAACTGAAGTTAATTTTTCAGGCCTTGGAAAAACGGGGTGTAGGCAAACACCCCAACAGCAGTGCCTTCTGGTTTCTTAGAAATGAGGCTGCTATTTCTGTGTGGGTGAGGCCTCTCTTCCCAGGCTGCTGGAAGAGAGTGGGCCAAAATGTACTAATTGGATAAGATGGAAATTACAGGAATTTGGAAACGGAGCTGATGAAGCTGCAAGCAGTGCTCATCAACAGCTAATCATTCTCCACAGGCGAGATGGCCACGCGGGGCAGTGAGTGATAGGAAGCCGGGCCAGCGGGGGAGGAGCTGGAGAACCCAGGCCGGGGCTAGAGGCCCCGGGTGGAGGGTGGACTTTTCCCAGACACTGTTCTCTGGGAGTGTTTCTGATTAGTCAAGAAGTGTTTGGGGGTTGGTTTGATTCCTCTTGTTTACCAGAGGAAGGGAGGCCCTGGGGGGCCATAGCGATGACTGTGGTTAAGACGATGACAATTTAGGTTTGTAGGATGCTCCCCAAGGACTCAAGCTCTGGAGGAGTGTTGTTTGTGTCCTCGATTCCCAACTAGTGTTTCAATGTTCCCCATCAGGTAAAAGGAAGGGAAGGGAGCTTAGGGAAGGGCCTTGACAATGAAAAGGAGGGAGGTTCTCTTAGTGGTGGGTGGGAAATGTTTCCACTGCTTCCTCCCCTACAGGCCTCTCTCCAGTGTGGGACCCAATTGCCTCCTTTGTGGGTTCCAATCCAATCACCCCGTTTCTCATATAGCAGGGGCAGCTCTATCAAAACTTCCCAAGATGTGATCTAAGGTAACCTCTTCTTTGATTTGGCACACATTTTCAGGAATACTATAAGAAATAGAAGGCTCATAGCTGTCACCAAAGTTTGGACTTGCTCAAACTCATGTCCACTGAGTTGGAGATGCCATCCAACCATCTCATCCTCTGTTGTCCCCTTCTCCCACCTTCAATCTTTCCCAGCATCAGGGTCTTTTCTAATGAGTCAGTTCTTTGCACATCAGGTGGTCAAAGACACCCCGCCTAGAACGCACAGTGGTGAGGTTTCAGGAGTGACCCCTATTTGTCTTCCCTGGAGGTAGGAACAGGACCCTCTCTGGGTCTGGGATTTCTGTCAACATTAACACAGAACATACTATGTACAAATACAGAAGATGTAACTCCTCCAATTAATTTTCCTGAATATCTCTGCAAATAAATTACCAGCTTGTCTTTTGTGGTTTTTGGAGGGGGAGGGTAAACACAGAAACCCTTGAGTTTCACAATGATAAGAAGGGAGCTTTTTGGTATAATGGGAAAAACTTGCCTCATGGAGACAAGAGCTTGGGACAGTGTTCACTTCAGTTCAGTTCAGTCGCTTATTCATGTTTGACTCTTTGCTACCCCATGGACTGCAGCACACCAGTCTTCCCTGTCCATCACCAACTCCTGGAGCTTGCTCAAACTCATGTCCATCGAGTCAGTGATGCCATCCAACTATCTCATACTCTGTCGTCCCCTTCCCCTCCCACCTTCAATCTTTCCCAGCATCAGGGTCTTTTCCAATGAGTCAGTTCTTCACATCAGGTGGCCCAAGTATTGGAGTTTCAGCTCCAGCATCAGTCCTTCCAATAAACACCCAGGACAGGTTTCCTTTAGGATGGACTGGTTGGATCTCCTTGCAGTCCAAGGGACTCTCAAGAGTCTTCTCTAACACTATAGTTCAAAAGCATCAATTCTTCGGTGCTCAGCTTTCTTCACAGTCCAACTCTCACATCCATACATGACCACTGGAAAAACTGCAGCTTTGACTAGTCGGACCTTCGTCAGCAAAATCATGTGGAACGATGTGGCCATGTACAAGTGGCTAAAAGCAAAACCAGGCTCCCCTCTGCTGTCCTGGGAACCCTGCTGTCGCAGCAGGGCCCGGGGTTCTGGGAGTCTGGTGGGAGGAGGATGCCTTCAGGTTGCCTGTTGTTGTTCAGTTGCTCGGTCGTGTCTCTTTGTGACCTATGGACTGCAGCACACCAGGCTTCCCTGTCCATCACCAACTCCCGGAGCGTGCTCAAATGCATGTCCATCCAGTCAGTGATGCCAGGGTGCCTGGGTGGTTTAAAAAGTCCCTTCTTAGATTAGGCCTAAACTAACTTCCTGGTAATCTTTATCCTTTGGAACAAGAAAAGCAACTCCATTTCTCTTCCTTCAACGCCATCGCCTTTCCAGCAGTTGAAGATAGTCACTAAGTCCCATAAATACTCTCTTCTCAGACAAAATTTAGCAGAAGAAAATTTGCAATGTGTTGAGTTCACTTAGGCTAGGGGCAGGATCCCCCGCCACATCAAGGTGCCCCTTCCAGCCCCTAAGACTTGAGTTCACTTTCCTGACTAAGGCCTTCAGGAGACACAATACGAAACTGATCATGGTAACAGCTAGAGGGAATAGTGTCATTCTAAAAAGCTTCTTTCTTATTCTTGTCAAAATTCTCCTTACGATTTTATCATGAAAAATTCTAAAAAAAAAAGGACGACAAGGAAAAAATAATTGCAAGGTATATGGTAAAGGTATGTTATTCTCAATTACGTGCTATTTTAAAACCTATATATATTTATTCTTTTTACTTTTGGCTGTGCGGGGTCTTCTTTGCTGTTGCAGCAAGTAGGGGCTGCTCTCTAGTTGCGGCGCACAAGCTCCTCGTGTGCAGCACGGGCTTCAGCGTGAGAACTTAGTAGTTGGTGGTGCCTGGGGTTAGTCGTCTCGAGGCATGTGGGATCTTCTTGAACCAGGGATCGAAACTGCGTATCCTGCATTGGCAGGTGGATACTTTACCACTGAACCTCCGGGAAAGTCCAATACTGTGCTCTTACACGTCTATTTTTTAATGGGAAAAGAATAACTAACACTTATGAAATGCTTGCCATGAGCTGGGGTGCTTCGCATGTATTAATAGAAAATCACGGAATTCTTACAGTGACTCTGTGAGTTACATGTTATCCCCATTTTACAGACATGGAAACTGAGGTACAGTTACCTCTTTGAGATTGAACAGCTGATGAGTGAGACAGAAGCAGAGCCCAGGAACAGTTAGAAAAAAAAAAAACATGTTCAGGACTTCCCTGGAGCCCAGTAGCTAAGACTCTGTCCTCCCAATGCAGGGGGGCTGGGTTTGATCCCTGGTCAGGGAACAAGCACTTCCTAGGTGGGGCAATGGTAAAGAATCTGCCTGCGAATGCAGGAGATGCTGGTTCGATCCCTGGGTCGGGAAGATCCCCTAGAGGAGGAAACGGCAACGCACTCCGATATTCTTGCCTGGAGACTCCCATGAACAGGGGAGTCTGGTGGGCTACAGTCCATGGGGTCACAAAGAGTCAGACACGACTGAGCACACAGGAAACCACCGTGTCCTCCAGGGAAGTAGATCCTTTATATGGCAACCGAAGATCCAGAGTGCTGCCGCTAAGACCCGGAGCAGCCAGACACATACATACTTTTTAAAAATCACAATTGTTCAACACTGAGAGACTGATTAAACAAGGCAGGACTTTTCCATGGAGTGGAATACCAGGCAATCAATAGAAAAACATGCAAAGGAAATGTTAATATGGCAGTATATACATATGCTATAAGTGAAAAAATTCCAAGGTTTTGTTATAAGAACAAACCACTGTTTCTCCTTTTTTGATAAATAAAACAATTGTTTATATACACAGTGAGAAACGAGCATGAAGAGATATGCCAAATTGTGAATAATAGTTTTCTCCTAAGGAACAGAATAGTGGTGACTTTAATGCTCTTTTTTTGAGTCTACTGTAGTTATATTTTTTTCCTAAATTCTACACATAAGAATGTAGTGATAGGAAAAATAAAAGGTACCTTTAGTTAAACATAGGAAGGCGAGGATGAGCAGAAAATTCCACAGTGAAGCCCCTCCCAGGACTCTCCTGCCCCATGGGCCTGCTGTCACTGTCCACAGGGGCCGGGGGTGTCTCCGAGAAAAGGTGGTTATAGTACCGCCTCACCATTAAAGCAAAACTCCCGTCAGAATGCGGTGATTTTCTTGTAATGGGGACAGTTGCTGGTGAGGGAATCCTAAGTAGAAATCCTTCCTCATTTTCCTGAAATGAGTCCATGAGCGTTCACACCCAAGCGTGGGCTCCCACAAGGCTAAGCTGCTGTCTCAACCACCGATTCTGAAGAGGGGAAGACACCCACAGTGAAGTCGACCTCTCTGTCACTTCTAGCAGACACCCCTTAGAGGGGACCGAGGGGCTCCAGACAAATGCCACTTTCCGAGGCGACATCTTCTTCCCCTGGACAGGGAGGCCTGGCGTGCTGCGGCGCATGCGGTCGCAGAGCCCGACACGACTGCGCGACTGAGTTGAACCGAACTGCGAGCTGCACTGCTGAGTCTTTCCGGGACGAACGGTGGCTCAGGGGTGAGGCTCGCTCCGGGAGCCCGTCTGACGGCGGGAGGTCGGGCGCCCCTGGTGCCCCGGTCAGGGCCAGCGCGTGCCCGGTGAGCTGGCGCGCCCGCGGACTCGCAGGCCCGAGGGCGGCTTCCCCGACGGCTTGAGGCCGCCGGCGCGCCGGGGTCTGCGCTGAGAGCCGCTGGGAGAAGGCGCCCTCGCTGCGGCCAGGAAGGAAGAGCAGTCTGGGGGAGAACCGTGGGGCTGCCCACGCGACTGGGCTCCTCCGCAGGGCTCGGAGCCCCCAGCAGGAGAAGCCGCAAAGCGGAACTCCTCTCTCTGCCGGGGCCTCCCCCCTTCCTCTCTGGGTCCTTGGAGGGCGGGAGATGCCGTTAAAATGTGTGTGTGTGTGTGTGTGTGTGTGTGTGTAGCCCAAATATGGTAATTTAGTGGCATTCTTCAAATCGGTATGGCCTTTCTCGATGCCTCTGAGGACTACCAATGCTGCTGATTATCCCTGGGCCGGAAAGTCAGATCTATAGTGACATAGCCCACTTTGCGGACGATCTGAAGGTTCTTTCTCTTCGGTGCCGTTCGGTTCGGTTCCGTCTCTCAGGCGGGTCCAACTCTGCGGCCCCATGGACTCAGCGTGCCCGGCTTCACTGTCCGCTGCCGGCTCCCGGAGTTCACCCAAACAATGTCCATTGAGTCGGCGGACTTGCAGTTAGCATGAGCAGAAAGAGACTGGGGTTTGGACTTTCCAGCAAGTTATAAATCTCTTCACTGGCCCGTCATCTTCCCGCTTTCCCCGCCTGTGCGGCCGTCATTCCCCGTCTCTTTTACTGTCGCTTCTCCCTCTTTCCCCTGCAGGTCTCGTCACCCATGGTCCCAATTTGGCCCAACCTCAACATCCAAAGTCATTAGGACCTATCACCTTCTCTGCATTCACGCTGGCGTTGCCCTGAGTCAGGCCTGCTTTTTGTGTTTCATCCACATATAAGATAGACATTTAGAGACCACCTTAGAAAAGAAAACCACGGGAGAAAATGACTTCTCACAGCGGTGGCCGGGGCACACCAGCCACAGGCAACTTGTACTATCATCTTGTATGAAGAAAACAAAATGTTGAGCTTTGTTTCAGCAAAACAACATCAACTATGATAGTCAATTAAAGTTGTCCACCTGTTTTATTTGCTTTGTACTTGTATTTGTAGATTACGTGCCTTTTCGTTTTTTCAGTGTAGCGTAAGATTTATAATCATGAGTTTACACCTAGGCTAATGTTTACTATTTTAAAATAATACTGTAATAAAGTAATATCTGGGGATATGTGAGAATTTTTTCCCTTTAAGATGGACCTGTACCTTTCTCAGTATGGAAAACACTGACCCAGTCCAACACTTCATCCACTGCAGAAATTCTTCTGGTGCACAAGGGGCTCAGTATTCATTTGCTGAAACAGTTTGACATGAAACTGAAATTTAATGATTTTAATCATTCGTCCTAGTTTTACCCTCTACAATGACACTCATGAAAAGTCTCAACCCTCTTCCATGCAACAGTTTTCCACTCCCTGATAGCCCATAATACCTTTCCACTTCTCCGTCCCTGCCCTTAGAAAGCTTCTCTCTCCTTCAAGGCCCAACACGAACACCCCCTCCTCCATGAAGTACTTCTTTAGGTTCTCTCCTAAGCAAAGGTGAATCCCCCCTCATTTGAACTTCCGAAGCATATCACAACCTGCTCCAGATTCTGGTCACTGGAGTGCATCTTTCTTCCTCCTATTTGTTTTGCTTTTTGAAAGAAGAATGTGTGTGAAATTAACTTGTATTCTCCTTAGCCCTGTGGTAAGTCACTCAGTCGTGTACAACTCTTTGCGGCCTGTGCACCACAGTATCGTGTATATTATAGATGTCTAATAGATATTTAGTGAATGAATCAATGAAAGATGCGAGAATGACTTGTGTACATTTTGTACTATGTAAATACACACACACAATAACCCTGAGAAACAGAGCAGTTCTGTGTGATGGGATGGTGTTTTGAGTAGATGTTCCCTCTAAACCAGGAGGCTGGTTCCGGCTGTTCTCCAGCAGCCCCACTGAATATCATCTCTAGGCTGCACACTTAAGCATCCCCTGTGCCAAGTCCTCTGGCCTGCGAGCACCTTCCGTTTGTGCTCAGCGTCCTGGGCCCCCGACCCTTGGACCACTTCTGCTAACGGAGTCTGAATAAGGAGCCTCCTTTCACTGAGTGTCAGTTATCTGGGTGGCCACTGTTCCTGTCCTCACCGGGAACGCTGGAGGAAAACCATTCAAACACAAGAGTGTGCCCTTCAGGAATTTACACCATGTGGGGAGAAGTAAAGTGTATCCATGCCAAATCCATGGGTAAGGAAAATCCATGGATGCCAGTGCCATGAAGAAGGAAATGGCAACCCACTTCAGTATTTTTGCCTGGAAAATCCCACGGACCGAGGAGCCTGGAGTCATGGACCCCAGCCCATGGGGTCACAGAGAGTCGGACACGACTGACAGACTAACATGCCAAATCGAACTGAAAATATGTCGCTATAAGAAAGCACACCGACTCGTAGAAGGCATGTGAAAACGTTTAAAAAGTACAACCCTGTGTGTACAAGATCGTTACATTATTTGAAATTAAGAGTATAGAGCTGAAGTTAATTATCACAAAATTTAGAAAGAAAGGAAGGAAGGAAATGGTAACTCTGTGTGGTGATGGAAATGTTAATTAGCTTGATTGTGGTGACTTTTCACATGTATATATTAAGTCATCGCATTGTACATCTTAAATTTATACAATTGAAAACTGTCAATTATACCTCAGTAAAGCTGGGGGGAAATATACACAGGGAGAGTCTATTGAGGAAACTGAATGTGTAAAACTCAGAACTTCAGGAGGATAGATAAGGATAGATAAGGAATAAGTGATTATTCATTTAACAAAAGAGTTTTTTAATACCTAGCTTTCTGAGTATATTTGAATTATCACAGATTTTTAAAGTTGGAAGGATCTTAAAGGTTATTTACTGTAACACTTGCATCTTACAAATGAAGAAAGAGGGGCCACCTGTTTTTTCACTCTTATTCCAGGACACTTTAGCCCTGCTGGAGAAAAAGAATCACAAAGAGCAAAGCAAATGGACTCATTGCCAAACTGAGCGTCAACTCCATTTGGGCCCTGAGCACCACTGGGTGATACAGCACCACTGGGTGATACAAAGAGCTGATTCATTGAAAAAGACCCTGATGCTAGGAAAGATTGAAGGCAGGAGGGAAAGGGGACGACAGAGGATGAGATAGTTGGATGGCATCACCGACTCAATGGACATGAGTTTGAGCAAGCTCTGGGAGTTGGTGATGGACAGGGAAGCCTGGTGTGCTGCAATCTATGGGGTGGCAAAGAGTCAGACACGACTGAGTGACTGAACTGAACTGAAGATGAGACTGGATTTGGTTTCTCTCTCTCCAAAGTATTCTTGAAATGCTGCTTTTAACAAACAGATTTAGGTGAGTTTCTTTGCCTATAAGTGAATTGTATTTGCTTTTGAAATCTTTAGGGAAAAAAATCTTTAGGTTAGGGAATAGGTATTGTCTCCCAGTGACTTATGATCTTATTTGACTAAAAACTAACTTTGGGATGTTTTAGAGGGCTCCTGAGGTATCTCAAAAAGAAATATAACTGGGTTATTTGGTATGTTATATTAAATGTGATCACTTGTAATTCTGGTATTGTAACCGAACTTTATTGTACACTGTAATCAAATGTTTGACCGTTCCTTTGAGTCTTTTGTCATTTATAGATATTTCTGTATACTGGTGCTGGTACAAAAATGCTTCATCATCAAGAAGATACAGAAGAAGACAAACGAGACAGTTACAAGAGCTCTATATCAAGATGATGGCTCTGCAGGGATTTCAGCCCATGTGGACTAAAACAAGGAGCTGCCCTGCCCCTGGGCCCCTAGATCAGGTTTCCAGAGATTTTTACTCCCTGATAGGCAGGATCAACGCCCCTACTCAGCCTTGAAGCAATTACAGAAGATGGACCTTCGCCCTTCTGCTTCCCGTAAGAATATGGGAGTAAAACCTCTGAGCGGGGAATGTAACAGGAGGGAAAGGGGCAGGGCACACCTTCTGAAAGAAGGATGTGGCCCAAGGACACAACAGGAACTGATTAGAGTCAGACGGGACCAAGCTGGCAGACAAGACTAGACCTTGATCCTCAGTCAGCAAGTGAAACGACACACCCAGAGGTGCCCTGACAGTTCCAAGGAGTGGGTGGTGGCCCAGATCCTGGAAATCTCTGCTGCTGAGTCGCTTCAGTCATGTCCGACTCTGCTGCCCATAGACGGCAGCCCACCAGGCTCCCCCGTCCCTGGGATTCTCCAGGCAAGAACACTGGAGTGGGCTGCCATTTCCTTCTCCAATGCTTGAAAGTGAAAAGTGAAAGGGAAGTCGCTCAGTCGTGTCTGACTCTTAGCAACCCCATGGACTGCAGTCTACCAGGCTCCTCCGTCCATGGGATTTTTCAGGCAAGAGTACTGGAGTGGGGTGCCATTGCTTTCTCCCTGGAAATCTCTGCCCCTTCCCCAAAATAGTTGGAATAACCCTCCCACTCATTAGCACATGAAATTAGCCAGCCTATAAAAGCTAACCACACCAAATTTCGGGGCTGCACTCGCCCTCTGCGACGGACGGCACTCTGTCTGTGGAGTGGGCTTCTCTCTGTATCTGAATAAATCCACTTCTTAACCAAAAAATAAAAAGAAAGAAAAAGACCACAGAATGTCCCAGAACACATGTTCATATTGGAGAAACTCTTGAGAAGAATAAAAACACAAAAGTCTCCACATCTGGACGTGTAGTAGTTGGGAATAAAGAGGAAATCGCAAAGCTATCAGAGGAAGACAGATTACCTACAAAGGAATGAGGACTAGATGCCTCATCAGCCACCTGGCCTGTCAGGAGATAATGAAGGGTAGAGCCAAGTGCTGAGGAAGCTACCTTTGATCTTAGACTCTTTTTCTCAGCCTCCTGTTCAATATTAGAAGGAAAATAAGGACATCTTTGGACCTGCCAAAACTAAGACGTTTTATGACCTACAAGCCCTCTCTGAGAGAATGAATGGAGGACATCTCCAAGAAGAAAGAGGAATCTTGGAAGAGAATGGGTTGCAAGAAATCAATGTGTACCAAGGAATTGGCAAAAGGGCTTTTGTGCAATAAGCCTTCATGGAGAATTGTTTTGAAGTTTCAGAACTGGTTTGGAGAGGAAGAGTCACCTAGCCAAAGCTTCCATCCATTTGTTCCCCAGTGTCTAGCAGTGGGCCGGACACACCACGGACGCTTCATAATTGATGGCTGCAAAGGCACACGCGTGGACTGCTGAGTGGTTCCATCCGTATGTGGCCTTTCCGGAATGTTAGTGTTTTCCCAGAGTGAGAGCTACCACCTCCATGACCCCACTGAGGTCATGACAGCCGTGGGTTGGGGTGTGTACAGCCAGGGAGGGTCTCGCTGCCTGACTGCTCCACAGTCAAGTCTGAATTGTGCTCCTTTCCACGGCTCCTGGGAAAATGCCTCTGTTTGGCCTCTTAGGCCTGAGGTCAAGAAATTTTGAGCTAACCCTTTGCTCCTGAGAGAGAGCAGGAGGGGACAGTCACATGTCTGGAGAGCCCAGGCTTCCTGCTGGCTGGGTGCCACGTGGGCATTCTAGCTCCATGTTCTGGGTCAGGTCTAGACACTTTACAAAACAAGCAGATCTCTCCTTGTGCAGACCTCACTTCTTGCTTCATGAGAAAGCCATGGAGGGACTTCCCTGGTGGTCCAGTGGTTAGAACTAAACTCTTTCACTGCTATGGGCTTGGGATTGGATCCCTGGTCAGGGAACTAAGACCCCACAAGCTGCGTGATGCAGCCAAAGAAGAAAAGAAAAAGCGATGTAATGAATGAAAAATCTGCTGCAGTACCTCCTCACTTCATCTGGCTCTGACGCCCAAACTGAGCCGTCACAAGAGATAGTCACTGGAAGCTGAGACAGGCTGTACCTCAACTCCACGGATTTTGGGTGGGGAGAAGCCTCCATGGTCAGCCCTGACGAAGCAGCCGTCCACACACCATCTCCTGATGCTGGGAGAACAGAGGCCAAGAGGAGGGCAAGCTCCCCTCATTATTTTCTGGGAACAAGAGATCACTATAGTCTTTCAGAAGGCGTGGAGAGAAATCTTGAATAGCCCAGCTAATTTCGAAGACGATTACTGGGCTTCCACAAAAGTTCGAAATCAAAGATGGTTCTGGTGAACCTGTTTGCAGAACAGCAGTGCGGATGCAGACCTGGAGGTCAGACTTGTGGACACAGCGGGGGAGGGAGAGGGTGGGGTGAACTGAGAGAGTAGCGTGGGAACATATAACTACTATATGTGAATTAGAGAGCCAGTGGGCCTATGCTGTGAGACACAGGGAGCTCAAGCCCGTGCTCTGTGACAACCTAGAGGGGTGCGAGGATGGGGAGGGAGATGGGAGGGAGGTTCCGGAGGGAGGGGGCATATGTGTACCTGTGGCTGATTCGTGTGTGGCAGAAACCAGCACAATACTGCAAAGCAATTATCTTCCAAAAAACAATTTAAAAAAATATCAAAGCAAGACAGATGGGAGTCCTGCCTTAGCTGGAATGCCGACTGCCAGCCTAAACAGGCCGTGTCCCTTGCCTTTCCAGGGGAGACTCCTTCGCTAATGTCTGGTGGGACCACTGTGACTCCATCTTTAAGGTTCTTTCCAATTCTAAAGTTGTGTGATGCACCATATTTTGGCTGCAGTAGTTTCCTAGTTTCCCACTGCAGCACCTGTTCATCTACTCATCTTTAACTACACGTGACACCTGAATACACTCTTGCAAGGGCTTCACACAGTCCGGCAGCTACTTTCAGGCCAGATTCCTGCTTCAACAGGACCGTCTGCCCCTCTGTTCCTCAGAGCCACCAGCCAGCACGCATTCACCTCCAGCCTGTCCTGTGCCCAACAGCATCAGCCCAGCAATGAAGCAAGACGGGGTGGGGGAGACAGACAGTAAGTGTGCAGACAAACACGCACATAGAATAATTTTCGGTATTAATGGCTATGAGGGGGAGACTTGATGCTGAGAAGGAAGCAGCCACGTTGTAGATCCATGGGGGAGAGGTTCTCAGCAGGAGGAGCAGTCACCAGCGTCCTGGGACGAGAACAGCCCCGTGCGCCTGCAGGGTGAGAAGGCCCCTGTGGCTGGAGCCAGATGAGAGGACAGCTGGTGGACACGCCTGGAGAGGTGGGCAAGTGTCCCGAGCTCACGGGCCTCAGAATGACACAAGGGAGGGCTTCGCGTTTTACTCCAGGGACAGCAGAAGGCCCTGGATGGTTGTGAGGAGGGAAGTGGCGGAGGCCAGACACTCACTGCCTGGTGAGGAGGGGGGACCATGGCAGGAGCCTGGGGTTCACAGCTGCCTGGGCTCCGGTGAGTCTGGAGGAGGCGGGGAGGACCTGACGGGCCCGCACAGAACAAAGGGGAAGGGAGGGTCGCTCAGTCGTGTCCGACTCTTTGTGAAGCCCTGGACTATACAGTCCATGGGATTCTCCAGGCCAGAATCCTGGAGTGAGGGGCCTTTCCCTTCTCCAGGGGATCTCCCCAACCCAGGGATGGAACCCAGGTCTCCCACATTGCAGGCAGATTCTTCGCCAGCTGAGCAAACAGGGAAGCCCAAGAAGACTGGAGTGGGTAGCCTATCCCTTCTGCAGGGGATCTTCCCAACCCAGGACTTGAACCGGGGTCTCCTGCACTGCAGGTGGACTCTTTACTGACTGAGCTATGAGGGAAGCCCCAAGAGGCTGTGAAAAGCCTCTCCAGCTGATCCCCAGTTCACACCAGCACCTTTCCTCTCGTCCCCGCTGAGCTGGGCTCGCCCGGCACATCCTGCCCTAAGCCCCTGTCCCGCCTGGGCCCTCTGCCCTGCAGTGACCTTGCAGCTTCTACAGAGGAGAACTGTGGTCTCGGTCCACTTCCTGCCCCGCGAGTATCCACGTCTGACTTTGTACTTTCAGGCTCAGGACAGGCGGTCCAGGCTGGCTCACCCCTTCCCCTCACTCAGGGCCCCCCAGCCCCACCCCAGCCCCCCAAGTGCTGCTCCCTCCTCCAGCTGCTCAGCCCTGCGGGGTCACGTCCCCCTGCAGGGCCCTAGCTCAGCGTCTCCACGGCTCTCGGCTTCCCCTCCACTCGCCCTGGGCTGGTTTTCCAGAAGCCTTTCCTGCCAGTGATCGCCAGAGACTGTCCCACAGCCAGGCCCTCGGGGCTGTTTTCTGTTCTCTTGTCACCTCTCTGATGAGCTGCAGGCTCTCCCCTTTTGAAAAGGGGTCTCTCTGACCGCCAGGCCCCTCTGCCCCTCGGGTCCCTGGAGCCCTTCAGTCTGTCTGCTTCACGGCGGGTTCCCTCTTGGACCCCTTCCTTCGCCGCCACTGCGGTCGCCCGGGTTTGGGGCTTGGGTCTCTGATGGTCCCTTGAACGTTCTCCACAACCAAGACTCAGAACTCTCCATCTCAGGGATTTTCCCCTGGTGGTCCAAGGGTTAAGACTTCATGCTTTCGATACAGGGGGCCCATGGTTGAGCCCTGGTCACCACACTGCTGTGGCCAAACAAGGAAGAAAGAAAAGCTCTCCATCTCAGATCTCCCCCCTCCCTCTCCATCTTTTAGACATCAGCTGTGCAGGAAACTTCCTGACCTGGGACACTTAGAGACACCCCAGGGAAAGCCGCTCAGTCGCACCCGACTCTTTGCGAACCCATGGACTATATAGTCCATGGAATTCTCCAGGCCAGAATCCTGGAGTGGGTTGCCTTTCCCTTTTCCAGGGGATCTCCCCAACCCAGGGATCAAACCCAGGTTTCCCACTTTGCAGGCTGATTCTTTACCATCTGAGACACCAGGGAAGCCCAAGAATACTGGAGTGGGTAGCCTATCCCTTCTCCAGGGGATCTTCCCGATGCAGGGATCGAACCAGGGTCTCTGCATTGCAGGCAGATTCTCTACCAGCTGAGCCACCAAGGAAGCCCTGATATGGTCCCAAACAGAATTAATTTTCTTTCAAAATCCACTCCTCCGGTGAGGTTTGCAGCAGTTGTGCTGGTCTCCTCCATTAAGCCCACATCCAGAGCGCCACTGTGTTCCACGGGGCCCCACCTCCTGACCTAGTTGCCCTCCTCCTCTCTCCCACGACCACCATCCAATTCAAGCCCTCTTGTAGTTTACCTGACCTACTGTGGCAGCTGCCTCCTGACTGCAGTCTACAGCTGTCAGCGCCCCCAGTTCTGCCTCTAATAAGCCACCAGAGTGATCTTTTCCACAGTAAAATGCCACGCTACTTTCCTTTTTAAATCCTCCCGTGTCTCTACACTTCTAAAAAATTTTAAGTCTTTTGGCTGGAATAGTAGCTCCTTCATGTGGCTAGTCCTACCTCTTACCCTTATCTCACGCCATCCATTGGGAATTCCTTGAAAATATCATGTTTCCTCTCAGGACTGGCTATATAATCTTCGAGGTCCAGTGCAAAATGAAAACACTGGGCTTTTTGTCAAAAAATCAGGAAGTCCAGACTTCCCTGGTGGTTTAATGGTTAAGACTCATGGCTTCCACTGCAGGGGGCTTGGGTTCAACCCCTGGTCAGGGAACTAAGATCTTGCACATGACGTGGCACAAGCAAAACAAATAGAACCAAGAAGTTCAAGGCAGTGACAACCAAGCATTAAACCGACAGCAAGATCCTTCTCAGCGTGGGTGTCCGGGGCCTGCACACCCGCAGGGCCACTTTACTTCCTTTGCACGTTTGTGCTTTCTGTGAACTGTTTGTGCTGCTTGAAATGGCTTTTCTGATGTTGCCTACCTGGCGAACTTATAGTTATACTCCTAGATCAGCGTGGTGGCTCTTAACGTTTTGAGATGGTCGTTAACCCACTTAAGAGTAATTTGCAAACTATGGGTCCTCTGCCCCTCCAAAACTGGATACGCAGACAACATGAAGTTTAGAATACAATTTCAGATGCTCTGGACGTACTCCAAGGTCTATAACCTGAACTCCATAGAGGCCCAGGAACCAGAGATGATTAAAATTTCATTTGAGAGTCATTTCAAATGCTACCTTCTCTACAAAGCCCTTCTGGTTCCTCTGAGCCCTCCTCCCTCTATGGGGCCTCTATCCATTCCACTATCATTAAAATTCTTGTCAGTCGCTCAGTCGTGTCAGATTCTTTGTGACCCCATGGATAGCAGCACACCAGGCTTCCCTGTACTTCACCATTCTTTGAGCAAACTCCTGGAGATAGTGAAGGACAGGGAAGCCTAGCATACTGCAGTCCATGGGGTCGCAAAGAATAGGACGTGACTGAGCGACTGAACAGCAACATGACCACTGAGTCCATGGTGCCATCCAGCCATCTCATCCTCTGTCACCCTCTTCTTCTGCCTTCAATCTTTCCCAGCATCAGCGTCTTTTCCAAGGAGTTGTCTCTCCTCATCAGGTGGCCAAAGTACTGGAGTTTCAGCTTCAGCATCCGTCCTTCCAATGAATATTCAGGACTGATTTCCTTTAGGATGGACTAGTTGGATCTCCTTGCAATCCAAGGGACTCTCAAGAGTCTTCTCCAGCACCACAGTTTGAAAGCATCAATTCTTTGGTGCTCAGTCCAATTCTCACTTCCATACATGACTACTGGAAAAACCATAGTTTTGACTAGATGGACTTATGTCAGCAAAGTAATGTCTTTGCTTTTTAATATGCTGTCTAGGTTGGTCATAGCTTTCCTTCCAAGGAGCAAGTGTCTTTTGATTTCATGGCTGCAGTCACCATCTGCAGTGATTTTGGAGCCCAGGAAAATCTGTCATTGCTTCCACTTTCCCCCCTTCTATTTGTCATGAAATGGTGGGATTGGATGCCATGATCTTCACTTTTTGCATAAATGTTGAGTTTTAAGCCAGCCTTTTCACTTTCCTCTTTGACTCTCATTAAGAGAGAGTCATTTACTTCTTCTTTGCTTTCTGCCATTAGAGTGGTATCATCTGCATATCTAAGGTTATTGATATTTCTCCTGGCAATCTTGACTGAAGCTTGTGATTTATCCAGCCCAGCATTTAGCATGATGCACTCTGCTTCCCTGGTGGCTCAGAGGTTAAAGCGTCTGCCTGCAATGTGGGAGACCTGGGTTCAGTCCCTCAGTCAGGAAGATCCCCTGGAGAAGGAAATGGCAACCCACTCCAGTACTCTTGCCTGGAGAATCCCATGGACGGAGGAGCCTGGTGGGCTACAGTCCATGGGGTCGCAAAGGGTCGGACACGACTGAGCGACTTCACTTCACTTTACTTCACTCTGCATATAAGTTAAATAAGCAGGTGACAGTATAGTTTTGTCGTAGTCCTTTGTTAAAATAACCATGGTAAATGACAGATGGTAGTTACCTGCCATATCTTGACACGTTTCGGAACTCACTGTAACTTGGCCGATTAGGTATTTCATTACCGTTTCACAAATGAGGAAACTGAAGCTCAAAGAGTTCACTGGGGCGCTTCCCTTGTGGCTCAGCTGGTAAAGAATCCGCCTGCAGTACGGGAGACCTGGGTTCAATCCCTGGGTTGGGAAGATTCCCTGGAGAAGGGAGAGGCTACCCACTCCAGGATTCTGGCCTAGAGAATCCCATGGACTGTGTAGTCCATGGGGTCGCAAAGAGTCAGACACGACTGAGAGACTTTCACTTTCCCTTAATAAAGAGAGAGAGAACAGAGGCTTCTGGTCTGTATCTACAGCCACTGGCCCTGTGCCCGCATATGGCTTACTCTCCTACTGCAGTCACTTGTCTCTGTCTTCACAGACTGAGCCCTGGGAAGGAACAAAGATCGCACTTGCATTCCTGCATTCTCTGGGCCTTTCCAGCAGTCAGTTTGTACTAAATACATGATTGTTGACTGAATGAAGGCTTGATTCCATCCTACGGATTCCTATTGTAGTCACAGCACAGATAATGCCTGGCATCCACCAACCATTATTTGAGAGAGCCAGCATGTTTCTCCACAAAAGAGGCCACGTCCTGTCCGGGTTATTTCTGCGGGGAGCCGATGTGGGGTGACTGTCCAGAGTCCATTTTAAGACAAACTGTGTGAACCAAACTCTGAGGTCATCAGGCCCAGGTAATCCTCTTGCCCAAAAAGTGAGTTTTCTACATGTCCAGGGGCCCAACAGCTCTTTGACTGGCTCTGCAGGCGTTTCTGGTAAGACATTACAGGTTTTCTAACAAGCTTAAAAAAAAAAACTGAACTAAACAAATAAATGCAAACTTGAATCACTTTGAGTGAATATTTACCCAGGATACATTGATTTAGGTTGTAAAGGTCTGGATTTTTAGGTTTCAATGAGTTAATAATATGTGGATTCTCAGTTGATTTCCCCACTTTCATCTGACTGCCTGGTGCTTGGAAAACTGACCAGTGGCTGGAAATAGACGGGGCTATCTTCTTCAGCTTTGGGAAGAGTCTTTGCTGATGGGATAGCTGACATGCACCTGTTGTGATTGACTCTGGTACTCCATCCACTGTGCTGAGATTCAGGAAGAGAATGGATGTGCCACCCGCAAAGGTTACATCCTTCCTGCCCAGCTTTGCAGCCCAGCCCTGAAGCCCTGTTTGAGTCTTGCTAGCGAGCACCACTGCACTGGCAAGGTTCTACCGGGAGCTCCCAGGAGTTTGGGCTCCAGGCCTGACCCCTGCTCACGGGTTCTCTCTACCTGACGCAGTCTTTCCAGGACAAACTTGCAGAGACAGGGGGGACTGGGTTATTGGTAGCAGAAGGGTCCATGTTTAATTTGAGGGAGATGTGGTTAGCAGTAACCAGGCCAGACCAATATGAATCTGTGCTTCCTTCTGAGAAGGAGCAGATATGAAAAAAATAGATTGTCGGGTGGTGTCTTTGGGGAATATTTTTGTTCTTATTGTCAATATTAACAGAATTTTCTAAGCTTTTACATAATATCGTAAATAACTACAGCAATAAGAAAAAGTTCCAGTTTATTTAAGGGTATACCATGTTCCAAGTACAAGGCTCCAGTTTTTAGAGCACATTGTCATATTCTCATAATAAGCCTGTGAGAGAGGTTTTATTACCCAATTTTATACATGGAAACTGAAGCATTAGGTTAAGCAATTTATTCAAGGTCACGTGATTTGCAAGGGAAACAGCTTGGATCTGAAGGCGGCTGTATTTAATTCGAAAGCCTGTCCTCATCATCATTATGATATCGGGGTCTGTTTTTTTTTTTTTTGATGGCAATGTGCAGCATGTGGGATCTTAGTTCCCTGACCAGGGATTGAACTCACGCTCTCGGCAGTGAAGTCCTAACCACTTGACGGCCAGGGGATTCCCCCGTGTTATTGCTTAACAGCAAAAAACCACCCCTCACTTGTAGCTGTGTCTTCAGACCACACCCTTTCTAGTTTCTCTCCCTCCGCATCTAATTTATCCTACAGACTGAGGTAGATTAAATTTTCCTAAAATATTGCTTTAATCCCTTCACTGCCTACTCAAAACACTGGCAGTTGCCTATAGGAGCAGAGTAATTTTCAAACTCACTCTGATAACTTGAGATTTTCTGTCAACTGTACTTATTTTAGGCAGAATACCTCCCTGAAGCTGCTACAACCTACACTTCAGGACATGAGACCTCTGGAGCAAAGTGGAGAAGAGGGCTGTAAACTTTGAATGAACCTCTGTAGAAAACTTGTAAATATTTCTTACTTTCAATAAAATGAAGCATTAAAGGAAGCATTTTCAAACAAGCGATTATCAATGACATTTTCCACATTTTAAATTACTAATGGTGGTTAATGTATAATTAAATTCTCTTTACCATCTGTTGCTTGCTAAAAACTTTAGTATCTCTTTCCAAGGAAATTTAATGAAGGGCTTATAAAAAAAACATTTTTCCTCCCCAGATATAACAGACTGGATCCAAATCAGGAAAGGAGTACATTAAGGCTGTATACTGTCACCCTGCTTATTTAACTTATGTGCAGAGTACATCATGCGAAATGCTGGGCTGGATGAAGCACAAGCTGGAATCAAGATTACTGGGAGAAATATCAATAACCTCAGATACGCAGATGACATCACCTTTCTGGCAGAAAGTGAAGAGGAACTAAAAAAACCTATTGATTAAAGTGAAAGAGGAGCATGAAAGAGTTGCTTAAAACTCAACATTCAAAAAATGAAGATCATGGCATCTGGTCCCATCACTTCATGGCAAATAGATGGGTGAACCAATGGAAACAGTGACAGATTTTATTTTGGGGGGGCTCCAAAATCACTGCAGATGGTGACTGCAGCCATGAACTTAAAAGACAATTGCTCCTTGAAAGAAAAGCTATGACCAACCTAGACAGCATATTAAAAGCAGAGATATTACTTTACCGACAAAGTTACGCCTAGTCAAAGCTATGGTTTTTCCAGTAATCATGTATGGATGTGAGAGTTGGACTGTAAAGAAAGCTGAGCACCAATTGGTGCTTTTGAACTGTGGTGTTGGAGAAGACTCTTGAGAGTCCCTTGGACTGCAAGGAGATCCACCCAGTCCATCCTAAAGGAAATCAGTCCTGAATATTCATTGGAAGGACTGATGCTAAAGCTGAAACTCCAGTACTTTGGCCACCTCATGCGAAGAGTTGACTCGTTGGAAAAGACCCTGATTCTTAGAGGGATTGGGGGAAGGAGAAGGGGACAACGGAGGATGAGATGGATGGATGGCCGACTCAATGGGCATGAGTTTGAGTAAACTCCTGGAGTTGGTGATGGACAGGAAGGCCTGGCTTGCTGCGATTCATGGGGTCGCAAAGAGTCGGACACGACTGAGCGACTGAACTGAACTGAACTGATCTTTTCTTTTCTCCTTTGCCTTTAGCTCCTCTTCTTTTCTCAGCTATTTGGAAGGTCTCCTCAGACAACCATTTTGCATTTCTTTTTCTTGGGGATAGTTTGATCCCTGCCTCCTGTTTAATGTCTCAAACTTCTGCCCATAGCTCTTCAGGCACTCTGTATATCAAATCTAATCCCTTGAAACTGTTTGTCACTTCCACTGTACAACTGTGAGGGATTTGATTTAGGTCATACCTGAATGGTCTAGTGGTTTCCCCTCCTTTCTTCAATTTAAGTCTGAATTTTGCAATAAGGAGTTCATGATCTGAGCCACAGTCAGTTTCTGGTTCTGTTTTTGCTGACTGTATAGAGCTTCTCCATCTTCAGCTGCAACGGATATAATCAATCTGATTTCGGTATTGACCATCTTAAGATGTCCATTTGTAGTCTTCTCTGGAGTGGGAAGGTTCTGGGAGGGTCTAGGATGTCCCAGAACATTCCCACTCAAGTTTTCCCTGCAGGGTTTAAATCCTGCTGCCTTAGGCAAGCTTATCTCAGACAGACAATGGGAAGGGTTAACTCCTGCCCTTTCCCGCCCATGAGAAACCCCTTTCTGCAACAGAGAACCCCATAAATGTTTAATTTCAGTTACAATAACGTGAAACAGACTCTAAGCTTCTTTCTGCACCACACCCACTCTGGCAAAAAAGAAGGGGAAAAAAAACTGTTTACGTTCAGCTGCAATTTATTCAGCAGAATGATTAATCAGTTAATTATTCCATCCATGGCACTATCCAAAAGCAGAGGAGTGGGAAGGCCTGCAGTGAGCCAAGTGGGGAGAGTGGACAGAGACGCAGGACACATGGACCAGTGTCTGTCCTGGCCCGGGGACCTGCCTCTCCCCTCAAACACCCCAAAATACAAAGAGTCTTTAAACTTTTGTCCCCACTCCGTGACAACAAAATCCCGTGTCCACCTTCAGACTCACCTTCTTTCCTTCCATCATCAGTCACATAGGAGCCGGTCTTATATGAGTTTTCTACACTGTCAACAGAGTGATCATTTTAAACCAAAAATCATCTGCCTAAAGCTCTGGTGGCTCAGTGGTAAAGAATCTGCCTGCCAATGCAGGAAACGTGGGTTTGATCTCTGGTCTGGGAAGATCCCCTGGAGAAGGAAATGGCAACCCACTCTAGTATTCTTGCCTGGAGAATTCCATAGAGCCTGGCAGGCTACAGTCCATGGGGACACAGAGAGTGGGACACAACTTAGTAACTGAACCAGAAAAACAATGCTTTTCCTTGCCTAGAATTCTTAAGGCTTCCTGTGCTCATCAAGGAAAAGGACTTTTGGGACTTCCTTGGTGGTCCAGTGGTTATGAATCCACCTTGCCGTGTGTGGTACCCAGGTTTGATCCCTGGCTGGGGGACTAAGATCCACATGCCATGGGGCAGCTACTGAGCCTTTATGCCACAATCAGAGAGGAGCCTGCGTGCTGCTGAAGATCCCGCATGCTGCAACTAAGACCAGATGTGGCCAAACGTAAGTAAATATTTTTTAAAAAGAAAAACAGCTTCTTCAATCTAAATGTCCATTGCCAAATGAATGGATAAAGAAGAATGAATGGTATATAAATACAGTGGGGTATTAGTGAAAGTGTTAGTCACTCAGTCGTGCCCAAGACTCTCTGTGACACTATGGACCTTCAGGCTCCCCTGTCCTTGGGATTCTCCAGGCAAGAATACTGGAGTGTGTTGCCATTTCCTTCTCCAGGGGATCTTCCCAACCCAGGGATTGAACCCTGGTCTCCTGCACTGCAGGCAGATTCTTTCCCATCTGAGCCACCAGGGAAGCCCAGTAGGATATTACTCAGCCGTAATAAAGAAGGAAGTAATGCCATCTGCAACAGTATGGATGGACCCAGATGTTATCCTACTAAGTGAAGTCAGAGAGGCAGAGAAAGGCAAATACTATGTGATAGATCACTTACATTTGAAATCTAAAAAAAAGTGATGTAAGTGAACTTATTTACAAAACAGAAATAGACTCACAGACAAAGAAAACAAACTTATGCTTACCAAAGGGGAAAGGGGAGGAATAAACTAGGAGTTTAGGATTAACATATATACACTACTGTCTAGAGCTATACAGTCAAATGTAGATAACCAACAAGGACCTACTTTATTACACAGGGCACTATACTCAATATCTTGTAATAATCTAGAAGGGAAAAGAAATCTAAATCACCTGCTATGCAATGTGCAACTAGACACTGTAAATCAGCTCTGCATCAATGAAAAAACACACACACACACACAATAAAATTTAAAAAAAGAAAAAGAGCTTCTTAACAGAGCGCAGACAGTCCTCCATGAGTGGCTCTTAACCATTTTTTTTTCTGCTGCTCCCACCTTAAACTTCCCCTGGTAACAAAGCGTCGACCATTCTCCGGTACCTAAGTGCTGTTTCTGCTCTCCAACACTTGGCTTAGTCCCTTCCTTAGCCACCTCTCCTGAACACGAACCGAACGAACCACAGCACCCTGAACAGCAAGAAGGCCTGGCCAGGGCACTCCCCTCCCCTGAGATCCTGGACCTCCAGAAAGCTTCCATGACCCCATGCCAGGTTCTGCCCATTCATTCATCTTACTCATCCCACTGCATCATGGCCTTTTGCTTCTTCTTGTGTCTTCTCTGGTCGCAAGCCTGGGGAGCTGTCCTTGTGTATGTCTGTAACTCTATGGCCAGCGTACGGTAAGCATTTAAGCCAGCCCTCCCTACATGCTGGTAAATTAGTGTGGGAGGTGGGAGTACATGTCTGGTTATCATGGCTTTCGATTTGGAGGAGAAGACGGAGCCTATATCTCTGTATCAAGAAGACAACCAGAGGGGCTTTGCTGGTGGCTCTGGGGTAAAAAATCCACCTGCCAAAGCAGGAGACCTGGGTTCGACCCCTGATCCGGGAAGACCCCACGTGCCACGGAGCAGCTGAGGCCGTGCGCCACGAACTGATGAGCCTGTGCTCTCGGGCCTGGGAGCTACAACTACGGAGTCCGCAAGCCGCAGCTACCGAAGCCCGCGCGCCCTAGGGCCCGTGCTCTGCAGAAAGAGAAGCCAGAGCAGAGAGAAACCCGAGCACCACAGCCAGAGAGCAGCCCCCACTCCCACAACTAGAGAAAAGCCCGTGCGGCAGCAGAGACCCGGCACAGCCAAAAATTAGTAAATGAAAGATTAAAAAAAAAAGAAGCAGCAGCAGAGAAACTGAGACTTCAAAGAGCAGCAAGTGGGTCCCGAAGTCAAGCCAGCCCGGCACCTTCTGTGCATCTCACAGGGCTTTACTGTGTCACGCCGATGCCTGTTTGCCTCCGAAGAGCTTGCAACTCTAAAAATAGGTCCTACGTAATATTATTGTTTGTCCACGCCAGGCTGTCCTCCTTGACTTTTCTGGAATCAGTGTTAGAAAAATCATCCCAATCCTTCTTGGTTCTTGTTCTTCATCTGGGAAGAGAGCTGGAGACATCCTTCATCAACGCCTCTTCCGCTGATTGCTAGGACTGCATAGAAGAATGTATTTAGAGCAGTTAGCGCGGTGGTGGGCCACAGTAAGTGACCGGTATGTGGTAGCTTTTATTGCGGTTGCTGCTGTCGAGGTTCGTCACTGCACTGGCAGTTTTGCTGTGACTTCCTTAGAACAGTGCTCTGCTGGACCTGGGGGTATGCCGCTGTGCTCATCTCTGGGACACGAAGTCCGTTTGCCTGGTTCCCAGAGTTCTCTGTTCCTGGGTGGAGATCCTCGTGCTGCTGGGAAGGAGCTTCTCGACTGTAAGGGACTAGGTTGCAGCTAGTCATTAACAGGAGGGAAGCACTTTCCTGCTGTCTAAGCATATTTTTTGCAGGGATCTCATCTCCACTCTCCTAAGTAACAATACCTTTTCATTCTCACTGCTTTTGGATATCGAAATATATCTTTGCTGACTTTTTTTTAAATAACCTCAGACTTAGGAGCACACGGATATATGTTTTATGTGTTTTTTCTGTTCATGAATGTTATAGACAGATGTTGCAGACGAAAGACAAGGAAAGGGAGAGGGCACTGGGCTTTGAGGATGGGGCTGCCATCTTAAAGCCTCTTAAAAGTACAGGGTGTAGACTGTGTGGCTCTCACATGTTTCCCAACCGTTTCATCAGGAGAAAACATAGTTAAAATGTATGTGGAAGGGAACGAAATTTAAATAGAGCAATTAAGTCTGACAGGTACATGTGGAAAGGAAGTAGAGTTAACCCAACTTTTTTATCTTGGTGACAAATATTCTGGGTTGATTTTATGTCAAAGAGGTTCAAGTTCAAAAAAAAAAAAATCCAGTTGAGCTCATCCTTTTGCTTTTCCAAAGGATGAAAATCATCCTAGGCCACACCCTACCTTCCAAAGCACGAGAAATACAGAAAGTCTCCCGGCTTGGGTTTGGGGCTTACCCTGATCCCCCAGCCAGGCCTGACTTGGTGGTGGTTGCCCAGAGACCTCCCTGAAGCTGGCTGAAAAACAGTCTTCCTCCGCCAGCAAAGATTGTTCTCTTCAGATGAGGGCGCGTGAGAGGGCCTGCCCAGCGGCTGGAGCAGCTCAACACACCCAGCAAACCAAGGTGGGAGGTGAGTCTGTGCGGGGCCGCTGCTACCTAGAGCTGAAGTAGGCACCATCCCGAGCGATGCCCCAGGAACACTCTGCGCTTTTTGGGGGGATGGCAGTGTGGATGCAGTTTCAAAGATAAGGACGTGGGTGTCGCGTTGGGATTTGAGGATGGGACTGTCTTGTTACATCATCTTAACATTCCAAAACTAGCTTCCCAAAACATGGTGGCAACCTAGATTGCACAAAAAAGCAACGAGGCCTTCTAATGGTGGGTCTTAGTTAATAATGACTTTACTGAGGTGTAATTGACATACAATAAACCACACACACTTGAAGGTACAGTCTGATAAGTTTTGACATATACTGTGAACTGCCACAAGATACTGTGAACTCACAAGATAGTGAGCACATCCATCACCCCAAAGTCTCCTCAGGCCCTCTTCTGACCCGTCTCTCTGCCTCTCCCCACGCCTCGCTCCATACCAGGCTCCTAGTCGTGTCCCAAGGTAACCGCTGATCCATGTCTACAGATTAGCTTCATTCTCTAGAGATCTATATAAATGCACTCATGCAGTATAGAGTCCCTCATAACTGGCTTCTTTCTTTTTTCCCCTTTTTTTGGCCTTGTCAGATGGCTTGTGGTATCTTTGTTCATTGAACCGATGTCCCTTATAGTGAAAGCGCAGAGTCTTCACCACTGGACTGCCAGGAGATTCCCAATTTATTTTCTTATTGTTGAGTTTTTAGAGTTAAAAAAAAAGAAAAGTTCTGGATAGAAGTCCTTTTTCAGACATATATTTTTGGTTTTCTAGCTAAGAAATCTTTGATAAAATCAAGGTCAACAGATTTTCTTCTAGAAGTTTTAGGTTTTACATTCAGAGTTAACTTTTGTGTATGGTATGGGGTCTAAGTTATCTTTTTTGCATATGGATTCTAGTACCATTTGTGGAAAAGATTATCCTTCATCTAAGTTGCCTTTGTAGGTTTGTTGAAAATCAACTGATGTCTGTAAAAGCGTGTGGGTTTCTGGACTTCTGTTCTATTGATCTGTTTGTCTGCGTTTACACCAATATCACATTGTCTTGATTACTGTAGTTTTATAATAAGTCTTAAATCAGGTAATGCAATTCCTCAAACTTCCTCTTTGAATTTGTTTCAGCTAGTCTAGGTCCTTTGCATTTCCATGCTGATTTTAAAACCAGCTTGTCAATACCTAAAAAAAGCCTCCTGGGATTCTGATTGTAATTGTGTTGACTCTAACAAGATTGAATTTTCCAAATAAATATATTTCTCCCTTTATTTAGGTCTCCCCTGATTTCTTTCAACAGTGTTTTATTAGTTTTCAGTGTACAGAGCTCACACATCTTTCATCAGATGGATCCCTGTTTCATTTGTTTTGATGTGATCGTAAACGTAATTTTTCAAATTTCAAATTCCAATAGTTTATTGTTTGCATATAGAAATATATTGATTTTTGTAAATTAATATTGCATCTTAAAAATATTGCTAAATTCTTACTAGTTCTGTTAGCTTTTTTGTAGATTCCATCAAATTTTCTACATAGATGATGATGTCATCTATGAATAGAGATAGCTTTTTCCCCCCATGTTTTTTAATTGGCCTGTTGAGTGGCTTATGGGATCTCAGTTCCCCAACCAGGGACTGAATCCAGGCTATGGCAGTGAAAGCCTGGAGTCCTAACCACTAGGTCACCAGGTAACTCCCAAGACAGCCTTTTCTCTTTCCTTTACTGCTTCCTTTCTTTCTTTTATTTATTTTTTAGGCCTTACTGCCCTGACTGCAATGTCCAGTACACTATTAAAAAAGAGATGAGAGTGGACACACTTGCTTTTTCCCTAATCACAGAGGAAAGCACTCACCCTCTCATCATTAGAAAGAAAGTGAAGTTGCTCAGTCGTGTCCGACTCTTTGTGTCCTCGTGGACTGTAGCCTGCCAGGCTCCTCGATCCATGGGATTCTCCAGGCAAGAATCCTGGAGTGGGTTGCATTTTCTTCTCCAGGGGATCCTCCCACCCAGAGATCGAACCCAGGTCTCCCACATTGCAGGCAGATTCCCTACCATCTGAGCCACCAGGGAAGTCAAGTATGACGGTAACTGTATGTTTTTCATAGATGCCCTTTTTCAGGTTGAAGAAGTACCCATCTTAGGAATGGATGATGAATATTGTCAAATGCTTTTCCTGCATCTCAATACTGAGATGCTATTTCTTTTCTTGAATTTGTTTATTTGGTGAATTACATTACTGATTCTTTTTTAAACTATGTATTATTTCCTTACTTGACTCTGTTGGTCTTAGTTGCTGCACGTGGGTCTTTAGTCACAGCATGCAGGATCTTTTAGTTGCAGCATTTGAACTTCTCACCTGGGCCCTGTGGGATCTAGTTCCCTGACCAGGGGTTGAACCTGGGCCCCCTGCTTTGGGAGTCTAAGCCACTGGACCACCAGGGAAGTCCCAGCTTTAACTGATTCTTGAATGTTAAACCAACCTTGTGTTCATGGGAGAAAACCCCCTAGTCTTGATGTATTATCCTTGTTATATATTGGTATATTTAATTAGGTAAGAATAGTTACATGTATTTTCATGAGGAATATTGGTTGACAGTTTTTCTTCTGTAATGTCTTGGTCTGGTTTTGGTAATAGAGTAATTCTGACCTCATAGAATGAGTTGGGAAGTATTCCTTCCTTTTTGATCCTCTGGAAAATTTTGTATGCAATGACTATTATTTACTTATTCAATATTTGGTAGTACTCAAGTTGAATTCTTACAAATGTAGGAAAAAATGTTGAAAGACTGAAATGTGCTCAAACGATTACTGGGTGTATCCTGTGTAGCTCATGCTTCTAGGCTTTCTTTGTCGTTGAGCTGTTTTACAACTTTGTAAACTGCAGAAAACTGATAATAATGCAAATAATTCTTGTCCTTAGAAACTCAAGTTAATCATTGCCCTGCATACAGATCTATTCTGCATATCTAATAAAATCATTTTTATATCATCTCCTATTCTCTGAGTTATCCTTTGAATCGGTTGTAACATTTTACTGGTTCCCCATTAGTTAAATAAAAGTTTTGACCTATGTTCATTTTAGACTCACCCAGGAATAATAATTTATACATATAATATAATAATACCTTTCAAGTTATCTTTTAGTACAGGAGTGGTGAGAATTTGTGGTATAGGCTTTATTCAATCAAAGCATTATATAAGGTTGGTTAGTTGCTAATGATACAGGAAGTTATTTACTGTAAATTGTGAAGATGATTATATCAAGAGAAAATGTTATTTTAAGATGAAAGAGAGGATGGACATTTGTTTCCTCATCTCTAAAATGATGCATAGTGCTAGTCGCTCAGTCACGACTCTTCGTGATCCTACGGACTGGAACCCGCCAGGCTCTGTCCATGGGATTTTCCAGGCAAGAATACTGGAGTGGGTTGCCATTTCCTTCTACAAAAATGAGGTATTGGGATAGGTAATTTCTAAGGTCTTTTCTCATTTTAATTATCCAACTCTGAATTGGTGATTTCATGATGAATTTATTTCAATTTCTAGAGTTCATTATCTGTTAAAATGGGATAGTGACATTTTCTATACCCATCCCAAATAATCAAATAAGATAACAGATCTGAAATGCTGAAAGCGCAATACAAGGGGGTTACCATTTGTGCCTCATGAAAAGCAAAGATAAACATTCCCAAGCCTCAATTCCCTCATTTTGGTCAACAGTTTAACATTTTAAATCTTGTAATTGTCTAGGAAACCTGATTGAACTAATTTGAATTTAACTTTTTTTTTTCATTGAAGAGTCATCATCTTAAAATTAATTCCATCCTAGGTTTTAAATAATTCTAGTGATATTGAATTCTAACACCACAGGCTCTGAAGTGGTCTGAAAATAGTCTGAATTAGCTCTGAAACACAGGGGTTCCTGAGATGGTGGCCACTCTCATTTCGATGCTGCAATTACCTGGAAGGTTATAGAATTCTTCAAAATGTGGCAAGTCTCATCTTTCTTCACACTCAGTGCTGCCCGTGAGCGAGGGAGAATGATCTGCCCATACCCTCAGCCACTCCCTCATTTTTGTTCATTGTCCAAACACTTCCTGGAGGAGCATCAGTATACCCAGCTTGGGTGAGGCAGAAGGCATACACAGCATTTGTGCAGGGGCTCAAGGCAGGCAGACCAGGCACCTTTCTCTAGAGGAAAAAGACTGAATTTATAGTCCAGTCTGTGGCTCTGTTTCTGGCTGTGCCACGAAGCATGTGTGCTCTTATTTCCCTGACCAGGGATGGAACTCTCACCCCCTGCGGAAGAGCAGAGTCTTAACCACTGGGCCACCAGCAAAGTCCCGTCTTTTGTTTTTTTTTAATTTTTCTATTTTATATTGGAATATAATTAATTTATAATGTTCTATGCATAATTAATTTATAATGTTGCATTAGTTTCAAGTATACTGCAAAGTGATTCAGTGATACACATACATGTGCTCAGTTGCTCAGTGGTGTCTGACTTTTTGTGACTCCATGGACTGTGGCCTGCCAGACTCCTCTGTTTATGGAATTTTTCAGGCTAGGGGGGTGTCATTTCCTACTGAAGGGGATCTCCTCGTCCTAGGGATCAAAGCTGAGTCTCTTGGGTCTCCTGCATTGGCAGGTGGATTCTTAACCACCATGCCACCTGGGAAGGATACATAGACATATATATATTCTTTTTCGGATTCTTTTCCCATATAGATTAGTCTGTGCTCTTAATAGCTGAGATCACATATGTATTCTCTCATTTCCTAAGACTTAAAATGAGATTAGATTGGGTGACACTGGACTTTCCTGATAACTCAGATGGTAAAGAATCTGCCTGCAGTGCAGGAGACTCGAGTCTGATCCGTGGGTTGGGAAGATCCCTTGAAGAAGGAAATGGCAACGTGTTCTAGTATTCTTGCTTGGGAAAATCCCATGGACAGAGGAGACTGGCAGGCTACAGTCCATAGGGTCACAAAGACTCAGACACGACTGAGCGCCTAACACTTTTTTTCAAGTTCTCTTTCAAGCTAAAGTTTAAAGGAAAATTTAGTACATGGGAAAAAGCTAGAAAGTATATATTTTTCTGTGTCTATTTATTCACGTATCCACTCATTCACTACTTAGGTGTTTTTGGTGTGCAGGGCACTATGGAAGCTACACGACACAAGACACATACACACACAGACACACACACCCACACACGTCTAAGGCTTTCAAGGAGGTGATGGAAATTCTTTTCCCACCAGGGTGTGGGGGGGGGGGGGCAGGGGGAGAGTGCCTCAAAGGTCTTTACTAGCCAGTGCTAGAGGAAGTGCTAACCAATCAGTAATTAATTAATGAACAATCAGCAAATGGCCTCCAGTGGGGAAGCGTGACTTGGCTTCCAAATGCTAATTATTAGCCCCTTTATGAGCGGAGACAGGGAGGGCGAACCATCCCAGGCTCCCAGACGAGCTGGCACACAGACACCCAAGGAGTCTGTGATTCTCATCTGCACCAGCGTGCTTGCCAGTTTTTATCTAGTGAAATTAATGAGAACTTTTAGAAGTGCAAGTTAGAATGATAAAATATTAACATTCATGTCGTTGGTAATCTGTAGGTGTACTGAAATAGCCCGGGGTAGTTGTAGGGTCCTTGGCATGACTGGTACCTAGAGGCGGAGCTCTCTGATACTTTCCAGGTAAAGGCCGCTAGTAGATGGCTCAGCGGCTCCACTTATTCCCCGAACTGGCCTTTGCCCTTTAACTCCCCCTTGCCTCTGTGTGTTCTTGCATTCATCTCCCTCACCCCTGTCATGCTTCTCAGAAAAAGTAATGCTGTCTTGACACATTGGTCCCATGCCCACAGCTGGAACCCTAACTATGACATCTCCAGGAAAGCGGCTTGTTCAGTGCTCCAGGTGGTTCCTCCACCACCAACAAGACCTGGGACGCTTCATTAACTGGAGGAACAATTGTATTTCCTCTCAGCAGGCAAGCCCCATCACTAAATTCTCTGTGAAGATGACGCTCACGAAGAGCTGGCTCATTTCCTTCCAGCTTTGTACAGTGCATTCCCTAAACCAAGAAGCTGCCACTTCAGGCTCCTGCGGCAACTTTGGGCCTCCTGTCAGACGAAGCGCAGCGAGACCAGACCCCAGAGCTGGCACCGCCCTTCCCTGGTCCTCGGAGCGCAGGGCAGCATCCCTGGTGGTTCGGGGGAGGGTGCTGGAACCACGGGCTAGCACGAGAACCACACCAACTGACGAGCTCATAACCGGGGACGGGAGTGTTAATGTGGCCCCCTCCCCAGGGCCCCCTCAGGCACCCCCGCTTGCCTGTCTATTTCCCTCTGCATCTGCGATGACACTCGGGCACCTTCGGTTTCTCCCTAGAGAACAATTCAGTGTTTGCTCCTTCTCTCTCCCCGGCCCAGTTGCCCGCGAACACCTCGGAGGGATTTACCTCTCTTCCCAGGAACAAGTAAGCTTGTCCCCAAGCAGTTTCCAGATTTGCCTGTGGAGACTTCAGGGAAGACAAACATGGTGTTCTGATACAAACATGAGGTCCTGGGAGCTGTGATCTTAAGAGGGACTGTGAACGTTTCCTCTGGCTCTGGAAGGAGTGATGGAGGCTGAGGCTCTCACCAAGCTTGTGGGGCTGGCTCAGAGACCCAGCATGGGATTCCAAGAGTAGATCTGCTTTTGAAGACATCTTTCAAGGTGTTTCTTGGTCTTTAGAGTACATCTGAATGTTCACATAAATAATTGCCGGAGTGTTGTCTAAAATGGAGAAAAGCTTGGAAATAACTTGCTGCTGCTCCTGCTAAGTCGCTTCAGTCAGGTCTGACTCTGTGCAACCCCGTAGATGGCAGCCCACTAGGCTCCCCCGTCCCTGGGATTCTCCGGGCAAGAACACTGGAGTGGGTTGCCATTTCCTTCTCCAGTGCATGAAAGTGAAAAGTGAAAGTGAAGTCAATTGTGTTCGACTCCGAGTGACCCCATGGACTGCAGCCCACCAAGGTTCCTCGTCCATGGGATTTTCCAGGCAAGAGTACTGGAGTGGGGTGCCATTGCCTTCTCTGGAAATAACCTTAATGTCCCCTTTAGAAGATAAGCTAAATTTATTATGGTAAACTTAGAGAAGACTCAGGTGTTAGGCAGATGCAGAAACTTGTGAGCACGTGGATGCTAAGTCACTTCAGTTGTGTCCAACTCTTTCAACTCTGTGGACAGTAGTCTGCTAGGCTCCTCCATCCATGGGATTCTCCAGGCAAGAATACTGCAGTGAGTTGCCAGGCCCTCCTCCAGGGGATCTTCCCGACCCAGGGATAGAACCCTCATTTCTTACATTTCCTGCATTGTCAGGTGGGCTCTTTACAACTAGTACCACGTGGGAAGCCCAGGCAGAAAACTTGGGGAACCATCAAAAACAAAATAGCTAAAACACATCATTTTAAATGGCTGCACAATATCTCATTATATGAATATATTTTAGCTTATTTATCAGATTTTTATTTTTAAATAATAAGGTTGTTTTCAATTATATTTGTTATTATTAGTAATAACTTCAGCATTTTTATATATTATTTTCTACAATTGAAAAAATATTTTGGAGATAGTCTGAGAAGGGGAATTCCCAGATCAAAGGATAGGGATTTTTAAGGATCTAGAAATGGATTTCCAAAGTGCTATTCACATTTGCACTGACTTTCACTTCTATTATAGTGTTTGAAAATTTAATTCCACTCTCCCCAAAATTATCTTGAATTGACAAAAAATGATGTTCCATATTATTACTATTTTAAAAATTTAATTTAATTTAGTTTTAAATTTTCTTTTTTTTTTTTTTTTGCGGTGCCACGAGACATGCAGGATTTTAGTTCCCTGACCAGGGATTGAACCCTGCTCCCTGCAGTGGAAGCACAGAGTCTTAACCAGTGGGTGGCCAGGGAGTCCCTGATCCACAGCATTTAAACTTGCACTTCTGGCTTATCAGTTAGTCTCATTATTTTTAATGACTTTTTATGTACTTTCTGAGAATTGTCTGTTTACATACTGGGTTCATTTTTCTGAGTGTTTTTCCTATTAATTTATAAAAGCTCTTTAAAAAATTATTTATTTCTATTTTTGGCTGCACTGGGTCTTCATTGCTACGGCAGAGCCTTCCTGTAGCCTTGGCAGGCAGGGGCTGCTCTTTAGCTGCGGTATGTGGGTCTCATTGTGCTGGCTTCTCTCGTTGCAGGGCAGGGCCGCTAGGGCATGCGGGCTTCGGTGCTGGGGCACACGGGCTCTCGAGCAGGGGCTCGGTAGCTGTGGCACACGCTAAGTTGCCCCGAGGCAGATGGGATCTTCCGGACCAGGGATTGAACCAGGGTCCCCTGCATTGCAAGATGGTTACTTAACCACTGGGCCACCAGGGGAGGCCTATAAAAACTTTACGCCAAGGCAGTCTGTGCTACTGCACACTGCCTAACCTGCCCACTGGTGTTTAGAAACCATTTGGTTCACTCATAGCAAGTGACTACTGCCTTACCTCCACCAGCATTGTTGTAGTCCCGGAGTAAAGACCTGACAGCTTGTGCACACACGAAGACCTTAAGCAAAAATCGTGTGTGACCAGAATGTGTTTTTTCAAACAGTGGGAATAATAAATTATAATTCATTTAAAATGTGCTCTGCTTGCATAGCTTGATATGTTAAACCTGAAAGAATCAATATCATAAAATTTATTTTTTAAGCAGTGATGTAACAAATTCATAAGGACCCTGGAATTATAAGAAATTTATTGTCTCTGAAAAAGGATACAGTCCCAAAGCCACTCACTATGTCTATAATTTTTTCAAATTTGACATCAACAGGATATTTGTGGGATGTTCATGTGTGATGAAGCACCAAAAAGCAGGGCAAGAAAGAGCCTGGCTTGCCTATCTTCTCTGTAAACAGAAGGATATCTGAGTGTCAGGAGCCACTTCAAGGCCTATATATATATAGGCCTATATATATATATATACATTGGCCTTTTAGCATGCAGGAACTTCCCCAACCAGAGATTGAACCTTTGCTCCCTCCATTTGAAACAAGTCTTAACCATTGGACCACCAGGGAAGTCAAGAGGTGCTTTCTGAACCGGAAAAAAAAACAACAAAAAAACCCCCTTCTTTAGGCAATGATTCAAAGAATCTGAAACTGATCTTTAAAAGAGGCCAGAGGAAACCACCCAGTGAGCCTGGAGTAATGACGCCTCCTTTTCCTGGTCAGCTCCCAGGTTCCAAGCATCGGTAGAAGAAGGTTCTCTGGCTTTTCCTGGGTGAGCTCATTTTTGCTAGTTGTAAACCTAACAGAAGATGCATGATAATTTTTGCTTCGTTTTTTTTTCTTTTTTGTTACAATCGATGAGCCAATATTTAAAATTATTAACAAATAACTAAAGCCCATAGTTTAGTTTTAACTGAAGTCTGTAGTTCACATTAGCTTCACTCTTTGTGATGTACATTCTATGCATTTGCCAAATGTAGAATGACATGTATCCACCATTACAGTATCATACAGAATGGTTTCACTGCCCTAAAAATCCCCTTTGTTCTGGGCATTTATCCGTCCCTCTCTCTTCCCAAATCCCTAGCAATCACTGATCTTTTTATGGTCATCAGAATCTTGCATTTTCCAGAATCTCACAGAGTTGAAATTATATGTGGGGAAGCTGTTTAAGATAGGTTTTTTTCCTACTTAGTAATACGTGGGCTTCCCAGGTGGCGCTGCTGGTAAAGAACCTGCCTGCCAATGTGGGAGACACGAGATGTGGGTTGGATCCCTGGGTCAGGAAGACCTGCTAGAGAAGGAACGCAACCTGCTCCAGTATTCTTGCCCAGCAGAGTATTCTGGCCTGCCAGAGGAGCCTGGCAGGTTACAGTCCACGGAGCCGCAAAGAGTCTGACACCACTGAGTGCACACACAAGCTTCCACCGTGTCTTTTCTGTGGTTCATTACTTATTTACTTTTATCACTGAATCTCCTATCATTTTATCTCCTTTGTATGGATGTACCATAGTTTATTCACCCACTCAAGGATATTTTGTTTGCTTCCAAGAATAAAGCAGCTATTCACATGCAGGTTTTTGTGTGGATTTAATTTATCATCTCACTTGTGTGCACCCCAAGCAGTGTGACTGCTGGATCATAAGCTAAGAGTGTGTTTAGCTTTGTAAGAACAACCTGCTTGCCTTCCAAAATGGCTGTGCCATTGTGCGTTCCCACAGTTCCCGTGGCTCCACAATCTGGCCGGCATTTGGTGCTCGCAGCATCTTGCTTTCTGGTTTCTCTTTGCATCACCCTCTTTGGGCACACAATTACCAAAGTAAAAATTTTCATGATTATAAGATCATGCAGCCAGCTTTTTCCTTGTCTTTTTTTTTTTTTTTTCCTGAGTAAATATCATCATCATTTTGACTCAGGTCTAAAACCCTGGCATCGGGAATTTCCTGGCATCCCAGTGGTTGGGACTCTGTGCTTTCACTGCTGAGGGCGTGGGTTCAATCCCTGTTTGGGGAACTAAGATGCTGCAAGCCTCATGGTACGGACAAAAGAACCAAAAGCAAAACCAACAAAAAAACAAAACCCTAAACATGCTGGCATTATCTGATGGAAGTTTGTTTTTCTCTCAAATTCTACATCAAATCCTCGGCACAATATTACAAGGACTTCCCTGGTGGCTCGGACAGTAGAGAACCACCTGCAATGCAGGAGACCTGGGTTCAACCCCTGGGTCAGGAAGATCCCCTGGAGAAAGGAATGGCTACCCACTCCAGTATTCTTACCTGGAGAATCCCATGGACAGAGGAGCCGGGAGGGCTGTGGTCTGTGGGGCTGGATGTATGACATCTCTTTTTCTGCCCTGCCACCAGCTGTCCGGGTCACCAGCACTCGTCTTTCCTGTTGAACTTGCTTCCTAACTGCTCCCATGCCAGCCCTGCTCCTGGCCATCTGCTCTCTGCCACAGCCAGACTTACCTTCTAAAACCTGAGTCAGACAACGTGACTGCCCAGGCCACACTCTCCAGTGCCTTCTGATTATGGTTAACATACAATCCCCAAATCCTTACCATGGCCCCCCAGACATTCCGTGTCCCATGCTGACTCATCCCTGAGGGAACCGCCCTCCTTTTGCTGATAAAGGCCTGCGACTCCTGGAGCAGGTGAACCCAGCCCCCACCCCCTATACCCTGAGGGCCTCTGCACTTGCTGCCTCCTCTGCCTGAAAGGTTCTCTCCCACATATTTGCAAGGTTCTCCACCACTGCATCTAGGGTTCTGCTGAAATATCACCTCCTCAGAGATGCCTTCACTAACCACCTTATCTAAAACAGGACTTCCCTGGTGGTCCAGTGACTAAGACTGCATGCTCCCCATACAGGGGGCCCGAGTTTGATCCCTGATCAGGGAAGCAGATTCCACATGCCACAGTGGAGATCCCATATTTTTATTTAATAAATTAAATAAAATAAAACAGAAATTTCAGGGAATTCCCTGGTGGTTCAGTGGCTGGGACTCGGTGTTTTAACAGCTGAGGCCCCAGGCTCTGTTTAGACCCTGGTAGGGGAACTAAGATCCTGCAAGTTGTGTGCCTTGGCTAAAAAAAGAGAACTAACACATAAATTTTATTCTATTTTTTTAAATAAATTTTATTCTATTTTATGAAGCAACTTCATTATCACCTGTCACCTCTCTTCTTTACTGCTCCTCACAGCATTTGTTATCTTCTGACACTGTATTATATACCTAACTGTTTATATATTTGCTATTATCTGTTAACTGCCAATCCGAGCCCCCTTCACCTGTTTACTCCCGTATCTACACAGCACAGAACATCATCTGGCCACCTCGTGAGCTCCATAAACTCGGTACCAGTTGAATGAATTTCAGAAACTACTTGTGATTACCACTTTTAAGTTTTAGTAGACAGAAGCTGTGTCAGTCATGGAGTGAACTACATGGCAAGGCAGATGATAAGAGAATTCCACTTCAAAGAACAACATCCAAATGTGGAAAGTCGCCGGCAACATGTGTGAAGAGGCATTAAGCAAGGCAGCAGCATTCATGCAAGTAGGCAGCCCGAGAATCAAAAGGAGAAAGTCCACTGGAGAATCTTAAAATTAGGAACTTTGTTTTAGATGATGTCAGCCAAGTAAAGTGGATTTAGAAGATTTAAGACAGTTTCATTGATGATGTTGCCATTGTCATCATTTTGCTGAAGAGAATCTGTTAAGTACTTATTTGTATACAGTGTTTTTCCATTTCACTATAAACACAAGCTAAAGCAATATAGCCAATAGAATCACAAAATGAATTAGAATTACTAAATTGAGGGGGGAAAGGAATAAAGAAAATTAGATCAATGCAGCGAAAGCCAGGAGGGAAAAGAGCGAAACTATAAAAAGCAAGATAAACACAAAACATGAAGATATTAAAAATCAGACCAGCCATATCAAGGATCATTAAAAATTTTAATAGATTAAATTCTATTAAAATTCCCTAAAAATACCAAGAATCTCAGATTGCATTAAAAAAGCTATAAGCTTTTTACAAGACATACACTGAAATAGAAAACATGAAGATATTAAAAATCAGACCAAGTATATCAAGGATCATTAAAAATTTAAATAGACTAAGTAAAAAATTAAATAGATTAAATTCTATTAAAATACAAAAAAATCTTATATTGCATTTTTAAAAGTTGTATGCTTTTCGTAAGAAGTACATCTAAAACAAAATTCCACAGGAAGGTTGAAAAGCCAGGGATGGATAAAGACAAGGAAAAACAAAGAAAGCAGGAGGCACAAGCATTAATGGGACTAAAACAGACACTTATCCTAACAAAAGATATGCATTATGAAGATATAACAATGACTCTTCATGAATTGAGCAACATAGCTTTAAAATCATAAAGTAAAAACTGCTATGAATACTGAAATTTGACAAGGCAATCACAAGTAGAGACATCAAATCTTTAAAAAATTTAATAAGCTTGAAAACATAGATACGATTTTTTCAAAATTTTTAGGAAAACGTCAACTATTAAGTACAGAAAAAAATTGAAAGTGTGGTCACAGATTTATCTCCCCAAAATACTCCAAGGCAGTTTCATGTTATAGTAGGTAAATTATATTAAATCTTCCAAAGTTATAGACACTATAATTTTTTTTGGTATTCAACTGTTTCAGATACTAGGAAGAAAAAAGAAAGAATTTCAATTCATTCTACAAGCCTAGTGAAACCTTGATCAAAAAATTGGCCAAAGATACAAAAAGGAGAGCTATAGACATAGAGGAGATTTGCCAGGTGGCTCAGCGGTAAAGAATCCATCTGCCAATGCAGGAGATCCAGGTTTGATCCCTGGGTTGGGAAGATTACCTTGCAAAAGGCAATGGCAACCCACTCCAGTATTCTTGCCTGGGAAATCCCATGGACAGAGGAGCCTGGCAGGATACAGTCTATGGGGTCACAAAGAGTTGGACACAACTGACGAAAAATGCCAAATAAAATATTAGTAAATAAAAGCTACCAATCAATTAAAAGATTAGTAAATACCATATGATTTCATTTATATGAGGAATCTAAAATATATAAATAAATAAAATAAATGAACAAAACAGAACAGAAACAGATCCACAGATATTGAGAATAAACTAGTGGACACTGGAGAGGAGTGAAGTGGAAGGATCGGGAGAATGGTGGATCTAATACACAGAATAGGAAATATTGTCAATATTGTGACAAATTTAAATGGTGACAGATGGTAACTGGCTTATTGTACTGATCACCTTGCAATGTATATAAATGTTGAATTGCTATGTTGTACACCTGAAATTAATATAACACTGTATGTCAATTATACTTCAATGGAAAACAAAAATAAAAAGATTAATATACATAAAATTGTGCATAAAATTAATATGACATAAAATTGTGAAATCTACTACTGCATTATTCACTGCATTATTAAAGAAAAGCAGAAAAACAAAAGTATTTCAATAGATTCAACAATCATTCCTGAAAAACACGTGGTGAACCAAGAACTTCCAGATGTTCAAGCTGGATTTACAAAAGGCAGAGGAACCAGAGATCAAATTGTCAACATCCTCTGGATCATAAAAAAATCAAGAGAGCTTCAAAAAACCATCTACTTCTGCCTCACTGCCTTTGCTAAAACCTTTGACTGTATGGATCACAACAAACTGTGGAAAATTCTGAGAGAGATGGGAATACCAGACCACCTTACTTGCCTCCTGAGAAACCTACATGTAGGTCAAGAAGCAACAGTTAGAACTGGACATGGAACAATGGACTGGTTCCAAATTGGGAAAGGAGTACATCAAGGCTATATATTGTCACCCTGCTTATTTAACTTATATGCAGAGTACATCATGTGAAATGCCGGGCTGGATGAAGCACAAGCTGGAATCAAGATTTCTGGAAGAAATATCAATAACCTCAGATATGCAGATGACACCACCGGTCTTCTGTCAGAAAGTGAAGAGGAAATAAAGAGTCTCTTGATGAAAATGAAAAAGGAGATTGAAAAAGCTGGCTTAAAACTCAACATTCAGAAAATGAAAATCATAGCATCTGATCCCTTTCCTTCATGGCAAATAGATGGGGAAAAAGTGGAGACAGTAGCAGATTTCATTTTCTTGGGCTCCTAAATCACTGCAGACAGTGACTGCAGCCATGAAATTAAAAGACATTTTTTTTTTTGCTCCTTGGAAGAGAAGCTATGACAAACCTAGACAGCGTTTTAAAAAGCAGAGAGATTACTTTGCCGACAAAGGTCCATCTAGTCAAGGCTATGGTTTTTCCAGTAGTCATGTATGAATGTGAGAGTCGAACCACAAAGAATGCTGAGCACTGAAAAATTGATGCTTTTGAACTGTGGTGTTGGAAAAGACTCTTGAGAGTCCCTTGGACTGCAAGGAGATCCAACCAGTCCATCCAAAAGGAAATCAGTCCTGAATATTCATTGGAAGGACTCACGGTGCCGAATCTGAAGCCCCAATACTTCGGATAGCTGATGCAAAGAGCCAACTCATTGGAAAAGACTCTGATGCTGGAAAGTTTGAGGGCAAGAGGTTAAGGGGGCAACAGAGGATAAGATGGTTGGATGGCATCACTGACTCAATGGACATGAGTTTGAGCAAACTCAGGGAGATAATACAGGACTGGGAAACCTGGTGTGCTGCAGTTTACAGGGTTGCAAAGAGTCAGGCACGACTTAGCAACTGAACAGCAACACACCTAGGAATAGATAATTGATTAAAAAAAATTAACACAAATGCCATACTTAAAGCTGAAAAAACCCTGCTAGGAACAAGGCAGGAGTGCTTGTCATGACTACTGCCATTACTTCAATGCAGAACCAACCCCTACCATAAAACAAAAAGAGACAACAAGAGCTACAGACAGAAGTGACTTCTTTATCTTTATTGACATATGACATGATTGGCCACTTACAAAATCTATGGAAATCCACTGAGAAACTAAGATTTTCAGGTAAAAAGATCACAGTAGGATAGCAGGTTATAAGTAAAAAAAAAAAAAAATTAATAGTCATGACAAAAATAACAATAAATTAGAAAATCTAATGGAAAAGAAGAATTCTATTCAACTGCAAAAACAAAACAAAAGCCCACAAAAAATACAAAATAAAGTATCTCTGAATAAGCATAATGATAAATATGTTACTTCTGTTACCTGAAACATGTGTGCTCAGTCATATCCCACTCTTTGTGACTCCATGCACTATAGCCCACCAGGCCCCTCTGTCCATGGGGATTCTCCAGGCAAGAATACTGAAGTGGGTTGCCATGCCCTCCTCCAGGGAAGACTACTGGAATGGGTTGCTATTTCCTACTCAAGGGGATCTTCCTGACTCAGGATTTGAACCTGAGTCTTCTGCATTGGCAGGTGGGTTCTTTACCATTGGTACTATCTTGGAGGCATTACCTGTAAAGGAACTCTCTAAAACTTACTCAGGAACATGACGAATACCTTAAAAAATGGCAATTTACTTTGCTTTCTAAACAAGAAGACTCATTATTAGGAAGATATTAATTACTTCCAAATTGTTCCATAAATTCAACGTCATTTTAAATAAAATTCTAATGAATTTTTAATTGTGTCTCTATAAGTTGATTCTAAAGATTAACTGGAACAGCAGAGAGTGGAAGAACAGCCAAATACATTTAAAAAAACAGGAATGATGGCAGGGGAAACTTATCCTCCTAAATATCAAATTTAGTATAAAACTATGACAATGAAAACTGGCATAGGAAGAAATAAAGAATCACACAGAAGAAATCAGAAACAAGTCAGTTCACAGTAGGAACTTAACATTTGATAAAGATTAAATTTGAATAATAACAACAAAATTTCAAATTAGCGGGGAAAAGAAGGTGGACTCAAGCACTTTTTTCCCTCCTCTTTTTTAAAAAATTGAGGTGTAATTAGCATGTAACATTATATTAGTTTCATGAAGTAAAGACTTAAACACTAAAATTAAAACTGCAAGAAATTCTCTGGTGGTCCAATGGTCAGGACTCTGTGCTTTCACTACATGGGGTATGGGTTGGATCCCTGGTCAGGGAAATAATATCCAGCATTCTGTGAGGAGTGGCCAAAAGAAATTTTTTTTTTTTTATTTGGGGGTATAGGGAAGGCCCGGCTCCTGCAGGACACCACTCAGAAATCATATAGAAAAGAGTTTTAGATGTTGCTACAGAAAAAAAATTTAAGCTCTGTTCAATAGGTGATATCATAAATAATGTTAAAAATGACCACCTAGGGGAGGACTTCCAGTTTAAGATGGTGGAGCAGAAGGATGTGCACTCATCTCCTCCTCTGAGAGCACAAAATCACAACTAACTGCTGAACAACCATGGACAGGAGGATGCTGGAACCTACCAAAAAAAGATACCCCATGTCCAAAGACAAAGAAGAGGCCAGAGCAAGATGGTAGGAGGGGCACAATCACGATAAAATCAAATCCCATACCCAGCAGTGGGTGACCCACAAACTAGAGAGCAATAATACAAAAGAAGTCCTCCCACTGTTGTGAAGATTTGGAACCCAAAGCCTCAGGTTTTCCAGCCTGAGGGCCCGACAAAGGGACTGAGAATCCCCAGGCAATCTGATCTTGAAGCCCAGGAGGATTTGACTACAAGACTTCCACAGGACTGGGAGAAACAGAGACTCCAGGCTTGGAAAGTGAAAGTGTAGTCGCTCAGTCGTGTCCGACTCTTTGCAACCCCATGGACTGGAGGGCACAAACAAAACCTTGCATGCATCAAGATTCAGAGGAAAGAAGCAGTGACTCCACAGGAAGCTGAACCAAAATTACCTGCTAGTGTTGGATGGTGTCCTGTGGAGGCATGGGTCAGCAGGGGCTCACCGCAGGGGTGGGGGGTGGAGGGGACTGGCAGCAGCTGTCTGGGAAGGTCCCCTTTGGCACACTCTTGGAGGTCACCATTAACCCGACCAGAGAACCCGCAGGTCCTAGGGCTGGGCCGCCTCAGGCCAAAAAGCTACCAGGGAGGGAGCACAATCCCATACATCAGCATAACTGGATTAAAGCTTTACTGAGCAAGGCCCTGCCCAGAGCAAGATCCAGTTTTTCCCACCACCAGTCCCTCCCATCAGGAAGCTTACACAAGCCTCTTAGCCTCCTCCATCAGAGTAGATAGAAGCAAGAACCACAATCCCACAGCAACTAGAACAAAACCGTATCACAGAAAGTTAACCAGCATGAAAAAGCAGAAAGTTACCTACCAGATGCAGTGACAAGATAAAACCCCAGAAAAACAACTAAAAGAAGTGGAGGTAGGCAACCTTCCAGAAAAGAATTCAGAAAAACGATAGTGAATGTGGTTCAGGATCTTGGAAAAAGAATGGAGGCAAATATTGAGAAGATGCAAGAAATGTTGACAAAAGACCTGTAAGAACTGGGACTTCCCTGGTGGCTCAGAGGGTAAAAACGTCTGCCTATGATGCGGGAGACCCGGGTTCAGTCCCTGGGTCAGGAAGATCTCCTAGAGAAGGCAATGGCAACCCACTTCAGTATTCTTGCCTGGAAAATCCCATGGATTGAGGAGCCCAGTAGGCTACAGTCCATGGGGTTGCAAAGAATTGTACATGACTGAGCAACTTCAATTTCACTTTCACTTTGTAAGAACTAAAGAACAAACAGAAACGAATGATATATACTAGAAGGAATTCATAGCAGAATCACTGAGGCGGAAGCATGGATAAACTACCTGGAGGACAGAATGGTAGGAATCACTGCCGCAGAACAGAATTTAGAAAAAAGAGTGAAAAGAACTGAAGACAGCCTGAGAGACCTCTGGGACAACATTAAGTGCACCAACATTTGCATCACTGGGATCCCAGGAGAAGAGAGAGAGGACCTGAGAAAATATTTGAAGAGATAATAGCTGAAAACTTCCCTGACATGGGAAAGGAAATAAACAGCAAAGTCCAGACAGCACAGAGAGTCCCAGGCAGGATAAACCTGAAGAGAAACACACCCAGACACACAGTAATCAAACTGACAGAAATTAAAGATAGTGATAAAATATTAAAAGCAAGAAGGGAAAAATGACAAATAACACACCAGGAAACTCCCGTCAGGCTATCAGCTGATTTCTCAACAGAAACTCTACAAGCTAGAAGGGAATGGCATGACATATTTAAAGTGATGAAAGGGAAGAAGCTTACAATCAAGAATACTCTACCCAGCAAGAGTCTCCTTCAGATTTGATGGAGAAATCAAAAGCTTTCCAGACAAAAAAAGTTAAAAGAATTCAGCACCACCAAACCAGTTTTACAACATGCCAAAGGAAATTCTCTAGGCAGAAAACGAGAGAACGAAAAGCACTACCTACAGAAAATAAACCCCAAACAATTATGAAAATGCTAATAGGATCATACATATTGATAATTACCTTCAATGCAAATGGATTAAATGCACCAATCAAAAGACATAGACTGGCTGAGCAGATGAAAACATGTGCAAGTATGCACTTCCACTTATCACATCACTCTGCTTGACCCCCTAAATTATGTGTAATTATTTTATATTGTTAGGTTAATCATAGTCCCATTATGGCTTGCAGTTGTAATTATTTATTTTTCATCTGGTTATTGATTGTGAAAATTGATGAACATCTTTTACTATTGTCATATGTAACTGTTACTCACTTAATACCATTGTATGCGCAGATAATAAAGAATCTGCTGTAATGCGGGAGACCTGGGTTCCATCCTTGAGTTGGGAAGATCACCTGGAGAAGGGAATGGCTACCCGATCCAGTGTTCTGGCCTGGAGAATTCCATGGACAGAGGAGCCTGGCAGGCTATATAGCCCATGGGCTCACAAAGAGTCGGACATGACTGAGTAACTTCTTAAAAAAAAAACAAAATCATGATTGGTGAACAGAAAATGATAGAATTCTATATCATCAAAGCTACCATTTAATAGAAAAACCTGTAATCAGTTTTTAAAATTCAGATGCATATCAGAATTATCTTGGAATTTTTTGAAAAATACAAATGCCCAGGTATTCCTTTTCTTTTTTGCCAGAGCTCCAGATATACTTCTAATGAGCGCCCATGTTTAAAAACAACTGGACTACATAAGGAACTTTCACTTTCACCTAGTTTGTTTCACTTTTTCTATTTCATATTCAGTGCTCCCGTTTCATTTCGTTTATGTTTTCTAATTTCTCCATCTCTTTTTTTTTATGTTCTTTCTCAAGCATAGTAGAAAAGCTTTTGTATACATATATGCAAATAATATGTATAATATATATATTTTAGACGTGTGAATTTTTGCATAAAAAATTAATGACATTTTGATTCCACTTGTTTGATATAGTATGAATAGAATGCTAGGTTTCTAATTAAAAAATAGGTATGCAACAAGTAACAAAAGTTTACTCTTAGCATAGGAAACTACAGTCAATATCTTATAATAACCTATGATGGAAAATAATTTCAAAAATAACATGTGTATATGTATAACTGGATTACACATACAAAAAATAATTCTACTTTTTAAAATTTAGTAATGTCTATCTCTTTGCCAGTTTTTCTAAATGTCCTATGGACATCTAATAACAATGAGATACAAAATTTGAAAATGTATTTGTGTAGGATATGATTAATATAAACTAAATATAAATCTATTATATTTAAATTATCAATGACATCATTCAAGATGCTCTTATTCTTATTTTTTCTGCACTGGATAAAATATTCTCAGAGGAATGTTAACATGTCTCATTGTGAGTATATATTTTTTCTTTTCCCTTTCTGATTTTTGCTTTATGCATCTTTGTTTCTTTGTTGTTAATGCATCTAATGGTTTATGATGTCTATCTTCTTCGAGAATTGTACCTATCATTAAAAATAGTCATCTGTTTCATTTAAAATAAATTAACTAATTAAAAAATTATAACAAAACAAAAAGGTACATTGTATAGCACAGGAAATTATAACCATTATTTTATAAAGAAAAAAAAGCAGTGTTCTTGTTCTAGAACTTCACGTAAATAGAAAAATGCAGCATAATGAAATGACCATCTAGAAAAAGTATATAACAATTAAAAAAATAATAAGAGCCAAGATTAACACAAGGGTTACTATATGCCAGGAATTATGCTAAGTATTTTATATGAATTATATAGTTACGATTATTATTGACGGGTATGGTTACGATTTCGATCATTCCATTTTACAGCAGGGAAAACTGAGGCTTAGAAAGGTCACATGTCAGGTATATGCTGAGAGGACTGATGTCTCTAATAGGGTGAGCTGCTCAGGGCCCCATTCTTTGTCCCATCACTCCTCAAACATTTGAATCGTTAGGTAGTCTTGGCGGGCGACAGGCCACAGAGCTGCAGCCAGGCCTCACTAGTGACCGAGCACACACACAGCACGAGCTTTGGAGGCACAGAAGAACCTTCCCTTGTGGCCATGGATGTTTCTGGCTACACAGGAAAACCTAACTCCAGAAGGATCAAACCAAAGCAACAGGGATGAGAAGACCCGAAAGGTAAATGCAGAAGAGTTCTGCCTAATTGTCTGGGTCCTTGCATCCACCTGTGCCAGAGTTTAGAGCTACTCCTGGACTCCCAATTATGAGAGTCCATGAGTTCACTCTTAAGCTAATTTGATGGGTTGTCTGCCCTTGACATACAATAACCACAGAACATAAAGACTCCACCTACTAATTAAGGAGGAAAAAGACAAATCAATAGTATAATGGGTGAAGCATGTGATTAGAAGCTCAATGAGGGAACAGCAGTGGAGGTTAATTCTGGAACTCCTATCTGGGGGGCCCATGACTCTCTGTGGTGGAGGACTGGGTGCTATTTTATCTGCTCCTCCCAAGGTCTCCCCACTAAGAGCCACACAGGACATCTACAGGTGGTGTCCAGGGGCTCCCTGGATATACAGCTGGTTTATCTTGGGATCATCTTATTTGGCTCCATGAAATAATCTTCCTTAAATATGGAGTTAGGAAACACGAGAAATCGTTAATAATCCTGGAATATCAAGGAACGGAGTGAAGATTCCCCCCTCCCCACCCCATTGGTTTTTGGCGGCACTGTGAAGGTGGGGGCTGGAGTGTGCTTCAGGAGGGCTGGAGGTCATTAAGGGGCTCCTTTCAACAGAGCCTGCCTGCCCTCCCACGTGGCCTGCTGTGGAGCCTGTAATGAAGCCGTCAGCTCCTCAAGGCACGGTCTCTCTTCTTTAATGCATGGCTTCTTTGGAGCAGAATCAATTACAGAGTTTTATTTTATTCCATCTCTATAAAATGGTTGTGGAATGATGCTTCTTTTGTGTTGAGGAAAAAAAAAAAAACCAGTCCCTGGATGGGAGATTGATTGATGTAAAGCAGAGAATTTGCAGCACAGATTGGGATCTGTGACAATTAACTGCAAAACTTTATTGAAAACCTACTCTGTACTCAGCGTTATGGAGGATTCCCGTGAGTAGAAATCATTATTGCTTTCAGAGAGCATTCATTCTAGTTTGGCAAGGAAGCTAGGGGACAGACGAGCGAGTGGCCATCCCTGACTCGCTGATAGAGAGGATGAGGATGACCGAGGAGGCGAGGGAGGAAGGAACTGACCGTGTGTCCTGGAACTGGAGATACCAAAAGCATAGACACTTGTTGCTTTGGGACAGGAAGGAGGGAGTTTAAAATGAGTACAGTTGTGTATATGTTTGTAGGAGACTATTACCAGCCTGAATTCAATACAGCTTCATTTTGTTTCTTTAAACATAGTGTGTTGGACTAGAAGCAATGACAATCCATTAGACAGAATACCTATCATTCCCGGTTTACTAAAAGCAACCAGGGCTCCTTGGAAAACTATTACTCCAGGCAAAGGGCAGAAAAGTTTCAAAGGCTAACAGAGACAAATCAAAAGGGTACAGAATAAGTTTGAAAAGCACCACTGAATAAATCTGAGATGATTAAGCATTTAAAAAACTAGGACTACATTGGATTGAAACACATCAAACATAAAAACTCAAAACTTTTTTCATAGTTACATTATGAGGTGGCTTGGGGAATCAATCCAGAGAAGGCAATGGCACCCCACTCCAGTACTCTTGCCTGGAAAATCCCATGGATGGAGAAGCCTGGTAGGCTGCAGCCCACGGGGTCACTAAGAGTTGGACACGACTGAGCGACTTCACTTTCATTTTTCACTTTCATGCACTGGAGAAGGCAATGGCAACCCACTCCAGTGTTCTTGCCTGGAGAATCCCAGGGACGGGGGAGCGTAGTGGGCTGCCATCTATGGGGTCACACAGAGTTGGACACGACTGAAGTGACTTAGCAATAGCAGGGAATCAATCTGATACAAGAGAAAGGAACCAAGTTATTTATCCTGCCTTAACAAACATGAGAGGGAAATTCTTCTCTGTAAGAATCATGGCTAATATTAATACATGGCAAAGGAATGAAAAGATTAGAATTCCACCACTTAGTAACCCCAAACGAAAGGATCATTCTAGGTAAGGACTATTCATGTCCGCTGAAACTATCAGGTAAAGCTAAGGGGAGAACTTTGTAGTGGACGCATCAGATTGACGGCATTTGAACTCAGTGGTCAATCCTAACATCACTGCGATTGGACAGTTAGACATTTGTGCCTCCTGAGGAAGAAGTGATAGAACTTCATAGCACCACCTATGCAGTATTCTTTGGAAAAAAAAAAAAAACCAAACTTAATTCTCATGAAGCTTCTAGATTTTACTGTGGATTTACAGAAAATATGGGGAAGACATGAAAGTACGCCTTGAGGATATAATCTCCCAAATTTAGAATGTGAATTCTAAAGAACAAATGGTCACCTCAATCACAACTAGAGACAATATCTGACTTTGACTAGATCCTCGATTCAGGCAAATTCAATGGAATTATTAATTATTAGCTGTTTTGTTGAGAGTAGTAAATTTTGTGGTTACATTATATATATATTAGAATCATAAAAAGCACTTAGAAGTGAAAAGAAGTCTGAGAGTTGCTTAAAAATAGTCCAGTAAACTGAGGAGCCCTGGGAGCACAGCTGATGAACCAGGGCGGGGGGCCTGGGGTGGGGGGCCGTGATATCCAGACGGAGTGACAGTCCTCCCAAGCAGAAAGATCAAGTGGATTCTGGTGATCTGCCGAGGTCTGTGGGCCTCCCGAGCAAGTCTGTTCTGTTCCGGAAACCAAAAGTGCCCTCCTTCATCTTTGGAGACATGTTACCGTCCCGTCCTGTTTTCAGACTGTGCTGTCTCTACGGCTCAGAGGTTGGAAATCCATTATGAAGTCACTTTTCATTGGAATTTGGTCATCTGCATTTGTGTGAGGTGGTTGTGGGGATTTCTACAGTGGGTGGGGAGAAAAACTGTCATCCCTCTAAAATACCTATCATGAAAAAAACGACAGAATGTAAAGGAAAGAGAGGTGGCAACTTTTATGAAAAAAGGAACAGAAGAACTGTGAACAAAGCACATTTATTTCAAATAAATATGTATTAAAAAGTAAAAAAAAAAAAGCAACTACAATAAAAAGAAAAAAAAAGAATGTGGGATGTGGGAAATAGACGAAAAAGAATGGCAGAATGTCGAGTAGTATTTGATGGATGTATGGACTTATTCCACTATTCCACTTCTGTGAATTTTTGATGGCTTTCATGATAGAGCTTTTAAGAAATCCTGTTTCAGTCCCTCTATGAATTTCTGCTGTGGAGCAGGGTTCTACTGTTCACTCCTAATCCTGAAGTATCTATGGAGATAAAGTAATCCAAGCTTCTCAGGGCAGTTTTCCAAAATAAAGATAAGCCGCCGATCCCCACACCTGCCGCAGTTTTGCTGGGCCCAGCTTCCGTGTGGAGCCCGGGACACTGAGGGTTAACAGCCGGTGCCCCGCAGCTGCGCGCGGGGCGTCCCCGCAGCTGCCAGCAATTAGGCTAGCTGGCAGTCCCCCCAGGACGCTCCTGCTGCCTGATTAGGACTAATTGCTAGCCAGCATCTAGGTCCCGATCGATGAAATGGAAATCCATTAGGAAAAAGCGGTGCAGGGAGACACTGCCTTCCGGAGAGCGCGCGTCCGCGGAGCTGCGGGCGTGTTTTCCAGAGCTCACCGAGCGCGCCGGGGGAAGCCCCACCCTGCCCGTGTTCCTGCTAAAACACTCTCGCGGCTCCCCTTCGCGCCCAAAGGGAGCCTTCTTTCCCCGTGATTTTGGTCTATCACTGAAAGAAACTTGTGTCCGCCAAGAATAGCCTCGCGCGGGTGGTTTTTTAGAGATGCGGCGTGTAGGGGGAGCGCGCAGCGGGCAGGGGACTCCGGCAGCTGGGACAGGGTTCCGTCCGGTGTGGGGTTTCAGCTGAGTTTACTCAAAACAGCTCTTCTGCATCAAGTAGATTCAGTTCTGAGACGCACTGGTAGCTACTGAAAAAACTCACTTAAGGTCCTTGCCAGTTTGAAACTGTGTGGCTGGGCACCAGAGGACGGCGGGTTTTCATGGGAAGAATTTCCACTGACTACAAGGCTGAGCTCTGAGAGCTCAAAGACTGTTAAGATCTGGTCCTGACACCCAAGGACGCCTGTGATCTATGCGAATTCAAAACCAGACGTCACAGAAAGGCTACTCAAACTGCTTATGAGAACGAGATAAGGAGGATGTTAACCCAGCACTGTATCCTCTCACTTAATTGAAATTTTTGTTAAAATGAACCACACATATGCACAAGGAGTTTTGAGTTTTGACTTCTTTTCAAATTCAAGGATATTATAATGAAGTCTGGATAGTATTATCTGAGAAAATACATTCCTGAGCTTACTTTAGGTGAGTTTCACAAGCAGGACAAAAAGTCCTTGCTTATCTGGTATTCGGGAACTAAAGGCGCCTCCAGGCAATGGACATGAAGGCTAAATCAAGCTGTGAATGTTTCTCCAGAAATAAAATGCCTCCTTGAAAAAGCTTATGAAAACCAGACAAGAGAATAATAACTCCACTGTTACTTTGCAATTTGGTGCAGAGGCAAATTCTTGATCTTCTTGCACTGAATGCAAAAGTCTGAAAAGCATTAAAGAAAAACTATTGTTCTTTTAAAAAAAAGATCGCTATGTGTTCTTAACTTATTTACCTCAAATATAATCTGGAACTTTTTAAAGCACTTCAGAGTATTCATTTGCTTTAAAATCAGATTCATTACAAACGACCCATTTATTCAAGTCGGACAGCAACGACTCGTTTAAGTTGCTGTGAATATTTAATAATTAACTGCACTTCTGTTAAAACAGTAAGATTCAGATTTTCCCAAAGCAGTACTGTATAGCTGTTTAATTTAGACCAGGTGACGTCAAATGCCGTAACCATTTTACAAAGAAATCTCTAAACTTCCTAGAGGGCTTCCCTGCCCCTCTCCCCCACCTCGGGACAAGTGCCACAGAAAGGGACAGAAAGACCCCAGGGGGGATGATCTGGGTTATGCTGTACGGTTTTGTCTCTAAGGTTAACACTTTTCGTTCAGAAGACTTTCTGATAGGAGGAGATTCTTACCATTACTTTGTGTTGTTGAATCCGGACGAAGTCATGCAGGAAACTGAAAGTGACAGATAAGTTTCAGTGACTGGGTTCAGGAAGTCATCAAGAGAACAGAGCTTGTCAGTGACTGGCAAACTTATTTTCTTTAAGTACTATATATTTTTTTCAGAGAGTGTTTTCATAAAATACTCCAATTACAGAGTAAGGAGACAGGTTTTATAAACTGCAAAGGAAATCAAATCTCCTTTTTTACTACTCAGAACTCATACTTACTCATTTGACCCAAAAGAAGACCAGTATCACTGATTATATGGGCCTATAAACCTGGGAGAAGGGATGGGCTGTGCCCAAGACTACAAAATTTACTAACAGTAGAGCTGGTCCCAGAATCGGATTCTCTGTTTCTAATCCATTGATCATCCTTTGCTATTCTTTTGACTTTGCTATTTTTTCCCCTAAATTTGTCTCTTTATTTCATTTTTCTCCCCATTCCCTATTTATCCTTTATCTCAGTTGGATGCTTTTAATTTCTCTCCTCTGCTTTTTCCTCTCTTTTCAATTATGTAAATTTCCTATAATCCAGAAATTGCTGCGTGTGTGCATGCTCAGTGGATCAGTTGTGCTCAGCTCTTTGTGACCCCATGGACTGTAACCCACCAAGCTCCTCTGTCGGGGGAATTTTCCTGACAAGAATACTGGAGAGGGTTGCCATTTCCTACTCCAGGGATCTTCCCAACCCAGGGTCTCTTGTGTCTCCTGCATTGGTGAGTGAGTTCTTTACCACTGAGCCACTTGGGAAGCCCCCAAAATTTCTGAGCTACCTGGAAATCTGGGTATGAGATGGTGTTGACAAAGGAATCAGCAGATATATCAGGTGTTACAGACTTTGCTACCTCAAAACTGTGGGACAGTTTTACCATTTAGTAACTAGAATCCCATTTTAGTAACCAGAATATCATTCAAACTTGATACATTTGATTATGCTTAAGTTTTGAGCAGTTAACAAAGAAGAATTCTGAAATAAAAATCTAGATCCTAAGAGGTCTTGATCTTAAACTTTCATATTCTAATTTTCTCTAACTTTTAAAATAAGTCCTCCTGCTATAGGATTTTAGGAACTCTGGCAATCTCAGTGTGAAGTGGAGAATTCTGAAGTCCAGTTGGTAGTTCAATTGCTCCCGTCTTAGGAGTAATTCTGGGCTTCCCTGGTGGCTCAGATGGTAAAGAATCTGGTTGCAATGCGGGAGACCCGGGTTTGATCCCAGGGTAGGGAAGATCCCCTGGAGAAGGAAATGGCAACCCACTCCAGTATTCTTGCCTGGAGAATTCTATGGACAGAGGAGCCTGCTGGGCTACAGGCCATGGGGTCAAAGAGTCGGACACGACTGAGTGACTAACACTTTCTACACTTTCTTAGGAGTACTTCACCTCCCTTGGTAGAGCAGGACTTGCTGGCTAGTTGTTATTCTGCTTTGGTTCCATTGTCCTTATTTGAACTCTTGTCATTCTAAGAATCCCAAAATCTTCCTTAAAGTCCTCATTTGATTTCACAGTGAACAGGTCTCTAAACTTAAAAAATATCCAACCCAGTGTGTGAAGTTAAGAGACAGCAGTAGACTCAGGAGTTAATGAGAAAAAAGTATTAGAAGAATCACACTAGAGTCACGAAGCAGAGAACTTGGGACCAAGCCCTGGGTGCTTTCAGATAAAGACAGAGTATCTGACTCATCCTTGGAAAGGCAACTTCAACATCAAAAAGCTTAAATCCTGGCAAAACACTCATTTTCCATATTTGAGTATAAAGTGGAACACTGTTTAATAATTAGATAATACCTTTCTACTGTTTAAACATTCTCACATGGTATACTTCTTTCTTTTTCAATAGCTTTATAGAAATATCATTCAGTCATTTAAAGTATACAATTCAATGGACTTTAGTGTATTCACCAAGTTGTGCAAGCATCACCACAAATCAATTTTACATTTTCACCAACTGAAAAAGAAAGTTCACAGCCATTGGAAGTAACTTCCCATTTCTGACCCCCAACCCACCCCTAGGTCAATCACTAATATATTTTTTTTTTGCCTTCGCCACACAGCTTTCAGGATCTTTGTTCCCGGGCCAGGAATCAAACCCAGGCCCTCAGCAGTGAAAGTGCCAAGTCCTAATCAATGGACCGCAGGGGAGTTTCCCTGTTGATCACTAACCTATTTCCTATCTTATAGATTTGCCCATTCTCAATATTTTATGCAAAGGAAATTATGCAATTTGTAGCCTTTAGCAACAGGCTGCTTTCACTTAGCACTATGTTTTCAAGGTGCATCCAGTTTATAGTGTGTATCAGTGCTATCCAGGAAAAGTTCATTCCTTTTCATTGTCAAGTAACAGTAAGTCACGTGGACATAGCACAGTTTATTCATCCATTCATCGGGGGATGGGTTGTTTCCACTTTTTGGCTATTATGAATAGTGCTCCTAAAAACACTTGTGTGGGCTTCCCCAGGGACTCACTGGTAAAGAATCCACCTGTAGTGCCAGAGATGAGGCAGACTCGGGTCCGATCCCTGGGTCGGGAAGATCCCCTGGAGAAGGACATGGCAAACCGCTCCAGTGTTCTTGCCCGGAGAATCCCATGGACAGAGGAGCTTGGCGGGCTGCAGTCCACAGGGTGGTAAAGAGTTGGACGCAACCGAAGCTACTAAGCACAGCACACACGGCACACAAACATCTGTACACACTTGTTTTTTTCCAAAAAATTATTTTTTATGTTTGGTTGTGCTGGGTCTTTGTTACTGCCAGGGCTTGTCTCTAGTGGCAGAGAGTGGGGGCTGCTCTCAAGTTATGGTGCATGGGCTTCTCACTGCAGTGGCTTCTCCTGTTGCAGAGCATGGGCCCCAGGGTGTGTGGGCTTCAGCAGTTTCGGGTCACGAGTTCTAGGGCGTAGGCTTAGTACTTGTGGTGAATGGGCTTAGTTGCTCTGCAGCATGTGGGATCTTCCCAGACCAGGGATCGAATCTGTGTCTCCTGCACTGGCAGGCGGATTCTTTACCACTGGGCCACCAGGGGGGCGCTGTGTACAAGATTTTATGTGGACCTGTTTTTGTTTCTTATATTCTGAGGATTAGAATTAGAACATTCTTACGAAAAAAAAAGAATATTCTTAGAATTGCTGTGTCCAGAGGATGTAAGGAAGAGGACTATTTTGAAGAGTTCACATGTTTAAACACGTGAATTGCTGAAAAATAACATGGTTATCCAACAGATGGACACAGCAAAACTTTTGTAGGTGACGGATATGTTTAATACCCATATTGTGATGTTAATAATATGGGTTTATACATATGTACAAATTCACCAAACTGTGAATCCATTAACTGGCTCAGAAGTAAAGAATCTGCCTGAAATGCAGAAGCTGTAGGAAACACAGGTTCCATCCCTGGGTTGGGGAGATCCCCTAAAGGAGGGCATGGCAACCCACTTCAGTTTTCTTGCCTGGAGAATCCCGTGGATGCAGCAGCCTGATGGGCTACAGTCCACGGAGTTGAAGAGTTGGACAGGACTAAAGTGACTGAGCGCACACACACGCACAGTGATGTATAATAACACCTCAATAAAGATGGAATAAAAGAAAAAGAATTGCTGTGTCCTAACTGCAGCCATGAAATTAAAAGCCACTTACTCCTTGGCAGGAAAGTTATGACCAATCTAGACAGCATATTAAAAAGCAGAGACATTACTTTGTCAACAAAGGTCCGTCTAGTCAAGGTTATGGTTTTTCCAGTAGTCATGTATGGATGTGAGAGTTGGACTATAAAGAAAGCTGAGCACAGAAGAATTGATGCTTTTGAACTGTGGTGTTGGAGAAGATTCTTGAGAGTCCCTTGGACTGCAAGGAGATCCAACCAGTCCATCCTAAAGGACACCAGTCCTGGGTGTTCATTGGAAGGACTGATGTTGAAGCTGAAACTCCAATACTTTGGCTGCCTGATGCGAAGAACTGACTCACTGGAAAAGACCCTGATGCTGGGAAAGATTGAGGGCAGGAGGAGAAGGGGATGACAGAGGAGGAGATGGTTGGATGGCATCACCGACTCGGTGGACATGAGCTTCGGTGAACTCCGGGAGTTGGTGATGGACAGGGAGGCCTGGCGTGCTACAGTCCATGGGGTCACAGAGAGTCGGATACGACTGAGCACTGAACTGAACTGATAGAAACTCCATGCTTAACCTTTTGAGGAACTCCAGAGTGTTTTCCACAGCAGACACAACACTTTACACCACCACCTACGATGGACACAGGCTCCATTTTCTCCACATCCTCTACAACACCTGGATTATCTACTTTTCGACAGGATGAGAAGTGCCATCTCACAGTGGTTTTTATTTGCGTTTCCTTGATAGATAATGACATTGAGCAGGTCTTTGTGAGATTATTAGCCAGTTTTTTTGAGAAATGTTCACTCAGATCCTTTGCCTATTTTTATCATTTAAATTTTTTAATTTGAAAGCAGCCTCTGTTTAATAACTGACCAGATTACAAAAATAATCACAGTAGATACCTTAGTTCATCCTTCTAATAAGCCTGTTGATCTGGTCTTCCCAGTTGTCAGCATCTCTACCTTCTACAAAAGGTAGGGCGGTCTTTTCCTTCATTCCACCTCGTGGAGAAGGCAACTTGAAGTGCCGCAGGAAGCTGCATGCGTCTTTGAAACATTTTCCAAACGTACAGATCTCATGAATCATATCCTCCATGTAGATGATGCCATCTTTGCCAAGAGATCGAGCAATCAATGAGTTACCTGTCAGTTCAGTTCACTTCTTGTTGGTTTTGCCGTAAGCACACCTGTAGATTAATTCATTTACCGACCCCAAGTCTGGGTATTCTCATGCACTGTATGGTTCCACAGTTCGCAGCATGTTAATTGAAGTGCTGTTGACCTTCACACAGGTGCCAATGAAGATATGACAGAGGCGAACAAGCTGCAACAACCATCCAACCTTTTGGCAAACGCCATTGATACTTCTGATCCTGATGACAAGCACCAATTTGGGTTCAGAGGGTACATAGATATTGCTGACTTTTCTTGCCATCCTAGCCATTCGAAACTTTTGCAGGTGGTGGATGTGTCTATTACCTATATTCCTGTGATATCATCTGCCTGTATTCCTGTGATAATGCTTAGCTTTTTCTAGAACTTTTTCATTAGATAAGCTTCCTCTTTGCTTTTCAAAGCATCTTTAGGGCAGACTTCTTTCTCAAGCTCTTGATCTTAAGCTCTGCGAAAATCTTTTATTTACTCTTAAGGGTTTCTGGCCAAGCAAAAACCTTCTTTTTCTCTCTTCTGAACCCTCCATGGTTCCAACCAGGAAAGAGCTGCTGCTCCCCCCTTTTTTTTGGCTGCACTGAAATGTATGTAGGGGATGTTAGTTTCCAGTGTGTGTGTGAAATCACGTCAGTCCTGTCTGACTCTCTGCGACACTACGGACTGCAGCCCACCAGGCTCCTCTGTCCATGGGGTTCTCCAGGCAAGGATACTGGAGTGGGTTGCCATGCCCTCCTTCAGGGGATCTTCCTGAACCAGGGATCAAATTCACATCTCTTAAGTCAGCTGCATTTGCAGGTGGGTTTTTTACCACTAGGGCCACCTGGGCCAGGAATCTAATCCGCACCCTCGGGTGGTGGAAGCACAGAGTTTTAATCACTGGACCACCAAGGAAGTCCCAAAAGAAGTCATTTTGACCTGAAGTATCTGGTCCCATCACTTCATGGCAAATAGATGGGAAAACAGTGGAAACAGTGTCAGACTTTATTTTTTGGGGCTCCAAAATCACTGCAGATGGTGATTGCAGCCATGAAATTAAAAGACGTTTACTCCTTGGAAGGAAAGGTATGACCAACCTAGGTAGCATATTAAAAAGCAGAGACATTACTTTGGCAACAAAGGTCCGTCTAGTCAAGGCTATGGTTTTTCCAGTGGTCATGTATGGATGTGAGAATTGGACTGTGAAGAAAGCTGAGTGCCGAGGAATTGATGCTTCTGAACTGTGGTGTTGGAGAAGACTCTTGAGAGTCCCTTGGACTGCAAGGAGATCCAACCAGTCCATCCTAAAGGAGATCAGTCCTGAATGTTCATTGGAGGACCTGATGTTGAAGCTGCAACTCCAATACTTTGGCCACCTCATGGGAAGAGCTGACTCATTAGAAAAGACCCTGATGCTGGGAGGGATTGGGGGCAGGAGGAGAAGGGGATGGCAGAGGATGAGTTGGCTGGATGGCATCACTGTCTTGATGGACATGAGTTTGAGTAAGCTCTGGGAGATGGTGATGGACAGGGAGGCCTGGCATGCTGCAATTCTTGGGGTTGCAAAGAGTTGGACTCGACTGAGTGACTGAACTGAATGCCTGAAACTGGTAACACATTTTTTTTTTAATTAATTTATTTATTTTTGGCTGCGATGAGTCTTAGTTGCAGTAGGTGGGCTCCCTATTGCGGCACATGGGTTTCTAACTGCAGCATATGGGCTCGGTAGGTGTGCGCGTGGGATCATAGGTGTGTGTGGGATCAGTAGGTGTGCACGTGGGATCATAGGTGTGTGTGTGGGATCATAGGTGTGTGGGTGGGATCAGTAGGGGTGCACGTGGGATCAGTAGGTGTGCGAGTGGGATCATAGGTGTGTGCGTGGGCTCAGTAGTCGTGCATGTGGGCTCAGTAGATGTGCACATGGGCTCAGTAGCTGTGTGCGTGGGATCAGTAGCTGTGTGCATGGGCTTAGCTGCCCGTGGCATGTGGGATCTTAGTCTCCCACCAGGGGTCAAACCCATGTCCCCTGCATTGGAAGATGGATTCTTAACCACTGAACCTCCAGGGAAGTCCTGGTTACATTTTTAAAAGCAAATAAATTATCTAATTCTTCTTGTGTTAAACAGTTCTTCACATATTCAAGACCAGGCATCAAATCTCCCTTTATTTCTTTTTAGAATGGATTAACCCATTTCTTTAAATGAGGAAATGTCTGAATCTCTAAACATCATAGCCACTTCAAAAAAATGTCTCTTTAAATTAAATGCAAAAACCTAAATGTGATCCAAATAATTCAGTGTATGAGACTATTATTTTCAGAACAGAGGGATAGGAAGTAAACAGATGGATAAACAGATAAGTAAACATGGACACATAATTAGATTAATACCTTTCAAAAATATATTTACACAAACTTCAGAGGGCAAAATAGGAGAGGCAGTGAACATAACATTCAAAGATGGAATCTGGGTAACTAAGCTCTTCAATAGACTCATTTAAGTCTTTCAAAATCCTCTAGGTAAGTGAAATGTGCCTCTCCTTGAGAAACAAGTGGGAGGCGAGTTTGAGAGAGGCCAGGAGAACACCAGCAGAAATGCAAATGGAACTTTGTTGGGTGTGTGGTCCTAGAGATCGTTTCAGTAACAGAATTCAGACTAGCATTTGGGGAGTGCTAACACAGGCACCGTCTTGGGGAAAAAGTCTAGCCCATGGCTTTGTAGTCCATGAGAAGTAGATGGCCAACTTCTTCTGGTAGGCCTTAGATTTAAATAAATGAGCTTCCCTGGTGGCTCAGATGGTAGAGAATCTGCCTGCAATGCAGGATACTGGCTTCAATCACTGATCATGAAGATACCCTGGAGAAGGAAATGGCAACCCACTCCAGTATTCTTGCCTGGACAGAGAGGCTGGCAGGCAACAGTCCATGGGGTTGCAAAGAGTTGGATATGATGGAGTGACTAACACTTTCACTTTTTTTCATATTTAACTCAATTTGCTAGTTGCTGTTCTTGGATAAATATTTACTTTCTGAACCTAGACTGCCAGAGGGTATTGTTTTCAGAAGGTTGCTGGATGGGTTGAGTTCACTTCAGTTCAGTCTCTCACTCATGTCCGACTCTTTGTGACCTCATGGACTGCAGCATGCCAGGCTTCCCTGTCCGTCACCAACTCCCAGAGTTGACTCAAACTCATGTCCATCGTGTCAGTGATGCCATCCAAGCGTCTCATCCTCTGTCATCCCCTTCTCCTCCCACCTTAAATCTTTCCCAGCATCAGGGTCTTTTCCATTGAGTCAGTTCTTCACATCAGGTGACCAAAGTATTGGAGCTTCAGCTTCAGCATCAGTCCTTCCAATGAATACGCAGGACTGATCTCCTTTAGGATGAACTGGTTTGATCTCCTTGCAGTCCAAGGGAATCTCAAGAGTCTTTCTCCAACACCACAGTTCAAAAGCATAAATTCTTTGGCATTCAGTGTTCTTTATAGTCCAACTCTCACGTCCATATATGACAACTGGAAAAACCATAGCTTTGACTAGATGGACCTTTGTTGGCAAAGTAATGTCTCTGCTTTTAATATGCTGTCTAGGTTGATCATAGCTTTTCTTCCAAGGAGCAAGAGTTTTTTAATTTCATGGCTGCAGTCACCATCTGCAGTGATTTTGGAGCCCCAAATAATAAAAGCCTGTTACTATTTCCATTGTTTTCCCATCTATTTGCCATGAAGTGATGGGACCAGATGCCATGATCTTAGTTTTTTGAATGTTGAGCTTTAAGCCAGCTTTTTCACTCTCCTCTCTCATTTTCATCAAGAGGCGCTTTAATTTTTCTTCACTTTCTGCCATAAGGGTGGTGTCATCTGCATATCCAAGGTTATTGATATTTCTCCCGGCAACCTTGATTCCAGCTTGTGCTTCATCCAATCCAGCATTTCACATGATGTACTCTGTATATAAGTTAAATAAGCAGGGTGACAATATACAGCCTTGATGTACTCCTTTCCCTATTTGGAACCAGTCAGTTGTTCCATGTTTGGTTCTAACTGTTGCTTCTTGATCTGCATACAGATTTCTCAGGAGGCAGGGCAGGTGGTCTGGTATTCCCATCTCTTTAAGAATCTTCCACAGTTTGTTGTGATCCACACAGTCAAAGGCTTTAGCATAGTCAATGAAGCAGATGTTTTTCTGGAATTCTCTTGCTTTTTCTATTATCCAATGGATGTTGGCAATTTGATCTCTGGTTCCTCTGCCTTTTCTAAATCCAGCTTGAACATCTGGAATTTCACAGTTTATGTGCTGTGGAAGCCTTGCTTGGAGAATTTTGAGCATTACTTTGCTAGCATGTGAAATGAGTGCAATTGTGTGGTAATTTGAACTTTCTTTGGCATTGCCTTTCTTTGGGATTGGAATGAAACCTGACCTTTTCCAGTCCTGTGGCCACTGCTGAGTTTTCCAAATTGGCAGGCATATTGAATGAAGCACTTTCACAGCATCATCTTTTAGGATTTGAAATAACTGGAATAACATCACCTCCACTAGCTTTGTTTGTAGTGATGCTTCCTAAGGCCCACCTGACTTCACACTCTAGGATGTCTGGCTCTAGGTGAGTGATCACCATCATGGTTATCCGGGTCATGAAGATCTTTTTTGTATAGCTCTTCTGTGTATTCTTGCCACCTCTTCTTAATATCTTCTGCTTCTGTTAGGTCCATACTATTTCTGTCCTTTATTGTGCCCATCTTTTCATGAAATGCTCCCTTCATATCTCTAATTTTCTTGAAGAGATCGCTAGTCTTTTCCATTCTATTGTTTCCCTCTATTTCTTTGCACTGATCATTTAGGAAAGCTTTCTTATCTCTCCCTGCTATTCCTTGGAACTCTGCATTCAAAATGGATGGATATATTTTTCCTTTTCTCCTTTGCCTTTCACTTCTCTTCTTTTCCCAGCTATTTGTAAGGCCTCCTCAGACAACCATTTTGCCTTTTTGCAGCTCTTTTTCTTGGAGATGGCTCTTGATCACCACCTGTGCAGTGTCACAAACCTCCGTCCATAGTTCTTCAGGCACTCTGTCTATCAGATAATCCTTTGAATCTATTTCTCACTTCCACGGAATAATCATAAGGGATTTGATTTAGGTCATACCTGAATTATCTAGTGGTTCTCCCTTCTTTCTTCAAGTTAAGTCTGAAGTTTGCAATAAGGAGTTCATGATCTGAGCCACAGGAAGCTCCTGGTCTTGTTTTTTTCTGACTGTATAGAGCTTCTCCATCTTCATCTGCAAAGAATGTAATCAATCTGATTTCAGCTTTAACCATCTGGTGGGATGAGGGGGGAGTATAAAAATGTGTGTAAAGTATCTTGTTAAGTGTTCATGTTGCATATCTTCCTTAACCACACACAGTGGTAACTGAGGAGAAGGGAAGCAGAGTAGAAGAAGCTATACATGAAACTAGGAGAAGTTTCAGCTTGGACAATAAGTATCGGAAAGGGGGAAAGGGTGTGAGTGGTTGCAGGGATGAGCGGGAGGTAAGATGAAGTGATGCGAGAAGGAGGCAAGTCATGTTCAGTTCCAAAGGGGGCGACATAAGACTGAGACGGTTGATGGCATCACGGGTTCAACAGACGCGAACTTGAGCAAACTCCAGGAGATGGTGAGGTGCAGGGAAGCCTGGCGTGCTGCAGCCCGTGGGGTCACGAAGAGTCAGGCATGACTTTGCGACTGAACAGAGGCCTAGAAGCAGAAACACCTTGAACTTGTGCGGTTTCTCCACCTGTGGGAAATGCATACCAAGCCTATTTTGTGACAAACTCTGTGTTTGGAAATGGCAAAGGAGAAATATTTCATTTTACTGACGAATATCTTCTAAGTACTCTGGTTAGATATAGCAATATTTTCCTAGGTAGTTCCAGAGTATCAGTGGGCAACAAAGAAGTATGAGGCCAGGTGAGAGGAGTTTTCTAGGGGAGATTCCCAGTTCTTATTCAGATGTTTCCTTATTTTGGTTCAAGAGTGCTCCTAGCTTTTCATTTTTTTCCCTTAGTAAAGACAAAAGAAGGATCACAATGCCAACTAGTCACAAAGTTTTCTAGGTCTTAGGTAACCAGGGTAGCTCATAAAGAGGCTTCAAATTAACCCTGTATAGATGCAAGAAAGTGTTTATGTAGCTGTAGACTCTTTCAGTTCAGTTCAGTTCAGTCTCTCAGTCGTGTCTGACTCTTTGCGACCCCATGAACCGCAGCATGTCAGGCCTCCCAGTCCATCACCAACTCCTGGAGTTCACCCAAACTCATGTCCATTGAGTTGGTGATGCCATTCAACCATCTCATCCTCTGTTGTCCTCTTCTCCTCCTGCCTTCAATCTTTCCCAGCGTCAGGGTCTTTTCCAGTGAGTCAGCTCTTGGCATCAGGGGGGCAAAGTATTGGAGTTTCAGCTTCATCATCAGTCCTTCCAATGAATATTCAGGACTGATTTCCTTTAGGATGGACTTGTTGGATCTCCTTGCAGTCCAAGGGACTCTCAAGAGTCTTCTCCAATACCACAGTTCAAAAGCATCAATTCTTCAGTGCTCAGCTTTCTTTATGGTCCAATTCTCACATTCATATATGACTACTGGAAAAACCATAGCCTTGACTAGACGGACCTTTGCTGACAAAGTAATGTCTCTGGTTTTTAATATGCTGTCGAGGCTAGTCATAACTTTCCTTCCAAGGAGTAAGCATCTTTTAATTTCATGACTGCAGTCACCACCTGCAGTGATTTTGGAGCCCCCCCCAAAATAAAGTCAGCCACTGTTTCCCCATCTATTTGCCAGGAGGTGATGGGACCGGATGCCATGATCTTAGTTTTCTGAATGTTGAGCTTTAAGACAACTTTTCACTCTCCTCTTTCACTTTCATCAGAAGCTCTTTAGTTCTTCTTCACTTTCTGCCATAAGGGTGGTGTCATCTGCATATCTGAGGTTATTGATATTTCTCCCGGCAATCTTGATTCAAGCTTGTGCTTCATCTAGCCCAGCGTTTCTCATGATATACTCTGCATATAAGTTAAATAAGCAGGGTGACAATATACAGCCTTGACATACTCCTTTCCCTAACTGGAACCAGTCCATTGTTCCATGTCCAGTTCTAACTGCTGCTTCCTGACCTGCATGCAGATTTCTCAGGAGGCAGGTCAGGTGGTCTGGTATTCCCATCTCTTTCAGAATTTTCCACAGTTTATTGTGATCCACACAAAGGCTTTGGCATAGTCAATAAAGCAGAAATAGATGTTTTTCTTTAGGGTTGTTTTTTCATTCTGTTGGCTTCTGTTCACTATTTCACACTAAAACATATTTGAGGGGACTCCCTGGTGGTCCAATGGTTAATAAGACTCCCGCTTCCAAATGTAGGGGGCACAGGTTCAATTGCTGGCTGAGGAACTAAGATGCCACATGCAGCAAAGTGTGGCCAAGAAATTTAAAAGACAAAAATAACTTATAAAAAATATTTGAGATTTATATTTGGGTCCAGAATTTTAAAGGGCATCATGGAGGTTTTCCATTTTGTATGTTTCTATAGTATGGCTGGAGTTCTTGTCCAAATGAATACCAGCAGATAAACAATCCTCTGGTTACTATTCTCCAAGGATTCCCATTTTCCATATGAACACCATACTGTGTGACAGAATTTCAGCTTTAAGTTTCATCACAGTAACTGCTATTAAATTCTACTCAGAGTTAGAGACAAATCCTTGCCCACGATGTAAAACATGCAACATTTGTGTGAATAATCTCAAATGCAGTGAATTCTTGCCTGGGAGCATCTGATACTTCACTCTGTCATCTTGTTTCATTTTCCTGTCACAAACAGCTTATTATCAAAAAGGAAAGGAGTGAGTCCTATTTCGTGTTGGTGAAATGACAGGGATCCCCAGGAGGGAGAAAGCACTGTGGCCCCGCGGGCTGGAACACCAAGAGAAGAAAAGGATAGAGAGCCTCACGAAGAGAGTGGATTCTAGGACAGCGCTGAGGGGTCTGAAAGCCCCAGATTCTCTAAGGCAATGATGATCACCATGCAGTCCCAGACCAACACCAGGAGCACCACTTGGGAGAGCTTATTAAAAATAAAGACTCCTGGGACTTACCCCAGACACACAAAATCAAAATCCGCATTTTAACAAAATCCTCTGGTAATCTGTACATACAGTAAAGCTTGAGGCTCACTGGTTGAAAAATACCAAGAGTTTTATCCTTTTATACCATAATGTTCTTGCCTTATTTCAGGGCTCTTGGAGTCACCCTAAAATGTACCTGGACTCAGGAAGTACTTGGAAGAGGGTTCATGCTCATAGAGGGTAAAGTGGTCCCTTGTGCTGCCCTGTGTTAGCTCACAGCTTACCCTAATGACTCAAGGTCAAGGAATTTTTAATTGAATCCTATGAGCAAAGTACTGAGTTGGCCAAAAAGTAAAATGCTAAGGAAAAAATCCAAACCTTTTGGCCAAGATATGTGTTATGAAGGCTATGTACTCTGTAAAATCCTTAATTTTTATTACTGGGAGACAGACTATCCGTAAAATAGGAAAAGCCTACATATTCCGTTAGATTCGACTCTAGTTCTCTCCCATATTGGACTTTTTTAAGATTCTAACTGGCTGCCATGAGAAACAAGGCATGTTGCTTTAATAAATGCTTCCCTAAACAAATGTAAAAATGCATGTTATTACATGGAATTAGATTTATTCTCCCTGTGCACATCCTGCTCTTCATTAGATGAGTCAAATTTAAATACTGCATCAAAAATTCAACAGTAGTTTCATAAGCTCTCTGCTCAAGAAACACAACTCCAACTTTAAGCATTGCTGTTGTTCGGTCGCCCAGTCGTGTCTGACTCTTGCAATCCCATGGGCTGCAGCACGCCAGGTCTCTCTGTCCCTCACTGTCTCCCCAAGTTTGCCCAAGTTCACGTCCATTGCATCAGTGATGCCATCCAGCCATCTCATTGTCTGATGCCCTCTTCTCCTTCTGCCCTCAGCCTTTCCCAGCATCAGGAACTTTTTCAATGAGTTGGCTGTTTAAGCATAGTGCAGTATAAAGAAAACAGCAATAAATGGCTGTGGAGAGTTTAAAAATGCCATACAGGAGACTGCATGTATTACTTCAAAGATCATCCAGAGGAATAATTGTATCATTTGCCAATTAACTCGGTTATCTCAGGGAAAAAAAAGCCAGGCTATAGCACTTTTCTGCCTACATTGGCCAAGAGTAATCTGCTTTCCTGTGAGCCCACCAACAGATACTGATTACTGAGCTGCTAGTATATAACCAGGAAGGTGCTAGTGGTAAAGAACTCGCAAGCCAGTGCAGGAGACATTAAGAGACACTAGTTTGATCCCTGAATGGGGAAGATCCCTTGGAGGAGGGCTGGACAACTCATCCCAGTATTCTCACCTGGAGAATCCTATGGACAGAGGCGCCTTGTGGGCTACAGTCCATAGGGTCTCAAAGAGTTGGACATGATTGAAGCAACTTAGCATGCACACACTATATAACCAACACTGTGAAAGTTATCAAAGTATGGGAAACAAAACTTGTTCCCCAGGAATTTATGGCCTAGACTGAGAGGAAAAACTAGATGCACATAAAAATAATGATCAAGGGTATATAAGTCTCAAATGAGGGCTACAAACAAGTGTGCAGAAGTTAACTTTGGTCTTGGGTGATCAGGGAAGCTTCACAGTGCACACAGGACTTGAGTGGGGCACTGAAGCTCAATCGAAGTTGAATGATAGAATTGACAGTTGGCTGGAGTAAAATATTCTCCATCAGCCATAGTTCTCATAGTGATTTTCCCAAAAGAAACATTTTCTTGGGACTCTCATATCAGAGATCTGATTCTAAGGACCAAATGTGTTAGTCTTACTACATTATTAACCATTCAATTAAAAAAGCCCAACAACAAAATGACCATTTTTGGATGTTTGGATGATAATTTAGCTAATGGAGCTTTCTTTCTTTATCTGGCAAAATGTTCATGCGTTATCTTCATTTCACCATCCTGGTGGATATTTTCCCTCCTGCTTTGGCCAAGCAGGATTCTAGATGAAAACAATAACATGAAACCATGCAGCAACATCCCCCCTTTTATTGCATGTTCACTGCATCCTCCAGGGCCATGCTCTTCACACATGGGGCTTAATAAATGTTGTCGGCAGATGGATTCACAGAAAGAATGATTCTTACGGCTTTCTAGCCCATCTTTTCTAGGTTACAAGCAGAAAAAGTATTCAACAGTGAAAGAAGAAGGAGGGGGAAATAAAGCAGACTGGGATCTGATTACCAGCTGACTTGCTTTTGCTTTTGTTAGTAGTAGTGTATTTTATTATTTACCAAGCAATCTAAACTACTTGGCGGCTACAGTAAAAATGAGGGGTCCTAAAGTAATGCTGGAGAATAATTTTCAAAAGGCTAAAAAGATGATCTCATACATATATAAAATAAACATGTGGTGATTGATTTTATTCAACTCAGTTAATGAGGGAAATGGTAAAAGACTGGGGTTGAATAAGAATTGGAGGAGCTTAAGTATTCATAAATTTCAAAAGGAATGTTAGTATTACTTAGGATTACTAAGTTAGGTACACAATTGGTTACTCTCCTACAGGGCCACAAGCCATAGCCTATACGGTAATCTTTCCCATTGAACAGAAATTATTTTTATCTCTAACCAGACAGAAATCTACATGTTAACCTCTGCTGCTATGGAGTTGTCAAATAACACAGTCAACAGACAGTTAAAGGAGCAAGCTGGGCAGTGCACTGGAAGAACCCCCAGAAACTTCCTCTCATGTGTCTATCCTGAGTTTTTGAAAACTTGTTCTGACACTCGGAAGAGGCTCTCAAAAGGGAATGGAAAAGGCCCGACATCATACTAGAATAGCATGCAGATCTTTCTAATGCATATGACATTGTACCAGTTAGAAGCAACACTCTTAGGGCCAGTGTTCATTCTGTACACTTTGAGGGAACATGACTTGATTTATGTAATGACAAGACTCAGAGACATAGGGCCCAAAAAATATGTTCCAGTGAATATTAATGAGCACAGAGGTCATCTACATGGCAGCCTTGGTGATCTGGAATCCAGTTGGGAACCAACCTACACATAAATTTAAAGGGCACTTAAGTCCAGTGTTAGAGTTAATTCTAACAGCCTTTCTCATCTGGAGAATACTGGATGCAGTGATTTATTGGCAGAGAGGTGCCTTTAGAGAGGAATACATAATCCATAGGCACCTAGGGCCACTTAGTTATAGGCTGCAGCTCTCTAAACCACTGAGGATATCGATATCTAATAGTAAAGTCCTATACATCATCTTTATTTAAGGGTCAGTTATCAAAAACCCTAAACTGCTTTTTTAATAAACTCTGCTAAAGAAAGTGTACAAATGTATAATTCAAAACAAATTCTGTAAAAAACAGTTTAAAATGTAAAAGTGTTGGTATTGAAAGAGCTAATAAATCAATCCAACCCCTAGTACTGAATATATGGGCTTCCCTTGTAGCTCAGTTGGTAAAGAATCTGCCTACAATGCAGGAGACCTGGGTTTGATTCCTGGGTTGGGAAGATCCCCTGGAGAAAGAAATGGCAACTCACTCCAGTATTCTTGCCTGCAGAATCCCATGGACTGTAACCTGCCAGGCTCCTCTGTCCATGGGGTCACAAGAGTCAGACACAACTTAGCGATTAAACTACCACCACTACCACTGAATATACATTATGGGCATAATACCTTATTGGGCCCCAAATTGTGCTAATAGGAATAAAATATTGTCCCTGCTTTCAAAAAGCTATGATAGGGAGATGTGCAAATACATTTAATGCAAGAAAGCCTGAATGAAGTGTTAGTGCCCATGTAGAAATACATAGGAGAGAGTCACTCAGGACTAAATTAGATGATGTCACGGAAGACTTCATGGAGAAAGGAACATTTAGGTTGTGCCTTGAAGGATTTAATATCCATTTGACTGAAAAATTCTCTAAAAGGAATGACTGTGAATAAATGAAGGGTTGCTATGTTTTTTTTTCTCAAAATAACTCCAAATATGTAGAAAAACACATACGATATCATAAACAAAGATGAGTGACAAGCTGAGATAAAAACATGACAAAAGACAAACCCATATTGTAGACAATTCACAAAAGAAATGGTAGTGGCCAAGGAACATCCAAAATTGTATTTGATCTTGCTAATAATCAGAGAAATGCACAGTAACATGAGATACCCTTTAGAAGAGAGCAGCATACAAAGATTAACGCAGCAGACAATATCTGTGGTTGGCAAGTGTGTAAAGAAACCTGTGCCCTCATATACAGTTATTAAGAATTTAAACTGGTACAACCTTTCCTTTAGAATTTATTTCCACTGCAAAGGAGTTATCCTATGAAAATAACTACACATTAGTACAAAGATTATATCTGCATGAATGTCACCAAAATACAAAACAATGTTTAAAAGGAGAAAGCAAAGAAATATCCAACAGTTGAGCATTGGTTGATAAATTATGGAACCATGAAATATCATGTGGCATTAAAATATAATCATAAAATTTAATGATGTGGAAAAAAATACAAAATATTAAGTGAGGGGAAAAAAAGCATGTTATAAAAGTCTGTCAGTCAATATGGTCCTAGGTTTTATTTAAAAAAAAAAAAAAAAAAGGATCTTTGTTTTCCTGTTTATCTCCAGGTTATACCTTTAGGTCTCATCTCTTAGATTTAACAATGATCTAATTCTAAGCAGATACATTTTTTTTTTCCTTATGAGAAGCTCTGGAATCAACTAGTGAAATACTGTTTTAAAAAAAAAAAACTATTATAATGCTTAAGAAAAATCTTGGAGTATATATACCAATAAAGCTTGCCACAGCATCCTAACAGAGTCAGCCTGGTCTCACGGGGTGTCCTCTGAGTCTAGGAGTAGCACATTCATGGGGAAGAAGGGAAAATAACGTACAGAGCAGCTCAGTCCCTTTCCTGAACCCATCGTTAGTCCTGAGCGACATTCTGGCACCTGAAGGGCCAGGTGGCGTTCAGTGGCCTCTCCGGGCAGTTACTGGGGAAGCACAGTTCCCAGTTACTGGTAGGCACAGAAGATGCTCTTCATTGTCAAGGCAGTGGATGGCGCTCCCTGATTTGCAGGGCTGTGGTGGCAGCAGCTCTTACTGGGTCCACGAGCATAGAGAACTATGAGCCACTGCTGGTGCCGCTCCATGCGTGCACGTGTCTGCATGTGTGCAGGGGACAGGTGGCGGGTATGGGGTGAAACAGGCACGGCCACGCAGAGTTCGGTTTGTACACAACAGAGTATGATACAGTCAACCCCTTGCACCACGTGGATCTACTCATATCCTCTTCCGGTATCCAGATTGTGTCAGATGCCCTCACTTCCTCTCCAGAAGAAAGGAAAGAATCATCTTAACGGTAATAGTCACTCATCCCCTTGAAGCACGCCAAGATCCACTCCCTGCCGCTGTAGCTGGCTCCAGGTTTGCAAGTAGTAATGGTGTCATTTCCTGCCTATTCCAGATTGCTCTCTCTTTCACATGGCTCTTCTTCGCTGGGGCATGCAGTTCATGGAATCTCAGTTCCCTAACTAGGGACTGAACCCTGGGCCACAGCAACAGTGAAAATGCTGAGTCCTAATTGCTGGACTGCCAGGGAATTCACTACTCTTTTTGTTTCATACACAAGAGATCAAACGATTTGCATAGAGTTAAGATTTAGTTGGCTGTAGTGCATTAGAGAACCAGACTCCTGACACCTGAGAGACTCTTCCAACCAAAGATTCTGCTGTCCATAAATTTTATAATTCATTTCAACTTTAACCACACAATTCACATATAATCTTAGTGAATACTTATTTAGTGCAGATTCCTTTGTAATAAAAAAGTACCCTATATCTCTGGCATAAATTAGATTTTTTATTATCTATAATAAACTTAAATAGATGAATCCGTATTTGGTAATATTGTGTTTTGTTTTAAGTAAGATTAAATGTATCCACCTATAAATGATTAGTATTCTAATATGGGCTTATTGAGGTGGGAGAGGGCTCTGAGGTCATCGAGTTTGAAAAATACAGAATAAATCAAGGCACTGTGAAGCAAATTACCCCCAAATAGCCTTCAGAAAATTCTGAACCATATTTAAAATGTCAAAGACATGAGTTATGTGGCTATCCATAAATATTTCTTAATCTTTTAAAAGGGATCCTTTAAGAAACTTCAAAATAAATGAATGAAATCCAATAATTTAAAACTCAAGTGCTGTTATTTCTACGAGATCCTGGATTATATGTTCATTTGTTCACTGGAAGAAAAATCACATTTTCATTTCTTATATTTTATTTATATTAGAGTGAGCACTTCAATATTAATTCAAATATCTATCTATTAAATGCAAAAATGTTAATGTAATATTAAAAATGAAATTTAAATGAAAGCAAGGGGTTATCACATTAAGGTTCCCATGGCAACTCTCACTACACTTTTCAGCTTCTGAATTGTAATATGGTCATTTATTACAGGCTCATATAAAATATAATTTTGCAAATATTTAAAGATGTATAGGCTAATTCATGTCAATTTTAGACTTCATACGTGATGTAATATATCAGGCTAAGAATACTCTAAATATTAACCCATATTCTTAATTTACACATACTACATAAAACAGATGCAAACTTCCTAAATTTTGAATGATTTGTTATTGAATAATTTGTGTTTTGAATAGCATTCACATGAATTATAGCATTCTGCAGTTCCCATCATGGTTGAAATCTGAACTTTATGTTATGAAAATATGAATTTAGACAGGGTCAAGTGCCCCTTCTCTTTAGCTTAGCAAGAGTTTGAAATTACAGATTACACATTTTGCCAGAGTAGGCCAAATGTAAATTCTTTAGTTTGCACAAGTTAAAAGTCCAGGAATTGAGTGATGTAGATCAAACAACACTGTCAGAGCCTTCCTGGCTCTGCCGTTTCTGCAGCCTTCAGCAGTACAACAGTAGTGGACTAAGAACTGCAAAAAGTAAACATAGGCTAACCAAGCAATGTTTCTTTCTTATCTAAGGGAAAAACGTGTATTACTACAAAGCTATATGTCTGCATCTTTTCCTAAATACTTAAACAATCTAAACATCCATCGATGGGGCAGGTTAAGCAAACAATAGTATACAGAGCTTTGACAATGACTAAATCAATACTGATGTGGAATGGTGTCCACAGCACATTGTCAAGTAAACAAAGCAAGAATAAAACCAGAACAAAGTGAAACAAAAAGTCAAAACGCTATTTCACAATGTGCACACATATGCAGAGAAAAGTCTAGAATATATTCCAAATACTAATAGTAGAGATCTCTGGATGGTGGGATTATGATTGCTCTATTTCTTGATGTTATTTTTCTGAGTTTTTTCAAATGAATATAATTAGAAAGTAAAGTATACGGTGTAAATAAAGTAAGTACTCTCTGTTGTCAGTGTGAAGATTCTGGTATTCTTCTGAACTGAGAGCAGGAGAAATCCTCCTCGAGACATTTGAAAACATAACATTGCAGTAAATATATTTCTAAATTCTATTTTTTTTAATATTCAGGAAATTGGAACACTCACATATTCAAGCATGATTAAATAATTATACATCTGTAAGAGGGAATACTAAATATCATGTCACAGAACATTTCTATGGGAAAATACAATTGATAACATCAGGATACCATTAGCTGCAAGCAATAAGAAACCTAGATTCAACTTACATTATAAAATTTCTGGGTAACCATGGCAGTTGAACATACCCATTTACCTCCAATTCCTCCTGAAGCCAAACTACAATGACAGAAAAGGGGGGGGGGGAGTAGAAATCCATAAAGACAAAGAGAGGGGAGGAAACAATAGCAACACAGTTTTGAGGCTAGAAAGCTAGGTGGGTGGGGGTGCCCTGTGGACCAGTAAAACAGGTGACAGAGAAAGCTGGGCATGCAGTCCAGAAACAGGCTGATTTAGCCGTCAGAACTCAAAAAGTGCTCAGGAAATGAACACACCTGGAAAGTGGAAAAACGTATTTGGGAAATGAGAACACAGGTCTCCCTCAGAAATCAAAACCTATTGCAGATTTTAGGGGCCAGCATCTCCCCACATCCAACCATCAGACTTTTACAGAATGTTGAAGCCAGAGCGCCCTAATACTATGCATTTGGGTGTATATGTTCTAACTACTGTAACCTAGGAACACGAGTTATGAGATGCATTAAAAATGAACCTTAGTGGGCATTTCCCTGGCGGTCCAGCAGTTCAGAATCCATGCTTCCACTGTGGGGGGTAGGGGGGTAGCCAGGTTTGATCCCTAGTTGGCGAGCTACGATCCCACATGCCTGAGATGCTGCCAAAAAAGTATAAAACATCCCTAAATCTCATTTTGCCGTTCCCTTGTTTTTCTGACTTTAGCAGACAACGTTTAGTCTTCTCAACTTTTTTCCCCCTCCGGCCACACCACGCAACGTGTGGGATCTTATTTCCCTACCAGGGATGGAACCCACGCCCCGTAGAGTGGACATGCGAGTCCCAACCACTGGACTGCCAGGGAAGTCCCTCTTTGAAACTTATTTTACAAAGAATCTCCACATATAAATGTAGGAGTGTTCATGGCAGCATTATTCAAGAAAAGTGAAAAGTATTAGTCTCATTCGACTCTGCAACCCCATGGACTGTCTAGCTTTCCAGGCTCTTCTGTCTATGGGATTTTCTGGCAAGGATACTGGGCTGGGTAACCACTACCTTCTCCAGGAACTCTTCCCAACCCAGGGATTGAACCCTGGTCTCCTGCATTGCAGGCATATTCTTTACCATCTCAGCTAAGCATTATTCATAGCAGCCCCAAACTGAAAGCAACCTAAATGTTAATCAACTGAAGGAATTTTTTAAATGGTATATATTTCTATAATAGAATATTGTATGGCAATAAAAAGTAATGAAGGACTGACACTTACTGAAACATTGAAAACATCCTAAGTGACAGGAGCCTCAAAGAAGGCCACCAATTGTGCAATTCCATTTACAGGAAATGTCCAGAATAGGCAAACCTAGAGCCAGAAAGTAGACTAGTGGTTGCTAGGGGCTGGGGAGAGTGACTGACAGTGGATATGGAGTTTCTTTTAAGGGTGATGAAAATTATCTAAAATAAAATAGCTGCAGAACTCTAAATATTAAACTAAAAACCACCAGAGTATACTTTAAATGAGTTTTATGGTATGCGAATTATATCTCAATAAAGCTATCAGAAAAGGTATTTTACTGAATGCATTCTTCTGCAATCTTATAAGAAAATTCAACATGATGCTTCTAAGATTTATCTGTTTATGTATCGTGCAGTAGTGCATTCATTTTTAATGTTGTTGAGTGCTCCATAATATGGATGCTACCATTGGCTTATCTGTTCTATAGTGAGTGAAAGTCTCAGCTGATTCTTGCTCTTGCTGGTACAATGCTAATAGATGTATACATCTCTCCTGCTGTACATGAGCAAGGATATATACCAGACTACAGATTTGTGTTTCACTTTATAAAACAATGCTACATTACTTTCCTAAGTGCTGTTCCATGTGGGTTTGCATTCCCACCAGTACCGAACTGGACTTCTTTTTATTGCCTGCCTTCTTCAGGGCTAGCATTGCCAGTCTTCAAGATTCTGTCATCCAGGTGTGTATGAAATGACACTTTACTAAGATCTTAACCTGCATTTCCAATTACCAATGAAATTGAACTTCATGTTTTTTTTTTTTTTCTGACTATTCATGTTTCTCCTTTCATGAAGTAAAGTGCAGTCACTCAGTCGTGTCTAACTCTTTGTGACCTCACGGACTGTAGCCTACCAGGTTCCTCTGTCCATAGGATTTTTCAGGCAAGAATACTGGAGTGAGTTGCCATTTCCTTCTCCAGGGGATCTTCCCGACCCAGGGATCGAACCTGGGTCTTCCGCATTGCAGGCAGACACTTTAACATCTTAGCCACCAGGGAAGGCCTTCTGTGAAATGCCTCCCCCAAAAAATAAGCATTTTGCTTATTTTTCTATGCATTAATTTTTTCCTTATTGATTTGTGTGTACACTATATGTATAAACAATTTATAATGAATTAGAAAATCTAGTGAACAGGAAAAATTATAATATGTATATTCATATATATATGTCATATATGTATATAATTTGGTTTGGGTATTAAACATGCTGTTTACATGGGTTTTACAAACACTTTCAGTTTGTAGCTTTTCACTTTATCTTTCAATGAATAAATGTTCAATTTTTTAAAAAGTTTTTTATTGGAGTATAGTTTCTTTACAATGTTGTGTTAATTTCTGTCAAAGTTTTAATGTCAAAATTTTCTTTGTTAAGGTTGATTGCTTTTTGTGTCTATTTGAATAAGTATTTCCCTTCTCCAAGATCACAAGTATATTCTCATATAGTCTTCCCTCATTTTTAACGTTTTGCTTTTACATTTAGGTCTTTAAATACTGGATGGATTTCTAAATATTTTATACACATACACACACACACACACACGATTCAGTTTCACTTTTTCCCACATGTCAACTATCCTTGCTGCCATGTGAGAAGTCCATCCTTCTCACAGTGATCTGCTACTTCTGACCTGTATTAAGCTCCACACACGGGTGGGTTTATTCTTTGAGAACACCGGCGCACTTATCAATTTCCTTTAGGAGGGAATCTGCCACAAGGGGTGAGGTTAGTTAACAGACTCTACCTGAAGCATCTTCTGGATTAGCCGCGACTGAGGCGAGGTAACGGCCCTCCTGGGCAGCTAACCAATGCCTGAGCAGGACAGGAGTATTAAGGCCTGGCCCAATGAGGACCGCTCTGCCATCTTTGCACCAGAGCTCGCTGTGGTCAAGATTTTCTCAGGGTTGTGTGGCCAGTACCAAGCTCTCCCTGTCAGCCCTTCCTTCCCCCGGGCATCAGATGGGCAGCACACTGAAGGCTTCCCCAACCCCTCTCCCCACCCCCTCTCCCCCTCCCCGCCTCTTCCTGCTCCCTTCTCTTAATACCCATCTTTTACTTCTAACCACATTTGGCATCTGTCTCCTGAAAGACCTGAACTAATACAAGGCTCTTGGCTATTCTTGGTTCCTTGCTCTACTAAATTTAAGAAATTCAGAATCATTTAAGTTCCAAAATGGAAAAAAAAAAACAAAAAACAAAACTTAGGATTTTGACAGGAATTGCACTAGATTAATTTATCAGTTGCAGAACTGATGTCTGTAACACCAAGTCTCTCACCTTATGAACATGCTACCTCCCTCCACTTGTTTCAGTTTTCTTTAGCTTCTTTCAACATAACCTTGTGATTTTCCCCAAAAGAGGCTTGTGTATTTTTGTGAGATTTTTAAGATATATTTTTAGTAACAGTTGAAATTGTACACTTTCAAAATTCCATTTTTTCTAATCCCGTTGCTGGTATTCAGAAATATTTAAATGTTGACCCCATTATAACTAGCAATTTTGTTAAACTCAATTCTAATATCTCTTTATAGATGGCTTTTGGATTTCCATGTACATAACTGTACAATCTTACAATAATGACAATTTTATTTCTCCCTTAAGCCTTTTATTCATTTTCCTTGCCTTACTCTGCTGATCCTTTTAGTACAATGTTTGAAGGGAGGGTAGACATTTTTGACTTGTTCTTGATTTTAAAGAGAATACTTCTACTATTTCACTATGTGGGAATGTTTATGGTGGGATTTTTGTAGCTACTTCTTATCAGTTCAAGGAAATTATCTTCTGGAGTTAATATTGTGAAAAGATGTTCAATTTTATTAAAAGCTTCTCTGTATCTACTGATATACTCACATTTTTTTAAACTTCAATCTGTTTGTGAGAAAATTACAGTGATTTAGCACAAAATAACTAAATTCTATCAAACACTTTTCCTGCATTGTTTTTTATCTTAACTTTCCCCACTTTAATCTAGTTTACATGACAAACTTTACTGACATTCAAATGCCAGACCCACCCTGCGTTGCTGGGATAAACCAACTTGGTTATGATACTATTTACTTTCCACTGAATTGGTTGTTGATTGTCTTTAGTGCTACATACATATGTGGCTGGCCAAAGAGTTCCTTTAGTTTTTAAGTAAAAATGAGACATTTTTCATTTTTACCGAGAATTATATTGAACAACATACTCACCATTGTGTTCCACTATCTTCTGCCATTTTTCAGGCAACTTCATAATTCCATCTTCCCCAAACTTTTTATCTTTCTGAACTGTGCCAGGTGCCTTTTACAGTCTTCCAGGGAACTGAATTTTTTTTCATTAAGATAATTTTGTAAAGACAAAAATAAATGAATGAATAAAGGAATCAGCCAAGCTTTCCAGTCAAGCTGTAACAGTTTCAGCTTGGTCATCCAAGAAACATGCAGTCTTGCATTATCCTGATGGAAGATTATGTTTTTTATTGGCTAATTTCAGACATTTTACATCGAGTGCTGCTTTCAGTCAGTCTAACTGGGAGGCATACTTGTTGGAATTAATCATTTGGTTTTCCTGAAGGAGCTCATGATAGAGGACTCCCTTCCACTCTCACAATATACACATCACCTTCTTTGGATCTAGACTGGGCTTTGGTGTGGTTGGTGGTGGTTCATTTTGCCTGCTCCACGATCTCTTCCATTCACATTATCGCACAGTATCCTTTCTTTTTTTTTTTTTTTTATCACTTGTCACAATCTGTTTTAAAAATGGAACATTTTCATTACATTTAAGTAGAGCATCCCATGTGGAAAAACAGTCAGGAAGGTTTTATTCCCTTAATTTGTGTGGAACCCAAAAAGCGAAGCAATTACCAACCAGGCTGGTACAAATTATTTTCAATGCTTTTTTGAATATTTTGAGTATGTGGGCTCTCTCTTGAGTGGTATAATGTTGATGGTTCTCAATTAAAGTCTCAATTTGACCACTATCAACTTCAAACTGGTCAACCAACTGTAGAGCATCATCCAGCAAGAAATTTCCTGCAGGAAACTGCAAACTACCTGTTTGATCAGTCATAACACCTCCATACATGGCATATTTTTTTTTTCCATTTCAGCTGTGCTTTTACCTGTCTTGAAATAATAAACCATAATATGCCAAAAATGTTGCTTTGTTTCTTCCATCTTCAATCTTAAAATGGCTACACAAAAATTCACCAATTTTGATGTTTTTTTAAATACATGCTCATATGGCAGCTGTCACAATACAATCTAGCAAAACTGTTTTAAAAGAAATTAAAGATAACTAAGCAATACTACCACACAGTTGCACTCATCTCACACACTAGTAAAGTAATGCTCAAAATTCTCCAAGCCAGGCTTCAGCAATATGTGAACCATGAACTTCCAGATGTTCAGGCTGGTTTTAGAAAAGGCAGAGGAACCAGAGATCAAATTGCCAACATCTGCTGGATCATCGAAAAAGCAAGAGAGTTCCAGAAAAACATCTATTTCTACTTAATTGACTATGCCAAAGCCTTTGACTGTGTGGATCACTATAAACTGTGGAAAATTCTGAGAGATGGGAATACCAGACCACCTGACCTGCCTCTTGAGAAACCTGTATACAGGTCAGAAAGCAACAGTTAGAACTGGACATGGAACAGACTGGTTCCAAATTGGAAAAGGAGTACATCAAGGCTATATATGTCACCCTGCTTATTTAACTTATATGCAGAGCACATCATGAGACATGCTGGGCTGGATGAAGCACAAGCTGGAATCAAGATTGCCAGGAGAAACATCAATAACCTCAGATATGCAGACGACACCACCCTTACGGCAGAAAGTGAGGAAGAACTAAAGAGCCTCTTGATGAAAGTGAAAGATGAGAGTGAAAAAGTTGTCTTAAAGCTCAACATTCAGAAAACTAAGATCATGGCATCTGGTCCCATCACTTCCTGGCAAATAGATGGGGAAACAGTGGAAACAGCAGCTGACTTTTTTTGGGCTCCAAAATCACTGTGGGTGGCGATTGCAGCCGTGAAATTAGAAGATGCTTGCTCCTTGGAAGGAAAGTTATGACCAACCTAGACAGCATATTAAAAAGCAGAGACATTACTTTTCCAAAAAAAGGTCCATCTAGTCAAGGCTATGGTTTTTCCAGTAGTCATGTATGGATGTGAGAGTTGGACTATAAAGAAAGCTGAGCGCTGAAGAATTGATGCTTTTGAACACTGGTGTTGGAGAAGACTCTTGAGAGTCCCTTGGACTGCAAGGAGGTCCAACCAGTCCATCCTCAAGGAGATCAGTCCTGGGTGTTCATTGGAAGGATTAGTGTTGAAGCTGAAACTCCAATACTTTGGCCACCTGATGCGAAGAGCTGACTCATTTGAAAAGATCCTGATGCTGGGAAAGACAGGGCAGGAGGAGAAGAGGATGACAGAGGATGAGATGGTTGGATGGCATCACCGACACAATGTACATGGGTTTGGGTGGACTCCGGGAGTTGGTGCTGGACAGGGAGGCCTGGCATGCTGCGGCTGATGGGGTCGCAAGAAGTCGGGCATGACTGAGCGACTGAAGTGAACTGAAATGAAGCAATACTAAAACAATTTTACAGAAAAAACTGAATGAACTTTGTGGCCAGCCTGTTTATATATAATCTTTTTTCTTCCAGTTTTACTGATATAATTGACATAAAGCACTGTGTAAGTATAAGGTATATAACCTAGTGATTTGATTTATATACATCATGAAGTGATGACCACACCAAGTTTAGTGATCATCCATCATCTCATAGATCTAAAAGTAAAGAAATAGGAAAAATATTTGTGATGAGGACTCCTAAGATTCACTCTTTTAACAACCTTCATACACAGCCTACAGCATTCTTCATCAGTCATGCTGTATGTTATATCCCTACCACTTATAACTGGAAGTCAGTACTTTTTGACTGCCTTCATCCAACTCCTCTCTGCACCCCCAGCCTCTAGTAACTGCAAACATGATCTGTTTTTCTATGAGTTTGTTTTTTAAGTATAATTGACCTACAACATGGTGCTAGTTCCTGTTACATGACATAGTGATTTGGTATTTCTAGTGATTTGGACATTTCATCAGCTTTCCTGGTAGTTCAGATGGTAAAGAATCCATCTGCAATGCAGGAGACCTGGGTTTGATCCCTGGGTTTGGAAGATACCCTTGAGAAGGAAATGGCACCCCACTTCAGTATTCTTGCATGGAAAATCCCATGGATGGAGGAGCCTGGTGGGCTACAGTCCATGGGGTCGCAAAGAGTCGGATACGACGGAACGACAGATTTCATGAGCTTCCCTGGTGGCTCAGATGGTAAAGAATCTGCCTACAATGTGGGAGACACAGTTTTGATCCCTGGGTTGGGAAGACCCTCTGGAGAAGAAAATGGCAACCCACTCTATCTATCCATCTACTGATGGGCACTTAAGGTTGTCTCTGTATCTTGACTATTGTAAATAATGCTGCAGTGAAGATGGCATGCATGTACCTTTTCTAATTAGTGTTTTCATTTTAAGATCAATACTCAGGAGTAAAAATGCTGGATTATATATTTCTAATTTTTTGAGGAATCTCCATACTGTTTTCCATAGTGGCTGCACCAACATTCCCACCATCAGTGCACTAGGGTGCCCTTTACTCCACATCCTCACCAAAGGATTTTTTTTTTTTTATATATATAACAGCCATTTTGATAGGTGTGAGGTGATATTTCACCACAGTTTTGATTTGCATTTCCCCAATAGTTAGTGATGCTGAGCATCTTTTCCTGTTGGCCATTTGTGTCTTCTTTGGAGGAATATCTACTTAGATCCTCTGCCTAGTTTTTAGTTGGGTTGGGTTTAACATTCTGAGTTCTTTGTGACTTTGGATTATTACCCCTCACGAGGTAAACCGTTTGCAAGCATCTTCTTCCATCCAGGGTTGTCGATAGTTTCCCTCAAGGTGCCAAAGCTTAATTTGATGTAGTCCCGTATGTTTGTCTTTGCTTTTGCTTTCCTTGCCTAAAAAGGTACATCCCCCAAAATATTACTATGTGTGCATTTCTTCTATTTGGGGAAGGGGGGTTTAATTTGCTATTTATTTTGTTCTTTAAGGAAAGGCTTATTTAGTTCTTTTTTCAGCCTTTCTTCTGATCAAAGGCTTTAAGGCTATAAATTACCCCATGTATTAATAATACTCTTCAAATTTAATACAAATTTCATTAGTGAATTACATATTTTCTATTTTGATATCTTCAATCTCCCATTGAACTATAAGAAGATTTTCTAACTATCTTTTCATTACTGATTTCTGGTTTAATTATATCATCACTAGAAATTACTCTGCAATTTCAATCCTCTTAATTTTGTAGACACAGCTTTATGGCCCAGTATATGGTCACTAAGAAATGTTATAAGCAAGCTGGAAAATAATATATCCTGCACTTGATGAGCGGTGCGATGTTTTGTGGATTGTCCTGTTCTATTTTTTAGTATCCTTATTGATCTTGTTTACTGCATACCAATTAGGTGTTAAAATATCCAAATATAATTCTCAATGTCTCTGTTCCCCTTATACGTCTTTATATTATTGAGTTAAAACTTTTATCAACTTCCCTTTTTCTTTACCTCAGGAAAAAAATACCCTCCAGCCTTCTTACTTTAGTATCTTTTGTCTGACATTACTATATTTCTGGTTCACATTTAATGAAGGATCTTTGTCCATTCCTTTACTATGAAAAACTGTAATTTTTTTTCTATTGAGTGGTTATTCTAGAAGTTGCAACTGCAATCTCTTTATCAATGTCTGATGTTGATACTTTTCTTCTTCCAGACAATGTGTGGCCCTCACAACACCCATTTCCTTTACCACCACTCCTGACTCATGTTATTCCTCCCGTGTATTCTTAGTCTGCATGAGGCTGGATGTAAACATGTGTGTGTCTGTCGGGGGTTCATTTCTTCCTGCAATTTCTCACCCCCAGAGACTTGTCTTTGTGTGTGTCATATTACCTTAGATTGTATTTTGAACACTGCATTTAAGAAACCACTTTTAATAATAACTTGAGGCCTATGAATGATACTGTTGTCCTTCAGAGAGGATTTCTGATTTGGCAGGGACATAGTCTGCTATTACTGGAAGTCCCCCTGACTGACTGTGGAGAGAGATCAAATTACTGATTCAAATCTTGTAACAATGACAATACTTGTCATTTTTTTGTTGTTTTTGAGATGTTGTAACGTGCCCATTGTCTCAATTTTCAAATTTATTGACACAAGCTGTTAACATCCTCTAAAACAGTCTTTCTGTTCCTTCCTAAAAAGAAACAGTGTCAGACTTTATTTTTTTGGGCTCCAAAATCACTGCAGATGGTGACTGCAGCCATGAAATTAAAAGACGCTTACTACTCAGAAGGAAAATTATGACCAACCTAGATAGCATATTAAAAAGCAGAGACATTACTTTGCCAACAAAGGTCCATCTAAGACAAGGCTATGGTTTTTCCAGTGGTCATATATGGATGTGAGAGTTGGACTATGAAGAAAACTGAGCGCCGAAAAACTGGTGCTTTTGAACTGTGGTGTTGGAGAAGACTCCGGAGAGTCCCTTGGACTGCAAGGAGATCCAACCAGTCCATCCTAAAGGAGCTCAGTCCTGGGTGTTCATTGGAAGGACTGATGCTGAAACTGAAGCTCCAATACTTTGGCGACCTGATGCGAAGAGCTGACTCATTTGAAAAGATCCTGATGCTGGGAGGGATTGGGGGCAGTAAGGAGAAGAGGATGACAGGATGAGATGGCTGGATGGCATCACCGACTCGATGGACCTGAGTTTGAGTAAGCTCTGGGAGTTGCTGATGGACAGGGAGGCCTGTGATTAATGGGGTCGCAAAGAGTCGGACACAACTGAGCAACTGGACAGAGCCGAACACTGTTAGAGCTCTTGGCTCTTCTCAGTCATTTGGCTTTGCCGTTTCTGCTGTCTTGTGTTGTTTTTTTATTTTTTATATTGTAGTGGATTTTGTCATACATTGAAATGAAACAG
>CM035270.1:107943166-108027554 GCA_020226075.1 Hydropotes inermis
CCATGGGTTTACATGTGTTCCCCATCCCGATCCCCCCTCCCACCTCCCTCTCCACCTGATCCCTCTGGGTTTTCCCAGTGCACCAGGTCCGAGCGCTTGTCTCATGCATCCAACCTGGGCTGGTGATCTGTTTCACCCTAGATAATATACATGTTTCGATGCTGTTCTCTTGAAACATCCCACCCTCGCCTTCTCCCACAGAGTCTAAAAGACTGTTCTATAATATCTGTGTCTCTTTTTCTGTTCTGCATATATGGTTATCATTAACATCTTTCTAAATTCCATATATATGTGTTAGTATATTGTAATGGTCTTTATCTTTCTGGGTTACTTCACTCTGTATAATGGGCTCCAGTTTCATCCATCTCATTAGAACTGATTCAAATGAATTCTTTTTAATGGCTGAGTAATATTCCATGGTGTATATGTACCACAGCTTCCTTATCCATTCGTCTGCTGATGGGCATCTAGGTTGCTTCCATGTCCTGGCTATGATAAACAGTGCTGCGATGAACATTGGGGTGCACGTGTCTCTTTCAGATCTGGTTTCCTTGGTGTGTATGCCCAGAAGTGGGATTGCTGGGTCATATGGCAGTTCTATTTCCAGTTTTTTAAGAAATCTCCACACTGTTTTCCATAGTGGCTGTACTAGCTTGCATTCCCACCAACAGTGTAAGAGGGTTCCCTTTTCTCCACACCCTCTCCAGCATGTATTGCTTGTAGACTTTTGGATAGCAGCCATCCTGACTGGCGTGTAATGGTACCTCATTGTGGTTTTGATTTGCATTTCTCTGATAATGAGTGATGTTGAGCATCTTTTCATATGTTTTTTAGCCATCTGTATGTACGTGTTTCATTAATTTCTCCTCAGTTTCTCTCCTGTGTGCTTTGAGTTTATTCTTTTTCTAACAATTTGTATGTCAGTACTGTTTAATTGTGAATATGACTTCTTATGTGAATTGTTATATAGAAATTTAAATGTTTTTCTAAATTTGGAAGATTTCTAGTTATCCTTTTTGTTGTTGACTTCTGACAACTGCATTATAATGAAGAAAAATGAGCTCCATATTGATTCTTTGAAATTTGATGTCTTCTCATAGCATATGCTCCATTTTCATAAATGTTCCTTTTGTATTCAAGATATGCATTCTCATTTTGTCTGTAGAGTTCTATCTATGTCCATGAGATCAAGTTTGAACTTGTGCTTAGATTCTCTATCTTTAACTAATGTTTTTAACTGACTGGTCTCCCACATATATTAAAATATCTACTAAGATGGTGATTGTTGATTTCTCCTTGTAGTTCTTGAAATTTCTGCTTTATGTTTTTGAAGTCATCTTATGAAGGACATATAAACTTAACCTTCTATCATTAGTGAGTGATCTTCATTAAAAAAAAAAAGAAATTACCACAGTTATAAAGTCTGCTTACACAGCTCCAGGAGCTCCCTTCAATCTTAGGCTCTCAACATTTCTGTATCTTTGTTTTAGATGTTTTTTTTAATTGGAGTAAAACCACTTTACACTGTTGTGTCAGTTCCTGCTCTGCAACAAAGTAAATCAGCTATTTGCTGTGTGCTGTGCTTAGTCGCTTAGCCGTGTCCGACTCTTGGCGACCCCATGGACTACAGCCTGCCAGGCTCCTCTGTCCATGGAATTCTCCAGGCCAGAATACTGGAGTGGGTTGCCATGCCCTCCTCCAGAGGATCTTCCCCACCCAGGGATCAAACCCAAGTCTCCCACACTGCAGGCAGATTCTTTACAGCTGAGTCACCAGGGCAGCCCAGAACCAGCTACATATATACATATATCCCTCCCTCTTGAGCCTCCCACCCACCTCCCTAGTAACATTTCTTTAAAACAATAGAGCAGACTGGCAAAATCTAGTCTAATGACCCAAGATTTTTCACACAAGAGTGCAACACATTTATAACTGGATTTATCTCCACCACATTAATTTGTGCTCATTTGTCCTATCCACTTTTTCTCCTGTGTTTGTTCATATTTTGTTTTCCCCTTTGTTTCAACATATACTACTGGAGCATATGTTAATTTTAGAGGTAGCTCTTCAAATTGTCAAGTTGAAACTTAAGTCTAAAGTTGGCCCGTCTTTACTTTCCTTCAGACTAATACAAGCTATTTAGATTGATGCAATTTCAATTACCTACCTTACATGTACTAGGCTTATAGACAATGGGATAACTAGAATGTTTATATTGTTTTCTTCTCCCATAAATTAGACACTGTTTTACACTATCAATATTTCTCTAGATTTACTCAGGGACTTACTATTTTCTCTACTCATTATTACTTCTTACATTTCAGACTTGGGGATAACATTCTTCCTCCATGAAGTCCATCTTTTAGAAGTTCATTTACTGAGGCAATTTTTATGGTAAATTCTTAGCTTCTGTGAAAATGTCTGTTTCATCCTCATTCTTAGATAATCCACATAGAAGAGTAGTCTGCATCAAAGTTTTCTGGAATGACATTAATGATCCAGCATTTGAGAGTTGAAAGCTGAAAGGAAGTGGTAAGGTGAGCAGTATACGGATTTTTGCATAGCATTTATCAGATGAATGTCTGAAATATCTTTTAAACACATTTTTTAAAAACTAGATTCTCACAGTGATCTTCCTCTTCGCCTATATGGACTATTTTACGACCCCCCCCTTCTCTTTTAAACCAGGAAATGGAATAAATGCCCCACGTTCTGTACTTCCTCATCCCCGTTACTCCCCTGCCCCCACGCAGCATCATGTTATCTGCCTTCTGGGACTTGGGATGTGCTGCTCCCTGTGCTTTAAAGTTGATTTTTTTTTTAAACAAGTATACATTTTTCTACGGTGTTCAAGAAATCCCACCGGTATAATTTTTAGTTTAAAAGAATTTTTTATTAACCGGGATTCTTAATTCCTTCCAACATGTCAGATAACAAATCTTTTTAAGATAACTAAGTCTTTGGTCTGACACATTAATATATAATTGATAATTTAAGTTAATAATAAAAGTTCATTATTTTTTAATCATGTTCCTGAAGAATAAGTCATAAATCTTTGAATAACAGTCCATGAAATTAGCACTTCATTTATACAGAGGAGAAACGGGAACTCCTATCACAGTCAAGGCCAGAGTCCTGCTAAGAGTTGCTAAGTTTCATAAGTTACACATGTTTCATAAACATGTGTAACACACATCCAGAGCTTGATAACGAAGGTTACAGAATTTTCACATCTCAACAGCTAAAAGAAGTCCTCTCAAGTAGAGCAAGAGATTTGTCACTCTTATTGATCACACACTCTTATGGGGAGGAAAAATAAGCATATTCCCCCAACATACAAATATTTATAGATTACTTACGTGTAACATGTACTGCATATAATAAAATACACAAGAATATAAAATGAAAAAGGATGAACTGTGGATAAAATATGGCAATATTTTAAAGTATGTTAATAGCAAAATAACATTTATTGACAGAACAAAGGTTAAGTGGGTGTGAATGACAGTAACGTGATCCAATGTAATTTAACTTGATTAACAATTAGAATGCCATCATTTTAAATTCCATAATGTGGCTGAAGAGCAAATACTGCACCTAGAAGGGCTGTCAACCTGACGACTTTTTATTGCCTATCGACAGTTTGGTTCCCCCTCAACTCACAACAAAAGCAAATCCTAGACAAGGATTTTGTTCCTTAGGGAGACAACCCCATGAGGCTGCATGAAAGTGGTGAAGTGAGAGGGAAGGATGGAAGGCAAGAGACAGTGAGATAATGAAGAGATGGATCCTACAGGGGCCACCCTGAGAAATACCTTGTTTCTCACTGAGGGGTGAGGAAGAGGGAGTTACCGACCTACCAAACGCTGATCGTCACTGGATAAGGACTGCCCCGCCTGGCCCACATGCCGCCCAGCAGGCTCTGCGTCCAGAAGACACCTGCAGAAGTCACTGGGTTTGGGGAACTGCAGGTTCCTCAAAGCTGGAGCTGCAGGTACAGACAGCTTATGCTACATCTGCCATGCCTGCATTATGAAAATGATCTTTTAAGCCCTTACAAAGCAGCTTTATTAGATAAGTGAACATACAGTTAATTTTAACTAAGCAGGTTACATTTAAATGAACAGACCCTTGAGAATACCCGTATCCACTGTTCTTCCCACTTTTCCTACAGGATACCTCAAAAATTCAAGTGACACAAGACAATCTGATATACAGGTTGAATGAGTGATAGGGTCAATCTGAATATCAAATATTGATATGACTTAATCCTTTCTTAGATTAGAATATATGAACCAAGGTTCTAAATTTCTCTTGCTCCTTCACCGCAGGCTACCTCGTGTGCCCCTGGAGGTGCATGCACCCCTTTCTGGCCATTACTGGACCCAGGGATATAAAGCCTTGTCCAGCTCTCAGCTGGCAACATTTCGATTCATTTCAGGGTATGTCTGACCTATTCTAAATGGGTAAGAAAACACAAGTAATGTGCAGTTATACTATGGTTTTAGCATTTGCCTCTTACTTAACAAAGGCAGGAGGAGAAAGGGGTAACAGGACCAGATGACTGGATGCCATCATGGACTCGAAGGACACAAGTTTGAGCAAACTCTGGGAGATGATGGACAGGGAAGCCTGGTATGCTGCAGTCCACGGGGTCACAAAGAGTTGAACATGACTGAGTGACTCAACAACAACAAACAAGTTACTTAACAAGAAAGATGAATTTCAACCCTCACAGAATTCTCTGAATGGGTATCTCATTTCCCCATGATTCAACAGTTATACAGAAACCCAACCACAATGCAGCTGCATCCTGGCATTCGGTATGACAGATCAGAATGCTCTGACTTCCCGCAGTCTTGGGTGTGAATGGCAGATTGGGTAGGCTCCCTCCCTTTACAGAAATAACAGCTCCATAGAAACATTTTCCAAGTTCACAGCTTCTTAAAGGAGTTACATATGAAAAATCAGAAAGGCGTTTCAACTTTCCTAAACAAGTATTTAACTGAGTTCCAGAAATGTGACACAAAGTTAGAAAACTCCATTTTATTTGGACTGAAATGTCTATCTTATTTATTTAGTTTTAAAACAACTTAATGTAGTTTAACTATTATTATTATCACTCTGAATAACCTTCAACAACACAGGAACAGAACAGTCTAAGGTTCCAGTTTAAGAAATCCATTCTGTGTAGAAACGTGGTTATATTAGATTCCCTTAGAGTTTAGTTTCAATTAGCAATAATTGTGCCTCGGATAAACCTCATTGGCTATGATACTGCCACTGCGCAAAGTTTAGTTTAAAATTTTAGAATCAAATCATTTTAGCCTATTAAACACTTTTTAAAACTTGCATAAGATCTGACAAAAAACTGTTTTATTATGATACATATCAGCAAAACTCAACACCACTTTCTCCAATAGTAAAAAAGTGTTTTTTTAAGTTGTTACTTTTTAAATGACGTGAAACTAAAGAAAACTGGTTGCCGGCTTTAGAATCATTTTGTTTGGAGAAGAGAATTCTGTGCTTCACCGCCCGCTGCCAGGCCTTACAGAGGTAGGGTCTACAGTCTACGTCCACCTCGCTCAGGCGATGGAAGGCCCAAGAAGGCCCCTCCTCCGGGTGTGAGGCTTTCTGCATTATACTTTGTGTCGTTGCAAAGAGAACCAACCGATACTCATTTACAAGCTTCTCTAAGAGTTGAGAACACTTCTTCAGAGTAGACTCCTGTAAGTTAATACTTTCTCCTCCGTTGATGCGGTCTATCCAATAAAAAGCTGACAGGCTATCCAAAATCAAAAGGCAGACAGAGGGATGACTACAGAGCATGGTTTCCAGCGAGCACAGGGTGAGGAGTAACTGGGTGCTACTACTGCAGTACACCAAAAACAATCGCCCAAGGCAGCGTTTTATTATTTCTTCAGAGCTTTGGGATAGTCTATGCTCAAGGACTGTAACAAGCCGGAGCATATCAAAGTGGTAATCTGTATCAATAAACACAACTTCTACTTCCAGTCCACCTTCCGATTTTGGAAGTATACATCGTGCTGTTAAATGATAAAGCATTTCCGTCTTTCCTGTTCCTTCTGGACCATGAAATTCAAGAATATCACCTGTGTAAAATTTAAAAATGTCAGTCAAAATGCAGCAGCACCATAATGACAGGCTAAAAAATGAAGTCTGCAAAAATGTTTTTTATAAAGACATTTATGGAAATGTTTCTCTTTTGAAAGAAAATCTAAACCCATTTGCGAAACGGAATTCATATATGCAAATACAAATAAATAAATTAAACATAAATCATTACATTTCACCTCTGAAAAAGGTGTTGGCTGTTAATTAGCACCAAGAAAGTTTGACAAACAAAATGAGAAGCCTGAAATGGGCCTATGGGCATCTCCTGGAGGGGGGTCCTCATACATTCACAAGTGCTCTTACAGTACTGTGAATAAAGCGCCTGAGACCAAGCGTCTTTTAAAAAGGCACTGACTACTGGGGCACAGCATTTCTGGTCGTTAATTGCCCAATATCTGGTTTCTCCTTTCTCTTTAAGTGTAAAACCCCACTCTGGAGGGAAAAGCAACGTGCCCAGCTTAAAAGCGATTCTCCCAGTCTTCCTTGCAAAGAGAGGCCACCAGGTACCACATTGGTAGCCACAGGTGGACGTCTGCTGGGGCTTCCCAGTTGTGCTGTCCTGACACGGGCGCCACTTCTGCTCTGTCATTCTCTTCTCGGAGGTGACAGCTGTCTGGAAACAGCGAGGACGACAGGTACACACGGCAAGGGGAGGCCCCAAAGAGGATGGAGCAGGAAGACTGGAGGTGCCCAGGCCATGGATGACAATACAGAACCCTGCACACCAGCCATGCCCTGCTTGCCTCCACACCAACACGAGGAACCTAAGTCATGGGGCTGGACTTGTCACATGTAGCTGAGACACTCCCTAACTAGGGCTTCCCAAAGTGGCTGGCATTCTGGGTGGAAGGCTCTTGACTGTGCAGTGTGGCACACACAGGAAGGAGGGCACACAGCCCTCAGGCCCTGAGTGCCAACTGCATCCCCAGGGGAGACACCCTGCACGTCTCCACACTGCCTTTAGCTGCTCTGTGCTGTGTGAATACCGCTGGACACTGTTTCGCTGAAATGACACCTGCATAGTGAGTTATTTTCCGAGCATTATAAGTCAGGGGCAACTACTCCGAAGACTCAAATTTCTTTCTCTGCCGGTTCAAGTAACTCTCATTTACTGAGGACAGCACAAATAAAACACCTGGGGAAACTGTCCTACCACCAGACTTTTTCAAAATCCACTCAAAACAGGGGCTTTCCAGTTCTTGTTTATTTGCCATTCACTTTATGGCCGAACTGTACAACTGGAAACACCATGTTAAAAAAGCAGGGTCCTAGGCTCTGAACCAACTATAAGGTCTGTCTGAGAGTCCAGTTACTTTATTTCCTGTTATTACTAACAAACCATGGTATGTTGGAACACTCACAAATAATCTCTAAGAAATCTAGCAATCTGCTACCATACCATATTTAAATAGTATAAAACTTCAGCCAATTTTCACTATAATCTTATATACAATTTGCAATTCAAATTTTTAATTAAAAAGATCCCCCCCGCCCCCATTCCCAAGATTTCAGCCTCAGGGAGTAAAATTATCTTCACATGAACAATTGTTCATGGATGCTCATATAGTGACTAAAATTATATTCAGTTATATTCAACCCAGAAGTTCAAGTTACTGCCTTCTACCATATAGCTAAGGAAGAACCAAGTGGAAGTCCTCCCCATGCCTCCAAATAAAACTCCTGAAAACACAGCTCAGCAAGGTTCATGGGAAAGTGGCTGTGAGGATGCAACGGGCCACGCAGAGGCGCATTGGGGAGATGAACAAGCAGACCGCACACATGCGTCTCTGTTTCCTAGGAAGTCGGCCCATGAGGCTGAGGAGCAGCCATCAATGCTTCCACAGGGCTTTCCAACTGAAAACGGGAATCCTAATAACACTCAGAGGTAGGAAAAGGAAAATTTACCACTGATCATCATTACATTTACATGCTACGTCATTTCTGACGATTTACTTGATAGATTTCTGGTTCACTACTTTTAAGGTGGGGACTTGAATAACTATCCTTAGTGCAAAGTACAATATCTTTTGAATGCATTTCATCGAATTCTTTTCTTCTTAAGAACGCCTTGAAAGAAATCTAAAAAATGAAAATGTAAGTTCTCATTCCGTGCAGAAAGTCAGTTTTGGAACATGGCTTTCTGAAAGGGAGCAGCTGGGGTGGGGAGGCACAGGTGGGGTGCGGTTTTGGTTAGCAGAGTGGGCAGGTGTGAAGGCCGCTGACCAAGGCGTAGAATGAGGGGCCAACACCAGAGATAAGCCAGGACAGGCGCCAACATCCAGGGCTGGGTCAGCCACTGCCAGCTGCCCCTGGGCCCAAGTGTGCCGACGCTACATTTCTCTCAAGTCTTCGGCCTCCTTCACTAACTCAGAAGGTAAGGGGAAACCCAGCAAAGTGACTTAAAAGTTCTCAAAGACAGGCTTGGAAGTACCGTGTAAAGAAAAAAAAAACAAACAAAACATTTTTAATCCATATATCACGTAAATATTCAAATAAGAATTACTTTCAAAATGGTATGTTAAGATGTATCTCTAGGTGTCACAAATAAGTATATCCTACAGCCACTAGGATTCAAGGTTCATGACAGTAATGAGAGGCTGAAGAGAGCAACTCAGGAATAAGCTAGACAGAAACGGAGGACAGAAAACTCTTCAGTGGGGCGGGAGTGAACCTAAAACTAAGACAGAGGGCCAAAACTCAGTTCTCAGCATACAGCTACAGTTAGAGAAGCAAGCACAAAGGCAGTTAAGACAGAAATTTAATAGAAATAGTACTGAATACTAGCAAATGCAGCAGAAAAGTTCTAAAAATTAAAAAATGGCAGGGGAGAGGTAAGGAACAGACCTCCAAACTGTTCTGGATAGTAGCCTGACAGCATAAATGCACACTCTGTTAAAGCGCCGGTGACAGAAACATTATTTTATGAACCAAACTTTAAAAACAGACATTCTCAGTCTGAAACAGCACCACAGGGAGCAGTCACTGCCTTAGGTAAGAGCAAGGATGGGAATCAGACTGGAGGAAGGGAGGCATACATGAGGAACCAGAAAAATAACAATGGTTCAGGTTCATTTAAAGAGTAAAAATTCAACAGCAATTTCATGTGGCTGGAGAGTCAAATAAAGATAAGGTAAGAGAAATGTAACATATTCTGAAGGAACAGAGGAGGGACTCCACAGGGAGCTAGAAACCCATGATATTGGTGAGAGGGTAACTGTGGGACCTCTCTGGATATTTTCTGGAGTTCTCAGAATACAGAGAAAATGAAAACTTTTCTAAGTATTTTCTTGGATAGAGGGGTGGTGCTCAGAAACATTTTTTCAGTGTAATTCAAAAGAGTAAGGCTTTGACAGCACTCTCCTACAAGATCTAAAGAGGTTTTCCAAACCCACGCATTAACTGAGGAACAGCTGGTGTGGTGTGAACAAAGATTCTTCAGAGCCCTGGTTCAGCATGAATGAAACAGGCAAAGCTTAAGGCTGTCTAAGAGACTATTAGGTAGGTAGAAGCACTCTTCCCCTTTTACAGATTAGTAGCAAAGTGGGGGAAAGGGGCATTTCTAACAACTGGGTAAGTAAAATCTGTCAACTTGAAAATTAAAGATGAATACTATCATTAACTTCTTGAACTAGATTCTCTACAAATATGTTTGTTTAATGATGAACTGAAATAAATTTCATTGATTTTTATAAACATTTACTACCGAATCATAAGATCAAAAATAATATTCAAACATAATGTCCTATAGGGAGACATGGTCCTTTTAACTGCATCTGAAACAGTATCTCCTACGTTTCTGGGAGCTGTAAAGAGAAGCCTTGTCCTAGTCCAGTCAAAGTACTAGGTATGACAACTAGTAGTTAAAAAAACAAACAAAAAAAAATCACCTCTACAGTTTGACAGTTGACAAGTTAAACTAAATCAGAAAATCTGGATGGTTTGGCCTTGATAGTTACTATCACAAATAGAATGCTGTAAGGGGTTTGGGTAACAGATTGTCAGAGTGAGTTTACGAATCTAAAGAGCCTTCAAAATAAGGAAAAGAAAGAAAAGCCAAAAAATACATCCTCTAGGTACCAACTTACTTCCTTGATGGTTCAGACAGTAAAGAACCTACCTGCAATGCAGGAGACCTGGGTTTGATTTCCGGATTGGGAAGATCCCATGGAGGAGGGCATGGCAACCCACTCCAGTATTCTTGCCTGGAGAATCCCATGTGCAGAGGAGCCTGACGGGCTACAGTCCGTGGGGTCTCAAAGAATCGGACACGACTGAGCAACTAAGCACTTTCTTTCCTATCGACCTACTGATCATATAACAAATATGCTGAATTTACAGAGCATTCACTATAGTACTGAAGAGATGATGAGTTTGCATTGCATATGGTACTGAATAACTACTATCCAAAAAAACCATTGAAAATGTTTCACAACAGCACTGGAGATGCTTGTAACCCCTCAATCTCTTACTACTTCAAAATGAACTTCCCTGTAACACTTTTTGTTAAAGTGCTGTTGTTGATAAATAACCCTTATAATCTGAGTTTTATGTCTGCTGTTGCTCCAGTGAGTATTCATCTAACCAGACATTTTTTTCATCTAACCAGTTTTATAGCTCTAAGATCTATCATAATTTTAAGTAAACTTTTTTGTTAGTGACTGAACATAATGATGTTTTTTAGTTTCTATAAACATAACATTCAAATGTATAAGCTGTGCTTTGAATCCATGTTTTAATGTCAGTTCCATTAGGTTCAATTGTAATAATTGTAATAATATCCTTTCTGATAGAATAAAAAGATATCTGAATCTTTTGTCTAATATGTTTGATCAAAATTTGTCATTTATTATTGACAGTTTAGAATTTTTTTGACTAACACATATGCTCTATAGGAAATACTAAAAGGAGTCCTTCAGGACATATGAAAGGATAGCAGTAGAGTGTAACTTAATTCCAAATGAGCAAATAAAGAACCCAGGTAAATATAACTATATAGGCAAATATAAGAGTTATATGTGTTTTATATTTCTAATTATTTTTTCATCTGATTTAAGAAACAACTCCATTAAGTAATTTTAATGATTTTAACTAAGCAAAATTTTAAGAGTAATGGGCATACACTGTATAAATACTTAATTTATAACAGCAAGAGGAAGGGGACAGGAATGGAGCTATATGATAGCAAAGATTTTTTTTTTTTTAATATAGAAATGAAGACAGTATCTAACCCAAACTAGACTGTTATAAATTAAGATGTTAACTGTAATCCTGAGGGTGATCATGAGGTAACTAACTCAAAGAATTAAAATGATACACTAGAAAATATCTATATAACACAAAGTGAAAGTGTTAGTTGCTCAGTTGGGTCCGACTATTTTTTCTTTACTTTTTTTGTGTCCAACTCTTTGAGAACCCCATGGATGGCAGCCGGCCAAGCTCCTCTGTCCATGGAATCTTCCAGGCAAGAACAATGGAGTGGATTGCCATTCCCTTTTCAAGTGATCTTCCTGACCCGGGGATTGAACCCAGATCTCCTGAACTGCAGGCAGATTCTTTACCACATGATCCACCACTGAAGCCCATTTAACACAAAAGAAGACAGTAAAGGATGAAAAGAGCAACAAAAAAGACGTAAGACACATATAAAACAGACAGCAGAATGGCAGCCATAAACCCTATCTTAACTAATAATAACAAATGGATTAAATAGTCCAAACAAAAGGCAAAGACTGACAAAATGGAATAAAAAAACATGATCCAACTATAGGTTGTCTACAGCGGGCATACTTTACATCCCAAGTCACAAGGTTGATAGTAAAAGGACAGAAGAAGGAATACTATGCAAACGTAACCAAGGGAGACCAGAAGTGGCTGGCCTATTATCAGACAAAATATATGTTAAGACAAAACAACTGTTATTAGAGACAAAGGACATTTTTTAAATAGTGGTAAAAGACATAACATAAAATTCACCATCTTAACCATGCAGTTTAGTAGTGTTAAGTACATTCACACAGCTGTGATGCAGATCTCCAGAACTTATCACCTCACAAAACTGAAAATCTGTACCCATTAAAAAACAATTCTCTTCTCTCCCCAGCCCCTGGAAACCACCATTCCACTTTCTGTTTCTATGTATCTGACTACTTTAGATACCCCATATAATACAGGGGAATCAGGAAATATTTTTCTTTTTGTGACTGGCTTATTTCACTAAGCATGTCTTCAAGATTCATCCATGTTGTAGCATGTCTCAGAATTTCTTTCCTTTTGAAGGCTGGATATATTCCACACTATGTAGGGACCACATTTTTTTTTTATCCGTTCATTTGTGGATAAGCACTTTGAATAATGCTGCTATGAACACAGGTATGTAAATAAGTATCTATTCAATACTCTGTTTTTGGTTCTTTTCGACTGTATACCCAGAAGTACAGTGGTAGTTCTATATTTTACTTTTTGAGGAACCTTAAGACTGTTTTCCATAATGGCTGCTCCATTTTATGATCCCATCAATAGTGTACAACGGTACTAATCTGCTTACCGCCTCACCAACACTTGTGAGTTTGCTTTGATAGTAGCCATCTTAAAGGGTGTGAGATGACAAACAGAAACATTTTATAATGATTAAGTCAACTCATTGATAAGCTATAATAATGATAATAAACATACATGTGCCCAACACTACATGAACCCCACAAAAACTGACAGACAGGGAGAAACAGACAATTCACCAATAGTTGGAGACTAAAATATCCAACTTTCAATAATGGACAGAACAACTAGATAGAAGATCAGCAAGGAAAAGAATACCTGAACAATACTAAAAGCCAACTAGAACGAAGAGACATCAATAAAACACTTGGCCCAACTATAGCAGAATACACATCTTCTCAAGCACACATGGGACATTCTCCTGGATGGACCATATGTTTGGCCAGAAAACACATCTCAATAAATTTAAACAGACTGAAATCACAGAAGTATGTTCTCTGATCAGAAAATAATGAAAACAGAAATCAGTTGCAATAATACCAAAAGGCCTAAATCTTTTTGACCTTGGATTAGGCAACGGCTCTTAGCTATGATACTAAAGACAAGAGCAAGAAAAACTGGTTAATTGGTGGACTTCATCAAAATTAGTAACTCTGTGCCTCAATGGAGAAAAGAAACTACAAAACAGGAGAAAATATCTGCAAATCACATATTTAATAAAGGCTTGTAGCTAGAATATATATAGTACTCTTACACCTCAATAATAAAAAGACAGCCCAATTTTATAAATAGGCAAAAGATTTGATATTTCCCCAAATTATACACACAAATTGCCAAAAAGCACATGCAGAGATGCTTAACACCATTAGCCATTAGGGAAATGTAAATCAAAACCACAATGAGGTATCACTTCATTCTCACTAGGAAGGCTATAATCAAAAAGACAGACAATAACTGTCTGCATGATCTGGGGAAACTGGAACCAGTACACACTTCACTGACGGTGGCAGGTAAAGTGTGAGTTTCCCAGCAGGTGCTTTAGACAACAGCCTGGCAATTTTGCCAAAGGTTAAACACAGAGCTACCATACAACCCTGCAGCTCCTCTCGTAGATATTACCCAAGAAAACTGAAAATATTTCTCCAGAGAAAAACATGTACACAAGATGATCATAGCAGCGTTGTTAACAACCAAAAAACAGAAAGAACCCAAATGGCCATCAACTGATGAATGGATACAACAGAACATTAGTCAATAAAAAGGAACAAACTACTTGATGCGTGCTACAGTATAATAAATCTTGAGAATATGAAGCAAAGTAGACATCGGTGACAAAAGACATACTGGATGGTTCCAATTACATGAAATGTCCAGAAAAGGCACATCATTGAAGCAGAGAGTAGATAAATGGGTGCCTAGAGCTAAGGGATGAAGAGGAATTGAGGAGTGACTTCCAACAGGCATGGGCTTCTTTTGGGGGTGAAGAAAATGTTCCAGAATTGACTGTGCCAATAGATGCATAAGTGCAAACTATACACTTAAGTGGGTGAATTATATCTCTTTAAAGCTATTGCACTGGAAAAGAAATAAAGAAATACACATCTAAGCACACCACCTTCTTTTTTTAAGTTTTCCCTAGTGACGTGTTAATAGAATAAGTGGGTATCACTTTCCCTACTGTAAAAATATTCACAGAACTACCAAGTACATAAGGACTTTCCTGTGATCCTCAAACTTGTAAAGAACAAAAAATAAGTAACAAACTCCCACAAATATTGTGCTGGGATAAAAGAGGTTGTTTACACTGAAGACTTACTAAAGGTAAACTAGACTCCATCTCAACTGGCAAACAATGAAGGCTAAAAAGCATGCCATCATCATCTCTGTCCCAGTTTTTAATTTCATGTTTAATTAATTAATTAATTAAAAATTAAGAAATTAAAAAATTTAATGTTTCATGCAGGCTCTTGCTAGAAGTGTGAGTATGTCTGAATGTGTGTGTGTGGGTGTGTTAGTTGCTCAGTATCCAACTCTTTGCAACCCCATGGCCTGTAGCTCGCCAGGTTCCTCTGTCTATGGAATTCTCCCAGACAAGAATACTGGAGTGGATTGCCTTTCCCTTCTCCAGGGACCTTATAAATCCAGGGGTCAAACCTGGGTCTCCCACATTGCAGGCAGGTTCTTTACCATCTGAGCCACCAGGGAAGCCCATATATGAATATATGTGGGGGAAAACTTGTCTTATAAAATGTAATTTATGACACTGTATTTTGGCCTGAGACTGCTTTTACCATGCACAGGTGACTCTTCATCAGCAAACAGATGTGGTTCTATTTCTTTCAAGGAACTTCTGCCTTCCAGTCGGGCAAGGAGCTTGCAAAAGGGAGGAAAAAAAGAGAGAAAAGGAAAACTCATTATCTAAAAATATAAAATCCAACATACATACACACACATGCACACATAATCCTACAAATCAACATTTACACAATTTACCAAAAGTCTGTAAGAAACTTTTCAGCATTTTGAGGATTTGGAGGAAATTACAAAATAGAAAATATAATTTAGAAGAAAAGTTGTGTTCATTTACCCAGAATATATTTTTTATGTACCAAGTACTCTTGGTATAAAATGAGTCCCTGGCTTCAAAGAAGCTGATAGCATAGTTTGAGACACAGAATCAAACTAACTGCAAAGCATTTACCTTCCTTACTTGCTATAATTATCTTTCTCACTATGCCTACCACACTTGTCATACAGGTATCAGCTTTCATCTGTCCATTATATTCCTAGCTCCTTATCTGGTGGAGGGGATGGGAAGGGAAGGGACGATGGAGAAAAACGTTCCCTGAGAAGCTCCAAATACTTGAATCTGTGAATAGGGCACATAAGCAGGCATACCTGGCAGATGCAACATCAGCCAAGATGAAAACGTTTTTAACAGCTGTGTGTAGGTAAACTGTAAGGAGAACGACCTGAAATGCCAGAGCTTGTGGCATAAAGCAGGCAGGACATAATGAAGTCCTAAGGAACAGAAGTCAGATCGCAAAAGATCTTGGATGTCACCTTTAGGAGTTTGCTCTCTGACTTGTCGATTAGAGCAAGGGGTTTTCAGAAGCAATGAAGACTTCCCTGGTTGTCCGGTGGTTAAGAATCCACCTGCCAATGCAGGAGACACGGGTTCGATACCAGGTCTCGGAAGATCCCACATGCCATGGAGCTACTAAGCAGTTACTGAGTCTGCTTTTTGCCTTAAAGCCTGTGCTCTGCAACGAGAGAAGCCCACACACCACAGTGAAGAGTAGCCCCTGCTCACCACAACCAGAGAAAGTCTAGGGACTGCAACAAAGGCCCAGCACAGCCAAAAATAAATCGTAACTTTTAAAAAAAAGCAATTTACAACAGTTAAGAGTAAACAGCTGGGACTTCAGAACCTGACCCACTAGGTCTCTGGGCCTGAGGTTTCTCATCGGTCAAGTGAAGAAAACAAACAGTATTTCCTTCACAAGACTGCTAAGGATTCAATGTGTTCCAAGAGTACTTGATACCCAGAGGGTGGGGTGAACGGTTGGGGGCAGGTCAACCTCAGTTATCGGTGGGCTGACTATGTCCACATGACAAAGCCCATAATGACTCTGGACACCAAAGCTCAGGTGAGCATCCTTGGCTGGCACATTGTCCTCGCTGTCGCTGGGGAAAGTGAGCACTGTCCACACTCCACCAGGACAGGACAACTAGAAGCTCCCTGTTGGGAATTCTGGATCTTGTCCCACTGTATCCCTTCCCTGGGCTGATTTCAATGTTTCCTTTTGCTGCAGTAAACTGTAAGCATGACTAAGCTTTCAGTGTATTCTGTAAGTCCTTCCAGCAAACCACTAAACCTGAAGGTAGCCTTGGGAACCCCCAAACATGCAATTAATGCCTGAATGAGTGAGGGGGTGAGGACCTGGATCTCTGCAGATGGTATCTTGGGGACTTCCGCCAACTTCACACATAAAGAAAGCACTTCTGCTGCAAACCGAAACACAGTGGGTTTTCTTTAGGAAAAGCACCTGTGTGATTATCTGAGATGGATACTTTTTCACAAAACACTTTTATTTGATGAATGACTGACAGACAAATTACGATTACACAAACTTTGGTATCTGGCAGACATTTTATTGAAAATGAAGAAAGTGAGCCTATCACTTTAAGGAAAAGTGACTGACAGTATTTGTTGCCAATGATACAAAATGTGAATTTTGGAAAACTTTTTATCTACTATTGTGAGCTTGACAGCATCCCAATACTTAAGGTACTGGTGAAATCACTGGTGATTTTAACAAATGTGATTTTGGGGGGCTAATTATTTAACAAATGTATAAATACTTGGAAGATCTACATAACTCAGTGAACCACTATTTCCAAATGGCCAATCACTGGGTAAAATTCACTCCTAGACAGTTTAAAGTTATGATAAATCAACGGGTTATAACATGTGAAAAGTTTACTGACATAATTTCATATTCTACAATGCAACTAACTTCACTACTTGTGAAGTTTTGGTATACTATCAAGGAAGAATATCCACAATTGTCTGAAAATACTCCTCCCTTTTCCCAACTCTGTAAGAGCTGAGATGATCTTCACAAACTTTAACCAGAACAACATATAGTAATAGATTAGATACAGAAGGAGAGATGAGAACTCCGTTAACTTCACTCCTCACTACATTTTTTGTTTAGGAAAATATATCTATTTTTCATAATAATACTTACACAAACAGGCAATATTAACAACTTATAAAAGTCATCGGATGGGATGAGGTATCTTCCAAACCCAAGTAGAAAATACACTAAAAATTTGGCATAAACCTGACAATTACATAAATTTAAGTGAATGATGTCCAGATTTGAGGAGTTGAAAGAAGCAAGGGTTAATCAACCTAGAGCTTCAGAAGGAAGACAAGGTGCAAGGAATCCAAGTAAATTCTGCTTGACAGGATAGTTTAATCCCTTTAGGAAAGATGACCATGTCAGGCAAACAGAGCCTGGTGATGGCGGCTATTAAGATAATTAAACTATTTCTCTTGATTCTCTAAGCAACCTTTCTGAGCCCAAATTTCCTAATTGGGAAAGAATACATGGAGGACACAATCTTGTAAATAAACAGTTTTGGCATTTGGTTTGTAAATCAGTATCTGCCAGGTTTTATTATCATAACAATACCTATCTAAAAACAACTACTGTTTGTACTTGCCTTGGTATCAGTGGTACATAACTTATACACATTATCTCTTTTAACTGTTACATTAACCCTATTTGTTACCATTCTGTTTTTCAGATGAGAAAATGAGTCAAGATTTCACCGAGATCTCTGGCGCCCAAAGCCTGGAGCTTTCCCCTGGGCTACAAAGCCTCAAAGTCTGTATCACTGAGTCGGACAAAAATGTGAGTACAGGGACAAGAGTTTTTGGACTTTCTCAGCTGTGGATCACAATAAACTGTAGAAAATTCTGAAAGAGATGGGAATACCAGGCCACCTGACCTGCCTCTTGAGAAACCTATATGCAGGTAAGCAAGCAACAGTTAGAACTGGACATGGAACAACAGACTGGTTCCAAATAGGAAAAGGAGTACGTCAAGGCTGTATATATCTCCCTGCTTATTTAACTTATATGCAGAGTACATCATGAGAAATGCTGGGCTGGAAGAAGCACAAGCTGGAATCAAGATTGCAGGAGAAACATCAATAACCTCAGATATGCAGATGACACCACCCTTATGGCAGAAAGTGAAGAGAAACTAAAAAGCCTCTTGATGAAAGTGAAAGATGAGAGTGAAAAAGTTGGCTTAAAGCTCAACATTCAGAAAACTAAGATCACGGCATCCGGTCCCATCACTTCATGGCAAACAGATGGGGAAACAGTGGAAACAGTGTCAGACTTTATTTTTTTGGACTCCAAAATCACTGCAGATGGTGACTGCAGCCATGAAATTAAAAGATGCTTGCTCCTTGGAAGGAAAGTTATGACCAGCCTCAACAGCATATTAAAAAGCAGAGACATTACTTTGCCAACAAAGGTCCATCTGGTCAAGGGTATGGTTTCTCCAGTGCTCATGATTGATGTGAGAGTTGGACTGTGAAGAAAGCTGAGTGCCGAAGAATTGATGCTTTTGAACTGTGGTGTTGGAGAAGACTCTTGGGTCCCTTGGACAGCAAGCAGATCCAACCAGTCCATCCTAAAGGAGATCAGTCCTGGGTGTTCATTGGAAGGACTGATGCTGAAGCTGACACTGCAATACTTTGGCCACCTGATGTGAAGAGTTGACTCATTGGAAAAGACCCTGATTCTTGGAGGGATTGGGGGCAGGAGGAGAAGGGGACGACAGAGGATGAGATAGCTGGATGGCATCACTGACTCAATAAACATGAGTTTGAGTAAACTCTGGGAGTTGGTGATGGACAGGGAGGCCTGGCATGCTGTGATTCATGGGGTCGCAAAGAGTTGGACACGACTGAGCGACTGAACTGACCTGAGAGCTGAAGGTCAAACCAATCTAAGGTCCTGTCTAAACAATTACCTGGTCTCTCACAAACATCTCTCCTAATACACCCTAACATCACAAGGATCCCCAAATGTTTTCTTTCAACAGCAGAATCAACACTGGAGCAACACTACGAAGGTGGTAATACTTAATTATACAAATACTCACTGGTAAATATTCCAGTGAATAAGTTGCTGGGCATACATAGACGCAACAGACACAGCTCCTGCCCTCAAAGAATTGGATGGGGCGGAGTCAAAGGTTAAAGAATTCAAGGAGGTGCTGTAGGTGCTCTAACAGAAAGGACAGGGGGCTCTGTGAAGGCACAGAAGGGGCAGTAGATCCTAACCTGTGTGAGAGGCTACTTTAATTTTGAAAGATTCAGCATACAGTTCTTTCAGGCACATCCAAAATGTTCACTGATTGAGAAATGTCCTTTCCCTATACTCTCAAATGCTCTACGGCCCAGAGCCATTTGAATAAAAACCCTATACCTTCTTGAGGGCCACCTCCTTCCAGGAAGCCGTTCTTCTGCTTCAGAACATATTACCAGTCTCCCTCATCTGGATGTAAGAGCTCAAAGGAGAGGCTCTACCTTGGCTCACCACCAATTCCAAAATGCTTTACATCTGGCACAAACTTAGTGGCTGCTTGTTAAGATGAAGGTAAACAGGGCACAGGTGGGTACAACTGGGCAAAGGATGGAGTAAAAGGATCCTTAAACTATGCACATTTTCCTGTTTGGACAATCTATGCAAAGTTCTACAGAAGTCCATGAGTGTTCTTAGTTATCTCTAAAGTTATTAATAGTTATTAACAAGAGTCTGAGTCTGTTTTATAGGTGATTATATACCTTCAAGGTATATGTTTCTTATATATGCTTATTAAGTACAATATGTATCATAAAGATGCTTAAAGCATCATTTTATTTTTATGGAGAAGCTTACAAAAGAGCAGGAAGGGGAGCTTAAAGATCAAATTACCAGAAATGAACGCTATTAAGGCAAACATGCATATGTAACTGTCATTTGGATAAAGGCTTATTTCCCCTGACCTTTTGTGATGAAATCTGTTTGCAGATGGACCCAGCAGCAAGGTTTCAAACCAGTTAAGTGTGAAAGTCCATCTACACTCTAAACCAAATATTCACACCCCTGCCCTATAACAGGCTTGGACTTTCACCTACAAACTGAATACAATTCTTGGTAGTTTTCCTGCATATACAATATAAAGAGGAAATTCATTCCAGGCAAATACATGTAACTATAATAACACAGACAGGGTTTCCCAGGTGAATCAGCGACAAAGAATCCATCAGTCAATGCAGGGGACACAGGTTTGATCCCTGGGTCAGGAAGATCCCTTGGAGAAGAAACGGAAACCCCATGGACTGGTGGGCTACAGTCCACATGATTGCAAACAATCAGACAGACATGACTTAGTGACTAAACAACATATAACATAAAGAGACGAGCTGGAACATGTAGGAAGGCAAGGAAACAGCATCTATGTTAACATGTATGTGATCAATCCAAAATTTGGTCCTTATCATGGAGTCCCTTAAATCAGAGGACTAATTCTTTTCATTTATGAAATCAGCCTCCTCTGCTACTTAGAAAATTCAACTGCCCTTCAGTGCAGAGTACTAGGCCTGGCTCTTCAATAAAGCTTTTCTCTAAATTACATGGAAAAGACAGCTGTTACTCAGACACTAAATAGTACAATTCCATTGTTTCTAGTATATTCCCCGAGAGCTGCTGCCTTTGACTAATACGTTTTAAAAAGCAATCATCCTATAAGAAAAATATATTAAAATTCAGGCAAAAAATTACTATACATATCTAAGCAGCATTAATTTCTACCACAATAAAGACTAAATTTTAATTTATGACATTCCACAAATTAGTAATTTCATTAAATGTAAGGTTAAGATTTCACTAGGAAGTTATTACCAGACTATGCTTCAAAATTTCACTTAGAAAAATCAACTGTACACAAGACCTCAGAAAGAGACAACAAAGCATAGACTCTAAACTGCAGAAGCTTAACACTGTAGGAACACTCCCCCCACCCCCGTTTGTGAGGGACTCCACTGGAGAAACATCTGAAGTATATTCTCCTATCCTCTTGTTCTCTCTTCCCCGGGGAAGGAGGGATTTTCCTAATGGATTATTTTAGACACACACTGATCAGCCTGTTTCAGGGTCCTGACAGCTTGTCTGCAGGAAGTGCACCTTCTGCCTTTCTAGACTAGGAGGGGTGCTTAGAAATGAGCATTTGGCAACATAAACTTTGACGGTAACCTTGAGAAAAGCACTCTTAGTGGAAGATGGAGACAGAAGCCAGATGTTGTTAGTAGCTAAATCGGGTCTGGCTCTTGAGACCCCATGGACTGCAGCCCACCAGGCACCTCTGTCCATGGGATTTCCCAGGCAAGAATACTGGAGTGGGTTGCCATTTCCTCCTCCAGGGGATCTTCCTAACCTAGGGACCGAACCTGTGTCTCCAGCATCGCAGAATTCTTTACTGAGTTACTAGGGAAGACCTATGAGTACCTACAGTGGGCTAAATACTGTTCTAAACACTGAGACTTAAAGGAGTAAACCCAACAGAGAACATCTGCGATAGTGATTATTAAAAGGCAGGGGTGGGAGGTGGGAAGACACCACATAAACAATGTAAGATGTCAGATGTAAGTGTTCAGAGGAAGAAACAGGGTAAATGGAATAAAGATTAACAGTAGGAAGGGCGTTTCCCTGGTGGCTCAGTGGTTAGGAATCTGCTTGCCAATGCAGGGGACATGGGTTCAACCCTCAGCCTGAGAAGACCCCACATGCTGTGGGACAACTAAGCCTGCACGTCACAACTACTGAGCCTGTGCTCTAGGGCTAGTGAGCCGCAACTACTGAGGCCTGCACACTCTAGGGATTGCATTCTACAACAGCAGAAACCACCGCAGCGACTGACAGACAGCAGCCCCCATTCGCCCCAACTAGAGAAAGCCTGCACAAGGCCACGAAGACCCAGTGTAGCCATAAACAAGAATAAACCTTAAAAAATAAACAGTAGGAAGAACCTCCTCATACAAGTTGGCTTGTGAACAGAAACGATCCAAGAGTGGAAGTGAAACATGTTACCTTCTGAGGGAGCAGAATCTAGGCAGAGTCAACAGGAACTGCAAAGGCTCTGCGGCTGAGGCAGACCTGGTACATTCAAGGAAGAGCAAGGACAAGTGTGTCTGAAGAGTGAGGGAGTGTGCAAGTGATCACAAAGGCAGGAGAGAACTGAGGTTGGATGGGGCTGAAGGATGAGTCACACAGTTTGCAAACCATGTAAGAAACAGGATTCCAGGTGCTACTATCAATGATACAGGAACCTCTGGAAAGCTCTGGGTGGTCAAGTCTGCTTATGTTTCGAATGCAGCACTGTGGACACTATATGGAAAATGCACCAGAGGAAGTGCGAAGAGGGTGGAGCAGAGACCAGTTACGAGGTTACTGCAGTCAGGCAGGTGAGGGTTACTAGGGAGAGGGACGGCTGCAGGAAAGGCAGTGCAATGTGGTCAAATCCACAGTAACACACTGAAGGGACGGAAGACAGAATGCACTGATGAGTGTGGACTGATAGGAGGGGAAAAATGGATTCAAGAATGGCTTCAAGGTTTTGGGCTTGAGCAACAAGTAGAAAAAATTCACCATTTAACAAGATAGGGAAGCTGTAGGAGGCAGCAGGCTGGGGCTGCATGTACACATGTGGTGGTACACCAAGGCTTCAGTTTGGGGCATATTAATGTTCTTCTACTATTTTCCCTGGATCCAGGAATTAATAATGATGAACATGTTAAGTGTGGGAGGCCTATTAGACATCCATGTGGGTATCAAGAAGGTACTAGAACATGTGTGGCTGGAATTCAGGCCTAAGGTTGGATTTGATAACAGATGTGTTGCAGAGACAAAGTGAATTAGCTAGGAAAGCTCAGGTGGGCTAGAAGTCCACTTGAAGTTGACGGTTATAAATTTAAAACGAAATCAGTCAGCCTGGTTGTGATTTTCTCTAGCAATATCCAGTGGACAGTGGAAGTAGACAGCTGGGTTTAATCACGATCAGAAAAGTAGTTCAGTTCAGCTGTGTCCAACTGTTTGTGATCCCATGGACCTCAGCACGCCAAGCTTCCCTGTCTTTCACCAATTCCCAGAGCTTACTCAAACTCAAATGATGGCCATTGAATCCGTGATGCCATCCAACCATCTCACCCTCTGTTGTCCCCTTCTCCTCCTGCCTTAAATCTTTCCCAGCATCAGGGTATTTTCCAATGAGTCAGCCCTTCCATCAGGTGGCCAAAGTACTGGAGTTTCAGCTTCAGCCTCAGTCCTTTCAATGAATATTCAGGACGGATGTCCTTTAGGATGGACTGCTTGGATCTCCTTGCAGCCCAAGGGACTCTCAAGAGCCTTCTGCAACACCACAGTTCAAAAGCATCAATTCTTCTGTGCTCAGCTTTCTTTATAGTCCAACTCTCACATCCATACGTGACTACTAGAAAAACTACAGCTTTGACTAGACAGACTTTATCTGCAAAGCAATGTCTCTGCTTTTGTAGGTTAGGATATAAAATGACAAGGAAGTTGCAAGTACTCACAATGGAGTAATGGTAATGATGCAGCACTGATTCTGTTCTGGGTAAGAAGGGATACAAAGAGAGAAGGGGATAGATGTTGTTCTATCACTGCAAGACCAAATATTATTATTTAATAAATACTCCTTGTTTTATTTAATATTTGCCTCTGGTGGCTCCACCCAGGTTCACACCCTAGGCTTCAAGGCTCACTGCAGTGGCCCTCCTACATATCACGGCATTGGGGTGGGGGTGGGGGGGCGGGGCAGGCGTTGTTTGGCACACCAGTCCTCTTGTGCCTCTCTGACTGCCGGCAATGGCCGGGTATGGACCTGACGCTCCAGCGCCATCCATTTTCAGGGCTAGTTGATTCAGCAGGTGAGTTGAACCTTTTCTAAGAAAAGAAAACCAGGGGATTTCCAGGTGAACCAATGGTTACGATTCTGCATTGTCACTGCCAAGGGCACAGGTCAATCCCTGGTTACAGAACTAAGATCCCATGTGCTGCACAGGGCAGCCAAAAAAAAAAAAAGAAAACCAGGCATTACTATTAATAAACATTTATCAAGTGTGTACTGTGCAGGGAATACTGTGCTTAGTCAAAGGACATGTAGAAGTATAAGGACTCACCTTCTAGAAGTACAGCTGAAAGGGAGCTGAGAAATCATCATTTATCACCCTCACTTTACAAAGCTAGAAGTCAAGGTTTAACACATGTGCTCAGTCGTGTCCCACTCTTTGCAGCCCATGGACTGCAGCCCACCAGGCCCCTCTGTCCATGGAATTTTCCAGGCAAGAATACTGGAGTGAGTTGCCATTTCCTCCTCCAGGGGATCTTCCTGACCCGGGGATCGAACCCCCATTCTTTGGTTTCCTGAGTTGGTAGGCAGATTCTTTATCACTATTGCCACCTGGGAAGCCCCAAGGTTTAATAACTTACACAAAATCTCTCAGCTTGCTCCCGGCAGAGCCAAGACTAGAATCATGATCCAGCACTCTCCATCTCAGCCTCCAAAACAATGACATTAGGAAATTTCTGGCAGGGAATAGTGGTCTAGTGGTTTGTGTTCTTCACATTCTCTGTGGTAACCTGGGTTCAATACCTGGTTGGAAAACCATCCCACGTGCTGAGCAGAGCTGCCAAAGTCCCCCCCCCCCCCCCCCCCCCCCCCCCCGCCCAAAAAAGGAGAATTTCTGGGAAACTTGACAAAAATCCACCTTGTATGCATGCTAAGTTGCTTCAGTCATGTTCAACTTTTTGTGACCCTATGGACTGTAGCCCTACAGACTCCTCTGTCCATGGAATTCTCTAGGCACAGATACTGGAGTGGGTTGCCACTTCCTCCTGCAGGGGATCTTCCCCACCCAGGGAGCAAACCCTCATTGGCAGGCGGGTTCTTAACCACTAGCACCACCCTTGGAACATGATAATTGGGGTGGAGAGGTTTCTGACTTTTCACTTCGTACTACTGGAATTTTCTGCCATAAGCATGTACTACTTTAACAATAAATACAATAGAAACTATCATAATAAAATGAAAGAGAAGAAAGAGTATGTTGTGCATGTCAAACAAACTGGACAGCGAAGTTTTTTACCCACTGGTTACTTTTACACTTAATGCATACTGGCATTTTTGAGAAAACTCAAAGTATATTACTACTAAACAACTATGTGCAAATGCAGCCACTTGGTGGGTGATACCAAAATACTGCCAAAAATCTTTTCTAATGTTCAGAGGAACATAAAAGTAAAAATACCATTGCTACTGTTTAAAAGTAAAGTACAGAACAGATTATCTACTGTACATTGCACTCCAAGGTGTGTCTTCCTTAAATTAAGGGCTATGTAAGTTTTCCACTTGCTCTCTCGCCTACCAGAAATTGCATCCCTGGAAGCTGCTTAAAAAAAAAAAAAATCCTCTCTGCAACTTTTTTTTTTTTAAAGAAGACCCTGTATGAAATGTCTTTTGCCTCCTAGTCACAAAAGGTGGGAAAAGTTAGCTATTTCATAATGTGGCTATTCTTGTGAATTAAAAATTTAAAGTAGCTTATTTCAGTTTCTTGGGATAGTCTGTGACCTCAGATATATTCCTCAACACAATGACTCCAAGTAGAAGTTCGCGTAGTAGACTCATGTACAAAGAAAAGAAACAGAATCCAAATAAATTAAGCAATGGCCACAGGGTGCCCAGCACTTAAGAAAAAAGAGGCTTGTTTAGTTGGTTTTGTTGACAAAAAGGAAAAAGAATAAAGAAGCATCCTCCCCACTCCCGCCTGCTCTGTACTCCAAAGTAATTCGAGCAAGGCAATCTTGCTGAGGATCGCCAGACGGCTGCGGCAAGCCAACAATATGATGATGAATTCTTTGTTCAGTGATTCGACTGTACTGGATTCTCAGTTTAGATGCTAGGCTTGTTCTGACTGCAAAAGTCATCTGAGTTTAACCTGGGATTCAAATTATCATTTCAATCAGCAAGCTTGTAACTGTAGCAGTTCTCATGGGGAGCAGTGCCTCCACTCTGAAGGTGCAAGGGTTGGCAAACTATGGCCAGCAGGCTAAATCTTGATGTTTAAAAAACAAAAAGTTGGGACTTCCCTGGTGGCTTAGTGAGAAAGAATCTGCCTGCCAATGCAGGAGACATGGGTTCCATCCCTGGTCCAGCAAGACCCCACAGGCCGTGGAGCAACTAAGCCTAAACGCCACAGCTATTGAGCCTGTGCTCTAGAGCCCAGGGGCCACAACTACTAAACCCACTTGCCACAACTACCTAAGCCTGCTGTGCTATAAAGGCCGTGCTCCAGACAAGAGAAACCACTGCAATAGAAGTGTCCACACCACAACCAGAGAGTAGCCCCCACTTGCCACAACTACAGAAAGCTGGTGCAGCAATGAAGACTCAGAACCAAAAATAAATAAAAATTTAAAAAACACAGAGATTCCCCAAAAGAACAAGAGGTTTACTGGAACACAGCCACACTCATTTGTTTACACGTCTCTGGCTGCCTTCACATTAAACAGCAGAGTAGTCCTGACTGACGGCTGCTGCTGCTGCTGCTGTGAAGTCGCTTCAGTCGTGTCTGACTCTGTGCGACCCCATAGACAGCAGCCCACCAGGCTCCCCCGTCCCTGGGATTCTCCAGGCAAGAACACTGGAGTGGGTTGCTATTTCCTTCTCCAATGCATCAAAGTGAAAATTAAAAGTGAGGTCACTCAGTCGTATCCGACTTTTAGCAACACCATGGACTGCAGCCCACCAGGCTCCTCCGTCCATAGAATTTTCCAGGCAAGAGTACTGGAGTGAGGTGCCATTGCCTTCTCTGCCTGACAGACGGAATGGCCCGCAAAGTCTAAATACAGACTATCTGGGCCCCCACAGAAAGCTTGCTCATCATTTTAAGGCACTGCTACCCCTCCTCCCCCCTCTGTAAAAAAAGATCCCACAACCTGCCATTCCCTGCCTCTCAGGGCTGACTTCCCAACACTGTGTCCCCACTAGCTTTGTTTGGTTTCAACTACAAAGAACTACTTGCACTTCCCCTAAATCGTGAGCATAAACATGAAAGCCGCTCCATCGTGTCTGACTCTTCGCGACCCCACAGTCCATGGAATTCTCCGAGCCAGAAGACTGGAGTGGGTAGCCTTTCCCTTCTCCAGAGGATCTTCCCAACCCAGGGATCAAACCCAGGTTACCCGCACTGTAGGCAGATTCTTTACCAGCTGAGCCACCAGGGAAGCCCAAGAATGCTGGAGTGGGTAGCCTATCCCTCCTGCAGGGGATCTTCCTGACCCAGAAATCGAATCCGGGGTCTCCTGCAATGCAGGCGGGTTCTTAACCAACTGAGCTATCAGGGAAGCCGAAAGGCAGAACCCACATACTTCCAACTCCCTGCCCCATGTCACCCTTTCCTTGCCAAGTCAGCTTCAAAAGGTCCCTGAAACTTCAGCTGTCGCCTCTTCCTCCCATTTAAGTCTTCTAGGTTGCCAAAGGTCCTGTAATTTGCAGTCGGCCTCCCTTCTCAGTTCTGCAATAGCGGAAGCTGTTTCCTGCTTCTGACTAGTTCTTTCACCCGCGGCTGACACATACTAAGTGCCTGGTCATTGCTGGTTCAATTCCTGAATAAATCCTTGCAGGCCTCACACTGCTTGTGTGGCTCTGGATATTTAGGCTTGAAATATATAATGTAATAGCGAGGGCAGGACGCCATAAGCGAAGACGTACAGAACAGAAGGCGAAGGTGGTGCCACCTACTTAGACATCCCTGTTCTAGAAAAGTCTATGAACGCTCAGCCGGGCGACACCCTGCTTTTCTTAGCCTCCTGCACACCGTGTCTGACTGCCGTGCACGGGTTTGGCCCATAACGCTAGAGACTAGACAGCTCCCATTTTACACCCAGCCGTGTACGCAAAGAGCCCTCTGAGGGCCCCAGGTCTCCGGGGGGCGCAAGTCTGCGGGACGGGGCACCAGGGTCGCCGGCGTCCAGGCCCCGCGCGCCTCCTCCTCCTGAGGGCCCGGGCCTCCCGCGCCCGCCCGCAGCCCTGTTCTCGTCTCCCTGGCTTTCACCCCGGCGCCTCTCACCTCCGTCCCAGATTCAGCCCTATGGAAGTCACTACACATCTCCCCGGAGGCTCGGCGTACCAGCTACTCAACCTTCCCGCCTGCAGCGCCACTAACCGCCCGGCGTCTTCCCCTCAGCCAGTCAGAGACGCTGACCCTTTGACCCCGGCGTGAGCATGCGCACTGCGCCCAGCCTACGCCGGGGAGCCGGCGGGCATGCGCAGTAGGACGTTCGAGCTGCCGGTTCATGACGTCAGGTCCCCGTCTCCTAGGAAACTGGGAGAGCGCTTCGGGGGTTATTTTCTTTCTTCTCTGGTAAACTTCAATATGCTTTTGTTAAGTGAAACTAGCAGCGTGTGCGTGTCGCTCATGGTTGATTCTGAAAAAAACTGCATTAAATTTAAACGAATTTTAAAAATATATCAAGCCGACAGATTTATCGAGTTCATTTTGGAGGCAGAAGAATTCTATTACTTAGTTGTTATTAAGTGTCCGTTGAGATGAATATTAGATGAGGAGACGATAGAAAAATAGACGGATATTGAATATTTGCTATTCGCCAGACCCTGTGCGGAGTCCTGGGAACAGAACAAAGAATAAGATACATGTCTGAATGGAGTTTTTCTTGGACTTCCCTTGTGGCTCAGCTGGTAAAGAATCCGCCTGCGATGCGGGAAATCTGAGTTGGATCCCGGGGTTGGGAACATACCCTGGAGAAGGGAACGGCTACCCACTCCAGTAATTCTGGCCTGGAGAATTCCATGGACTGTACAGACCATGGGGTCGCAAAGAGTCCCGACAGGACTGAGAGACTTTCACTTTCACTGATGATGTTTACAGCACAGTAACGTCATTTATTCCAACGTGTCCTTTAAAAACTCACTTTCCAACAGCTGTATCTGTTGTTTGGTAGGGCAAAACTTTGAGGTTGGCACTCTGCATTCTCTTATTGTTATCCTTACACTTGCAGCTGGGTAATTAAGAAATGATTTAAAGTAGTAATGACAGCTAACATTTACAGTGCCAGGCACTGTCCTAAGGGTTTTAATATATAATAACTGATTTAATCCTCACAGTCCTGAGGTGGATATTGTGATAATCTGCATTGCACCGACGAGGAAACTGAGGCACTATTTTGGCCCATTTTACTGTGTTGTAATGATCATGGTGGTTGGGACATTAATAAGAAATAGGAAGCAAAGACCACGAATACAGTCATTTCTTCAAAGAAACTTGGCTGTGAAGGAAGGAAATAACATGCTACGTAGAGGAAACATATATATAGGCTATAGGAAGAGTCTTTTACGAAGGTAAAGCCTGGTTCATGTTTAAATGCTGATAGTTAAGAGCTGGTAGACATTTAATGGTTAGATACACTATATCCGAGGAAGGATAGTTGATGGAGTTGGACTGGAAGAGGAAGGAGGGTCTGGGTGTAAGCATCAGCTTTAGATGGGGGAGGACATCTTCCACTGTGAGCAGGGAGGGGAGTCAAGGAAAGGTGCAGACTATTCACAATAGCCAAGACATGGCAACAACCTAAATGTCCACAGACAGATAAAGAAGATTTGGTATTCACCCCCGCACACAATGGAATGTTACTAAGCCATAAAGAAGAATGAAATAATGCTATTTGCAGAAACATGAATGGGCCTAGAAATTATCCTGCTAAGTGAAGTAGATCAGACAGAAAAAGACAAATGATATCACTTATATGTGGAGTCTAAAATATGACACAAATGAATACAGACATAGAGAACAGACTTGTAGTTGCTGGGCGGGGGCGGGGGTTCGGGGAAGAGGGGGTGGGGGAGGGGTGAATTGGGAGTCTGGGATTAGCAGATGCAAACTATTATATATAGCATGGGCTTCCCTTATAGCTGGCAAAGAATCCACCTGCAATGCAGGAGATCCCAATTTGATTCCTGAGTCAGGAAGATCCCCTGGCTCCTCCAGTATTCTTGGGATTCCCTGGTGGCTCAGATGGTAAACAATCTGCCTGCAATGTGGGAGACTTGGGTTCAATCCCTGGGTTGGGAAGATCCCCTGGAGAAAGGCATGGCAACCCACTCCAGTAGTCTTGCCTGAAGAATCCCCATAGAGAAGCTTGATGGGCTACAGTCCATAGGGTTGCAAAGAGTCAGACACAACTAAGCACAAGCCCAGCACATATACAGGATGGATAAGCAACAATGTCCTTCTGTATAGCACAGGGAACTATATTCAATATCTTGTGAAAATACATAAGGGAAAAGAATATAAAAAAGAATGTATGTATATATGTACAACTGAGTGACTTTTCTGTACAGCAGATATAACACAACATTGTAAATCTACTATTGTTGTTGTTGTTTAGTCACTAAGTCATGTGACTTTTTGTGACCCCATGGACTGCAGCACGCCAGGCCTCCCTGTCCTTCACTATCTCCTGGAGCTTGCTCAAACTCATGTCCACTGAGTCAGTGATGCCATCCAACCATCTCATCCTCTGCTGTCCCCTTCTCCTCCTGCCTTCAATCTTTCCCAGCATCAGGGTCTTTTCCAGTGAGTAGGCTCTTCACATCAGGTGGCCAACTTAGAATTGACAGGTTTAATCTCCTTGCAGTCCAAGGGACTCTCAATAGTCTCCTCCAACACCACAGTTCAAAAGCATCAATTCTTTGGCACTCAGGTTTCTTTATAGTCCAACTCTCACATCCATACATGACTACTGGAAAAACCATAGCTTTGATTAGATGGACCTTTGTGGGCAAACTAATGTCTCTGCTTTTTAATACACTGTCTAGGTTTGTTATAGCTTGTCTTCCAAGGAGCAAGTGTCTTTTAATTTCATGGCTGCAGTCACCATCTGCAGTGATTTTGGAGCCCCCAAAAATAAATTCTGTCACTGTTTTCACTGTTTCCCCATCTATTTGCCATGAAGTGATGGGAACAGATGCCATGATCTTAGTTTTCTGAATGTTGATCTTTAAGCCAACTTTTTCACTCTCCTCTTTCACTTTCATCAAGAGGCTTATTAGTTCCTCTTTACTTTCTGCCATAAGGGTGGTGTCATTTGCATGTCTGAGGCTATTGATATTTCTCCCAGCAGTCTTGATTCTAGCTTGTGCTTCATCCAGAGCGGCATTTCTCCTGATGTACCCTGCATATAACGTACTCATATAAAGTTAAATAAGCAGGGTGACAATATACAGCCTTGACATACTCCTTTCCCAATTTGGAACTAGTCTGTTGTTCCATGTCCTGTTCTAACTGTTGCTTCTTGACCTTCAATGATATTTCAATTAAAAAATGGATGTAGGTGCCAGATATAGTTTGGGATGTGGAGCTCAAAGAGGTTCAGGAAGTTCTAATCTGAGCACTTATGTTTTTTTCTCTGAAGTAAATAGCAAGATAGTAGAAATGCAAGATTCAAGTTTACATTCCTCTTGTGAAATTTAAAAGGAGCACCCAACTCTAAACAAATATTACCCACCCTCCTCAGAAAACCAGTCTTGGTCTACTTGCATATATAATGCAGTCGGTGAGAGACCTAATACTATGGTAGAGTACGGCAGTAACTGTTCTAACTAGGGAAATTTTCCTGTAATTATCTATACTCACATTCAATATTCAACATGTATTAGTACTATTCTTTCATTGCACAGAACTCTTTCCTGAGTTACAGTGTTCCTGAATTTCAAGATGAATTTTCTGAACTCACCATGGATTCTGATGTCAGATACATGTAGAATTTTTAACCTGATTCTGTCACTTATTACCCTGATATAAGTTACTCACCTTTCTGGATCTTAGTTAGCATAGAGCTGACTTATTTGAAAAGACCCTGATGCTGGGAAAGGTGGAAGGCAGGAGGAGAAGGGGACGACAGAGGATGAGATGGTTGGATGGCATCACCGACTCAATGGACATGAGTTTAGGTAAACTCTGAGAGTTGGTGATGGACAGGGAGGCCTGGCGTGCTGCAGTCCATGTGGTGCAAAGAGTCGGACACAACTAAGTGACTCAACTGAACTGAACTGGTGATGACTAAGTGGAACCATGTACTTAAAATGGTTAGCACAGTACCTTGCACAAAATATCAATTCCTTTCCTACCTCCCTGCCTTTCTTAGGTTGTCACTTAATGTAACACCAAAGATACAATAATACTCAGTAGAGATCTTCCATTCAATGTGATTGCAGCGACTGGGGCCAGATTAAGAGATGAGCCTGTCTGGGAGTTGTCCAGAGCGCCACACAATAAAAAGTGCTGAAACTTCTCTAGGTGCTAAAATGCTGCAGACATGTGATATGGAAAAAAAAATATTTTTACTGCATCTCTTTTCAAGGTGAATACTGTATAAGGTTAGGATGCAAAGCCTCTTGGAAAGAGGGTGAAAAAAATGCCAGAAAACATGTGCCTTCCTAACATGAGGTTTCCATGTGTGGGGTTAAAGGACACGGCACAAGCTGGTGTGTTCCCACCATCACCATTTGCCTCTACCAACATTTCTCTCCTCTGCTTTCTCTCCGTCCACTTCCACACATGAAATCTGCAGAAAATAGACAAATACTTTTTAGGTGCCAAATTATATTATTTGCTCCCTTACCAAGTTCAGAAATCTTAATCTGATTCAGATAATATTGATGGTGGCAATGACTTGAACTACAACCCATTCTGTACTGAGGTCCTGGATTTCCTAAGCCATTTGTAGAATAACCAGACCAAAGTCATGCATACTGCCCGTTATAAAAGATTTGGGCTCCCTAAGCCGAAGATTCTTCTCCTGTATGCAGCCCACTCCATGTGCTGGTCATATCTCACCCTTTCCCCACTTCCCCTGGGGCTATGGCAAGCAATGAGAAGAAATGCTGATTTGCTGGTTACTCCTATTATTATGAGCAACAAAATCTTTTGTGTCTGACTTGGACTTTTGTGTGGTCTGTCAGCATCCATGAAATTGTCATAGGCTGGTTTGTCAGCTTGCAGGAAGAATAAAAGCCCAGGATCTTTTTAGGTCTTGACAACCCACACTAAACAATCTGTAACAGGATAAATTAAAGGTTTTGATTGGACAAAGCAGAAACTCGGAGAAGCAGAAATATAATCGTAATTGAGAAAGATGGGGCAACTGTATTTCAAAATGGTGGGAAAGTGCAGCCAATCTAGGTGTGTATGTCTTTCATTCTGATCTAAAGATTTTTCGTGACTACTGAACTTTCTCAATAAAGTTTTGAATCTAACTTGTAAGACTGAGAGATCACAAATTTAGAACTACTGATATTAATGCCCACTTTAGTTTCTAAGGGCTTCCCAGGTGGCAATAGTGTGAAGAATCTGCTTGCCAAGGCAGGAGATGTAGGAGATAAGGGTTGATCCCTGGATTTGGGAAAATCTCCTGGAGGAGGGCATGGCAACCCTCTTCAATATTCTTACCTGGAGAATCCCAAGGACAGAGGAGCCTGACGGGCTACAGTCCATAGGGTTGCACAGAGTCAGACACAACTGAAGTGACTGAGTACACATTAGGTTCTAAAAGGCAAGAATCTGGAACCAGTAGCATTGGCTATTAACATTAAGATGACAAACTATTTTCTGGAACTAAAAAGCTTCATGCAAAGAAATATATCTTTCTGGATGGACAACAATGTCTCACTATATAGCACAGGGAACTATATTCCTGGGATAAACTGTAATGGAAAAGAACATTAAAAAGAATATATATATATATATATATATATATATATATATATATATATATATTGCTCTACAGCAGAAATTAACACAACATTGTAAATCAACTATACTTTGATTAAAAAAGATATGTATTTTTTCACACACCTATTCTTTTAAAAAAACCTAGAGAATATCATGTACTTATGAGACATGTCTTATAGGTAATACAGAAGCTTCTCACTGTATAGATCCGAATGTTTTTGGTTGTAGTTATAGAATACCCAGCTCTTACTGATTTACTGAACAGGATTTATCAGGTCATGCAGATGGAGATCCAGAGGTAGACAGTCTTCATGGCTAGTGTGTTGAGAGGATCAGTTAGGCAAACACATCCCTACTTTCTTTTTTCTCTTGTCAGATTCATATTTTCTACCTTGGTCCTCACTGTGTTATGGGTCCACACTGGAAACATCAACACAATCGCAGAATAAGATTGGGCTGGTGAGGGGACCTCCTTGGCAGTTTAGGGGTTAAAGAGTCTGCACTTCCACTGCAGGGAGAGTGGAGGAACTAAGATCCTGCGGGCCACAGAGCATGGAGAAAATAAATAAGGAAATTTCCAAAAAAAGAAAAAAAAGATTGGGCTGGTTAGCTAAGGCCTGAGTCACATGGCCCACCTAGACCTTTTAGATCTAGGGGTAGAGGTATATTCTTCCAAAGTAGAACGGCTCTGGGGAATGAAGTGGATAACAGTAAACAGCAGCACAATGAGAGTCCTTAGGAGAAGTGGGAGTGGCTGGTGGGGAGGCAGTGTGTATCTCATTAAACCTCATCCATGATGACGTGAGTTTACAAAGCCACAAATCTGGGTCACTCCACCTCCATCCCTCTCACTTCTCTACAGAGGAGAGCTTCCCTCACACACAAGGAAATCAATATTTGAAAAAGAAAGCTTTCCAATTGAATAGCCGCTCTGTGCTAAATGCTTTTCCAGGTCCTCACACCGTTCCCAATGAAGATGACATGTCAGCTGAACTCGTTTAATCCATTAAGGGCGCACCTGTTTGTGGGCAGCGTCTTGCACAACATGGTTTTGAAATTACTTCAGTTTTCCTACACCAGAGACATCACTACTCTTTTTTTAAAAAAAAAAGTTTGAGGCACTCTCATAAATTTCTGGTAGAAATGCAAACATGTCCATTCCTTTGGGGAGGTAGAATTTGGCAATACCTAACAAAACTATATATTTATTAACTTTTTCACACAGCAATCTTACTTCTGGGAATTTATCCTAAAGTCGTACCTTCAGTTCCAGTCCTAGGTATATACCCTTGAGATCCATTTAAATAGTTCTTCTTTTGGCGGGGGGCGGGGGGTGCTGCTTGGTGTGGCTTGGGAGTTTAGTTCCCTGACCAAGAATTGAACCTGGGCCACTGCAGGGCAAGTGCTGCGCCCTAACTACGAGATCCCCAGGGACTTCCCTAAGTGAAAGTGAAAGTCGCTCAACCATGTTCGACTTGAATTCTCCAGGCCAGAATACTGAAGTGGGTAGCCTTTCCCTTCTCCAGGGGATCTTCCCAACCTAGGGGTTGAACCCAGGTCTGCTGAATTGCAAGCAAATTCTTTACCAACCGAGCTATCAGGGAAGCCCTGGAAATTCCCTAAGTAGATTTTTAAATATGGATATTTTAAATCCATAATCAACTCTGCTCTGCTTCCGTGAGATGGTAGTGTGCATTTCTTTCTCTGGGAAGTGAGGGATTTGGACTCAATGATTTGTTATTCCTTAGTTGCTAAGTCACGTCTGACTCTGTGACCCCATGGACGGTAGCCCAGCAGGCTCCTCTGTCCATAGGATCCTCCAGGCAAGAATACTGGAGTGGGTTGCCATTTCCTCCTCCAGGGGAATCTTCCTGACTCAGGGATGGAATCCATGTCTCCTGCATTTGGCAGGCGGGTTCTTTACTACTGAGCCACTACTGAGCCAGGAGGGAAGCCCCTTGGACTCGAGGAGAAGTCCTGTTTATTGAAAGCCAGATGTGTCCCAGACACTCCTCTTATTGTTCTATGTGTATCATTTCCAACCCTGTCTTGCAAGGTATTTAGTGTACCCTGATTTTATAGGTGAGGATTTTGAGGCTCAGAGAGGTTTAGCAAGCACACAGTCCTCCAGCCAGTAAGAACCCAGGTCTACCTTCCTGTGAAGCCTGTGGTCTTCCTAACACATTAAATTCCTTCCAGAAGATGCAAAGGATCTAAGTCCTTTCACAACTCTAGATTCTGTGATTCTTTATGAAGGATCAAGAAGATGGTGGGAACTGACAGATCTGCTAAGCTGCTAACAATTAAACAACAGTTGATGAGTATGACATTCCCTTACCCTATAGTCATTTTAAGCTCCACCTGTTTTTTATATACCTCAGGGTTAGTTGGGGCTTCCCTCATGGCTCAAGTGGTAAAGAATCTGCCTTTGATGCAGAAGACCCTGGTTTGATCCCTGGGTCAGGAAGATCCCCTGGAGAAGGGATTGGTTACCCACTCCAGTATTCTTGCCGGAGAATCCCTATGGACAGAGGAGCCTGGGGGGCTACAGTCCATGGGGTCACAAAGAGTCGGACACAACTGAGCAGCTAACACTATGGGACTTCCCTGGTGGCTCAGACGGTAAAGAATCCGCCTGTGAGGCAGGAGGTGCAAAAGACACGGGTTCGATTAATTGTACTTGGGGTCAGTTAATTGGACTTTTGGGTTTGTGAGCAGGTATCTTTCTGCTCCTGCAAAGTCCTGCTCTCATTTCATTTATTTGTTTGTTATTCCTTTTTAGCCCCATTTCTTACTCCCTCACTCATTCCTAGATGGACAATTTCTTTTTAAGAATTTTTTTTTAATGTGGAACAATTTTTAAAAAAATTATTTGTCTTTTTGGTAGCCCTGGGGCTTCATTGCTGCTCTCCGGCTTTTCTCTAGTTTCAGTGAGTGGGGGCCACTCCTTAGCTGTGGTGCACGGGCTTCTCATTGCAGTGGCTTCTTTTGTTGCAGCTCCCAGCTCTAGAGCAAAAGTTCAGCAGTCGTGGTGCATGGGCTTCCTTGCTCCGTGGCATGTGGAATCCTCCCAGACCAGGAATGGAACCCTCACCCCTGCACTGGAAGGCAGAATTCCAACCACTGGACTGAAAGGGAAGTTTCATGCACGGACAGCTATTCTCGTGTGTTTTCTATGTGTCCTTGAGTTTGTAGGTTCCTTGCGAAATAAGTAGCTATGCTTTGAATGTGTAGGTATTTGTTTTCTGTGCGCGTGTGTGTAATATTTATTTGGCTGCAGTGGGTCTTGGTTGTGGTGCGCAGGATCTTTAGATGCGGCATGTGAGATCTAGTTCCCTGACCAAGGATCCAGCCCAGGGCTCCTGCGTTGGGAGTGCGGAGTCTTAGCCACTAGACCACCAGAGAAGTCCCTGAATGTACAGGTGTTTGTAATTTGCATGAATAATTGTGTGCCAACTGGTATCTTTGACTCTCATGCCCGTTTCTTGTTCTTCCCCTGCTCTGGTTTGCATCACCACGCAGTGTAGGGTGGAGTGGAGTGAACTGAGACGGGGGGCGGGGGGTGGACTCATCTCAGCAAGCTGCGTTGCTGGGTTCCCTAGTCAGCATCTGCCTGAAGTTAGCCAGTGGGAGACACGGTGGGAGACTGGAGGATGAAGGAAGGGGGAGCCCAGTGTTTGCTCCTCTGTCTCTCTCTCTTAGGATATCCTGCAGCAGCTGTGTTTCCCCATGGCTCCAATTCCCCCTTGACAACCCTGCCTTAGGGCAGAAAGCGAAGAAGAACTAAAGAGCCTCTTGGTAAAAGTGAAAGGAGAGTGAAAAAGCTGGCTTAAAACTCAACATTCAAAAAATGAAGATCATGGCATCTGGTCCCATCACTTTATGGCAAATAGATGGGGAAATAATGGAAACAGTGAGAGACTTTATTTTTGGGGGCTCCAAAATCACTGCAGATGGTGACTGCAGCCATGAAATTAAAAGACGCTTGCTCCGTAAAAGAAAAGCTATGACCAACTTAGACAGTCTATATATCAAAAAGCTATTAAAAAGCTATGACCATACTCTGGTTTCTCTTCAGATTGTATAAATCTTTCGCCTTTTAAAAAACTATGACCAACCTAGGCAACCTAGATATTAAAAAGCAAAGACATTACTTTGCCAACAAAGATCTGTCTAGTCAAAGCTATGGTTTTTCCAGTGGTCATGTATGGATATGAGAGTTGAACTATAAAGAAAGTTGAGAGCCGAAGAATTGATGCTCTTGAACTTTGGTGTTGGAGAAGACTTTTGAGAGTCCCTTGGACTCTCCCTTGCAAGGGAGATCAAACCAGTCAGTCCTAAAGGAAATCAGTCCTAACTGTTCATTGGAAGGACTGATGCTGAAGCTGAAGCTCCAACACATTGGCCAACTAATGCAAAGAACTGACTCATGGAAAAGTCCCTGATGCTGGGAAAGATTGAAGGCAGGAGGAGAAAGGGACGACAGAGGATGAGATGGTTGGATGGCATCACTGACTCAATGGACATGAGTTTGAGTAAGCCCTGGGAGTTGGTGATGGACAGGGAATCCTGGCGGTCTGCAGTCCATGGGGTCACAGACTCAGACACAGCTGAGTGACTGAACTGAAACCTGAACCCTGCCACAAGTCCAGCTTCTGCCTGGCGACCTCAGTCCCTGGACTCAGATCATACCATGTCATCCCCCTGTCCCTCCAGCCTGGGGTGGGGGTGATGGCTCCCTGATGTTGTGAATGCCTAGGCTGCCTCACCTGTCTCATGTCAGTGTCTCAGCTTTTCTTCACCTGTGTGACCAATTCCCCATATTAAATTTCCTCTCTGTTTTAAAATGCTTACAGTGCTTTCTGCGTTCCTGGTTAGATCCCCAGATGATACAGTTGGTTCCCCCTTTTATGTGTGCAACTCTGTATTTTAAGGTCTCTCTCTGTCCTTACTGTATATGTAGCCCTCAGACTGCTCATCAGTGAATGGCACTGTATCCACCACACTTTACTTATCCACGTCCTGCACAACGCATGTCTCCAACTCCTGCTCCCACACACAGCATTTTGATGAACATTCCCATACGCTTGTTCCCTCGGGAATCTTTTCTGAGAATTGTTCTGCAATATATACACTGGAATGGGATGGCTGGGTTATAAAATAAACATATGTTTAACTTGGCTAAGTTCCCCCAGTTGGTCAACAAAAGATATTCTTTCCTCATATCCCCAACTCTTGGCATCATCCAACTTTCCCATTTTTACTTTATTTAATTTCATATTAATACTAGTATTAGGTAACAGCACTAACTATTGTTGAGTGCTTTACTACACACCAGCCACTTTACATAATTTCATCCTTTAGTCTTTATCTCACTTCTGTGGGTCAGCATCCGATGAATGAACAAAGGATCAGAGAAGTTAAGCAACTTGCCCGAGGTCATACAGTTGAGGAGTTGCCGAACTGGATTACAAATCCAGAGCTTGTGAGTCTGACTGTAATAACATACTGCTCTTAGATAGATGGCGATGTCCTGTTTTATAGACAGAGACTGGAGAGAGGAAACAAATTACAGGATGAAGTTCACATAGCTGGGAAGAGTTAGAGATTATTTTGACCTTGGGATTGGCCCAAAGCCAGTGCTCTTGACCTCACACAATACTGCCTAGTAGATTCTATGTCCAGAAGAATGAAAGTGAAAATGTCAGTTGATCCAGTCATGTGCAACTCTTTGTGACCTCATGGACTTAAGCCCACCAGGCTCCTCTGTCCATGGAATTCTCTAGGCAAGAATACTGGAGTGGGTTGCCATTTCCTTCTCCACGGGATCTTTTGGACCCAGGATCAAATCTGGGTCCCTTGCATTACAGGCAGATTCTTTACCATCTGAGCCTCCAGGGAAGCCCCATATTGCTTCAATTATAGAATGGCTTCTGAACATCCACACTGCTTCAGAAACCTGTCTTCAGTAAACATCAGCTCTGTATTCCTGTCTCCAAAGGGAATCTTCCTGGGGGCCTTGTTTTATTTCTGTTTTGTAGGACAATTTCCTTTGTAAACCTTTGCTTAATTTGCATTCGGGTCCTTTAAGGGAAAGTATCTTAGTCCAACCAAACTATCATAAGAAAATACTGTTAACTATGTGGCTTATACACACACACATTCACACACATACATATTTTTCATAGCTCTGGGGGCTGGAAGCCTGAGATCAGGGTGCCAGTCTGGTCGAGCTGTGGTGAGAGTCTTCTTCCTGGTTGCAGACTGCAGACTTCTTGCTGTTTTCTCATGAGGGAGTTGGACCATAAAGAAGGTTGTGTGTGTGCTAAGTTGCTTTAGTCATGTCCGTCTCTTTGTGGCCCTTTGGACTGTAGCCCACCAGGCTCCTCTGTCCATGGAATTCTCCAGGCAATAATACTGGAATGGGTTGCCATACCCTCCTCCAGGGGATCTTCCCAACCCAGGGATCAAACCCAGTTCTCCCACTCTGCTGGCAGATTCTTTACTGTCTGAGCCACAGAAGAGAGAACCAAATCACTGAGTTTGTGACCGTGTGTGGGGCTTCTGAACTCTCTAGATCTTGCTTTCAACTCATAGGGTTATTAAGACACCCTACAGAAAGAAAATTTCCCTAAACTTAATGTTACTATTTAGGAGAGAAAGCTGTTGAGGTTAGCATCCCCATTACAAGAAGAGTTTTGAGGAAGTTGCGTGCTTAAAGCCTGAGATTCTAGAATTTGCCAGTTGACAATCTTCATTTCACAATGAAAAGACCATGACAACCAAAGTCATGACAAGATGCTTCTTCACACCCACCAGAATGGCTAGAATTTTAAAAAATGAAAGTAACAAGCATCGGTGAGGGTCTGGAGAAGTTAGAACCTTGGTATGTTGTTAGTGAGAATGTGGAGTGGATAAACCCCATTGGAAAACAGTCTGGCAGTTTCTCAAAATCTCAAACATAAAGTTACCATCTGGCCCAGCACTGCCACTCCCAGGTCCACACCCAAGAGAAACGAAAACCCACGCTCAACAAACACCTGTATATTCATGCTCACAGCAGCATTTTCCATAAGAGCCATAGAGCGGAAATCACACAAATACCACCAGCTGATGAATGAATGCATAAAATGTGGGATAGGCATACAACAGAATATTATTTGGCAATAAAAAGAAATAATATACTGATTCATGTTTCACCTGTGTGAGCCTTGAACACACGATATTAAGTGAAAGTAGTCAGTCCCAAAGGATCACATACTGCATGATCCCATTTATGTGACATGTCCAGGATAGTTGCCTGTAGAGACAGGAAGTAGGTTAGCGATTGCCAAGGATGCGGAGAGCTGAGTGGTGATGGCTAGTGGGTACCACATTCCCTTTTAGGGTAATGGAGATATTCTAAAACTGATTATGTGATGGATGCACAATTCTTGAATATGCTAAACGCATCTAGCTACACACTATAGCTACATAGGAGTTATATTTCAAGAAAGCCGTTTAAAAAATGCTGTGAGTTGTGACCTTAGAGAAATGCGAGTTGCGAATGGACTAGGAAGACATTACCTTCTTCTTCTTTTAATTTGTTTGGCTGTACCAGCTGTTAGTTGTGACATGCAGGATCTAGTTCCCTGACTAGGGATCAAACCTGGGTCCCCTGAACTATAAAGTGCAGAGTCTTAACCACTGGACCACTAGGGAACTCCCTCATTAACCTCTTTTTTTTTTTTTTTTTTAGTAACATTTTAATTACTTTGACACAGAATTCTGTACACTTCAGCTCATACCAGAAGAAATTTTTATTTCTCAGGAACAGATTTTTACTCATGTGTGTGTCTTTTCCGGGTTGTATGGGATGGGGCTTCCAATCCCCTTTGACAATTTCCTTTTTATTTATAAGTATACACGAATGAGTTATTATAGTAAAAACCTATTATAGATGAGGATGGAAATAGTGGATAGAATTTTCCCATCTTCATGAGCTAAAAAATTATTCAAAGGAAGAGCTAAGATAGCTAGACTGAATTTGAATAATCATTTTAGTATAACAGCTCTCAGAAGTTTGGGGCTGAGGACCTCTTTTCTTTCTTAAGAATTAAGGATCCCAAAGAGCTCTTGCTTATGTGAATTATATATGTTGATATTTACTGTATTACAAATTAATTTGGAGGAAGTTTTGAATGTGTATTTATTGAACCTGTTACATGTTGGCATATTTTATTTAAAATAAAAACTATTTTCTAAAATAAAAAAGGGGGGAGGGGAATAGCACTGGTCCACATTTTTTCGAATCTCAGAATGGTTGGCTTAGTCAAATGAGAGGTAGAACCTCATACTTGCTTCCTTTTAAAAATATTTGTTTATCTGGTTGTCTTGGGTCTTAGTTTCCCACACAGGATCTTTCATTGAGGCAGGCTGACTCTCCAGTCACTGTATTCGGGCTCAGTTGCTACACGGCCCATAGTATCTTAGTTCCCTAATCAGGGATCAAACCCACATCCCCCGCATTGCAGGACAGATTCTTAACCACTGGACCAACCAGGGCGTCCCGCATACCTGCCTCTGGACTCAATCTGTTGTGATATGAGTACAGTTTCAGTACTGACACCACAGAAAAGGAAAAGGTCTTTTTAGTCCTTTTACGAACTAGTTTTGATCTCATGAAACCCTGAAAGGTCTTGGGGTTCCCCAGGTACTTAGATCATACTGTGAGAAACCGGGGTTTTGGTCCTCACTAAATTCCTGATAGCAGTTCCTCTCACTAGGTTTCATATTTCATTTTAATAGGCTCATTACTTAATAATTACCTTTCAAAATATGTGCACAGATGCCCAGGTATATGTACAAAGATTAGGTAATAAAGCTTGTGCTTCAAAACTAAACATTTACTTTTGCTCTATGAAAACATGGGGAAACCATTTTAATTGTGGAGGAGGGATGGCTGGCAGAAAAAGAACCATGTCAATGACCTGATGGTTTACAGTCGACAGCTGCAAACGCAAAGGCTTGCTTCATTTCTACTCAACTTTGGGTATGCTTTCTGGGAAAAGCCCAGAATGAGGCCAGAACCAGTGGTTTTGTGTAACCAGTCTTTGGGTAACAGGTTGAAAATACAGCAGGGAAGAAGCAGATTTCAGTCCAGGCTAGCTCAGATGTTAGCAATATAGGAGCAGGAACAGCAGCAACATTCATTCCTGTATTTTGGGGAGCAAGATAACAGGGTCTGAATGAATCCATATTGCCATAGCATGTGATATGCCACTTCTATACCCTGGGTACTAAACAAGGTGAACCAATACATGGATAAGAAATGGATCTTATGAAGTCACTGAGAATGAAGGATATAAAATCCATGATACGAATAAGGAAATCAGGGAGTACACCGTGTTCTAAAAACTCACATTTATTAAAAGAGAGATGTGACTCTGTACTCTTTGCTCAAAACTTACACACTTGTTGAGGAAATAAACATTCTAGTAGAGATATGGTGGAAAGCATTTGGTAAAGCAGAACTGAGGAAGAGGGTGCAGGAGGCTTGTTGTAGGGAGACCACCAGACCATGTAGAGAAAATGAGTCATGTTTTCCAAAATGGATGTAAAACCAATGCAAGAAACAGAGGATTGAATTGTCTCTCCACTGATGAAAAGCTCACTCTGTTGGAAGCCGAATATCAGATATGTCCTTAACTGTCTTGGTTGGAAATTAAACTGTTCAGATTTAAATGTTAAATGAGAGTAACTGCCATATAGATCTTCGTTCTGACCACATGGGGAGGCAGCAGTGAAAAACGACCACGTTATCTCGAGGGAACATTGGGTCCAATCAGATATGTCCTAAACCTAAGAGTACAATTTTCAAGGAGACAAAACGCTATAACCCTGTGGGTAGACAATTTAAAAGAAAATAAGACCAAAGGAAGATGTCTCCAAAAATGAGTCCCTTATAATGAAATTATATCACAGAATCATCATAGACATAATACATTTTGATTAAACCAAGCATTTAGTGATTTGTGAACAAAATAGAGAAATGAAAGTTGAGTGATAAAACAGGTTCACTCCTGTCAAATCTTTATTTCTGGAACGTTGAGAGGAGTGTGAACGATACCCCTAGACCTATTAGTTCCCCTGTAAGAATCTGTCCTTGAAAATACCAGCTAAAGGACTTCCCTAGTGGTCCAGTGGCTAAGACTCTTGTTGCTGGGGACTGGGGTTTGATCCCTGGTCAGGGAACTAGGTTTCACATGCTGCAATTATTAATAGATAGTAGTTGCTGCCAAATAAATAGATTTTTTAAAACAACAACTTTTTTTAGTTTTCCTTTTTTATATATTATTTATTTATTTTTCGTTGTGTTGTCTTCGTTGCTGAGTGAGCTTTTCTTTACTTGCAGCAAGCTGGGGCTACTCTTTGTTGGGGTGCACGGGTTTCTCACTGCCGTGGCCTCTCGTTTCGGAGCCCCAGGTAGCACAGTCGTAGCCAGGGACACAGCTGGAAATCAGCACCCTCCTGTTCTATTCACTCATGATGCACTACTTTTCATTTATTGCGTCCATGAAAACCTAGATTAAGGTTTAAAAATGCGTGTGTGACTTCCTGTTACAGCTCCTATTTCTCAAGTTCTTATAAGTCACCACTCTATCCTGACAACAAGAAAAAAGCTGAGTAAATTGAAAATCGGTAACTTCTCCCAGACTCATGAAAGAACTAGGATATCAGGGGGAGGGACTCCCCTGGTGGTCCAGTGCAGGGGCAGACTGTGATTCAAACGCAGGGGGCCCATTATCCATCCCTGCTCAGGGACCTGGATCCCACATGCTGCAACTGAGTTCACAGGCCATGACTAAGACTTGGCACAGCCAAAGAAATAAATATTAAAATATGTATATAACACAATGTCCTCAAAGATTAAAAAATAGTAATAATAATTGGTGAAAGATGGGGCCAGATACACAGGAACTCTGTACTATCTTCCCAATTTTTCTGTAAATGTGAAGTTTCTTAAAAAAAAAATCTATTAAAAAATGAATGTATATAAAAATGAGAAGTTCATGGATCAAAAGATGCAATTAAAGTGGCAATTAGGCATTTTTATTACCTTTTGAGTTAAAACAAAAAATCACAATGTTTATTAGTTGTATTAAAAAATCCCCATAACTCTCATGTTAAAAGACTAAAACATTTGATATAAATTATAAGTTCTTCATAATGTAAAAATTTATTTTTCACTATTGGGGACAAAGGAATTGCCTCATTTAGATAAAGAATAAGTGGATTGGGAAGCTCATTTTTACCAACTTAAGACTCAAAAGTATTTTGTTCCTGTTAGTCTCCCAAAAGCTCCTGTCAAGCTGAAATACAGAATTTTTTTTTCAGTTTTGACCTTAGCATTTGTAAGGGATAAATAATTGATCAGCACAGGAATTCTGGGAATATATTCAGCTTATGTTCAGCACTAAACTGTTTTCAAATGTCCTTAGGCATCAACCCAAAATGTACATCAAAATGATGTCAATTGGAATTGGGAAGCGAAATGACATCATGGATTAGAATAATGAAACGTGAAATGCAACAAGAGGAATAGCAGTTGTCAGTTTCACTGCTAGTTAAACAGTGTACCTTGCTTTTTTTTTTTTCCTTAACTGTCTCTCTGGTAAGACTAAAGCCTCTTTGAGAATAGAATCTTGTCTTCTAATTTCAAAAAAATCTGACTGAGAACAGAAACTTAAAAATGAATTGAAGAAAAAGTAGGATTAAATTTTTTAAAAAATTTTATTATGGTAAGACTTAACAGTGAGATCAAATAACAAAAAAATGTTGTGTACAAGGCAGTATTGTTAGCTAAAGGGACAACGCTGCCCAGCAGGTCTCTAGAATTAATTCATTTTGCAAACTCACATCATGTATAACCATACACCCTTTCCCCTTCCTATAGCCTCTGGCAACCACCATTCTGCTCTCTGATTCTATGAGTTTGACTAATATGGATAGTGTAATGTGAGTGGAATCATGCGGTATTTGCCCTGTGACTGGCTTATCACACTTGGTAGAACATCCTCAAGGTTTAGCCTCCTTGTCACACTTTCAGAATTCCCATCTTTTTGAAGGCTGAATAATATTCCATTATATCATTTATTTCATTTATCACGGACATTTAGGTTGTTTACACATCTTGGTTATTGAGAATGGCTCGATTTTGAATCTTCAGAATGCCTGTGCTCATCAGTAATTGGAGTGCTGGTATCTCTTCAAGGTCCTGGTTTCAATTCATTTGGATAAATACCCAGAAGTAGATTTACTGGATCAGACTGTAGTTCTATTTTTAATTTTTTGTAGCACCTCCACAATGTTTTCCAGAGTGACTGCACTGTTTTGCATTCCCACTGACAGTGTACAAGAATTCCCTTCCTCCAACATTTATCTCTTTTTCTTCTTTTTATTTTTGATAAAGGCCACTTTAACAGATGTGAGGTAATATCTCATTTTGGTTTCGATTTGCATTTTCCTGATGATGAGTGATACTGAGCACCTTTTCATATACTTATTGGCTACTTGTTTGTCTTTAGAAATTGTCTACTCAACTCTTTGGCTCATTTTTAAAAAAAATCCCTACAACATTAGTCTTGGCAATGATTTCTTAATGTGATACCAAAGCACAGGCAACAAGCAGGATTCTATCAAATGAGAAAGCTTCTTCACAGCAAAGGAAACAGTCAATGAAAGGATAAGCCACCCTACAGGATGGGAGGAAATATTTGCAAGCCATATATCAGACAAGCGATGCATTTCCAAAATGTATAAGGAGCTCCTACAACTCAATACCATGAAAACTAATAACCTAATTCAAAAGGATAATCTTTAAAACTTGAGTTTCTATACCCTTATGAAAGAGTAATCTCTATCTGAAAATTTTTCATTCATAAAATTAGTATTTTTTTATCCAGTGTGAAAGGTCCCAGACCCCATTCAGGGTGCAGCTGAAGCCACACCACAGACAGGAACAGCCTGAGTTCCCACAAGCTCCTGAGATAACTCAGCACCTTGTATCTCCCCAGCCCCACTCACTCCCCAGGGAATCTATTGGACCCAACAGGGTTGGGTCATGTCCTTCTGCTCGACTTCCTTTTGAGGGATCTTGCCCTGGCCTTTGCTACTGGTGCTCTTGTGTTTTTTTATTGTTGTATGCTTCGAATGTTTACTTAAAAATAGTATAAATCAAACCCAGGATCAAACCTGGGTCCCCGTGCATTGGGAGTGTGGAGTCTTAGCCACTGAAACATCAAGGAAACCCCAGTACCCTTGTTTTGAGCATAGACTTTGACTGAGTTCTGTGACCTCTGCAGGTGGCCACACTGAGTCTCGGAGGACCTAACGTGCAGACATAGAGGATGGGCCTCCCACCTGGTTCAGTCTGTCAGCTGGTCCTCAGAGCATCACAGCTCTCAGTCAGAGCCTTTTGGGGAGCACATCTCTTCCTCTTTGGGATCTAACCCCTAAGTCAATAGTGATGGATGGGTATAAATCAGGAGGTCGGGATTGACACAGACACACTACTGTATCTAAAATAGATTACTAGTAAGAAGGCACTGAAGCCATGAAATTAAATAACACTTACTCCTTGGAAGGAAAATGATGACAAACCTAGACAGCATATTAAAAACCAGAGACATTACTTTGCTGACAAAGGTCCATTAGTCAAAGTTATGATTTTTGCAGCAGTCATGTATGGATTTGAGAGTTTGACCATAAAGAATGCTGAGTGCTGAGGAACTGATGCTTTTCAATTGTGGTGTTGGAGAAGACTCTTGAGAGTCTCTTGGACTGCAAGGAGATCCAACCAGTCCATCCTAAAGGAGATCAGCCCCGAATATTCATTGGAAGGATTGATGCTGAAGCTGAAGTTCCAACACTTTGGCCACGTAACGTGAAGAGCCAACTCATTGGAAAAGACCCTGATGCTGGGAAAGACTAAAAGTGAAAGAAGAAGGGGGTGGCAGAGGATGAGATGGTTAAAAGCATCGCCAACTCAAGGGACATGAGTTTGAGCAAACTCTAGGAGATAGTGAAGGACCGGGGAGTCTGGTGTGCTGTTGTCTATGGGATCACAAACAGTCGGACACAACTTAGTGACTGAACAATAACACAGGGAACTCTACTCAGTACTCCACAATGACCTATATGGCAAAAGAATCTAAAAAAAGAGTATACATATGTACATGTATAACTGATTCACTTTGTTGTACACTTGAAACTATGACAACATTGTAAATAAATTATACTCCAATAAAAAGAAACAAATATTGATGGGGACTTGTGCCTAGCCATCCTTTCTACTTATCCTCCCCCTGCCCATTCCCCCCAGCCTTCATCTCCCACTAGCCCAGGACCAAGGCCTCTGTTCATTCCAGTTCATGCCAATATGGCACTTGCAGGAATTCCCAGATGACTGCTTCCATACTCTGAGCTCTACTTTGAGCTTAGCTGGGACCTACCATGTATTCCTAAGACAAGTCTTACTTTCTATTTATGCTGGAGGAAGGAAGGCTAGATTAGTGCGTATCAGTGACCTACACTCACCAGTCACTGAGTCTGCGTGGAGCCCGCCACGTGCAGGATTTCACTGCAGACACAGGGATGGGTGTGAAGCGGGGTGGTCCCCACACATGGCTCTCACAGCTCTGTTCATCTTCCCAGTCTTCCGGTTCCTTCCTCAGGAGTTAGCCCACGCCCTGGGAGAACAACAGGCTTCAAGGTGCATGCTCCACCCCGGGTTCAAGTCTTGTCTAGATCTCAGTCCTAAGTCCACACTGTGAGGTAGCCACCCCCACCTCGTGACTTTAAGCGAAGTATTCGTATATTTGGAGTAGCTTTTAAAAATCTTCTCAGTGCAAGAGTTGTTTCCCATGATCTAGTCTGCCCTTTTCAGAAGATGTCCAAATCAATCCTGAGTAAAATTTTATTCTTCCTGGATAACCTAATAGTAAGAAACAAACAGGCCTTTTCTTTTTTTTTTTGAGTGTCATCTTCTGTTTCTTTCTAGTGCTTCTTCATTCCTTTGGCTGGGTCAGGCCTTAGCTGCAGCACGCAGGATCTCCGTATACCGCGAAGGCTGTTTCGTTGCGTTGTGTGGATGCTCTGCTTGTGGCTTGCGGGCTCAGGAGTTGCGGTGCTCAGGCTTAGTTGCTCTACAGCACGTGGGATTTTAATTACCACACAAGGGACTGAACCCTCGTCACTCCCTACATTGACAGGTAGATTCTTAACCACTGGACCACCAAGGAAGTCCCCATTTTCTGTCTCTTTACTCACAGGTAAAAATATTATTAAAGCACTTCCTAAATAACTGAGAATCAAGGCAGATGGCCAAGCAAGATAAAGGTCAAGATCTGGTTCATCACAGACTGTAGAGTTCACCTGAACGTTGGAGCTAGAAAGAATGGCCCCCCCATGAGGCTGAACAGACATCCTCCTTTTTCAAAAGCAAGCTCATTTTCAGCTTGTATGTGTTATTTTTTCCCTTGAAGAAAATTTCTCTTTAGGCAAAGCAAAAAGGAATCAGGTATTTCATCAAGAGGGACTAAACTTGTTTTTCGCTTCCTTGATGACCTGAGGTTGTGCAACACCAAATGTTGCACCTGGGGCGGGGGGAACACGGGATCAGGCTGAAGGCGCAAGCCAGGCAGGTGACCTCATCAGAAAGATTGTGGCCAAGTCAGGGATCAGCGCGAAATCCATCAGACAGACAGGGCCAGGGCCAGCCCATCAGAGTGGACACGTGCTAAGGATGCTCGGTGTCCTTGGCGGTCAGCAGGGCCCAGGGGGAAGCCAGCAGACCTGGAGCAGGCCGTGGCAGCTGGAAGGATCCGCTGAGACCTTGTAACTGGGGCAGTCAGCTTTCCTTTCCTCCTTGTCCAGACCCAGCCTCATTCTCAACGGGACCAGCCCCCAGAGGAGGGCAGGGGAAGAGAATTTCACACTGGTGTCTGCAGGCAGAGAGGGAAGGGGAATTGTATCCCTCTCCTGACAGGCAATTACAGCCTCCAGAGGCAAAGCCCAGGCGGCCTCTCCCCAGAGTTGATCCTATTTCTCTCCCCGGGTTGACAACTACCTCAGGACAGGGATAATGGTTGTTGATAATATCTGCCACTGTGCTGATTTGAAACTAAAAGAGGGATTAAATGTTCAAGCAGAAAGGCATAAGGAAAAAATCAACACGGGCTTGCAGGCTCCTGTCTGCCTCTGATAACCACCGCTGAGTCTGGGCTGTTGGGCATCCAAGAGCCTCACACCCCTCCCCTCCTGGAACCTGGAAGGAAATGGGGTCGATCAAGGGCTCCCCACTTTCCCTGGTTCCCCCGCCCCACCTCAATGACCTCATTCATAGCATCCGTAAATTCAAAGGACAAGTACTGATTCTGACACGAACTGGGCCTTACCCTAAGCAGGAATTCCTTTTAAAGCTTTCTCATCATCTCATTGACAAGACTTAGCTTAAGCACCACCAATGTCAGAAAAACTATTGTGTTAATGTCAGAAAAACTATTAAACTGTGCTAAAACACATTCCAGGATTCCCTGGCTGTCCAGTGGTTAGGACTCTGCAGTTTCACTGCTGAGGAGGCAGCTTCAACCCCTGGTCGGCAACTGAGATCCTGCAAGCCACGCAGCGCAGCTAAAACAAACAGCAACAGAAACACGTACAGAACAAAAATGTGTGCAGAGCAGGTAATTCTCCATCCTACCTCAGTCTCCAGCCTGTAGAACCATTGTTGTTTTGTCCCAGGAGGGCTTTGTACGTGTGTTCACATGCACGTCGCACCCTTCCTTCAACCAGCACGACACACGCCTTTATTTTTTTACGCAAATGACAATGTAATTCTATATTACGTTCCGTTCTGAGCCCTCTAACTGACCGCAAGTTGTATCTAAAATTGAAGAGGAATTTCTGCAGATTTCAAATGGTCAAGTCCGTGTCTGGATTTCTAGGACTTTAAAGGATGAGCTGACCTCTTGCACCAAGGATGGTTCTGCAAGAATTTCAAGACAGTGATCTCTTGTTTATCTTCTCAAACCCTCTGCAAGCAGCTCCCCTGCCCCTTTTCTGTTTGTTTATCTCTGCTGTTTCCCTTAGACCTTCGTGATAAAGATGAGCTCATTAGGCAGCATTTAACTTAGCTTCTGATTTCAGCTTTCCCGAATTGTGTGCTGTGCTAAGTCGCCTCAGTCATGTCCAACTCTGCAAACCTATGGGTCATAGCCCGCCAGGCTCCTCTGTCCATAGCATTCCCCAGGCAAGAATACTAGAGTGGGCTGCCATTTCCTCCTCCAGGGGATCTTCCCGACCCAGGGATCGAACTCGAGTCTCTTAGAGCTCCTGCATCGGCAGGTGGGTTCTTTACCACTAGCACCACCACCTATACAAAGCGCCTTACCTAACCTGTTGATTCCTTTCCTGGATTAGAAGGAATAAGAATAAAGAATTAAGTAATTAAAGAATGACTGACTCAACCCCTAGATTTCCCTTAGGAAATTTGCAGGCAGGCCACGTGGACACAGATGGACCAAGTGGGCAAAGAACAGCCAGTCACAGGTGGGCTGGGCAGGCTAGAGAGTTTCCCAGGGAAGGTCAAGAGAAGTCAGCAGGCCTGCATGCAGCGGAAAATGAAGAAGAATCTGGCGTCCAGACTTAATGACTAACTGAGACTCTTTTCCCTTGAAAGACTGTCATGGCCGGACTTCCCTGACAGCCCAGTGGTTAAGACTCTGTGCTTCCAATGCAGGATCGACCCTGGGTCAGGAAACTAAGATCTCACAAGCCGTGTGGTGTGGCCGGAAGACAACATAGCAGCAATAACACCTTGAAAATTGGCATGGCTGAGCAGAATCTTAGGAGTTGGTCTCTGGACATGAGTCCACCTTCTCCCCAGATCGCTGGCTTTTCCGAACAATGCACCTTTCTTCTCTAACGACGCTTGCCTCTCGATTTATTGGCTGTGGAGTGGCGAGCTGAAGAACCTGTGTTTGGTTACACCTCTGACTTTCCCCTCACCCACCCCTTTACCGCCTGATTCATCTCTGGTCAAAGTATTTTGAGTTTCGTTATTCCTCATGGGGTATTGTAGAACTAAAATAATCGTATACATTTCTTGCCAAAGAAAAACCTACAGAGAAGTACGCTTGCTCGAAGTTACACAAAATGAGTTAATCACTTTTGTGGAAGATTTGTTTTTTCTGTGATAACTTTATTACGCCATTACATTGCATGTATTATAATGTGTGCTCAGTTGCTCAGTCGTGTCTGACTCTGCGACCTCATGGACTGTTGCCCACCAGGCTTCCCTGCCCATACGATTATCCAGGCAAGAATACTGGGGTTGCCATGCCCTCCTCCAAGGGATCTTCCCGACCCAGGGATTGAACTGGAGTCTCTTATGTTTCCTACATTGGCTGGTGGGTTCTTAACCACTAGGCCCCTTTATAGATACTATCAAGTTTTCTTATTGAAATGCAAATAAGTGGATTCAATTGAAAAACAATTTAAATCCCCAGCTATATAAAATCTCTATGAACTGGAAATCATTTAACTGCAGGAACTAATTCAACTCTCTTCCTCACAATTTTGAAAAACGAGCTTCAACAGGATCTATATTTATGAAAGAATGTGTGCTTTGACATAAAGATCAAAACACAAGATTGCAGGAGATATTTTAGGACTTTCCCAAACTCTTAAAATGTGTGAGCAGGGAAGAGAAACACTGGATCTGAGTCAGAAGACTTTGGTTTGTGTCCCAGGTTTACCTCTTGTTGGTTTTTTTTTTTCAATCTATTTGAGCTGCAGTTTCCTCACAATACAATGATCTGTATGGTATCATTATAGCTAGTATTTAGTGAGTACTTAGGATACGCCAGCCGCGTACTAAGCGCCTTACACAGAAGGTCTAGGTGATCTACGCATGAACACTGTGAGGATCATATCTTATTAACCTGCGCTACAAATGAGCAACATGCTCAGAGGGGTGAATCAGCTTGCCCAAGGTCACACAGCCCCAAGTGAGGAAATGGGAATTCATGGGCAAATAGTCTGAGCTGTATTTGGGGGGGTAATTTTTTAAAGTGCTTTCTTGCTTGCATTTCCTTCATTCTATTCTATGAATCCTCCTATAAGACTCTTATTAAATCATTCTTTAAAAAAAAAATCAGGCTAGGCTCGGTCTTAATTATGGCGTGCGGTATTTTGTTCCCTGACCAGGGAAGGAACCTGGGTCCCCTGCATTGGGAGCATGGAGTCTCAGCCACTGGCCCATCAGAGAAGTCCCTCGAATTGTTCTTTTCTGAAAATCTCAGCTGGCCCTTGATCTGCACCGTTAAACTCTGCATTTCTAACGTGGCATGCAGCATCTTCATGATCCGCTCCCACCCATCTCTCTAGGGGCTTCCCAGGTGGTTCAGTGGTAAAGAACCTGCCTGCCAATGTAGGAGACGCAGGAGACTCAGTTTCTATCCCTGGGTCGGGAAGATCCCCTGGAGAAGGAAATGACAACCCACTCCAGTGTTCTCGCCTGGAGAATCCCGTGGACAGAGGAGCCCGGCGGGCCACAGTCCACGGGGTCGTGAAGAGTCATACAGGACTGAGTCGCGGAGCCTGCACGCACATCTCTCTAGACTGTCTCCACAAGACGTCCCCTTGCACTGTCCTTGGACCTGAGCTGTGCCTCATCTGCTGTTCTTTCCTCTGATCCAGAGGCCCTTCTTTCTCAAGGGCCAAGCTTTTGTGAAACTAGGTGATTCCTGTCTAGAGGGAGTTCTTGCTACCCCGTCTGGAAATTGTGTGGTAGGGACTGTGTAACTTATATTACTTCCTTAAATACCCTACCATGTATAGTTATTTGTGTACAGAAATTATCGCCTGATAGGAAAATATCCTGGAAGATGGACGAAAACAGTGCATGGCTCTTTCTATACCCCTCATGGGAACTCGATGGGTGTTTCCACAAGACAGGTCTTGCCGGCTTTTTCGGGAAGTGGGACCGGGAGGGATCTGTGGTCCCAGTGGGGGTGAATGAACAGCCTTGGAAGTATCACTTTTAGTTTTTTTTTTTCTTTTTAATTCATTTTTTTATTGAAGGGTAATTGCTTTACAGAATTTTGTTGTTTTCTGTCAAACCTCAACGTGAATCAGCCACAGGTATACATATATCCCCTCCCTTTGGGGCCTCGCTCCCATCTCCCATCATTTCTCTTTAATTTTGCCGACAAAGATGTTCAGCCTCAGGCCATGAGAATCAGGAAGCCAGTCCTCGGGCTACACCGCCTTCCAAGTTGACCTGTGGGGGTTGGGGGTGGGGTAGAAAACCTGTGCTCCCCTCAGATGGTAAAGAGTCTGCCTGCGGTGCAGGAGACCTGAGTTCCATCTCTGGGTCCTGAAGATTCTCCTGGAGAAGGGAATGGCAACCCACTCCAGTACTCTTGCCTGGAGAATCCCATGGGCAGGGGAGCGGGGCAGGTTACAGTCCCTGGGGTTTCAAAGAGTCGGACACGACTGTGCAGCTTTCACTTTCTTCAGTTCCAGAATCCCTTTCAGCCCGTCTTGAAATCAGCAATTTGACCCTGTGGTTTTGGGTTGAACAGTTTATGTAGTGGAGTTAATAACAGCGCTCGGCCCTCAAAGGTGTCTTTGCATTTTTGCTTTTTGGCAGAGTCCCTCATAAAGCTAATATATTTAAATTTCCGTGAAGTAGACAATTGAGTGTCCATCCCTTCACCTCTTTACAATAAGGGTTCAAAATCCTTTAGCAAATGGAACCTGAGACGGGGGCGGAATCCCTTGAAATGGGATCTCATAAGACAACTAGACAACACTGCCTCCTAGTGTCCGATATAGGTACTGCTTCACATGCGAGGACAGAACCTGGAGACGGAAGTTTTGGGGTTGGTTTGAGAGTGTATTTACCCACAGTTTAATCACAAACTGGATTCCATACAAGGGCCTTTTGAATTTTCACAACCAAGATTCAAACCAGGTCTTCAAATTCGTATCCCTTCCTGAGCCTGGCAGGTAGGGGGTCACAGAGCTGTGGTTAAAGGCATTCACTTTTCTCTGTGTTTATAGAATCATTCATGTGTATGTGTGTGCATGCATGCGTGCTCAGCCCTGTCTGTTTTGGACCCTATGGAATGTAGCCTGCAAGGTTCCTCTGTCCATGGTATTTCCCAGGCAAGAATACCGAAGAGGGTTGCCATAGGCCCACCTCAGACACTAAGCCACCTGTTTGCACTTGAAGGATTCTATAAGATGCGATAGAAAGACCCAAAATAATTTTTTGGCCGACCCATACATGGGAGAAAAGAGATTTGCTTTCTTTTGGAGTTTGTTTTTTGAAGAGTTTCCTGAAGCCAGTGAACTGAGCTCCAGAGTTTGCAAACACCGGCTACTTGTTTACCCAGTCCCCAGGTACTGCAGACATACAGCAGGGTAGGGATACTGTGGTCTTGTAAAGAGGATGACGGCTGGTACCCACAGGGCTCCACCCTGAGGATGGTCCCACACTGGGTTCAGTGTGCTGATGCTCGCTTGATCTTCTGAACACTCTCTGAACCATGGCCCCCACCTTTTCCTTTTGCACTGGGACCTGCAAATCATGTGGCTGGTTCTGCTTGTAATAGAATTTGCTACCTTTCTCTTTTCTCCCCACTTCCTGCCCTGACTGTCTGTTCTCAGCACCATGCTGTGCCCTAAGCCTTGCCTGGAAAAAGAGAAGAGTCTCGGTGATGGTAGTCTGGACGCATCTTTTACTCCCCAACCCCAACCTCTAAGACCAGGAGTGTGTGTCTCCCTTTGACATGCACCTGCCACGGTCACGTGACCACACGGACAGGGAAGCCCAGACACCATCAGGGTTTGGACCCTTCGTCTCTTACTGGACCCCGTCTGGCTACCATGTTTATTCCTGCTCCCCAAATGTATCTTTAAACAGCCGGTGACCCTGCTGACAAACCTAGGTATCAGATAAAGAATGCTCTTCAGCTCAGGGTACTATTCTGACATATCTGGTTTTTTTTTAAATTGTATTTTATTGAAGTGTATTTGGTTTTCAATGTTGTGTTAACTTCTGCTTGCGTTAACTTCTACAGCAAAGTGATTCTGTTACACATATTCTTTCTCATATTCTTTCCCATTACAGTTTATCACAGGATATAATTCCCCGCGCTACACAATAGGACCTTGTTTATCCATCCTGTATGTAATAGATGCATCTGTTGGTCCCAGACTGTTAATCCATTCTTTCCCCCTCCATTGACCCCTCGGGAACCACTAGTCTGTTTTCCACGGACATCTCTCCTTTCTTCCCCACAGACTTTAGATCACAGACTTCCCTCTACAACCTGTCATCTCCTCTCTCCCTGCCCATGTCTGGCAGGTTTCTGCTCTCCTACATGACCGTCTGCTTACCTACCAACCACTTCTATCTTCCTCCTGCCTTCCTGCCTGTAAGATCACATGCTGAATACCACTTATGCCAGATACTATTAATAGGTTACACATATACCCTTCATGTTCAAGATCAGAAATTTTTTTCCTTCACTTTCCACTTGAGAAAACTGAAGCTTAGAAAGGTTAGGTAACTTGATGGAGTTGGAAACTGATCTCAAATCCTAAACGTAAAGCCCCTACTTCCTCTATACCAGTGGTTTTCAAAGTGTGGTTCCCCAGATCAGCACCCGGAAACTGCTTAGAAATGCAATTTTTAGACCCACCATCCCAGATCTGCTGAATCTGAAACTCTGGGGGGTGGGCCCAGCAATCGCTCAGAGCAGACCCTCGGGGTGATTCTGACGGGTGCCCAAGTTTGCTACTGTTTCTCGCCACGTTTTATCCCGTTGCTCTCTGCCTTCTCTGCATCCTAGAATTGGTAGCCCAGGTTTTTGGCCCTCCCCACAACTGCTCCATGAGAGTCTGAGCATCGCTGCAGCAGGTAGGCTGCATTCTGGGTCTAGGTCCCTGCCTTTCTGTCTTCTCTCTTCCTGGGTGTCTGCACCTTTTCAGATAGCATTTCCAGAAACCCGAGCCATCTTTTCCCCTCCTCAAAATGCCTCCTCCCTCACTTCTTCATTTTGGTTCCTTATTTCACTTCTTTCCCATAAACTCAAACTGAAATGTGAAGTTCTCCTTAATTTTTATTGCTTTTGCTACTCCATCTATGGGGGCTTCCCCCATGACTTAGTAGGTAAAGAATCCTCATGCAATGCAGTAGACTCAGGTTCGATCTCCAGGTCAGGAAGATCCCCTGGAGAAGGGAATGGTCACCCACTCCACTGTTCTTGCCTGGAGAATCCCATGGACAGAGGAGCCTGGCGGGCTATCGGCCATGGGGTTGCAAAGAGTTGGACATGACAGAATGACTGACCACCACACCCTATCTATATCATCTTGTAAAATCTCCTTCAGCCTACTCTTCTATCCCTCATACCCATTTTCTCAGAGTCTTATGTCATCTAGCCTTTTAACTCTTCCCCTTGTCCCTATTTCAGCCTGTCTTATGAGTGTCTGTGAGAGCTACTCTGAAGAGCAGGTCCTGACCCGCCAGTCAGAGATAGAATCTCGATTCTTGGGTCTCACCTCCCCCACAGCCCTTTATATGCCTTTTAGGGCACCTCACTTGAATTGCAATAATGTGTGTGCTTGTCTGACACGATGGCACAGTAAGAAAATGAGACAGGTTTCCAGAAACTATTCAATATAATCAGCTTTAGTGGTTTTTTTTTTTTTTAATGTAGTCACGTCAACTGGCTGATTAGACACCTGCCATTGGAAGAGAATTTGGTGGGCATCACCAACATTTTTACAGACCCATAATGAACATTCCCAGTGACCCAGAACAAACTCCCAATAACCCAGAATTTTCAGGGACTGCTATAAGAAAAGCTCTACCGCTGAAAGCAGAAAGCTTTTTAAATGACCATAGAATCACCTTTGGAAGAGTTGCCTTAGGGCCAATAGAAGAGGTAGACAGATTCCCAGTATTAGTGGCCTAATGACACAATTACCACCACCCTCCTCATTTAGCCTGATTCATTAAGCCCTTGGTTTCCATTAGCTGAATCCAGTCCTTTTGTTGCCGGTCGAGGTAATAAATAGTGAATGGCACCTTTCTCCAGCCACCCATCTGATTAGTTTGAAATGACCTCATGCTAGTTTTACACACTAGCGTGACTCACACTGATGTCATCAAATCCTGTTAAATGATTGTTGATTCCCCACGGCAATCAGCACCTTCCCAAAGGCTTCCACAGGGATGATTACTGAAAGCCTTTTGTTCTAACTTTTTTTTTTTTGGATTTTGTACAATAAGCTTTACCCGTGAGTTAATTGTCTCTGTTGACATATTAAGTCTTTACTTTTGAGTGCCTTGCATGCAAACAACTTGTTGAGAATGAACCACCCTTACATTTCCAGGTTTTAGTGAAAGCCATGTTCTAATAAGACTAAAGGGAATAAAAAAAAAAATCTGAGACCAATTTTCTCTGGTTAGAGAATATTAGTGTTTCGGCTCATGAATTATTCATCAGAGCACCTGACGTTTGTGTCACTCTTCTCATTTCACCAAAACATGCTCACGTGTATGATCTCGCTTGCCCTCCCAATCATCTGGGGAGACAGAGTTAGCCCCCTCTGCTGACAGCAAGGATGTGTGAGTTGATCAGGGTTGCTGAAATCCTGCAAGGTCAAGTAAGTAGCAGAAGAGCCCCAGCCTTCTGTCTGCTTACAGTAGAGGCTGATGCTAAAAGTCTCTCTTAATTATCAGTAAGCAATTACTTTAAAAAATTCTTTTTCCATTGGATGGGCAATCCTAAGAAATAGAGGTAGTAGGAGGTAAGAATAGGAAGAATGAGGTGAAGAGGAAAGATGGCAAAGGAAGAGGAAGAAATTTTTCTTTGAATGGACATAGAATCTCAGGCACTTTCAAATTTACAACCTCTTTTTTTAATGGAAAATTTTCAATTTAAGTATTACCAAAGAGGAGAGCTAGAATTTTAATGGTGACTGATTTTAAAAAGTTAAGAACTGTGAAAGCAAAGAAACAAAAGCCTTGATATGAGAAAAGAATCTCTCTGGTCAACAGCTAGAGTCAAGCTGACCTTAATGGAAGAAGATTCCACTGCTAAATGAAGTCCCTTCCACGGTCCCCACATGACTGCCAGCTGCTTCAGTTTCTTCTCTACTGGTGTTAGCTGCTATCGGTGGAAAGAATAGCCTTCCACCCACACTTCAGCTGCGGCTTGTTTCTCTCTGACTTAATCCTGCCCATTTCAACCCATGACCCAGTTAGAGACGGCTGTTGTGTTTGACTCACCTGTGAAGACCTGTTGCAAGGCTGACTTGGAAATTTAAACAGAACCGGCAACTTGGTACTGGTGCTGACAGTGAAATGTTTGAAAGTAAGTTGTACTGAATTTCTGTCTTTTTAGGGTTTCCTGAAGCAGCTTGCCTGGCTGGCCAGTAATAGCCAATCCATTATTCAACTGTTTATTGAGCATTTATTTTGTTTTCTGCACTGTGATAGGCACCAGTTACAAAAGCTTAACATTTGAGAAGTGCATCAGTTCAGTTCTGTTCAGTTCAGTCGCTCAGTCGTGTCTGACTCTTTGTGACTCCATGGATTGCAGCACACCAGGCCTCCCTGTCCATCACCAACTCCCGGAGTTTACTCACACTCATGTCCATTGAGTCGGTGATGCCATCCAACCATCTCATCCTCTGTCATCCCCTTCCCCTCCCGCCTTCAATCTTTCCCAGAATCAGGGTCTTTTCCACTGAGTCAGTTTTTCACATCAGGTGGGCAAAGTATTGGACTTTCATCTTCAACATCAGTCCCTCCAATGAACACCCAGGACTGATCTTTAGGATGGACTGGTTGGATCTCCTTGCAGTCCAAGGGGCTCTCAAGAGTCTTCTCCAACACCGCAGTTCAGAAGCATCAATTCTTTGGTGCTCAGCTTTCTCTATAGTCCAACTTTCACATCCATACATGACTACTGGAAAAACCCATAGCCTTGACTGGACGGACCTTTGTTGGCAAAGTAATGTCTCTGCTTTTTAATATGCTGTCTAGGTTGGTCATAACTTTCCCTCCAAGGAGTAAGTGTCTTTTAATTTCATGGGTGTGGTCACCATCTGCAGTGATTTTAGAGCCCCCCCAAATAAAGTCAGCCAATATTTCCACTGCTTCCCCATCTATTTGCCATGAAGTGATGACAAGTGCATTACTGGTTTCTAAAGCATGTTCATGGCTGGTGGGAGGGAGATGGAGATAAATTAGGAGTTTGGGATTAATATATACACCATATTATATATAAAATAGGTGAACAACAAGAGCCTAGCCTACTATAGAGCACAGGGCAGTGTGCCCAATATCTTGTAACAAGCTATAATGAAAAAAATCTAAAAAAAAAAATCAATGTATATATTAACGTATAATTGAATCACTTTGCTTTCCACTTGAAACTAACATGATGCTGTAAATTAACTATACTTCAATTTAAAAACACTTAAAAAAAAGGATGTTTATATTTGTTTTCCCACTCAGTCTGTTGAGATAGTTTATTGGTGGCCAAAACAGTGTCTTCCCTGGTGGCTCAGCCAGTAAGGAATCTGCCTGCCATGCAGGGGACCCGAGTTCCATCCCTAGGTTGGGAAGATCCCCTGGAGAAGGGAATGGGCACCCACTCCAGTATTCTGGCCTGGAGAATCCCATGGGCAGAGGAGCCTGGTGGGCTACGGTCCTCAGGCTCTCACAGAGTCAGACACGACTGAGTGACTAACACTTAATCTCATAACCTCTGAGATGGATGAACAGCATAAAGGTGTGTGAAGAAAGATCCACAGAAGGGTGGGGGAACCTGGCTAAAGCCAGTAACTGACCAAGATACTTCAAGATATGACCGTTTCTATCGGCTTCCACTGCTTGGGTACTTCACCTAGACAGGCTGTTTTGTTTTTGCTCCGTTTGTGAGTCATGGAATCTTAATACATAAAGGGGATGGGGAAAAAAAACAGCAGATTCTGATTTCAGAGTGAAAAATTGTAATAATTTGTAACAGAACTTTAACCCAATTTGTGGACAAATTTGTAGGGTAAGTAGGGAAAAGATAATCAAGAAATGAGTGAGAATTTATTAGTATGGTTACTGAGGATTGGAAATGGTGGGAGTGTATATTTCAGTTTATTGTTTTTTATCTACATGTGCCTGTTTGAATATAACATGCATTCAGTACATAAAGCTCAATAAATTTTTACACTGTGCACGGCGGAGTCATCACCACCCAAAACAAGGTACAGCTGAGAATGTTCTCCTAGATTCCTTCCCAGGCACCACCCCACCCCCTTCCACCTGGAGCCAGGAGCTATTCTTAATTCTGTAACATTAGTTTTCCCTCTTCTTCATCTTCATCTTAACGAAGGACAGTGCCAAAGAATGTTCAAACTACCGTCCAGTTGTGCTCATTTTTCAGGCTAGCAGGGTTCTGCTCAAAATCCCTCAAGCCAGGCTTCGGCAATACGTGAACCGAGAACGTCCAGATGTTCAAGCTGGATTTAGGAAAGGCAGAGGAACCAGAGATCAAATTGATAAAACTCATTGGATCGTGGGGACAGCAAGAGAGTTCCAGAAAAACATCTACTTCTGCTTTGTTGACTATGCGAAAGTCTTTGACTGTGTGGACGCACCAAACTGTGGAAAATTCTTAATGAGGCGGGCATACCAGACCACCTTACCTGCCTCCTGAGAAATCTGTATGCAGGTCAAGAAGTAACAATTAGAACTGGACATAGAACAACTGACTGATTCAAAACTGGGAAAGGAGTATGTCAAGGGTATATTTTGTCACCCTGCTTATTTAACTTATATGCAGAGCACATCATGTGAAATGCAGGCTGATTGAATCATAAGCTGGAATCAAGATTGCCGGGTAAAATATCAATAATGTCAGCTATGCAGATGATACCACTCTAATGGCAGAAGGTGAAGAGGAACTAATGAACCTCTTGATGAAGGTGAAAGAGAGTGAAAAAGCTGGCTTGAAACTCAACATTCAAAAAATCGATTATGACATTCAGTCCCATTATCTCAGGGTAAATAGAAGGGGAAAAAGTGGAAGCGGTGACAAATTTTATTTTCTTGGGCTCCAAAATCACTGCAGACAATGACTATAGCCATGAAATCAAAAGATGCTTGCTCCTTAGAAGGAAAACTATGACAAATCTAAACAGCATATTAAAAAGTTAAGACATCATTTTCCTGACAAACTGATGTCTAGTCAAAGCTATGGTTTTTCCAGTAGTCACTTATTTATTCGAGAGTCACACCATAAAGAAGGCTGAGCACCAAAGAATTGATGCTTTTGAACTGTGGTGTTGGAGAAGACTCTTGAGAGTCCTTTGGACTGCAAGGAGATCCAACCAGTCCATCCTAAAGGAAATCAGTCCTGAATATTCATTAGAAGGACTGATGCTGAAGCTCCAAAACTTTGGCCACCTGCTATGAAGAGCCAATTCATTGGGAAAGACCCTAATGATGGCTCCACCATGCGGCATGTGCGATCTTAGCTCCCCGCTCACGGATAGAACTGGTATGTTCTGCGGTGAAAGCCTGGATTCTTAACCACTGGACTGCCAGGGAAGTCTTAGAGATGATTCTTGAGCTGAGTTTTGAAATAAGTAGGTAAGTTTTAAAATAAGGCAGAGGATCTGGGGTTGGGCAGGGGTGGGGGTGATGTGAGGAAGAAGAGGATTCCAAGAGGGTGAGCAGGGACATAAAGCAAGTGTGCATGGTGGTGAATTGCATAGAGGATCTAGGCTTGTTAAGAGGCGAGGCTGGGAAGTGAAAGTGAAGTGTTAGATATAAAGTATATATAGCTAGATCGGTTATTGTTTAGTCACTAAATCTTTGCAGCCCCATGGACTGTAGCCCACCAGGCTCCTCTGACCATGGGATTCTCCAGGGAAGAATACTGGAGTGGGTTGCCATTCCCTTCTCCAGGGAATCTTTCCACCCAGGGACTGGTTCCAGTCTCCTGTACTGCAGGCAAATTGTTTATTATCTGAGCCACCCGGGAAGCCCTGGTGAGGTTGGAGATGTTGGCATATCATGCGTGGCCTGGCGGTCAGTCGTGTAGGTAATAGGAAACCTTATTTAGGCTAATATGTGATTAGGCTTCCCTGGTGGCTCAGTGGTAAAGATCCCACCTGCAGTGCAGGAGATTCAGGAGACCTGGGGTTCAATCCTTGGGTCAAGAAGATCCCCTGGGGAGGGAAATGGCAACCCAGTCCAGTATTCTTGCAGGACAATCCCGTGGACAGAGGAGTCTGGCAGAATATAGTCCCTGGGGTCACAATGATCTGGACATGACTGAGCATGTAATATACAATTTACTTGATCAGAACTGAGTTTTTGAGTTTCCCTCTGGGAGTGGCATGGGATTTGGGAGATGATTTATGATGAATGGTTGCAAAGCCCAAGGTAAGAGGATCAGGATGTGAACCAAGGCTCTAGCACTGTCAATGGAGGGGGTGTTCTCAGGGATGCCGAAGAAGGAGAGCTACCAGGGACTGAGCGTAGGAGCTGGGGAAGTCAGGTGATGCTGAGAACAATCGTCCCGAACTTGGAAACGAGGTAAAGAGGGACTCTGCAGAGCCTGTCCATGATGTACAAGGGCAAAAACCCACCCAAGGATCATCACAGAACATATTTTATTCAACTCATGGTTTACTAGTGACTGAAGTTCCTGGGCGTAGAGAAATGACAAGTTAACTTGTAGATTTTTGTCTGATAGAGATGCAAATAAGTTCAGTCAAGGGAAAAAGAAAACCCCAAAGGTTATGTTCAATTGCCCTCTAGTGAATTAGCCAGTTTTTAACCCAATCCATCCATCTTACCCTAAAATTTCTTCATTAATCTGCTTATACATACCTACCTTGACATTCATCTTTGCACCAGCATGTCAGTCAGTTCAGTCACTCAGTCGTGTCCGACTCTTTGCGACCCCATGAACGGCAGCACGCCAGGCCTCCCTGTCCATTACAACTCCCAGAGTCCACCCAAACAGATGTCCATCGAGTCGGTGATGCCATCCAACCATCTCATCCTCTGTAGTCCCCTTCTCTTCCTGCCCCCAATCCCTCCCAGCATCAGGGTCTTTTCAAATGAGTCAACTCTTTGCATGAGGTGGCCAACGTATTGGAGTTTCAGCTTCAGCATCAGTCCTTCCAATGAACATCCAGGACTGATCTCCTTTAGGATGGACTGGTTGGATCTCCTTGCAGTCCAAGGGACTCTCAAGAGTCTTCTCCAACACCACAGTTCAAAAGCATCAGTTCTTCGGCGCTCAGCTTTCTTCACAGTCCAACTTCCACATCCATACATGACCACTGGAAAAACCATAGCCTCGACTAGATGGACCTTTTTTGGCAAAGTAATGCCTCTGCTTTTTAATATGCTGTTGAGGCTGGTCATAACTTTCCTTCCAAGGAGTAAGCATCTTTTAATTTCATGGCTGCAGTCACCACCTGCAGTGATTTTGGAGCCCCCCAAAATAAAGTCAGCCACTATTTCTACTGTTTCCCCATTTATTTGCCATGGAGTGATGGGACCAGATGCCATGATCTTGGTTTTCTGAATGTTGAGCTTTAAGCCAACTTTTTCACTCTCCTCTTTCACTTTCATCAAGAGGCTTTTTAGTTCCTCTTCACTTTCTGCCATAAGGGTGGTGTCATCTGCATATCTGAGGTTATTGATATTTCTCCCGGCAATCTTGATTCCAGCTTGTGCTTCCTCCAGCCCAGCGTTTCTCATGAGGTACTCTGCATATAAGTTAAATAAGCAGTGTGACAATATACAGCCTTGACGTTCTCCTTTTCCTACTTGGAACCAGTCTGTTGTTCCATCTCCAGTTCTAACTGTTGCTTCCTTATCTGCATATAGGTTTCTCAAGAGGCAGGTCAAGTGGTCTAGTATTCCCATCTCTTTCAGAATTTTCCACAGTTTATAGTGATCCACATAGTCAAAGGATTTGACACAGTCAATAAAGCAGAAATAGATGTTTTTCTGAAACTCTCTTGCTTTTTCGTTGATCCAGCGGATGTTGACAATTTGATCTCTGGTTCCTCTGCCTTTTCTAAAACCAACTTGAACATCTGGAACTTCATGGTTCACGTATTGCTAAAGCCTGGCTTGGAGAATTTTGAGCATTACTTTACTAGCATGTGAGTGCAATTGTGTGATAGTTTGAGCATTCTTTGGCATTGCCTTTCTTTGGGATTGGAATGAAAACTGACCTTTTCCAGTCCTGTGGCCACTGCCGAGTTTTCCAAATTTGCTGGCGTATTGAGTGCAGCACTTTCACAGCATCATCTTTCAGGATTTGAAATAGATCAACTGGAATTCCAACATCTCCACTAGCTTTGTTCCTAGTGATGCTTTCTAAGGCTCACTTGACTTCACATTCCAGGAAGTCTGGCTCTAGGAGAGTGATCACACCATCGTGATTATCTGGGTCGTGAAGATCTTTTTTGTACAGTTCTTCTGTGTATTCTTGCTGCTGCTTCTTAATATGTTCTGCTTCTGTTAGGTTTATACCATTTCTATCCTCTATCAAGCCCATCTTTGCATGAAATGTTCCCTTGGTATTTCTAATTTTCTTGAAGAGATCTCTAGTCTTTCCCATTCTGTTGTTTTCCTCTATTTTTTTTGCATTGATCGCTGAGGAAGGCTTTCTTATCTCTCCTGGCTATTCTTTGGAACTCTGCATTCAAATGGGAATAGCTTTCCTTTTCTCCTTTGTTTTCGCTTCTCTTCTTTTCACAGCTATTTGTAGGGCCTCCTCAGACAGCCATTTTGCACCAGCATGAACATCGTACTATTTCCTGCCTGAGTGATTTTTGACAAAATTCTATTTATTTTTAGCTGTGCTGGGTCTTCGTTGCTGCATGGGGGCTTTCTCTAGCCGCGGTGGGCGCCGCGGGGCGTCTGCTCTCTGTCGTGGTGCAAGGGCTTCGCATACGCCGGCTTCCCTGGCTTCAGAGCATGGGCTCTCAGCACGTGGGCCAGTAGTTGCGGCGCTCAGGCTTCGTTACTCAGTTGCCTGTGGGATCTTCCCTGAGCAGGGATCAAACCTGTGACCCCTTCATTGGCCTCCTAACCCACTGCACCCCCAGGGAAGCCCCCTACATTCACTAGTGAGTTGAATAATATAGGTGACAAGTGTTCATGTTACATTTACCCAAGAATCATGATTTGGCTCATTTTGGAAATTATACTCTGCTAGAGCACACACTTGACTTTGGGTGTCTGACTTGGGTATCTGACTTTGGGTAACAATGTGGAAAACCACAATGGCCCACAGAGATATCTAATTTGTTGGCAAAGATAATAACTTATTTCCTTGTATGTGCTTGAACTTGAGGTGCCCTTGGGACATCTGAAGACAAATATCTACTGACCGTCTTTCCTGGAGACAGGGAAGAACTTAGGGAAGGAGGGTGCAGCAATTTTGGAAATGCAGGGCTTCTACGAAAGTAACAGCATGATGAGTACTGGACTGGTCTCTGCGAGTATACTGCACACACAACCCTCACACACATTCACACTCATACACAGAGTCGGGTCCAAACAATGGCTAATTGCTAATTTTTTTTTTTCCATCAGAAAAATGAAGTGCTCCTCAAGCTTCAGTCACTGAGATGGAGAGTCTTCCGAGTAATTTATAAATCAAATTAAACAAGCAGAATAATTACTTTCAATCCACAGATATTTTGAGAGTTGTACTTGGTGAATTAATAAAACAGTCTTGCTCAACTGTGCAACGATCAGACTAAACGTAAGGAGACCAGCCTTTGCTTGTCATCAGAAATTATCTTCGTATATTACTTGTTCACAAAGGGGAGACTACTTAAAAAGTTATCCAAAACCTGGATATAGGATGAAAATGTGGCTGACATGTCCTTTCAAAGCAACAGAAAGGTGAAAGTTCATTGATGGTTTGTTCAGGAGAAGGTACTTTGACTCACTCTTCACTGTTGATTAAAGGAGAGGATAAGGTACTATAATAAATGTTTGGTGCTTTGCAGGAATATGCCCTTAGGTGACACTGTAGGTAAAAGAACCTGCTTGCCAATGAAGGAGACATAAGAGATGTGGGTTCCATCCCTGGGTTGGGAAGATGCCCTGGAGAAGGGAATGGCAACCCACTCCAGTATTCATGCCTGGAGAATCCCATGGACAGAGGAGCCTGGTGGGCTACAGTCCGTGGGGTCACAAAGAGTCAGACACGACTGAAGTGACTTCTCACATACTACATGCGCTTAAATTGTTTATTCAATTAAAAGGTATTGTTTAAAAGTTGTATTTTATTTATTTGGCTGGTCTGGGTCTTAGTTGTAGCATGTAGGATCTAGTTCCCTGAGCAGAAATTGAACCTGGGTCCCCTGCATTGGGAGGGCAGAGTCCTACCCACTGGACCACCAGGGAAGGCCCCAGGTATCATTTTCTTTACTCATTAAATTTCCTAAACACTTAATTTAAAACAGAAATTGATGGTGCCTCTTCAATTAGGGAGACACTGTACTATTTTAGTTGAATTTTACTTATACCCTTGTAAGTAAAGGAGTCATATTAATGAATCAAATCTTCTAATTTTCCACATATCCACCTAAGACATTGACCGACAGAAGAGTGATATCAATGGCTGACAGCAATCAATCAATCAATTATAAAGCACGATCATGAGAACAAGACTTGTCAGTCCCTTTTAATTTTCTTCTCCAATGGAGTGACTGTTTTGATTGCTAGATGTAGTGAAGCAAAAGACATGCAATATTTTGATTTTCATGAAGCAATTAAATTTTATATTTTGAGTAACATAGTCATCACCAGATATGAATATAAAATATATATAATTCTAATACATACATACATACATACATACATATATATATATATATATATATGTAACACCTCTGAGTACATATCTTTGTTCTAGATGTCACAGAAACATAAGGTAAGGGGAGGGGTGGATAAAAGACCCCCACATGGTTACACATCTTGATTATTAAGGCTTTTCATTTCTCTTCCTCTGAAGAGCCAGTGGGGTGAGAGTTTAAAATCATTAGGATTTTCACTTGAAGGGGTCCTGAGAAAATATAGTGAAAATAATGGAAAATTAACCTAGTTCATCCTTCTGTCTTCTAATATTTGTGAGACCAGATTGTTAATAACAAATGGTCAGTTAAAATACATGTGTCTCCCCCTCTCTAGGTCAGGAAGATCCCCTGGAGAAGGGTGTGGCAACCCACTCCAGTATTCTTGCCTGGAGAGTCCTGTAGACAGAGGAGCCTGGCAGACTACAGTCCTTGGGGTCGCAAAGAGTCGGACACGACTTAGTGGCAAAGCAATAACAAATCTAGCTTTATATATTTTATATCTGCTTTAAGATAATTTAAAAAAATTAAGTAGACTGGACTGTAATCTCTAGACATACTTTGCCCTCATTTTCTATACAAAGACAGCATATTTATCAGCTGTAGCTCTCCCCACTTTTGATTCCTAATAACTAGTGTCTTCAGCATTTTACATTCTCCAAGTTTCTAGCATGACATTAATGCAAACCGCCTTCAGAAATTCAATATGTCAACAGAAATCTCACTCAGATGGAACAAAAACAACCTGGAGAAAATGTGGACAGAGATAAACAAGAAGTATCTTACCCTCTTCTTCTGGAAGAAGCTGTCCCATAATTTCTGCTTTCATTACTGCCTGCAAATAGTGAGCCAAGGAATAGTAGGTCTTGGCTCAGACGTTCCCTTCTACCAGGATTGTGTTCGGATATGTACAACTTTAATACTCACTTACTATTATCAACAAAGAATGGGGACGTGTGCGTGTGCAAAGTCGCTCATTCGGGTCCCACTCTTCGTGACCACCAGGCTCTTCTATCCATGGGAATTCTCCAGGCAAGAATACTGGAGTGGTTGCCACACCCTTCTCCAGGGGATCTTTCTGACCCAGGAATCAAACCTGTGTCTCTTGCATCTCCTGCATTAGCAGGCGGATTCTTGGCCATTATGCCACCTGGGAGGCCCCAGTCTACTTAGTTCTAATTCTGAAAATGGTCAGAAAGCCAGAGGCAAAGATCTGAAACGCTGGTTTTGTAAAGGACACTCTTTGTCAGGCCAACTTGAATTTTCTTCCACGATAGAGATTAACTACGAAAAGAGCTTAGAACAAGTATGAGGTATTTCAATTTTAGTGAGTTTTTGGCCTTTAAATTCTGACTAATGCAAGTAGGTCCTGGTAGGTTGCGAAACATTTGGGTTTTACTAATAGGTTGATTTACATCACACACACACACAATGATTACATAGGGGTTAGTAAGAGTGAGGAGGTACCACAGGGCTGTGATCCCCTGGGGCAATTCTGAAGTTTAAAAGGGCTCTGAAAACAGAAGGGCTTTTGTTTGGTATGTGGCAAACTTTTTGGCCGTAAAACCCGACCTGAACCAATGTGAGACTATTTTTAGTCTGTACCCTACTTAGTGTGAGAACTCCTGTGTTTCACTGCAGAAACATTAGCGTGATTGATTATAGGGCCGCTCGGGCCCCTGTGGCTGTTGCCCGATGGGCTATATACCTGCACTGTTTCCTTTCTAAAACCCCAAATCCTAAGCTCTGAAAGGCAGCTGGAACTAAAGGTAGCGGATAGGAGATTGTAGAAAAGTATTAAATCGTTTCTCTTAGCTTTTTTTAGAAGAAAGGATTGAAAAGTGAAACAGCTCAGTCGTGTGCGACTCTTTGCAACCCCGTGGACTGTAAGGCCACCGGGCTCCTCTGTCCGTGGGATTTCCCTGGGTCTCCTGCACTGCAGGCGGACACTTTAACCTCTGAGCCACCAGGGAAGCCCAAAGAAAGGACCAAGAAGGCGCAAGTAAAATGTATGGAAGATACTAAATTCCCAGAGAGTTTGCATCAGACTCTTTAAAAAAATTTTTTTTTAATTTATTTGATCCTATTTGTTGCATGCAGGATCTGTTTTTTTGTTTGTTTGTTTTGTTTTTGTTTTTTAAAGTTCTGGCACGTGGGGTCTCTTTTAGTTACAGCATGTGAACTCTTAGTTGCCTGCATGTGGGATCAAGTTCCCCGACCAGGGATCGAACCCTGGGAGCCTGGAGTCTTAGCCACTGGGTCACCAGGGAAGTCCTTGGTCTCTTTTTTTATTTCATACAATTAAGATTTTTTTGAGGAGATCACCTGGTCTAACCCCTTCATGTCACTAATGAGATAGCTATGATCTACAGAGGCTATGTGCTTTGCTTAGGGTCCCATATTTCAAAAACCAAGAGAGGACATTGAAAATGATTTTCTCAGTTGCTCACTGCAAAGTGAAAGTGAAGTTCGCTCAGTTGTGTCCGACTCTTTGTGACCCCATGGACTATACAGTCTATGGAATTCTCCAGGCCAGAATACTAGAGTGGGTAGCCTTTCCCTTCTCCAGGGGATCTTCCCCACTCAGGAATTGAACTGGGGTCTCCTGCATTGCAGGTGGACTCTTTACCAGCTGAGCTATCAGGGAAGCCCTATTACTTGCAAGGCACTCCCTATAAATGGCCAGGTCCAACTGCAGAATCAAACATGAGTAGCCTTTTAGTTTGGTTCTGTGCAACCCCTGAGTTAATGAGAAAACAACACAAAGCAAAATAAAAAATCATCAGGATTCCTTTTTTTCTCAATGGATGGGGGGAGGGCTTGGCTTAGTTGCCATCACACCTGCAACCTGGAACCAGGGACCAAGACCTGGGGCTCTGTGGTCAGGGCTTGGGGTTTGGCACCCGCTGAGGGGCACCTGTTGGGTTACAAGCCAGAGGCTTGGTGCCCGGGCCCTTCACAGCCTATTGAGGGCTTGTCACCTCCCTGGAGCTCAGACATCCAAGCTGGGTATATGTAAGAAAATTCATGAGGCTGCAGGGAAAGCAGAATTCTGATCGGATCTGTTATACTTTTTTATATAAAAAGACTCAAGCCAAGCCTTGCTCATATTTAAGAGCCAGGTGGACCCAGGTCAGCACTACAGCTGCTCATGGCCACCCCCAGGGGCTGACACATCTTTCCACGGCCCCTTGCTCTCAGCACCCGGTGAGGCTGGCAGTTTACCTGCACAGGGTTAAGTGGCTTTATACATTGTATTATTGTTTACAGTTTATTAACATTTTTATTATTTTTTATTGAGGTATAGTTAATGTTCAATATTGTGTTAGTTTCAAATGTACAGCAGAGTAACACAGTTATACACCCGCACACATAAATGTCCTTTTTCATAGTCTTTTATGTTACAATTTATTATAAGATATTGAGTATACTTCCCTGTGTGATACAGCAGGTCTTTGTTGTTTATCTGCTTTATATCCAGTCGTGTATATATGTTAATCCCAAACTCTTAATTTATCTCTCTCTCTACCCCTTGCTTTCCCCTATGGTAACCATGTTTATTTTCTATGTCTGTGAGTCTATTTCTGTTTTGTCAATAAGTTTAGTTGTATCATTTTTAAAAAAAATTTTCACAAATATGTGATACCATATAATATTTGTCTTTATCTGTTTGGCTTTTTTCACTTAGTATGAAAATCTGAAGGTCCGTCCAGGTTGTTGCAAATGACATTATTATTTTTTTTCAAATGACATTATTTTTGTCTTTTTTTTAATAACTGAGTAATATTTCATTACATATATATATATATATACATATAATATGCACACATACATACATATACATACACCATGTATTGTCTTAAATTGTATGATCTTCACAGAAGTTTTGTAATGAGATGGGGAATGATCCTTAACGTGTATTGTATCACACTGCATTTCACTGGTTATTTCATCACAGAGTACTTCAAAGAATCCTTGGGCTGAAAGAGCAACTGTTCTGGGGAATTCCCTGGTGATCCAGTGGTGAGGACTTGGCATTTTCACAAGGGTCCAGGGACCCCTGCTGGGGGAACTAAGATCCTGCAAGCCATGTGGCTTGGAGACCGCCCCGCCCCACCGCCACACACCACCAAATAAAGAGGAGCTATTCCCTTCTCGGCTTTCCTGAAGTACCTTTTTCAGCAAGATAGGCAAGGTTTAGTAGTGAAATGAGCACAGAAGGAAACTAGACTTTGACTAACTGCATCTGTATCAAATCAAGATCTTGTGAAATACACAATGACAAAGCACAGTCACAAAGTAAAGTGTCTTGTTCTATTAATAATGAAATGGATGAGAACTCTTTAAAAGTATTATTTATCTTATTTATTTAATTTTGAGAATAATATTAATGCAGTAGCATATACACAAAGCTATGTTTATGTGTGTGTGTACACACACGCTCACACAGAGAGAAGCACATATATACAGGGAAAGTCCAAAATTTCCTTAGAGCAGCATATGGAGAAGCATATGGAGACCAGTTCCCCTGGACTGGCTTCTGCTCTGTACCCTCAGCTGACTCTCTGAGTCTCTATAGCTGGATTTAACCTTTTCTTATTAATGCCAAATACCAATCTGGAAAAAATGCAAAAATACACTTGCTAAGATGTACCAGGCTTGTCCTGGGTGTTCCTTGGAAGAACTGATGTTGAAGCTGAAACTCCAATACTTTGGCCACCTGATGAGAAGAGCTGACTCGTGTGAAAAGACCCTGATGATGGGAAAGATTGAGGGCAGGAGGAGCAGGGGACGACAGAGGATGAGATGGCTGGATGGCATCACTGTCTTGATGGACATGAGTTTGAGTAAGCTCTGGGAGTTGGTGATGGACAGGGAGGCCTGGCATGCTGCAGGCTATGGAGTCGCAAAGAATGAGACACGACTGAGCAACTGAACCGAACTGAATGCTTATTCAGAAGGGATCGAACTCCCATCTCTTGCAATGACAGGTGAATTCTTTACCACTGCATCATCTGGGAAGCCCAGAGGTCCTATTTGATTCCCCCATAAAGTGCTGGGATGTATGCTGCTAGACCTCCATTGCAGAGGGAAAGCTTTGCAGGATGAGGATGGAGCCGGGCACCATCTACACTACCTCTGGGTTGTTCTCCCTGGGTGAGGGGCGGGGAGGGTCGGGGGACAAGTCCAAGAGTTCTCAAGCTGCCTTAAGCCTGTGCTCCATGGACCTATGAGGTTTTCTGCTTCAGTATTACTCTCTTCCTGCGGTAGTCATGATCTGGTCAGCGCCTCTGGCAGCTGTCCAAACCTTAAAAAACCAACAATCCTCTTCCCCCCTGCACCCTTGCCCTCTGTGCCCTGCGTCGAATATCCCATTTCCTCAGTAGCTGGCTCAGGAAAACAGCTGCTAATTTATGAGGATCTGTGAGCCCTTAACCTTCCCAGAGCTGTTTACAGTTTTGAAGAAATGGAATCTAGCATTTCAGGCAGTGAGACAGAGAGCAAGCCCAGCATCGCAAGCACTGGGATATTAATGATGCCCTTCTTACAATGCCATTTTGAGAATGACGGGGCTGATTGGTGCCCTATCTGATTTCTTACCTAATATTTTTATGACAGAAGATACTTTGAGGCAGACCTGCTTCATTGGGAAGTTTGACCTGGGATCATGCTGATGCTGAAGCTGAAGCTCCAATACTGTGGCCACCTGATGCAAAGAGCCAACTGATTGGAAAAGACTCTGGTGCTGGGAAAGATGGAAGGTGGGAGGAGAAGGGGATGACAGAGGACGAGATGGCTGGATGGCATCACCAACGCAATGGATATGAGTTCCAGCAAATTCTGCAAGATAGTGGAGGACAGGGAAACCTGTGTGCTGCAGTCCATGGGGTCGCAGAGTTGGACACAACCGAGGGGCTGAACAACAATGATATCTCTCTTAAGCTGATCTTCTTATCTTCATTGCCTCTTCCCTTCTTCCATTCCTTAAGCTAGTTTTCTTTTTTCTTTTTTCCTAAGAGCTCCTGGATTTAAAAAAAAGGTGGTTGTAAGGTAGACTGACTCTGGTAGAAACTGGGACCTCTGGTAGGGTATGTGATTGTTCAGTGACCAAGTCAGGGAGTGTCAATGTATTTGTGTGGGACACAAGCAATATATGCATGCCAGTGACAGAGTGTGTGGGTGACGGATCACTGATGACTAAAGTTCTCATCTTGTCCAAGCCAAAATTTAGGACACATGATCTGACAAATGCAAATAAATTTATGAGACAATGGAACCAAAGAATTGAAACTGGGATGCATGCCAGAGATATGACAGCTGAAAGAGCCAGACAGATAACCGGAGAGAGGAGGCTTGCAGGGCAGCAGGAAGAGTCTTGACATTTCTATATTCCTGTGTCATGGACGGAGACCAAGATGAATAGCCCAACAACCCACGGAGCCCCTTCCAAACAGAACAGGGAATTAGTGATGCCCTTTCTACGGCACGGGAGCAAAGAAGCCTGTGTACCGGCTCCACTCAGCTCCCGGCCAGCACTTCTAACTGCTTCTCAAGCATCTTTTCCTGGATGTCCATGAAGTGCCTCAAAGGGAACTTTTATCTTTGGTCTCAGTTCACGGCTTCTTGATGCACAGAACCATCCAAACTAAATATAGTGATTTTTTTTTTTTTTGTCTTCCTCTTTCTCACTTAAAGAAAAAAATCCAACTGGCCCCTGAGAACTTTTATTTCTTCATTTCGACCACTGCAGCATCTTTTCCATTGCTAGTGCCATCATGATCCTCTGTTTTAACTACATCACTGGTTCCCTAGTTGATATCCTTGCATTCCATCTCCTTCTCCCTATTTTTCTCAGATATGCACACAACACACACACAGACACACACAGACACACACTGTCCTCCCAAAACACTTTGCATATTTATTGTCTAGAATGAACCACAATGCCCCACAATAGTGCTGAAGGTTTTCCTCAGCTTAATTTCCAACTCTTCTTTCTAACTTCACCTCGGCCCCTGCATCCTGCATTGGCTTATACTGGACTAGTCATTTCCTGAAATAAGCCTCTGTGCCTTTGTAAATGCTGTTCTTCCCCACTTTTCTCTGTTTCATTTTTAAATGTCTCTTTCTCTGTGGAGCTTGTCCTGGCTTTCCTGATCAGAACGCATCATTTCGCTCCCAAATTGTCCCCACTCGATTCTAGCATGTTCAGAGACTGACATGTCTACACCCGCTCCTCAACTCACCCTCACAGGTGTTCATCTTTAGGCCCCAATCACTTAGCCCACTGTCAGCATCTAAAAGGTGCAAGTACAAGTGATGGTTGCTCAGTCATGTCTGACTCTTTGAGACCCCATGGACTGCAGCCTACAAGGCTCCTCTGTCCATGGGATTCTCCAGGCAAGAGTACTGGAGTGGGTTGCCATATCCTCCTCCAGGGGATCTTCCCCACCCAGGGATCAAACCCAGGTCTACTACACTGCGGGCGGGTTCTTTACCAACTGAACCACCAGGGACTTGCTAATAAATGCATGACGTCAGAGCTGAAATCCAAACTAAGGGAGCTTGGCTTCTCACCATTAAAGACTATTTAGCTTTGAATCACAAAATCTTTAGCACCATGACAATGAAGTGTCCTTGGTCACAAGGGACAGCTATTAGGAGACATGAATGATTCAACATAGCTCATCTCCACTAATGGAAAATGTCTCAAATCTTAAGTATTAGTGAGGGCAGGTCAGTCTCTCTTTTTATCCCTTAGTTATAACCTGAATAGCTGAACTGGAGCTATGTGATGTGGCCACAGAAGTCTAAGTTTAAGAGAATTACTAATCAAGGGAAAGAAGCCTCTGAGAATCAGAACAGTAATGATACTGAACACTTTCCATGTTATAATGCCTGGTATTTTTATAAGCTAACTTGAAAACTCAGAAAAATCTCTCCTGTGGATAAGGCAATGAAAGCTTAGAGATATTAAGTAACTTGTGCAGAAACATATTTAAGTTCCTGAGATGAGATTTGGACACACTTCTGAAAGACCTCAAAATTTAGACTCTTTACATACGTCAATAAACAAGCAAAATTAATTTTATACATTTTCTGTTGGTACAAACTATTACAACCAAAAATATCTGGATTAAGAATATGATGCAAGTTTTATTTAACTGATAGCTGTTTGTTATCAGTTATAATTATTGGGAACACAGTGAGCAAATGTTTTTCTGCAAACTACTCTTGCTTTGAATTCATCTTGCACCTTGATAAGTAAGAAGCACAAGAAATAGTAAGATAAGACTGGAAACATCATGATGGTGTGTTCCGTTTTCAGGTACACATTGTTGCAACCAGAATTTCAGCTAGATGAAAAGACAAATTCAGCAGGCATGGGTTCTCACTTTGCTCCCTCTTATCTGTTAGTTTCAGATAGAAACTCTTTTTTTTTTTTAATTTAGTTTTAGGCTTCCCTGCATGTGGGATCTTAGTTCCCTGACCAGGGATTGAACCCATGCCTCCTGCAATGGAAGCGCGGATTCTTTTTTTTTTTTTTAATTTATTTATTTCTGTTTATTTATTTTTGGCTGAGCTGAGTCATCGTTGCCTTGTGCAGGTTTTCTCTAGTTGCACCAGGCAGGGGCTATTCTCCAGTTTTGGTGCTTGGGCTTCCCCGGCTGTGGAGCAGAGGCTCTAGGAGGATGGGCTCAGCAGTGGCGGTGCACGGGCTTAGTTGCTCCACGGCGTGTGGAATCGCCCCGGACCAGGGGTTGAACCCAGGAAGCGTGGATTCTCAACCACTGGACTGCCAGCTGAGCGCCAAAGAATCGATGCTTTTGAACTGTGGTGCTGGAGAAGACTCTTGAGAGTCCCTTGGACTGCAAGGAGGTCCAACCAGTCCATCCCAAAGGAGATCAGTCCTGGGTGTTCATTGGAGGGACTGATGTTGAAGCTGAAACTCCAATACTTTAGCTGCCTGATATGAATGACTAACTAATTGGAAAAGACCCTGATGCTGGGAAAGATTCAGGGCAGGAAGAGAAGGGGACAACAGAGGATGAGATGGTTGGATGGCGTCACTGCTTCTATGGACATGAGTTTGAGCAAACTCTGGGACTTGGTGATGGATATGGAAGCCTGGCGTGCTGTAGTCCATGGGGTCGCAAAGAGCTGGACACGACTGAGCGACTGAGCTGAACTGGACTGCCGGGGAAGTCCCTCAGATAGAAATTCTATAAGTTTCCCTGCACATCTTCTCCTGCATAAAGGGCCCAAGGCAGTATCCAGTGAAGATAAGTTGAAATGGTTCAGTCTTGCTTCCTTTATTCTCTTATATTAATAGGTGTGTGCTGTGATGCTTCTAAAAAATGTTCTAGAATGAACATCAATAAGGAAAGAGGAGGCCCTGGGAAGGCAGCTCCTCCAAAACCTGTTGCTTGTGAGATTTCACAATGGCAAGAGGCATCTGGGCCAAGCTCTTGGCAGAACGTCCTGTCCAGATTGCCTGGCGTCCAGCTCCATTACTCAGCAGCTTCATTCCCATTGGCAGAAGAATCAGATTTTTATTGGATGCTACTCAGCCTCGAGAACATATAGTGATTGCCTAATGGGAGTCCATGGGCATTTGTTACTGGAAATAGAAAACATTCAAGGTGAAGAGCTCAAAAAATTTCAAAGTGTATTTGAAATTCTCGAAGGACAGGGTTGTTCTGAAGGACTGAATGTTGAGATTCCCTCTGGCTCTGACATACACTGAACCTCTGCTTACTGGATGCTGGCTTCGAACACCTTAGCATCTCCCTATTTTCTCGAGAAGGCCTAAAGAAAGTGCCCAGAACAAAATTAAAGTTTTACTAGCTTCCCTGGTGGCTCAGTTGGTAAAGAATCCGCATGCAATGCAGGAGACCTGGATTTGGTCCCTGGGTTGGGAAGATCCCCCGGAGGAGGGCATGGCAACCCACTCCAGAATTCTTGCCTGGAGAATCCCCATGGACAGAGGAGCCTGGCGGGCTACAGTCTATGGGGTCACACAAAGTCAGACAGGACTGAGTGACTAAACACGTATCCTTTTTTTTTTTAAACACGTATCTTAATTGAAAAGTACGAGTGTTGGTTTCCTTATTTGATTAAGAGAGGTTTTCATAATACCTCCCTTTTGGGACTATGACGATTAAGTGTGTGATGGACTGAAAATGCTTTTGTAAGCTATCGCTGTCATCCAGTCTTTGTCCTAAGAAGTGGCTGGGAAATAGTTCCAGATAAAACCATAATACTGTTTGGCAGAACAGAAGACCTCATTAGAGTGCATCTCTCCAGATCTCAGCTGTAGATGCTGACAGAATTGGGGCTTGATTCTGATGAGAGGCATGAGAAAGCACCTGTCCTGAATGAGAAGATGAAGTGGATTTGTGCTGAAATGGAGAATGAGTGAGCTCTGAATGGAATCGGGAAGGGTGGAGAGCATGGGGTAGGCAAAGAAGAATGTTCTGGACTGCGGAGCCTCATGAAGACCAGGCGATAGAGAGGGTTTGGGGGGAAAGAGGGCCTCCTCTTTCCTTATTGATGTTCATTCTGTTGTCCGTTGTGCCCAGGTGTGTCAAGGACGTCGCGTGAGATGAGACTGGAAAGGTGACTTGGGGGACTTCTCTGGCAGCCCATTGGCTAAGACTCTCAGCGCAGGCGGCCTGGGTTCAATTCCTGGTCAGGAAACTAGATCCCACACGCTGCAGCTAAGAGCTCGAATGCCACAACTCAAAGGTCCTGCCTGACGTCACAAAGATCCCCAGTGCCAAGCTGTGCAGCCAGACTGAAACAAAACAGGTGACTCAAGAGTAGATCACAGAGGTCCCTGAATGCCACCTGAGGGTTGGGATCAGCTTCTCCGACAAGACGGAGTCACTGAAGACCGTGGGGAAAGGAGACAGACGTGAGGGACAGAGGTTCTGGGTTTCGCCAGGTTGCTTCTCCTAGCAGCATAACTCACCTCAAAGATGTCTTGGATGGGGAAAACATGGAGATAGGCTGGCCGGTGGGAAGCTACGGAGTAGTTTAGCAAGAGGGACAGCAGGAAAAAAGCAGAGGGATGAGTATCAGGGATGTGGAGAGACTGAAAGATCGGTGCAAGAGCGGAGGCGATGGAGGACCAGTTTTCCGGTCAGAGTCATTGCCCGGGGTGCAGGCAGAGGCGGCAGAATTGACCTGAATGAGGTCAGTGTTAGTCGCTCAGTCGTGTCTGACTCTTTGCGACCCCATGTGCTATAACCTACCAGGTTCCTCTGTCCATGGGACTCTCCAGGCAAAAATACAGGAGTGGGTTGCCATGCCCTTCTCCAGGGGCTCTTCCCGACACAGGGATCAGACCAGAGTCTCCTGCACTGCAGGCAGATTCTTTACCATCTGAGCCTCCAGGGAAGCCCCTGGTGACCTCCTTCCCAGTCTTGTGGTTTTAGGTCGGTTATCAACTCAGCGCACCCCGGCCAATCAGCTCCAGCTTGGACCATTTTCTCCCACTATTGCCAAGCCCTCTGGGAGGTCCATTGAGTGCAATGACAGGCCCTTCCTCTTGAAGGAGGGTGCCAGCTACTTTCAAAGGAATGGGCCCTACTTTTGGGGCACTCCTTTCTGTTTGCATCCTCATGGCAACAGAGAACACACTGATCGCTTCTGCCCACAGCTTTGCAACTTAAGATTCACAGAGCCACTGGCTGGGCAGCTATTCAGGACAGCCTTTCATTTTTGTGTTCTTTTTCCTTCTTGGCCCAGCAAGACTAGTTAAAGGCAGGAAATGAAGATCGCATTGTCTGAGTGTGCCCTGACTAAATTCCATTAGATTGACAAGCTCTGTAAGTCCTGATTATCTCAAGTTGTCTTGTATGCATAAAAATACATTGTAACCAGCACCAAAGGTGTCTATTAAAGAAAGGTTCATTGGAGAGTGATGCTAGCTTATCCAGCCCTCAGGAGAGTAGTTATGAGACAGTCCTGTCCTCTGCCATGGAAGAGATGCTGAATTCTATACAGGAAGACTTCCTTGTTCCCACGTTTCTGGCCCTCTAGGGGAAAGAGGAGTAGGAGGTCATTGTTGGGTAGAAACCCAGTAAAGAGAAGCCTCTTTCTGCCATGGAAAGTCGACTAAAACAATCCTCTCACCATAAGGAGAGAGTAGAGTTTTGCAAAGTGTATTGGAAGGAGCAAACCTTAGCAATACAATTAACAGAGATTATACTTGAAGTGCCTCTTACAGAATGGGAGGTTTGTTTCTCTGTGGGCGTTTTGGCTTTTGTCAAAAGGGATGCCATCAGTCTCTGATCCATAGGAGTTTATGACCTCAGAAGAATAACAGAGAATATGCTTTGATATATAGGAAAAAACAGTGAAAACACTAACACAGAAATCACATGGGAGGTTCGCTTTTATTTGCTTTTGAGGATGACAAGAAAGCAAGTAAAAACAAATGTTATGTGTAATTGACAGGCTTAACAGTTGCTGATGACTTCCATTTATTTAAGAACCTTTCACTGAGTAGCCACAAAATGTCAGAAGTGCCCGATAACCCAGAGACATAAAATTATCGGAGACACACTTCTGCTCTCAGACTGGTGTACCAGGGGCGATGGAAGCGCAACCACCGTGATGCCATCAGAGAAGTGAACACGTGAACAGATGTAGGAGGCTCTCAGAGTCCAAAGGAGAGTGTGATGACTCTTTCTGGAAGCTGAGGGAGAGCTTCAGAGATGGGGCAGAGTTCCAGCTGGGTCAGCAAGGAAGAGGCTAGAGGAGTGAAAAGACGTGGAACGAGCGATCGTATGTGGTTTCATCAGGAGAATTACGAGTGAGGCGGAAACTGCTGTCATTCCCCACGTGCGGGCTAAGTCACTTCAGTTGCGTCTCTTTATGGACTACTCTACTACGGACTTGGAGAAGGAAATGGCAACCCACTCCAGTACTCTTGCCTGGAGAATCCCATGGACAGAAGAGCCTGGTGGGCTATAGTCCGTGGGGTCACAGAGAGACGGACACTCACTGAGTGACTAACACTTTCACTGCTATAGACTGTAGCCCACCAGGCTCCTCTGTCCACGGGATGCCTCAGGCAAGAATAATGAAATGGGTTGCCATGCCTGCCTCCAGGGGATCTTCCGGACCCAGGGATCGAATCTGCGTCTCTTAAGTCTCCTGCTTTGGCAGGCGGGCTCTTTACCACTAGTGCCACCTGGGAAGTCATTCCCCTTATGCTCAGCAAATCCCATTCCCCTCGGGTATGGGTACCATATTCTTCCGAAGACATGATGAGGCTCCTCACCAGCCCAGGGGTATGGTTTTAATAGTCTAAGCTAATCAAATGCATCAGTTCCCCTCACCAGTGACTGCTTTTGGTATAAGCTGGCATTATTATGAGCTAAGCTGTCTCCCCCAAAGACATGCTGCAGTCGTTACCCCAGTACTTGTGAAAGGGATCTGATCTGGAAACAAGGCCTTTGCAGATGAGGTCAAGGTAAGATGAAGTCATTAGGGCAGGTCTTAATCCAATGTGACTGGTCCTTTAAGAAGAGAACACCAGGGACTTTCCTGTGGTCCACTGGTTCAGATGCCACGCTCCCAGTGCAGGGGGCCCTGGTTCGAGTCCTCATCAGGGAGCTAGATCCCGCATGCAGTGACTAGGGCTCTGTGCAGCCAAAGGCATGCGTGCTCAGTCGTCTCTGACTCTTTGCCACCCTATGGACTAGAGCCCACAAGCCTCCTCTGCCCATGGAATTATCCAGGCAAAAATACTGGAGTGGGTTGCCATTCCCTCCTCTGGGGGATTTTCCTGACCCAGGAATTCAACCTGCGTCTCCTGCATTGCCAGGTGGATTCTTTACCTCTGAGTCACCTGGGAAGTCTGGTGCAACCAAATAAATAAATATTTAAAAAGAAGAGAACACCCGGTGATGATGCAGAAACAGAGGGAGAGCGTGGTGTTGAGACGGAGGCAGAGACTGGAGTGATGCATCTATAAACCAAGATCACCAGGGATTTCTGGGAACACCAGGCCTCCTCCCGGAGGCTTCAGCAAGGACTGGTCCTGCTGACATCCCGATTTTGACCTTCTGCCCTGTCCTGAGACAATGAGTGTCTGTTGTCTTAAGGCCAACAAGCTTCTAGCACTTCCACAGTGATGTCATCCAATGGTTGAATTTCCCTATAGTTTCTGGATTTTCTTTACACGCAATAATAAAATTTCTTCCTGTGCCCCCTTAAGAGGTCTCTGTTCCCTGCATGCGAAAACGCCTTCACTCAAACATCAAGGGTTGGTGGGCTCGAGAGGACACATCTGAAGTCAGGAAGTCTTTTGCTTGGTACCAGCAGCTGGCCTTGGTCTCCATTTCCAGTAAGTCCTTTGCAGAAGGGACACTCCTGGAAAAGGGACCGCCCTTATTACTAGCCAGCCCCAAATCCCACTAAGGCTTCTTCCCTGGTGAAGATGGCAGGGCGGTCTATCAGTCTTGAGGTCCTCTGGCCTCCTCGTCCCAGAAACACTGTCCCGCCCCACCCTCTCTACCATGGAGTATTTCTCCATCCACCCTCTGGGTTTCAGCTTAGGCACAGTTGCTCTGAGATGGCTTCACTGACTCCTAAGACAGGTGTAGGGGCCCTGTTTTTTCTTTTTTTAACGTTTATTTATTTTGGTGTGCTCTGTCTTCTTTGCTGTGAGGGCTTTTCTCCAGTCGTGGAGGGCAAGGGTTACGCTCTGGTTGCGGTGCTCAGGCTGCTCACTGTGGGGGCTTCTCTTGTGCGGCGTGGGCTTCAGTAGCAGTGGCTCCTGGGCTCTGAGCACAGGCTCAGTCATCATGGTACACGGGCTTAGCTGCTCTGAGGTGTGTGGCGTCTTCTCAGATCAAGGATGGATCCTGTGTCTCTGGCACTGGTGGGCAGTTCTTTACCACTGAGCCCTCTGGGAAGCCCCTAGTCGGCCTGTTAATGGTGTTCTGTGCACCTTGGTCTTGCCCCACCTCGGATGACACTGTATTGCAATTGCCTGTTTATTGTTGCTCTCTCTCACAAGGCTCTAAAGTCTTGGGGGCAGAGGGACATCCCTGGTGGTCCAGGGTCTAAAACTCTGTGCAACTAAAGATCCTGCATGCTACAATGAAGACCTGGTGCAGCCAAGTAAGTAAATAAATAAATATTAAAAAAATAAAGTCTTCAGGGCAAAGACTGGGAATGTCCCACTTACTGTTTCATGCCCCATCTAATGCAAGGCCTGTCCCATAGTAGGCACTTGATAAATATGTTAAGCGAAAGAAAGAGGTGGCAGTGCCGACTGTAATCTAGTTTACCCACAACCTTCTGATGAGGGCCTGGAACAGGGGGTTGGCCAGGGCCTTGGCAAAACGAGAAGGAGGCAACTGGGCCTTTGCCCCCAGCCTCGGGATCCTATACAGCCTTTCCTCCCCACTCCGCACCTTTCTTTCCTTCCCACCTTCTACTTCTCTTTCTAGGTCCCTCGAAAATTTTCTAGAACTGGGCCTTATTTAACCTGAATAGGCTAAGGGAAAAAAAAATAGGAATCATCATGGGTTGTCTAAAGTGATCAAGTAATCTACCACTACTTCTCTTAGGGAAAAACAGTTTAAAAATGCTTTTAATATCAGTTAAACTGCATGGAACTACGTCTCCAGAAGAGTCCTAAAAAGTAAGGTCAGGAATATATGATACGGAGGGAGGAGGAAGCAAGTGGGACCTTGGCTACCTTCAGAAGTCGGTAGTGTGGTGCCTACTTTGGTCTGGGTTCCAGGAAGATCTTTTGGACATCACTCCACCTTTGACACTTGAGGACATGTTCCATAATGATCCTGGTGTAGTGTTAACCTGATCGAAGGTCAATCACCCCTTAAAGCTGTCCGTGCATTTGTTGCACGGGTTTTCTTCTATAGACGAAAGCATGCAGTGTTCTGACAGGTGTAAAAATTCTAACGTCGTTTTTTTTCCTTTATTCAGAAAACATTTGGGTGTTTCCCATGAATGCACCAAATACTGTGCTGCGCATCCTTGTCATCAATGGTAAGACATTCAGGAGTCGTATCTAGCGGAGCCTATAGCCCGCTATAGGAGTACAGATAAATATATATACACGGTATAAATTTGCTCCAAATGTTGTGAAGCAAAGCAATAGATTGTTGAGAGAGTGAGTAAGGTGCAGGGGGGAGGGGCCACCTAGCAGATGAGCAGGGACAACTTTCCTGAGAAGGTGACATCTGAGCGGACACTTAAAAAGATGAAGAGTCAGGCTTCGGGGTCAAGACCACCGTAAGTCAGTTAAAAGAGCTCACAACCTCTCCCGCAGCAAGGTGGGACGTACGGACAACGAGGCCCCGCTGCCAGCACTAAAGATGGCGGGCGGGAGGGGCGGGGACAGGGC
>CM035270.1:108027954-108057476 GCA_020226075.1 Hydropotes inermis
CGCCCGCTCCGGCCCCGGCGCGCCGGGCGCCTGCCTGCCCCGCGGCCCGGCCCCCCGGTCTCAGCTGGGGCGCTGCGGGCCCGGGCTCGGGTCGCGGCCCTCACCTGTCCAGGGGCCCCCTGACTCGCTCACCTTGCTGGGGAGGGAGCCGAGGGGAGACGTGGCCTCCCGGCCTCCTCCCCGCGCTCGGCCGGGCCTCCCCGGGACCCCTGCGCCTCCCGGGGTGCCGGCTGCGCACCCCGCTGCCGTTCCCTCGCCTTCCGCCTGCCTCTCGGCGCCCATGCCTTCTAATTAAAAAGTGGCCCTCGTCCTGGGTCCCCAAGCGCATGCCATTTCTCCTCGCTGATAGGGTTTCTTTATCCCTTACTTGTGGGAGGTTTTTACGCCCGTCTCCCAAGTTGACATCTTAAATTTTTTTTTTTTTTTTTGCAGCCCACTCTGTCCTCTTCCACTATTGAATGGCTCAGTCAGGCTAAGGTCTTGCTTTAGTTAGCCTAGAGTTGCCTTTGCACTTAAGAATGTTAAAAAAGACTCCATTTTGAAAAACAGAAAAATCTAAAATCAGGGAAAGACTGTTGGTGGTAGTATAGTTTTTATCTCTCGCCCCAACCCCTTTACTTGTGGGCCGTGATTGCTTCTTTTGATGTTGAGATATGCCAAAGAGACCCTTCGGAAATCTCCCGGTCCTTTCTAGTGGCCCAGGCTCGGCTCAGTTTTAGGAAGGTGCTCGCTGAATCCATTTAGCTTTTGGTTTAGAAATTCAAGCTTGCCTGCTTTCACTTTAGGTGAAGTGCTTAATAAAATAGCCTGGAAGTAAGTTTAGTCTCTTAAAAAGATTTTTCAAGATGGGATTTTAGTCATTTTTTGCCACAGAGTATTCCACCCCACGTTCACCTTAGTCTTGATTCTTCTCTGTAGAGAAATGCACTTGGTTTAGTTGCCTTGACAACCTTGTGGGGGTGTCTCCCTTAATTTGCTACAGTCCATCTCCTACGGATTGTTCTTTCCTTTTGCTGCAGAAAAAGGAGTGGTTACAAGCTGGAAAAAAAACTGCCTCTTTCCATGTATTAATTTTCCTTTCAGAGATACACATTGTACCAGAAGTTTTGGGGCTCTTTATTTCAGTAGTTGTTTTGCTACCCAAAACCCGAGCCAAAAACAGTGTTGATACGAACACCCCCCTGCAGGTACTGGCTTCCTTATGCATCCCCTTCTCTCACCATCTAGTGTTCACCCCACACCCACCCGAGGTTTGGTTGTGTCAGGAGAGAAGGCAGCTGGTCAAAGAATCTTTCATCCCCACATTTGCATGTGAGGTTTTTGTGGTTTTGGTCTCATAAAACTGTTGAAATAAAAGCATTTCTTGGTAGAAGCCATAAAATGTGCCCACAGGGTTTGTCATAACTTTAATGTTAGTAAGCTGGGAGCCTTACTCATCATTCTTGCTATAAATATCAAAAGTGTGGTGCTCAGTCATGACTGTTTGAGGTAGGTGGTATCTCATGTGGCGGTGTAACTTCAGAATATCTTTGCTTTATGGCCCCAAGTTATGTTATCGTCTTCAGGCTGTTGTAGGCTTTGTGTCAGGACTTAGGAATAGTGGCTGGGAATCCTCCCAGGGGGTTTCATATGGACATAGTCTGTTGTGGAAACAGGGATGGTCAGTCATGAATTTGCAGTGTCTGGTGTGTGGCCAGGAGAAGCAGCCTGGAAGAGCCCAAGTTTATTTAAGCATATTACGGCTGCTTATGTGTCTTGCAGAGCCTAGTGATTTTGGATTGACCTTTGCCTCAAAATAGGATAAAAAGGGATAAAATGCAGATAAAAATAACTAGGACCGAAGAAAAGAATGGGCCTGGAAAATCACCTTAAACTGTAGGCCAGTAGTGCAGCTGGTTTGGCCTCAAGCTTGGCCTTCCTGTATGACAAGATTATGAGAGTCATCATCAGTTACGTAATGCCTGACATCAGGGAAGAAGAGAAATACCTGTTTCTCAGGTGAAAAAGCTTTTTCTAGTACTGCATTTTAAAAGAAAAATTCACACTGAATTATACATAGTGGGCATTTATGATTGAGAAGGCAGTACACTACATGGTACTTTTTTAAAATAGCAAATAAATTTCATCCTGGGAGCCTGGCCTCATCTAATAAACCCTGAGACCAGCTTGGTGATCTCAGGTGTTCTGGGGGCCAGAATGACATGGACCACGGCTCTGCCTGCTCCAGAGACCAAGCTTCATCCACTTAAGTGAGTTACTGACCTGCAGAGTGTTCAGTACTAGTACTGAACTAGTACTAGTAATAGTACTAGCCTGACTTTTCCTAACTGAACTTGTATTTTTGAAGATTTTTGTATTCTTTAAACTTATTTCGAGAAATTTCAAATCTACTGAAAAGCTGCAAGAAGAGTACCAAAAAAATGCTATGTAGTCTCCATCTAGCATTCTAACTACTCACATGTGCTTTATTGTTCTCTGTATACTTTACACCTTATTATCTTTCTGAACTGTTTGTGAGTTGCAGCCATCCTGCTGTTTACACCAGGGTACTTCAGTGTATCCTTTATGAGGACATATAACCACAGACCAGTGATCAGAACCAGAGAATGTAAGTTTATGCCGTAGTGTTATCTGCTCCGAGGTCTGGATCCCGTGAATGGTCCCCGTGTGTCTGGACGCTCAGCCCTTCGCCCTTATCCAGCACCACACACCGTGATTGCTTGTCATCATGTCTTTTTAGTCTCGTTTCCCTGGACCAGCTCCTTAGCCTTTTTCTGTCTTTCAGGACGTTGGTATTTTTGGCAGCCAGTTGTTACGGATAATGCTCCTCAGTTCACACTTGTCTGGTGTTTCCTTACAGCAGTCACAGGCTGTGTTTTTGTCACGGGTACCAGAGAAGTTATGTCAGAGCTTCTTAGTGCATCAAATCAGAAGTTCCCCGCCTCCTCCCCACCACCAACTTTATTGAGAAGTAACTGATATATTACGTTGCGTAAGTTTAAGGTTACAATATGCTGATTTGGTGGGTTTGTATATTGCAGAATGAATATCATATTGCATTACTGACACCTCCATCCTGTCATTGTAATTACCCTTTTCTTGTGGGGAGAACATGTAAGATCCACTTGTCTTGGCAACTTTCAAGTATGTAACAATACAGTGCTACTAATATCATCTCTGTGCTGTCCACCATCTCCCTAGAACTTACTCCTCTTATCAGGAGGCTTAAGACAGTCGATGAAGTTCACTTGGATCATTGGATATAGTGCCGTCCACTGGATTTCTCACTGTGTGGTTACTGTTTTCCCCTTTGTAATTCATGTGTTTTGTGGAGAGAGGTTACGAGATTTTGTAAATACCCTGTTCTGCCTTAACACTTTTCACCCATTAGTTTTAGTATCCATTGGTGGTATTCTTGTTATAATTGATGATTACAGTGATGGTTGCAAAATGTGTGTGTGTGTTTGTTTATTAGTTGACATTCTACAAAAAGGGTGCAGTTTTCAGTAGCTCCCTTTTACTTATCATCTGTATGGGTTACACTTTTCAAAAAGAGCTACTTATGTGATTGTTACTACATTCACTGGTTTATGATTTCATACTGCCATTCCTTATTTTCATGCTACAGTGCTGGGCATTTGTCTTTTCTTTGTATTTTCTTTTTCTTTTTTTTTTTGCTGGAGCATCTCTGAGACAGGTTTCTAGAAGTGGGACTTCTGAGTCATAAGGTACTTTTGCTGGATCGTGTCAGATCCCACCCTGGAGTGTGTGTCTTCCCCAGTGACGTGTGACAGTGCTTACGTCTTCTTACAGGCTCATCTCTGTAATTGCTGAGTTAAATAACTTTTTTTCTTTTCACCAATCTGGAAGGTGGGAAATGATATCGTTTTAATTTGAATTTCTTATTATGTGGGAAGATGAGCGTCTTTCCACATGATGAAGTGGCATCTGCATTTCCGTTTTCTGTCATTTCTCTAGCCCATTTTTCTGCGGGCCTTTGGCCTTTTGCTGCTTTATTTTTTGGAAGCTCCTTGTGGATTAGGGTGTGTTGAGGGTCCCACAGGCCACTCCCAGTCTCACAGATTTGCTGGGAACAATCCTAGGATTACAGTGAAAAGGTAAAAACAGCCAAGGAGAAAGGTTCGTGGGGTGAAGTCTGGGGGAGTCAGCCATGGGCATCCCGGGTCTTTTCTCAGTGGAGTCACTGACATCCAGTGTGACAGGCATGTGAGACTGTGTTCACTGGGGAAGCTCCATAGACAGTCAGTGCCCAGAGTTTCTCTTGGGCTGGTCATGGCACCTTCCGCCTGGCACAAACCGGAATTCCAGCCCCAGAAGGAAAGCAGGTGTTCAGCATATACTGTATTTGGGGCATGGTGGGAGCCCTCCTGAAATCTTAAGTTCCCAGATGCCAGCCAGAGGCCAAACTTACAAGCAAACCTTCACCTTCACCTTGGTAGGGAGAGCAGTCTGAGGCCTCTCTTCTGCCCATGGAGGCATCAGCCCTTCGTGATACAAGCTGCAAACACATTTTCCCTATCTATGTATCATTTGTCTTTTGCCATGCAAAGATTTTTTTTTTAAAGCAGTAGGTTTATTTATCTTTTCCTTATTGTTGTTGGATTTTGAATCATAGTTAAGATGGGTGTTCCCCCTCCCCATTCCCAGATTTTATGTAAATCTCTGTTCCACTTGAAATTTATCCTGGGATGGGGTATGAGGATGGCCTAGTTGGAGCCAATTCTGTCTTCTTTCCTTCTGGATGTCCTGTTTATCTCAACCTCATTTATGAAAAACAAAAAGCATAACAAAACACTGCTTGAAAATACCACTTTTATTGCGTACTGCATTTGTCTATGCCGTTGTTTATTTCTGTATTCATTTTGCGTGCCTGAACCTGTCTGCTTATATGGCAACATCACTGAGTTTAACTCCTGAGGCTTTATGACTTCATATCTGATGAGGCTGGTGTCCTAGCCACCTCATTTTTAAGAGTATAAATGACTCTTACTTTATTTGATAGTAAATTATCCAGAAAAATAAATCACTGTGTTCACTGGAAAAAATGATTATTGTCAGATAATATTTTTTGGACTTTTTAGTCTTGGTTTTTTTTGAACTTTGTATTTTGTGTTGAGGTCTAGCCAATTAACAGTGTTTCGACAGATTCAGGTGAACAGGGAAGGGAGTCAACCGGACATATACATGTATCCACCTCATCTTTTTTTTTTAAACTTTATTTATTTATTTGGCCATGCTGGGTCCCCATGCTTTGCTTGGGGTCAGTTGGAGCATGTGGGATGCTCCCTGCACAGGAATGGAACCCAGGCCCCCTGCCTTGGGAGCACCAGGGAAGGTTCTCCACCTCATTTTGTAACAAGTGTCTTCCAGTCTGTTATTCCTTATTATTTCTCCAAATGGACTTTACATGCAGTTTCTTCTTTTAGTTCCGGGGGAAAGCTGCTGGTGGTATTTTGATTTGGACCGCATTAAACTCGTATGTTAATGAGGACTATTGTATTTATGATGCTGTCTTCCCACCAGAGAATATGGTGTATTCTTTCCATCAGTTCAAGTCTGTTTTGCGTCTTGTATTAATATTGTGTTTACCTCAGGTAGCTTTCTTGTTAATCACCTAGTTATGTGGTTTTCTTTTTGGCTATTGTAAATGACATTTTCTCTTACATTCTATTTTCTGTTTTTCTTTGCTATATTAAAGGCATTTATTTTGTGTTAATTTTATAATCTGCTTCTTACCAAATTACTAAATGATTTTTGTTGTTTGAATGAATTTTTTCCCCTCATCTTTAGGGGAAAAATTCTCCAGATGGAGAATTTTGTCACGGGCAAATAGAGATGGTTTTCCCATTACATTTTTAGGAGCTCTACTTACTTTTTTTTTTTTTCTGACATGCTGCAGTGGCCATTGCCTCCAAATAGTGTTAACTAGGAGTGGAATTAGTGGGCATTATCCTTTTGTTCTTATTTTAGTGGAATAGTTTCTGGTGTTTCTAAAATAAGTAAGATGTAGGCTTGTGGGCTGCTGTTTGTGTCTATATATATAAAGTGAAGTTGCTCAGTCGTGTCCGACTCTTTGCGACCCCGTGGATTGTAGCCCACCAGGCTCCTCCATCCATGGGATTCTCCAGGCAAGAATACTGAAGTGGGTTGCCATTTCCTTCTCCAGGGGATCTTCCCGACTCAGGAATCGAACCGGGATCTCCTGCATTGCAGGCAGATGCTTTACTGTCTGAGCCACCCTGTATACACCTGTATAATTACATGTTAAGAAAGCTATCCAAACATGTTAAGAAGTATCTGTCAACTGCTGTGTTTTGGAATGTTAAAACATGAATGCGTGTTGCATGTTACATGATTTCTTTGTCATAAATGGGACGTGTGGTTTTCTTTCTTAGTTCGAATAGTGGATTTCCTGATGTCAAAGCACTCCTGCATTCCATAATAATCCCCACTTGATCATGATACCTTATTTTTTGATGTGTATGTAGATTCTGTTGATACTTTATTTAGGTTTTCGCATCGAGACTTAGTATGAATTATAGTTTAGTTTTCTGGTGCGTTCTTTGTCAGAGTGTGGGATCAGTGTTACACTGTCTTCGTGAAACAAAGGAAGAAGTTGTCTTTCTTTTTCTGTGCTCTGGGGTAGTTTAAGTAATTTTGGGATTATCTGAGTTTTAAGGTCTTGGTAGGATTTCACTGCTCCTCTTTGTATTTCTTCTGAGGCTGGTTAGATGCCCCCCCATCTCGAGTCCCGTCAATTTTGGTTATGTTCTATTTGTCTAAAAACAATTCTGTTTTATCTAACTTTTTCAAATTTATGTATATAGTAGCCATGATTTTTAAAAATCTCTGTTTTTAAGGTTATGTTTTCCCTTTGTCACTCAAATTTATCTGTCTTGTCTTCATCCTTTTTTCTTCAGGACTTACCTAATAATATGGCTGTTTTGTGGGACTTTTTTTTTTTTAAAGAATAAGCTTTGGGGTTCACTTATTCTGTTATTTTTCTGTTTTTTTACTCATTTATTTCTACTTTTATCCCCTCTGCTTTCCCTTTTTTGTGTTTTTTTTTTTTTTGGTTGGATATTAAATTCATTTTAATTTTCCCTTTGTATTGAAAAGGAATTTGATGCTGTGAAAATTTGGCTGTCATGTCTTTTTTTAAAGATTTCTTTTGGATGTGAACCATTTTTAAAGTGTTGAGTTTGTTACAGTATTGTGTCTGTTTCTTCTTTTGGTGTTTTGGGTGGGAGGTTTGTAGGATCTTAGCTTCCTGACCAGGCGTGGAGCCTGCACCCCCTGCATTGGAAGGCGAACTCTTAACACTGGATTGCCAGGAGAGTCCCCAGCTCTTAGTCTTTAACTGTATGTATCCCTTACTGGGATTTGGGTATAGTTTATCATTATCATTTTCAAGAAATGTCTGTGTTTTTCTTTTGAATTTCCCTCTTTTTAAAAAAAAAATTATTTATTTATTTAGTTTTTCATTTACTTTTATTAGTTAGAGACTTAATTACTTTACAGTATTGTAGTGGTTTTTGTCATACATTGACGTGAATCAGCCATTGATTTCCCTCTTAACTCAGTATTTCTATACAAGTATGTTTGAAAATTTTCAAGTAGAAGGGCCTTTTCAAATTTTGTTTTTACTTCTAGTTTAATTACATTATGGTCAGAGTGCTGTTTATATTCTCGTCTTTAGACTTCACTGAGTCTGAGACATGGGCAGTTTTGTGAATGTTCTCTGTGTATTTCTGAAGAGGTATATTCCCTGTGGGTGTGTTCTGAGTTCTGAGTATATCTGCATGAGCTATCTAATTAATGCTGTTATTGAGGTCTTCTGCTTATTTTTGTCCACTTCAGTTCAGTTGCTCAGTTGTGTCCGACTCTTTGTGGCCCCGTGGACTGCAGCACGCCAGGCCTCCCTGTCCATCACCAACTCCTGGAGCTTGCTCAAACTCGTGTCCATTGCATCGGTGACGCCATCCCGCCATCTCAGCCTCTGTCGTCCCCTTCTCCTCCTGCCTTCAGTCTTTCCCAGCACCGGGGTCCACTTACTCCATCTGTAACTGAGAATTATGTGTTAGGTGCTCCTGTTTTCAGTGTGTTTCTTGTTTATTTCTTCTTGTTCTATGACAGTAGCTGCTGTCTTATTTTTTAATTAAGAATTTCACATACTTATTTTTGGTTGTGCTGGGTCTTCGTTGCTGTGTGGCTGGCTGTCTCATCGCGGTGCGAGGGCTTCTTGCAGTGGCTTCTCCCGGGGCAGAACACAGGCTCCCGGCGTTGAGCCGTGAGCCCGGTAGTTAGGGCACAGGTTTCAGTTGCTCCACAGCTTGTGGACGCTTCCCGGGCCAGGGATCGAACCCGTGTCCCCTGCACTGGCGGGCAGGTTCTTACCCACTGCACCACCAGGGAAGGCCTGCCTTGTGGAATACATCAGGTCTGTACATTTGGCGGGTGATACAGGTGGCTTCCCTCATAGCTCAGTAGGTAAATCATCTGCCTTGCTAATGCAAGAGACCCGGGTTCGATTCCTTGTTCAGGAGGATCCCCCGGAGAAGGGAAATGGCAACCCACTCCAGTCTTCTTGCCTGGAGAAGCCCATGGACAGAGGAGCCTGGTGGTCTCCAGTCCATGGGTTCGCAAGAGTTGGACACGACTTGGCCACTAAGCCACCACCACCAGAGGTGGATTGTTGTTGGAATAGCTTCTGTCTTAACTGTCTCCGGGTCTCTCCTCTTGGTCACTTTCCGCTGAGAGTGCACCTCTGACCCTCTGCTTGGGGGCCGGGTCTGTGCTCTGAGAGCCGGGTTGGGAGCGGGGAGGCCGTGGGCGAGCCCGTCTCAGCTGTCAGGCTTGTCCGTGTTGTGTCGGGTAATTCTCAGAGTGGTTCCTGGACTCGCCCAGGCCGGTGACCTTGCTTCACGCTCCAAGCCTCGCTCTGCACTCCCAGAGTCAGCTGTGGGGCCGCGGGGGTCGGGGAGAGCAGCCGCCCCGGTGCGGGGTGGGGGCAAGCTCATCTTGGCCCGTGTTTTGGGCCCTTCAGTCCTGGATCCTCAGGCCTGTGCGGCTGCCTGTGGCGGGGCCTTTCTTCAGGGTCCCGGGTGTGTGGGGCCGGGTCTCAGCTTTGCCCACCACCGGTTTTCGGACTTCCCCAGGGCAGTTAGCGCTGATCCTCAGCCGTCCAGGCCCAGATTCCTGCAGCTGCCGCCTCTTTTTTTCTCCCTGTTGTTGTGGTTTCTGCATCTTAGAATCATTTTGTTTTGGTTTTAGTGGGGCTTCGGGACAGAGTGAATTAGATCACGTGTTTAGTCTACCATTTTACCGTAGAAGTCAGAATTCACTTGATAGTGCCCCAAACCCATAAAGAGGCCACATGCCACGATCTTATATTTATCAGACATGGAGCAAAGGTGGCACTAGTGGTAAAGAACCCACCTGCCGATGCGGGAGACATAAGAGATGTGGGTTCATCCCTGGGTCAGGAAGATCCCCTGGAGGAGGCCACGGCAACCCACTCCGGTATCCTTGCCTGGAGAATCCCATGGGCAGAGGGGCCTGGTGGGCTATGGTCCATGGGGTCACAGAGAGTCGGACACGACTGAAGTGACTTAGCACATAGAAGAAGTGGACGTATATATTGGGTAATGTAAAATTTACAGACCAAATAGAGAAAAAGAAAAACAAAGATTATTGGATTTAGATAAAATAATCAATTTGAACTTATGTATTTAACTGTGTCTTGTAAACAGAAACTACCATTTTCTATATGACAACCCAAGGAATGTTTGAAGAACTTGATTATGATTATATATTAATTTCTGCAGTATACAGTGTGTGGAGTGTGTATTACTTAGAACATTATCATTAAGATCTGGGAACAATTTTAGTTCTATCAAAATTGTGCTCTGAGGCAGGGTAGTCACTTTTTAAAAAATTTAAACAGAACATCTTAGGAGTGGGTAGAGCTATTCTGGTTGAATTTGGGGTTTGAGACTGGACCTCATAAGGGGTCTCACACAAAAGAACCTCCATCCTGGATACAGTTTTAAAAATGCTGTTTTAAGATGTGACATTTCCACTTTGAAACATAAATTGGTTGAGCTGACACTGTGACCTTCTGCTCTAGACACCCGGCTGTAGGAGGAATGTAGGTAAGTGCGTCGAGCTGACAGCAGTCAGATCAGCCCTCCTCACTGCAGGCAATTCTATGCAGAGAGGGGCCTTTAACACGGGGAGCGAAAGAAGCTTTGCACAAGGGCCTTTTAGAATGTTTGGGGCGAATAAGGATGTGTTGTGTTTGCAGGCAGAGACATCAGAGGATACACAAGAATACAGTGGAAGGCACAATGGGTGGGTGGGTGTCGGAGTGGGAGCGAGACTTCTCAAGGTACCTTGTGTGAGTGTCTGAAAGTTTTGAGGTGTGAGGACATACTGGGTTAGCAGGCAGAGTTGTCACTCTTGGTCCTGCCTCGTGCATCCCTTGATTCTGCTTCTGGATCTCCTGTCTGTCCTGATTTCCCAATGAGAAGAGGCTTCAGGTCCGGGATGCTCGGAAGGTGGCCCTGTGTTTGAGAAAACTGCTGTCTGTAAGCAGGGTTTAAGTGTGTTCAGAAGGGCACTTGGCTGCACCACACTGGCTGTCCTTTGGGAAGATGGTTTTCAGATAAACATTGAAAAAAGCCTTTTAATGTGAAGGTTGTCAATCTTAATTCTTCATGTACACATGCTTGGGAAAATCTGACTGATATAGCTCTTCATGTATGGGTATATCGATGTACACAGAACTGGAAGGGAAATGAGTGTAGGGAGAGACTTTCAAAGTAGAAACTGCAAAGGAAATTGTTCAGGAAAATAATTGGTAGATTTGATCATCTAAATTGTTGAAACGATTATCTTTCAGAAAATGTATAATTGTAGGTAAACCGCAAATTCAGAAAAGTTAGTAATATATGTTAGCAAACGTTATATCCTCGGTGTGTGAAGTGAAGTGAAGTCGCTCAGTCGTGTCCGACTCTTTGCGACCCCTTGGTCTTCTAACCCCCCAGGCTCCTCTGTCCGTGGGATTCTCCAGGCAAGAATACTGGAGTGGGTTGCCTTTCCCTTTCTCCAGGGGATCTTCCCACCCAGAGGTCGAACCCAGGTCTTCCAGGTTGCAGGCAGACACGTTACCATCTGAGCCACCAGCGAACCCTCGGTGTGTAGAAGTTTACACAAGTTGATGACGCCAAAAGCCCAGTAGGAAGATTATCTACGGGCAGTTCATGGAGGAAATACAGTTGGTGACTATACAGCAAATAATACTCAGCAGTTGAATGAAGTTATTGACTATGAGATCCTTTCACCTTTTGGATTAGGAGATATTTTCTAGAAATGGTTGATCATATTTAGCACTGAGGTAGGGATTGACATTGAGCTTCCCTGGTGCCTCAGTGGTGAAGAATCCGCCTGCAGTGCAGGAGATGCTGGTTCAATCCCCGAGTCAGGGTGGTCCCTGGAGAAGGGAAAGGCTACCCACTCCAGTAGTCTTGCCTGGGAAATCCCACTGACAGAGAGCCTGGTGGGCTACAGTTTGTGGGGTCGCAAAGAGTCAGACATGACTGGGCAACTAAACAAGACAGAGGGGTTGTTATTACGGTGTGCTAGTGAAGACACGGAAGCTGGAGGGATCCCTTAACTTCCCGGAGCCCAGAGCTGGTGCTGCGCTTAGAGCCCAGCACTCCGGGCCCTGTTTAACTACCTGCAGTGCGGGTATATGTACTGTCTTGCAGCTGTTTTCACTGTGAACCTTCCCCCTAAGAACTGCTTTTGCTGCATCCCACAGATTGTGTGATTGTGTTTTTCTTGTCATTTGTCTCAAAGTAGTTTTTAATTTCCCTTTCAATTTCAATGTTGACTGATTGGTTTTTTGGGTCAACTATTTTCAAAGTATATGTATATATGACCAGTAGCGTGTCTGCTTCATTTTTGATGATTGTGTAGCATTTTATTGAATGATGGCAATATATTTATTTAATTTATCCTCTATTGATGGCATTTGAGTGTTTCCATTTTTTGTTGTTGTTTTCCTATTACACTGCTATAGAGAAGGTTTTTTGTGCATTTCTTTTTTTGTGTGTGTGTGCATTTCTTTTTATACATGTAAAAGTGCTTCAGTGGGGTAAATTCCTAGAAATGTGCTATTTGGACAGAGGGGTGTATGCACTTAAACTATTTATATACAATGGTGTATGCATTTACAGTTTTGATAAATAATATGAAACTTATGATGAGGCTTCAACTTTTTAATTGTAAAATTAAGTGTAATTTTCAGTAGAATTTCAGTAAAATTTACTACCACCTCCTCAGTACTGGCCCAGATTTTGAATGGTTTCGCATTAAATTTATAGGTGAGTTTAGTGATAATATGTGATGCTTCTTTTTAAACTGTTGACTCTTCCTGTATGAGTGAGGTGTATTTCTGTCTCCTTGTATATGGAGTGTTCTTCCCATCATATGTCTTATTCTCAGGGTTAATGTTGTTCTGTGTTGTTGCTGTTCTGAATGGCATCGTTCCATCCAGTGTATGTTCTTACTGGCTACTGGTAGGAAAGTTGCTGATTCTTGTCTCTCTCTCTGTTAGAATGTGAGCATGAGGATGGGGAGCTTGCGTTTTATAAAAGTTCAGAGATGACTGCATGTGATACATAGTTGAGTCAGTGATCCCTGCGCTGGTTGTTCTTCAGAAGCATGGCTGAGGGTGGTGGGGAGGAAGGAAGGGGATGTTTAAAATACAAAAATCCAGGTGCCTTCTCTGTGACTCTGGGACTCTGGGAATCTGCATTTTTCAGAAGCTTCCCAGGTGATCTGGTGAGTCTGTCTTGGTACTTTCTTTCCAGATGCCTTCCCAGATAATCTTAAACTCACCTGCCAGATAATGTAGGCCATGCTACTGTGAGAAGCGCAATCTGAAATCATGTTTCTGACAGGTGTCTTTTTTTTAAAAAACCTAATTCTCATCTTTTATTGTATGGTGTTTAAAATTTTATTTATTTATTTTTACATGACATTTTTCTCTTTTTAAATTGAAATATAGGGCTTCTCAGGTGGTGCTAGTGGTAAAGAACCTGCCTGCTGATGCAGGAGATGCGAGAGACTTGGGGTTCAATCCCTGGGTCAGGAGGATCCCCTGGAGAAGGAAGTGGCACCCCACTCCAGTGTTCTTGCCTGGAGAATCCCATGGACAAAGGAACCTGGGGGGCTCAGTCCATGGGGTCGCAAAGAGTCGGATACGACTAAGCACTTGGAGCGTAGTTGATTTACAACGTTGTGTTAGTTTCTGGTATACAGCCAAGTGATTCAGTTACACATATGTTGTTTTTCAGATTCTTTTCTCTTATAGATTATTACAAGATGTTGAATATAGCTCCCTGTGCTATACGCTAGGACCTTGTTTATCTGTTTTGTGTATAGTCGTGTGTATCTGCGAATCCCAAACTCCTGATTTATCCTCCTCCCCCTTCCCCTTTGATCATCTTAGGTTTGTTTCCGTGTCTGCGTCTAACGGGTGGGCATTTAGCGGAACGTTTCGAGGACCAGGACCATACTTCCCCTCCCCCCCCCAGTATCCTCATGTATCCTACCACATGGTTTCTAGCGAGCAGGCTGGTGGGAATGTATCTTTGCATAAATGGTGTCTAGAATACCTTCCCTATTTTAAGAGTTGTGTTTTACTTGATGATTTTTGTGGAGTTGAGCGGTTGTAAGATCGTCCCCACCGGGGCATGCCAGTCCAACACTGGGTGGTCCTCCTAGGGGAGAATTGTAGGAGGACCACTTGTTAGTTACGTGTACAAACATTCTAATTAATAGGGTCTCATTGAGGCTCCATATGGACGTGCGTTGATGAAGATATTGTTGAAATTTAAAATTTGAATGTCTCTTAAAAAATCTTATAAGATGTTCCTTACATTGTGATTATTCAAAGTAAGAAAACCTCAAGTGTGTTTGATGCTGTGTCAAAATTAGCACAGGAGAATTTATAAAGACGTTGAATTCCCACAAAGGGATCTGAGTAATGTGTGCTTTTGCCAGTGTTTTTGTTTTAATGGTTTCCGTTTTGCCAGGAAGGTGAGGAGGGAAGACCTCATAGAGGTTAGTACCCACACCTGTTAATGGTCTCTTTGTGCTGGGTTTGGAGGTCGTTGCTGGCAGCATGTCACTGCTACCCAGCACCCATGTGACTGTGACAGAGGCCTCCTGTGAGTGCCGTGCCATCTCAGCACGGAGACTTCAGAACCCGAACACCCTGGCAGCTGTCGCCAGGCGACACGCAGCGGTGGCATCATCTGCAGAGGGTGGAATGTTAGAGCCGTGGGCCCCGAAAGGGCCGCGTCCATCTATGGAGCCCGACCTTTGGCCACGGTGGGCCGCTGTTCACGGTTTCAGGACACACAGCTTGGAGACGGGGATGAGACGCTGCTGTTGAAGGTCACCTGGTATCTTTAGTGTCACCATTGGTGCATTTTATGTCCTCCACTTCACACACGAGTGTGTCTGTGGCGTTCAGAGTGGGCACCGCAGGAAGACTGAGTGGTGTGGTTTGGGACACATGACCATAACGGCTTTGGAAACATTTTTTTAAAAAAATTTAAATTAGGAAGTATTTCAGTCCATCCTAAAGGAAATCAGTCCTGAATATTCATTGGAAGGACTGATGCTGAAGCTGAAACTCCAATACTTTGGCCACCTGAATGAAGAGCTGACTCATTTGAAAAGACCCTGATGCTGGGAAAGATTGAAGGCAGGAGGAGAAGGGGACGACAGAGGATGAGATGGTTGGATGGCATCACCGACTCAATGGACGTGAATTTGAGTAAGCTCCGGGAGTTGGTGATGGACAGGGAGGCCTGGTGTGCTGCAGCCTGTGGGGTTGCAAAGAGTTGGACACGACCGAGTGACTGAACTGAACTGAACTGAATCACACATAAGAATGGTAACAGGCAGGTGAAAAATATAGAGAGCCGTGCTGTTGTGCCTGTTCTTTTTCTGTTTACACGTTTAATGCATTAGCTCACCACCCCTAGGAAGTGGGCTGTGTTATGATCCCGCTTTTACAGATGGGAGAAACTGAGGCACAGAGATACCCGTTTGGCCAATGAGAGAGCTGGGGTCTGAGCTCGGGCAGTCTGGTGCCTGAGCGCATGGCCCCAACCAGTGCATACACTCTGCTGCCTTTCAGAAATCTAAAAAGTAATATAACAGACATGAATGATACTTAGCACCCAATTTTAATAAATGTTAGCATTTTTCTGTACAGCCGACCCCTGGACAACACCGCGGTTAGGGGCACCGACCCCAGCACAGTTGTAAGTTTACATATAACTTTTTGACTCTCCCAAAACTTAACTACTAGTAGTCTTCCATTGACCAGAAGCCTTCAGTTCAGTTCAGTTCAGTTCAGTTGTGTCCGACTTTTTGTGACCCCATGGACTGCAGCACGCCAGGCTTCCCTGTTCATCACCAACTCCCGGAGCTTGCTCAAACTCATGTCTGTCGAGTCCGTGATGCCATCCAACCATCTCATCCTCTGTCATCCCCTTCTCCTCCTGCCCTCAATCTTTCCCAGCATCAGGGTCTTTTCTAATGAGTCAGCTCTTTGCATCGGGTTGCCAAAGTATTGGAGTTTCAGCTTCAGCATCAGTCCTTCCAATGAATATTCAGGACTGATTTCCTTTAGGATGGACTAGTTTGATCTCCTTGTAGCCCAAGGGACTCTCAGGAGTCTTATCCAGCATGACAGTTCGAAAGCATTAATTCTTTAATGCTCAGCTTTCTTTATGGTCAGTCGTGTACTGTATTTATTGATATTGCCAAGTGTACATCATCTGTACGTAAGATGAATCATTTGTCAGTCCCTACATCAATGTTATATTACATAAAACACTGTTATTAACAGTAGACATCAAAAATGAAAAGGTAATGAAGTGTGAAGAAATTCAGATTTATTTACAGAGCAGTTCATGTGCTGATAACTCAGAGGCAGAGTGTGAGGGAAGCCAAGTACAATTGCTGTCAGTTTCTTGGTAGCCCAGCCTCTGCACTGGGGAATGAATTGTTAAAGATTTTTATGGCAAATGGTATTACAGCCATATTCCTAATACAGAGTTGGAAACACTGTTGCATTTAAACACCACCACTTGCTTGTAGTGAAAGCCGGATCTGCAGGTTCTCCAGTTACTGGGGGGTGGAGGGGCAGTCATGCTGTACAATAACGTGACTCCTTGGAAGTAACACAAGGAGTAAGAAAAGTAACACATTGTTAAGTTTATATTAAATTTCAGTCATCTTACGCTTGTGTAAGGACAGGCTCTCCACTTGAACACAGGTCTTGCACACGATCTTCTATGTATATTTGTTGAAAATAAATCCACCTGTAAGTGGACCTGCCAGTTTAAACCTGTGTTTATGAGAGTCAGCTGTATTTGTTTCAAGGTTGGTTTGTTTCTGAAATGACTCTGTTACACACACACAGGTGTAAAAGAGAGATTAAGCAATGTCTTTGTCTTCTTTGTCTTTGTCTTCATTAAACAGTGTCTAATATATTAAGCAATATCTTTGGTCTTCTTTGCATATAAGTTAAATAAACAGGGTGACAATATACAGCCTTGACATACTCCTTTCCCAATTTGGAACCAGTCTGTTGTTCCATGTCCAGTTCTAACTATTGCTTCTTGACCTGCATACAGATTTCTCAGGAGGCAGGTCAGGTGGTCTGGTATCCCCATCTGTTTAAGAATTTCCCACAGTTTGTTGTGATCCACACAAAGACGTTAGCATAGTCAATAAAGCAGAAGTAGATGTTTTTCTGGAACTCTCTTGCTTTTTTGATGATCCAACAGATGTTGGCAATTTGATCTCTGGTTTCTCTGCCTTTTGTAAATCCAGCTTGCACATCTGGACGTTCTCGGTTCACGTACTGTTGAAGCCTGGCTTAGAGAATTTTGAGCATTTCTTGGCTAGTGTGTGAGATGAGTGCAATTGTGTATTAGTTTAAGCATTCTTTGGCATTGCCTTTCTTTGGGATTGGAATGAAAACTGACCTTTTCCAGTCCTGTGGCCACTGCTGAGTTTTTCAAATTTGCTGGCATATTGAGTGCAGCACTTTCACAGCATCTTTTAGGGTTTGAAATAGTTCAGCTGGAATTCCATCACCTCCACTAGCTTTGTTCGCAGTGATGCTTCCTAAGGCCCACTTGACTTCAAATTCCAGGATGTCTGGCTCTAGGTGAGTGATCACACCATTGTGGTTACCTGGGTCATGAAAATCTTTTTTGTATATTTCTTCTGTGTATTCTTGCCACCTCTTCTTAATATCTTCAGGTTCTATTAGGTCCATAGCGTTTCTGTCCTTTATTGAGCCTATCTTTGCATGAAATGTTCCCTTGGTATCTAATTTTCTTGATGAGATCTCTAGTCTTTCCTATTCTATTGTTTTCCTCTGTTTCTTTGCATTGATCACTGAGCCAAGGCTTTCTTATCTCTCCTTGCTATTCTTTGGAACTCTGCATTAAAATAGGTATATCTTTCCTTTTCTCCTTTGCCTTTAGCTTCTCTTCTTTTCTCAGCTATTTGTAAGGCCTCTTCAGACAACCATATTGCTTCTTGGCTTTTCTTTTTCTTGGGAATGGTTTTGATCACTGCCTCCTGTACAGTGTTACGAACCTCTGTCCATAGTTTTTCAGGCAGTCTTATCAAATCTTATCCCTTGAATCTATTTGTCACTTCTACTACTATATAATTGTAAGGGATTTGATTTCGGTCATACCTGAATGGCCTAGTGGTTTTCTCTACTTTCTTCAATTTAAGTCTGAATTTGGCAATAAGGAGTTCATGGTCTGAGCCCCAGTCACCTCCCAGTCTTGTTTTTGCTGACTGTATAGGGCTTCTTCATCTTTGGTTACAAAGAATAAAATCAGTCTGATTTCAGTGTTGACCAATCTGGTGATGTCCATGTGTAGGGTTATCTCTGTGTTTTGGAAGAGGGTGTTTGCTGTGACCAGTGCGTTCTCTTGGCAGAGCTCTGTCAGCCTCTGCCCCGCTTCATTCTGGGCTCCAAGGGCAAATCTGCCTGTTACTCCAGGTGCCTCTTGACTGCTGTCATGTATGGATGTGAGAGTTGGACCATAAAGAAAGCTGAGTGCTGAAGAATTGATGCTTTTGAACTGTGGTGTTGGAGAAGACTCTTGAGAGTCCCTTGGACTGCAAGGAGGTCCAACCAGTCCATCCTGAAGGAGATCAGTCCTGTGTGTTCATTGGAGGACTGATGCTGTAGCTGAAGCTCTAATACCTTGGCCCCCTGATGTGAAGAATTGACTCATTTGAAAAGACTCTGATGCTGGGAAAGATTGAAGGCAGGAGGAGAAGGGGACGACAGAGGAAGAGATGGTCGGATGGCATCACCGACTCGATGGACATGAGTTGAGTGAACTCTGGGAGTTGGTGACGCACAGGGAAGCCTGGTGTGCTGCAGTCCGTGGGGTCGCAAAGGGTTGGACCCGACAGCGACTGCACTGAACTTGGTCTTCTCTGGTTTCATCAGATTGTTTTTTTGACTGTCAGCACTGCCCTCCGCCCCCCACCAACGGTGCCGTTTCAAACACCGGTTCCTCTGCCAGCGGTTTGACAGTGACTGCCTCCTCTTACACCCCGTGAGAAGTCATTCAGCAGATGTTTATGGAGTGTCTGCTACATGTCAGGGCTGTGCCAGGGGTGGGAGAGAGTCCAGAAAAAGGACCCTGTCCTGGTCATCCTGCAACTCACACTCCAATCATGTGGGAAGGCTGACTTATTTATGTACAAGGTGTGTAGTTTTGGGAAGGCCTGGGGGTGGTGGGCCATGTGACCTGTTAAAAGCACAGACTTGGCTGCAGTGATTTCAGTGATTCCTGCCTGATTGTTCGCTTCTGGAGGCTTCCTTAGCCTTGCGTCAGTCATTCAGTTTATTTATATTTGTTAGTTGGAATATACTTCTAGAAAAGTGGTTCAGTTGGGGATAGTCTGGGGTTTTGAAGCTCGGTATATATTGCCTTCCTTTCGGTGAGTCCCTGCCCCCTGGGTTGGCTCTGGACCTCGCTTTGGCTCTGGCAAGCCCTGGAGTGGAGGTCTTTCGAGCCTGCTTGTTCTGTGTCCTTGAGTAGAACCTGGGAGTGCCCTCAGATGGGTCTTGCCTTTTAGAAACTGACCTGATGCATCTCAGGGCCAGGCCTTGCCCCGCCTCCTATGACACCAGAACCTTAGATCCTTGGAGACCGAGCAGTCAGGCGTGATTTAAGTGGGGTTGACTTGCTTTTTTTTTGTTTTTTGTCTTCATAAGCCTTGTTCATTTACTGTGTGCTCAAAAAAAGTAAAATTAGCAAATGGTTAATATATATTTAAAAATCATAAAATTAGTTTTTTAAGATGTGGAATGTATTAATTACATAGAAAATTTAGGACTTCTCTGGTGGGCTAGTGGATGGGAATCTGCCTGCCAATGCAGAGGACACAGGTTTGATCCCTCGTCCGGAAAGATCCCACATGCTGCAGGGCAGCTAAGCGTGTGAGCTGCAACTACGGAAGCCCGTGCTCTGCGGCAAGAGAAGCCGCTGCAGCAGAAGCCGGTGCGCGGCCATAGGGAGTCGCCTCTGCTGGCTGCAGTTAGAGGGGGCCCTCCCGAGGCACCGAAGACCCAGCACGGCCAAAAACAACTAGCCAGCTAACTAAATGCTTCCCTGGTGGCTCGGACGGGAAAGAATCTGTCTGCAGTGCAGGAGACTCAGGTTCGATTCCAGGGTCGGGAAGACCCCCTGGAGAAGGGAATGGCGACCCACTCCAGTATTCTTGCCTGGAGAATCCCATGGACAGAGGAGCCTGGTGGGCTACAGTCCATGGGGTTGCACAGAGTCAGGCACGACTGAGTGACTGACACTTTTCAAATAAATAAATGAACAAAAATACATTTAAAAAGTTGGGTATCAAGCATCTTGAAATAATTCATAGAATAGGATGAATTAATAAAGTGACTTTCAGCGTGGCTAGGAAGTGTTTCTGTTAGTTGCCAGCGTTACTGCAGAATGCAGGCCCTTTTCCGGGCCTGACCCCTTGGGGCCGGGGGCCTGCTGAGAAGGGGGTGCTCAGGAGTGTTTCTAGGGTTGCATCTCCAGCAGATGGTTCCGAGTGGTGGTCCCCCTCCCCGCTTTGTTTTTTTTTTTTTTTTAATATATTTAGGAGATTAGCAAGTGCTTTTGGAACAGATAGTAGTATTTTGGCATTCATTTTCGTTAAGACTTTTGGAATCCATCATACGGAGCATCTTGACAGAAAGTGGGCTCGCTCTGCAACGAGATGATAAAGAGACGCTTCTGTCAGATATTCTCAGGAGGTGGCAGGAGCTTTTCTAGACATATGCCATGACATTTTAAGAAAATTATATAATTTCCTAAGCCCCCTAAAAGTTCACGAAGTTTGCGAAGTAAGTATGCTTTGCTGAGAGGCAGCCCTAGAATTAGAGCTGCATGTTGAGATGTGGGCTCCCTCTTTCCCTTCACTGGCTGTTTGGCTTTGGGCAGCTCAGTTATCTTCTCAGCGCCTCGTGTTTTCTCACCTGCAAAATGGGGACAATATTTACTTCCTTTGTAGGATTCTTGTAAAGGTTAAAAGAGTATGAGAGCACCTTAAAAATCATTAGGGATACTCAGATGTACGTATGAATATATATGTGCAACAGTTTTTCCAGTAGAAACAAGCATGTTTTACCTTTTTGTTAACTGCCTGCTTATCTGAAATTAGTGTTTGATTCTTAGTCACCACCAGGTTTTTATTTTTAATTTCACGGGGGTATTTTGAGTCTTGATATTTTAGGACTTGGAGAGCTCGTAATAAAAGACATTAATGGAACACAGAGGAGAGTATTATTATCTAAACCTGTGTTGATGACTTTGTGCTTTTAGGTATACCAAGCTTGGCTACGCAGGCAACACAGAGCCACAGTTCATTATCCCTTCATGTAAGTAAAGCTCCACCCTTGGTTTATAAAGGGTTGTGTTTCTCGTAACTGTTCTAAGCATTCTGATTCTGGTTTTCAAGGTATGTTAATTTACTTGCCATCTCCTTTTAGAAGATTGTTCTGGTTCCTGGGGAGTTATTCATCTGGCTGCGGAGAGTTGCTGTTGGCTATAGCTGCCACCTAATTCTCACACCGATCCACCCCCGCCCCACGCACCCCAGTCCTCTGATTTTCTTGTGATTCCGTCCTTTGTCACAGTCACTGGAGTTTCAGCTTGGGGGGGCTTCCCTGGGGGCTCAGTCAGTAAAGAGCCTGCCTGAAGCGCAGGAGACCTGGGTTCGACCCCTGGGTCGGGAAGATCCCCTGGAGAAGGGAATGGCCACCCACTCCAGTATTGTTGCCTGGAGAATCCCTTGGATTGAGGAGCCTGGTGGGCTACAGTCCACGGGGTTGCAAAGAGTCGGACACGACTGAGCGACTTCACTTCCTTTTCACTTTTCAGCTTGGATGGTTGCCTCCTGAATGTAGCCCTTTTTACCTTATTGCACTCATTGGGCCTGTTACTTCCTGAGACATCCTGTCTCCAAATAGAGTCACTCATTCAGTCATACATGTCTGAGCTGCTTACAAGAAGTGTACCTGTTCCATAAGCTTAATTGGTAATTTTAAGTAAGTATAGTTTTGTTAATTTAGCACATTGGTGGATTATCTGTTGTATTACACTGTTCTCTTTATTGAAGGACTTTTTTTTTTTTTAAACTGAGAGGCCCAGTGACTTTTAATGTGTTTGGAAGCGTCCTGTTCTATTTTAGTCGGTAGAGCACGCTAGGGGAAGAAACGTCCTCACCTTTTGGCCAGGGTGCCTCCTGCCCACTCTTTACACACAGTCGTCGCCTCCAGGGCAGAATTCTTCTCTAACTGTGTAACTGCCGGGTTGTTATTTGGAGACTGTTGACTGAAGAGTCAGGTTATGTCAGGTAGGAGTGAGGTTCTGCTTCCTAAATATAGCCCCTCATCAGGTAAGTTGTGCTCTTAGGAATGGTCAGCGGTTCTGGGCTCAGGACATGTGAGTTGCAGGCTCTGGCACTAGCGTGGAGCGCGGCGGGCAGCCCAGCAGAGCCGGGGGAAGGGGCTTCGTCACGAGTATCTTTCACGGGAGACTAAGGTCTTTTTGGCGGAGATGAGTATTCACATCACCAGAAAGTGCACCCAGATTCCTCGAGAAAGCCTCACTCACCTCATTCCAGGTCCGTCCTTGCTGGGTTACTGATCATGCGTTTGATTTTGTAGCTCTCAGTACCTGATCTCTGTGATGGGGCGTCATGATTGGCCTGCCGCATCCTCATCTTAAATTGATGATTTGGTGCATTCATTTGCTAAGGCTGCTGTAACGGAGCACCACAGCCTGGAATTCCTGACAGCAGAAATTAAACGGGTCGCAAGTGGAGGCTCTGAAGTCCCAGATCTAGGCGTAGGCTGGGTTGGTCTCCATGAGGCCTCTCTCCTGCGCTTGCAGGTGGTGCCTCTGACCGTGGTCTCACGGCCGTTTTTTCTGCGAATGGCTGAGCGGGAGGCATCTGGTGTCTCCTCCTTTTCACGTAAGGACACCGGTCCCGTGGCCTTGGGCCCCACCCTTATGACCTCGTGTAGCCTGTTACCTCCTGAGACATCCTGTCTCCAGATGCAGCCACACTGCGGTTGGGGCTTCAACATAGGAGTTTTGAGGGGACACAGTTCAGTTCAGGGCTTCCCTGGTGGCTCAGCAGTAAAGAATCCGCCTGCCGATGCAGCAGACACGGGTTTGATCCCTGGGTTGGAAAGATCCGCTGGAGGAGGAAATGGCACCCCACTCCAGTGTTCTTGTCTGGAGAATCCCATGGACAGAGGAGCCTAGAAAGTTATAGTCTGTGGGGTTGCAAAGAGCCGGACAGGACTGAGTGACTAAATAAAAACAGAATTGGATCATTCCATGCTGAACTGATACATTGGAATTGGGCTTTCTGATTTTTCAGAGCAGGTTAGTTTTCACCTTAAGTGCTGCAGCTCTGAGGCTGACCTTGCACCTTTTGCTTTAATAAGGCTGTCAGCAGCATGCGGTTGGCTGCCCCATTGACCTGTCATCATCAATAGAGAGGGGAGCTGAAGTCAGATATTAGCAGGATTTCAGTGCAGAAGCTCTCTGGTTGGTGCTGTCAGAACAGCAGAGGCAGGAGCTAGTGAGATAAAATTTCAAGGAGGTGGACATAAAGGAAGAGTTCCATCACTGGCTGAATTTGTGGCAAGAGGTGAGAAGGCAGCGTGAGGTGTTTGGGTTGAAGGGAGCGTGGTGAGACAGGTGGAGAGCGGGCCTCAGGTACCCTGGGCAGCTGGCGGGCTGCGCCTCTCAGCCCGGGGAACTGAACTGTTCCTGGTTACAGAGGCTCTGCTCCCACAGTGGAAGTTCAGGGTGCAGGGTGGCTTTCAGAGAGGGAGGGTGGAGTGTGTACCCATGCATGGCTGTGTAGGGATGCCGGAGCAGGGCTTCTCGGCTCTGTGGGTGCAGAGGGGAGGCAGCCCTGATTGTTGTCATCACACCCCAGGCGGAGGGTGGCCGGCGAGCTGGCTGGGTACGTGGAGAATGGCCGGCGCTTGTCACCGCCTGCCGTCGTGAGGAGCTGTGATTTTATTTTGCATCCCAGGAGTCTTCATTTTCCAGAGGCCTTGTCCTGGCCTAGAGAGAGAGGCACGTTGCCCCATCCTGCTTCACTAGGGTGGCCTGCTTGAATCTCATTTATCAGTATTTGATAAATTTGATCAGTGTTCTGTGCAGAATTCGCTTGATTATGTGAAGAAAGGTTTCTCTACCTTTTTTTTTTTACCCCCACGTTGTTGGAAAATGGGGAGCATGATTGAAAAGTTTCAGGCAGACGAGTGTCTGCGTGCTGATCCCACCCGTAGAAGGAGGACGTGGGAGGGTAGGAGGGGTCAGGAGACATGGAGTACCACTTTAGACAGTTGGTGTGTGGAGGGTCAGGCATACAGGTCCCCTAAGCAGCTGGGAAAAGGTGTGATGCTGTGGGGGAAGGTCTAGACTGGAGACGGAGGCAAGAGATGTGTTTATTTTTTGAATGTCTTTAAAACCTTTATTTTGGCAAAAAAAAAAAAAAAAAGAAAAAAGACTATATAACAAAGACCCATTTACCCACCACCCAGAAAGAACAGATGTGAGCACAGTTGCGTTCTGTAAATACATAAACGCAGACGTGCATCAGAGCGAGCGCCAGTCCCTTCTCCTCCTCCAGGCCTCCCCACTGTCCATCCTCTGCTGGATGTTGGCTGTATCCAGTCCAGGCTTCATCCATGTGTCTCAGATGCAGGATGCAGTGACAGTTTTTCGTATTGTTTTGTGAGTTTAAACATTTCCAAAATGATATCATGGGGCAGATAACTTCATTTTTTTTGGGGGGGGGAAATAAACCCCTATGCTTTTTTTCCCCCAAAGATGTATCAGTGTTGCTCTATGCAGATCTAGATGAGAATTCTTAGTACGTGAATCTACAGCATCTGGGCATTTCTGGTTTTCTCTGGTACACAGAATGCTGCAGCGAGTCTCTTATCTGCACGTGCCGGTTTCCCAGGAGTCATAATGAGAAATGGGGTCATGTCATCACTCAGGCGCGCCTCCTCAGCCTCCTCAGTTACTGCCAGATGACTCTCCTGTACTGGCTGGAGCCTGTGCTGACCTCCACGCCCATCGGCAGCGGCAGCAGTTTCTGGTTCTGCACAACCTAACCTTTGAATACCAATTTCTTGTAAATATCTTCTCCTAGTTTAGCACATCTTTTTAAAATTATTATTTATTTTCTTTAAGATACAATTTTAAAGCCTTTAAGGAGAAATTTGAGACACTGTTTTAAGTGTGCTAATTCCCTATGTATCATTTTTTTTTTCGAAATTGATTACCTCAAGCCATCAGTATTTTCCTATGGGATTGACATATGTTTTTATTATAACATTTGTTTAAACAAAGGAAATTTATAATGCAACACATGTGTGATTTAAACACATACAGTTAAATCAAATTAGATTTAAATGAGAAGTTTGAGCTTGGTGGCTCAGTGGTAAAGAAAACACCTGCCAATGTGGGGGACATTTGATCCCTGGGTGGGGAGGGTCCCCTGGAGAAGGAAATGGCAGCCCACTCCAGTCTTCTTGCCTGGGAAATCCCATGGTCAGAGGAGCCTGGTGGGCTACAGTCCAGGGGGGTCGCAAAGAGTTGGGCACGACTTAGCAACTCAACCACACGTAACTTGATATATTCTTTATTCATATTCACAACTAGCACTTAAAGAAATTTCATGTAGTACAGTTTTTCAGCCTTTTTATAATCTGTTTCTATTAAAAGTGCATTTGTATTCCAGTGTCATGAAGATTTTGTGTGTTCTCTTCTAAGGAAATTTTAAGCTTTTTAAAAAATGCGGTGTGGGAGAGAAGTGTGGTTTTCCAAATGGAAGGCCAGTTGTCCCACCACCATTTGCTGCGGAGAGCCTCTTCAGTCGTGCTGAGGCGTCACGTACGGGGGGGGGGGGGGGGAAATACTTCTGGTGTTATTCTGTTTCGTTCCTGCATTTGTTTAGCTCTGTTCCAAATTCGTTTACAAATTGTTGTAAATACTGTTCCTTTGGCCTGTCTCTTTATATCTGGTGGGTCTGGTTCCTCCTCCTTTTTCTTTCTTAAACAGCCTCAGCTGTTCTTGGACCCTTACTGTTTATCAGGCTTCCCTGGGGGCTCAGCTGGTGAAGAATCTGCCTGCAATGCGGGAGACCTGGGTTCACTTCCTGGTTTGGGAAGATGCCCTGGAGAAGGGAAACGCTATCTGCTCCAGTATCTGGCCTGGAGAATTCCATGGACTGTGTAGTCCAAGGGGTCGCAAAGAATCGATCAGACACGACTGAGCGACTTTCACTTTACTCTTTATTAATAAATTTTAGAATCAGTTTAAGTCTGTGAAAAAAAAAATTGTAGATTAATTTGGGGGAAGACTTTGCATTTCAATGCATTGAATTTTCCTATCAATGTATATGGTATATGTATTTTATTATTTATTCCTGTCTCCTGTGTTTTTCAGTATTCACTAAAAGGCCCATACGTAGCTTTTGTTAAATTTATTTTTAGGCACCTTTCTTTATGTTTTCATTGTGAATGTTTTTTGAAATTAAAATGTCTAATTATTGCCAGCATAGTAGGAATGCTGCCAGATTTTTTAAGTCGTTTTTTTAATCAGACAGTCTTGCTGTCTGGTCTTACTTGTTCTGATTGCCTGCAGTTTCTTTTTAAGTTTTCTATGCAAGCTATTGTATTAACTGCGGATAATGGTTATTTTGTCTCTTCCAATCCTAGTACTTCTTTTTTTTTTTTTGCTTGTTCAATAAGTTTATTATTGTCTTATCTGAAAAATCTTGATAGAAAATTGTGGTTTGGTTTAACTCTCAGCAGCTCGTTCCTGAGCTCTAAGGAAGCTTGCCTTCTTCTGAGCTACCCGATCTTTCTTCTGGGCAAGTGACATTTTGGGACGGTTCCTAGTACTTCTTTTTCCCTTGATCTGACTGCACTGGCTAGAACTCCTGTCAGTGACTAGAACTGGGGATGGCAGGTACTTTTGTCTTTTTGAATTTAAAAAGAATGGTTTTGGTGTTTCATGAGTGATTGCTATAGGCTTTTGTGGAAATGCCTTTTCAGGTTAATACAGTGTTCTTGTATTCCCAGTTTACTAAAGAGGTTTTTAAAATTAAAAAAAAATTATGAATGGATGTTGACACTAAGGCTTTTTGTGTATCTGTTGAGACGATTATGTGGTTTTGACATTTAAACTCCTAATATGATGCATTACATTGATATATTTTCTAATGTTGAACAGTGTTTTATCATTCTTGAGATAAACCTTACATGGTTATGAAATATCAAATACATGAATTGTATTTGCAAACATTTATTTGGGATTTTTGTATCAGTTTTCAAAAGTGAGATTAGTCTATAATTTTTTTTTTGGTACTAGTTTTGTCTAGTTTGTGTATCAAAATTATACTGGCTTTAGAAAATGAGTTTGTTAGCTTTCTTTTCTGTCCTTCGGAACAGTTTATGTAAGTTAGGAATTATCCTTTGAAGGTTTAGTAAAATATATGACATTCTTTTGGGAAATACACTGAATATTTTTATTGTTTAAAATTATTGTTGTCTGTTAACTGCTGTAGCAAGGTTTGAAATACTGTGAGAATTACCAGCATGTGACGCAGAGACATGAAGTGAGGAAATGGGGTTGGAAAAGTGGCGCGGTAGGCTTGCTGGACTCAGGGTTGCCCGAAACCAACTGGTGAAAAACTTAACAAAGCAAAGTGCAGTAAAACCAGGTGTGTCTGTATATTATTATGACCGAAGAGAGCTGTAGACAGTGTAGAGCTCAAGTCTTTTTTTTCCTTCCACTGGACCAGTATCTGTCTTTTAGCTGGTGTGTTTAAACAACTTACATTTATATGAATTCCCTGGAGGTCCAGTGGTTAGGACTCCATACTCTCACTGCCAAGGGCCTGGGTTTGATCCCTGGTCAGGGATCTAGGATCCCTTGTGCGATCCTGTGCAGTGCGACCAAAAACAACAACAAAAAGGCCACTTACATTTACTGTGATTATTGATTAGTGCTTTTTATGTTTGTTCGTTCTGTTTTTCGTTTCTTTGTTTTGTTTTACCTAACTTTGTGTGGATCATTTTGAGTGTGTTTTAGAATTTCATGTCGACTTATCTGGGGGTGTTTTCGAGTGCTTCTCTTTGTGGTTTTTTAAAGTGGTTGCTCTAGCTCTTATGTGGGCTTCCCTCGTAGCTCAGTTGGTAAAACTCTGCCTGCAATGCAGTGGGCCCATGTTCGACCCCTGGGTCGAGAAGACCCCCTGGAGGAGGAAATGGCAACCCACTCCAGTGTTCTTGCCTGGAGAATCCCAGGGACAGAGGAGACAGGCAGGCTGCAGTCCATAGGATCTCAAGAGTCGGATACGACTTAGCGACGAAACCACCACCTAGCTCTTATGTATACACAGCTTTTCTTAGCCTGCTTGTGTTAACATTTACTAGTTTCAGTGACATGTAGAAGCTTTATCTACTATAAAGATAGGTCTCTTTACCCTTCCCACTTTCTGTTATAATTAAGATTTTACATTGAGAAACACATCAGCATTAACAATTTTGCTCCAGCTGTCAAGCACTATGTAGCAAACACAAGAAGAGGAGGAAAGTGATCGTAATTGCCCATATTTTCACTCTTTTATTGTTCTTCTTGGTGTCCCAGGATTCCTTCTTTTATCATTTCTCCTCCTTGTATAGAGACCTTTGTTTAGCCATTCTTTTAGAGTAGATATGTTAGTGACAAATTGTGTTAGTTTTTGTTCATCTGAGAATGTCTTGATTTGCTCTTCACCTTTGAAGGAAATTTTTCCTGAATATAGAATTCTTAGTGGACATTTCTCTCAGCAGTTGGAAATATGCAGTTTCCTTTTGGGCTCCCTGATTTCTGATGGCAGATTTGCTGGAGGTCTTCAGAATTTTCTGTTTGGTCTTTAGTCTTTAGATGTTTGACTATAATGTTTCTAGGTGTGGATTTCTGTGGGTTTATCCTATTTGGAGTTTACTCAGCCTTAATCTGTAGATTTCTTTCTTTCCTTTTTTTTGGGGGTCAGATTTGACAAATTTTTTAACATTGGTTTCTTTGGATGGTTTTTCAGCCCTCCTCCCTTTCTCCTGTTGTCTGGGACTCGGGATATGTGAATGTTACATCTGCCTTTGTCCAGTCCACATGTCCAGAAGGCCCTGCTCAGTTGTTTTTCAGAGTGTTTTCTCTCCGTTGTTCAGATTGGGTAATTCCTGTTGTTACGTTTTCAGGTTCATTGGTTCATTCCCCGTCCTTTTCTTCTTCCAGGCCAATAGTGAGGTTTTATTTCAGGTACTGTTTTTATTTGGCTCTAACATTTCTGTGTGGTTTTGTCTTTATATCTTCTGTCTTTGCTGTGACCTTCTTTTCTTTTTTGTTTCAGATGTGTTTGTATTGGCTCATTGAAATGTTCTGTGATGGCTCCTAAAATCCTGTTTGCTAATTCTTTTGTCTGTGTCATCTCAGTGTTGGCATTATTGGTCATCTTTTCTTTTTTCACTTGAGATATTCCTGGTTCCTGCTATGATGAGAGGTTTTTTTTTTTTTTTTTATTGAAACCTGCACATTTTGGTTATTATATTATGAGATTCCAGATCTTACTTAACTCTTAGATTTTAGCAAGTCATTTCTGGTGTCGCTTCAAGCAGGAAGAGGGGGATACCCCTGTTAATGCTGGTTTAGGGTTGACATTCAGGTTTTCCTCTTGGGCTGTGTCATTTGGGGAGGGGTTGCATGCTATCACTGAATGTGGGCAGGAGCTCCCCCCCCCCCCCCCCCCCCCCCCCCCCCCCCCCCCCCCCC
>CM035270.1:108057576-108169405 GCA_020226075.1 Hydropotes inermis
CCCCCCCCCCCCCCCCCCCCCCCCCCGCCGCCAGGCCTCTGCAGGTACCATGCTCTGGGAGGGCGGGGGGTGGCAATGCTGACTTTCCACTAGGCTTCCTCTGATGGATCCCCAGTCTGAGCCGGAAGGGTGGGGAGAGTCCTGCCTCCCGTGTGGTGTCTGCACTGTGTGCGGGGGTTTGTTTTTTTGTTTTTTTGTCACGTTTGACTGGAGTCTGGGAGTGGTATGTTTCCGCTGCCCCTTTCATCTTCTTTGGCAGTTTTGTTTGTTCCCATCGGTGTTTCTGGGTCGTTGGCTTCCCGGGCAGCCAGTGTGTCTATGGGACAGAGGAGACCCAGGAAGTCACCCCTGTCTTGGACCTTGGGTCCTGGGGTCCCCAGCCAATCTGCCGCTTCACCCCTCAGCATTTTTATGTTTCTCTCAAACATAAAGTCCAGTCATTGCAGCAGTGCTTAGGGAGAGGAGTAAAGTGTGAGTAGGGAAAAGTCTATTTACTCCATCTTTCCAGAAGCAGAACTCCAAGTTTAATGAATCTTGGATGCTTTTGAACTGTGGTGTTGGAGAAGACTCTTGACAGTCCCTTGGACTGCAAGGAGATCCAACCAGTCCATCCTAAAGGAAATCAGTCCTGAATATTCACTGGAAGGACTGATGCTGAAGTTGAAGCTCCAATACTTTTTCCACCTGATGTGAAGAACTGACTCATTGGAAAAGAGCTTGATGCTGGGAAAGATTGAAGGCAGGAGGAGAACGGATGACACAGGGTGAGATGGTTGGATGGCATCACCCACTTGATGGACATGAGTTTGAGTTAGAGCCAGGAGTTGGTGATGGACAGGGAGGCCTGGTGTGCTGCAGTCCATGGGGTCACAAAGAGCTGGACATGACTGAGCAACTGAACTGAACTGAACTGGATAGGCAATATAGTCATCTGACATACACATGAAATGGAATTAAAAACGTCCAGAGGAAATTCACCTTCTCCCGCCCACTGCCCTCTGAGATGGGCAGCTAATGACTCTGGTTTCTTGTGCTTCCTTCCCGAGGTAACCCTACGTGTGCCAGCAAATATTAATATTCACAGACATGTTTGTACCTAAGTGGTGGCATTCCACAGACACTATTTTTCACCTTGCCTTTTTTTGTTCTCATGATCTTAGTGAACCTTGTGGATTAACACATGGAGGACGTTTGGTTCTTTTTCACAACCTCACGGTTTTACATTGCATGGAGATGCCACATGCATGTAACCAGCTGAAATGTCTAGGTGTTGATCCTGTTATCTGTTATATTTAGTGTCCTACCATCTCAGTGTTCTCCGCACACTTCTTGTCTCTCTGTTTACACCTGAGTCAGGGTCCTGTAGTGAGCTTTGGTGTGCTGGAGAAAGCTGTGGCTTACTTAGATCTGTGTTCTGTGATGAGTCACGTATATATACTCCAAGGACACTCAGAGTTGCTTACTGATAGCTACTCTTCCAGACGCTTCTCTCCATCATGTTCACAAGGACTATTTGGACCACATCTTGCTTTGCATAGGGATGGACAAAAGATTTGGAATATAAGCTCTGTATACCTACCTTTCCTCTCTTTCATGACTTCAGTTACTTCTGTATAACAGTTAAAAGAAGCACACTTTATGGTTTTGTTGTTGTTGCTAAGAGCCACTAAGACATCAGATGTCTGTGATTTGGGGTCAGAGTACTTGCATGTAGCTTTTGGGGGGGATAAGACTTACTTTGTTGTTGTGTAAATTTTTGAGTGCGGTGGCTTCATTCCCACTAAATTTAGCATGTTTTTCTTTAAGGTGGTGATTTTTCTTTTGGTTAGATATATTACCCATGGTGTCATGAATTGAAGACTCTTTCTGCCTTTGTATGCCTGCAGGCTTTGATGCTGACTTGGTGGTGGAAATCTAGGTTCAGGCTTAGTTGCATGTTTTTCTTTAAGGTGGTGATTTTGCTTTGGTTAGATATATTGCCCATGATGTCATGAATTGAAGACTGTTTCTGCCGCTGTGTGTCTGCGGTCTGATGCTGACTTGGCGGTGGGTTCTGGGTGCAGGCTCGGTTGAGCTTGTCGCCGGCTCGGCCGCCCTGGAGGCACTCTGAGGTCTGCAGGGCTTTCGCGGGGCCCTGTGGAACGCCGCCGGGGCCCAGGTCATGGTGTGTCCGTGTGCCGTGCAGTGCTGCGCCCCGTGTTCACAGGCGGGCTGTTGGTTTCTGCAGGTGCCTCCTCAGCGTTGGCCCTCTGGACTCTTCTGGCCCCTTTCTCAGCCTCGCGGCCCGGGCGGGCTCACTGCTTCTCACCCAGATGCCTTCTCCAGCTTGGTGCCCAGCGTGTCCTGCAGGAAGCTCTGGTCCTTCAGATGTGCGCCACCGTTTGGAGCCTGAAAGCGTCGAGGCTGAAAATGTGGCAGTGGGTTGGAGTGAGAATAGGAGGCCGGCAGAGTGACTTCTGTCCTCTTTTTTTTCTGCTTTTGAGGCTGTTACTTCAAGATGCCTTTCTGAGGAAGAGGATTAAAATTCACTCCTGTAGCTTTGTTGCTATTCTTCATTTGTGAATAAATTGGGGATTTCAGATAATCTACATTTAACAAGTGATTACCAGTTTGTTTTGGAATAAATTTGATGAAGAGGAGTTTATAGGAATTCAGAATGTAACCAGGGGCTAGGAATTGAAATGGAAAATTGAATCTTTGTGAGGCTTTCCATATTAGATGTTGAATTCTGGAGTTAAGTTTTACATGATTATTTACTATCAAGTATATTTCTAAATATCAAGGTTAAGCTCTTATTAAAATATTTCCAAAAAGTCATGAATATTTTTACATAGTACAGTTGTTTCATTATTGTACTTTTCTTTTGTCAGATATTAGCAAACTCTTGGTTTTTCTTTTAATGAGAAGTCAGGTTTTTTTGGTAACAATACTAAAAATGTATTTTAAATCTGACATAGAGCTTTATGAATATGACTTGAGAGCATATAGTCATTTTTCAGTTTACTCCTTAAAATATTTTAAATTTTGTCTCTTTCTATGTTGTATTTTAAAATTTGGAACCTATTTGGTAGTCCATGGGCATTTCATTTACTATCTTGAGGGATTTTTTTTCAGATGAAACTGGGAAATTTAATAAACAGCTTTTGTCAGCTTTGAAAGTAGATCAGCCAAGTTCTTTTGTGCCTTGCTGAAAATAATACTGGGACATAACAACTTGTTTCTCTATTATTTTATGTACTCCTCGATAAGAGTCTTTTCTGTGAGCACACTTGACCCCAAATAAAACCCTAATGTTGAAATTTTACTTATACATGCATAGGGATTATGTCATCCTTTCTTGATCATTGGAAGGAATGTGTGTGGTGATGGACGCTTTGTGCTGTTTTCCCTCAGGTATCGCCATCAGGGAGTCGGCAAAGGTGGTGGACCAAGCCCAGAGGAGGGTGCTGAGGGGAGTTGACGACCTGGACTTCTTCATCGGGGACGAAGCCATAGATAAACCCACATATGCCACCAAGGTAAACCCCTCTGTGAGCACACAGACGCCACCAGGGCAAACCCCTCTGTGAGTGCACAGACGCCACCAGGGCAAACCCCTCTGTGAGCGCACAGATGCCACCAGGGCAAACCCCTCTGTGAGCGCACAGACGCCACCAGGGCAAACCCCTCTGTAAGAGTGCCGCCGGGAAAGGGCAGCAGGACAGGGGATGCGAAGGGGTGCTTTGTGTGGAGATGGTGCTTGTGAGCAGTGGAGTGCATTTTACTCTTCTGTTGGAAAAGAGGGTTTTGTTGTTGGTTTGACTCGGGTGTTTTTGATGTGGGCGAGCAAGTGAACTCACACAGATGCAGAACTGACTCGGGATGCTGGACTACGTAGGAAGCAAGGTCTATCCCCATGGGATATTGCAGGTTGACTAAATAACTGGCCAGATGTGAAAGCTGTAGATTGATCAGTTGAAAAAGAAGCACTAAAATTATTTACCCAGATATTTGTTCTAAAAAACCCCTACAAACTTCACAGATCAAATGGTGTGGTGGGTTAGCTGTACTTTTCCATCTGTTGCCTGTCACGTTGTTAAGACGATTCTTTGTGCTTAGAAATGGCTGGAGTAGTACCCCAATATTCATCGCAGCACTGTTTATAACAGCCAGGACATGGAAGCAACCTAGATGCCCATCAGCAGACGAATGGATAAGGAAGCTGTGGTACATACACACCATGGAATATTACTCAGCCATTACAAAGAATTCATTTGAATCAGTTCTAATGAGGTGGATGAAACTGGAGCCCATTATACAGAGTGAAGTAAGCCAGAAAGATAAAGACCATTACAGCATACTAACACATATATATGGAATTTAGAAAGATGGCAACGATTACCCTTTATGCAAAACAGAAAAAGAGACACAGATGTACAGAACAGACTTTGGGACTCTGTGGGAGAAGGCGAGGGTGGGATGTTCTGAGAGAACAGCATTGAAACAAGTATACTATCAAGGGTGAAACAGACCACCAGCCCAGGTTGGATGCATGAGACAAATGCTCAGGGCTGGTGCACTGGGAAGACCCAGAGGGATGGGATGGGGAGGGAGGTGGGAGGGGGGATCGGGATGGGGAACACATGTAAATCCATGGCTGATTCATGTCAGTGTATGACAAAAACCACTACAATATTGTAAAGTGATTAGCCTCCAACTAATAAAAATAAATGGAAAAAAAAAAGAAATGGCTGGAGTAGAGTATAAACAATGAGCTAATACAATCTTTCTGGTAAAATGCTTGTTACTTCTTTATGTAAATTAACATTCTCTCCATGCAAAGGGCCTATGTTCTCTAATAACTGGGTCTCTTACATCTCTCCTGGGCCAGTGCCATTATTAAACTGTTGCTCTTACTACTATGAACTTGATCTTGACGTGGTTTGGTTTCTCTTGCTTTAGTGGCCAATAAGACATGGAATAATTGAAGACTGGGATCTGATGGAGAGGTTCATGGAACAAGTGATTTTTAAATATCTTCGAGCTGAACCTGAGGATCATTATTTTTTAATGGTGAGTGACTGGAACTAAGAGGAATATGTCCCTGTAAATTCCAGGTTGCTTAGATTTTAAATCCAAGTTTCATTCTTCTCTGGGGAGCTTTAAATTCCTGCTGAAGCTGTTTGTATGAATCGGGGTACTTTTTGGGTAAATGACAGAAGGGTCAGCAAAAATGTCTAGAATCAAAAGGGGCTCATTGTCTCAAAATGGGAAGGCCAGATCGAGGCCGCTCCAGGGCCGGTTATTTCAGCAGCTCAGAGACGGGAGGCGGCGGCCGGCCTAAGGCAGGAGTTCGGCCTCTCCGGTTGGTTCCCCTCGGGCCGGGACGGTGGCCCAAGCTCCTGTACCACCTCTTGGTGTGTTGGCTTTCAGACATAGAAGTGCTTCCTAAGAATGAAGAATCCCTTCCCAGAAACCTTCCTGGTAGATTTGTGCCATCCATCCATCCATGCTTAACCTGGTCCCTTGCAAGGGGAGTGCAGTGACCTTCACAGGTGTGGGTTAACCAAGATTCTCCCTGGGGCTGATTAGGGGACCACGTCTGATCACCTGGCCCAGGAGGGCAGGTACGTAAATGGGCCTCCAGTGGCACCGAAAATGGAAATGGGGGAGGAATGGATTTGGGTGGGAAGCCAGCTGTGTACTCAGATGTCCTTCTGAAGTAAACGTACGACTATGATTTTGCTTCTTATATGGGAGGAAACTGAGTCAAGATGTTACTTTACCAGGATTTAAATTTTACTCTAAAATAAAATCGAGCTGAGTTCTGGGCCCTGATGGTGTGGTACTTAATTGATCTTGTTCAAACAAGATGAAACATGACAGAGAAATGAAAAGAAATCTCTCGTTATGGAATCTTTCCCAGTTGTTCTCCTCAACATCACATGTCCCCTTCCATGAAATGTTCTTTTTAAGTTAAAATTAATTGCACATAGAAAACACGTGCTTTATGGAGAGCAATTGCATGCAACATAAGTTGCGCATTAAAACCTACATAATTTAGCTTTGGATTTTTTCCATGCAAGTACATTGTCAAACGGTTCCTGGTCTAATTATATAGTTCTCGCTAATGTTAAATGTGGAATGTTCTTTAGAATTATCTGGCTTAAAATACATTAACTACAAAGACTATTATGATAGTTGATGAAGTCTGTATATTTAATATCTGTTAGAGCAAGTCCTTGAAGGCGCTCTGATCTTTTTTTCTGGCTATGTCACCACAACTAGGAATTGTCGAGGGTGAGTAGCATGTTTTACTGGCCATGTGTATTTTCTCTCCTGTGCATCTACAGTGGTTTATGTAAAAGAATTGGAGCCAGGAAGCTGACAGTGTGTCTGAGTGGCTTTATCTTTACAGCCAGAGCAAACCGCAGATTGCCACCTGCCACATTTGGCGTTTCCCCTCCTCTTGCACATCACGTAACTGCCTACCTGCTGGACAGGACTTTAGGGGAGGTGCCGCCCAGCAGCTTCCTTCTGTCTGCCCCGGCTTCCCTGCCAGAGGTCCCTTCTCCCTCCACTCAGGGGATGCCTGCTCTCAGCCTGCGGGGTAGATGCACACCGCTAGGACATAGCCTGCAGGAGACGGTTCCTACAAGAAACTTTTTCTGCTTGAGCCTGCGTTAGCCTGGGAAGTGCTCGTGGTAAAGAACCCGCCCGCCAGCAAGGAGACTCAGGACATGCAAGGTCGATCCCAGAGTCAGGAAGATCCCCTGGAGGAGAAATCGGCAACCTGGCAACCCACTCCTGTATTCTTGCCTGGGAAATGCCACGGACAGAGGAGCCTGGTGGGCTACAGTCCATGGAGTCACAAAGAGACACGACTGAGCACGCACACACGCACAAGATAAACCACGTTCTTAGAAGAAATGGGAGGTGTTTCATATGAATATGGAACAGTTCATTGGCCAAAAATGAACATTCAAAAATAATCCGGTTTATTAAAGGTCAGAAAATACTGTGTTCCGCGTATTGTGCCTTGAACTTTCCAGATCAGTTCGTTGCACAGTGTGACTGAGGAGGTAACGAGAAGGTACACGTCTTTCAGGTTTATGCCCCCGTCCTCTCCGTTAATGGGGAAGTTCCGGGGGGTGAAGCTGGTGTAGAGAGATGTATGGTCAAGTCTGAAAGTCAGCTGAAGACATTTACAAAACTGTGGCATCAGATGAGGGCTTCTTGGGATAAGAGAAGCCAGTGGGGTTAAATAAAAGGTCCTCAGTCACCCCCCAAATTGTTCTTTCTGGTTGCGGTGACCAGATGTCTGGACAGCATAAGAATGATCTCATCACGGCTCATGTTTTTGAAAACATTTCAGAGACTCAGCTCCTATTGGTCGTGTGGATTGAGCAGACAGCAAATGGGAGTCCTGCCCTTTTTTCCCAACACTGATTTTCCCAGAGCTCAAAACAGAGTCGCGTGTGTTAGAACCTTGGGGTGCTCTTGAGTGGGAATTGAGTTGTCACGTTAGAGTGATTTGCAGACTTTTTGAATGTTCATCGAGGAGGAGCATGCAGCAGGAATGCCCGAGAAGCAGGAGCAGCAGGAAAGATGGACATGCCAGCTCAGGGGACCGCCCTTCCTTTGTGTTTTTCTTCCCCGGGGGCCTCAGTGGCCCGGGTGATGCCTGCCCCCATGGGTGAAGGCGCGTGTCTCTACTCAGTTCTGACTGCTAATGTCCCCCTGAGACACCTCACAGACACACCCAGAAGTGATGCTGTACCAGCTCTCCAGCGTCCCTCACGCTGCCCGTGACCGTGTGTGTCCTGACCCTCCATGGTGGTTCCCTTCCTGACTCTTCAGAGTGATGTGGACCCACTCTGTCCAGCGTGGTGGTCATCGGCCAGAGTGGAGGTGGACGGCCCCGGGTTCGCGCGGTCTCACTCCGACCATGTGCTTTCCACCTTCCAGCACCTTGTCATCTCCTCTCCTGTTCTCCCCGCCTGGAGGATTTATACTTTTAAAAAGGTTTCTTCACTGCAGTTATAGAGAGTCTTGGGGGTGGAGCAATATTAGGCCCATGTGTTCAGTTAGCTGTCTTCATCCAGAAATGTGGATTGGTTTTATGGTACTGATTAATTCGTTCATTTTAAATTAATGCCAGATGCTGTGTCACCATTATTAATGAATAAAAATGTGTGTGTAACTTGTGTTCATGTGACATTTTAATCATGTTTCAGTATTAAAAAAATAAGAATTTGATATCTCCAGTTTAGATCTCATAATAAATAATGGTTTGGGAAAGCTTCATTTAGATTGGTGTCCTAAAAGGAACAGTTACAAGTGGTAGACATAAAGGAAATGGAGGATTGAGAAAAAATGGATTTATTATTATGGTTTTCAGAACCCATGAGAATTTGCCCTTAATAATGCTGAATTTAATTTGGGAACCAGGAGAACCTAATTATATTGAAAACATTCCCTTAAATGGAAGTATACCGATTTTAAGGTAAATTCTTCCCAGATGGTGAATTGTTTGGTAGCAAGTAATTAGTAAAATGCAGTGGTGTAAGCAAGTTAAGGGTTCTGTTTTTCTTAAATACATTTGTAGTAGGCAAGGCAGCTTCCTTGTGTCCTTAGAGACCTGTTTAGCACGTGGCTCCCATTCAAAGGTTACTTTATGATCACAGGTTCGCTGCTGCAGCTCCGGTCATCACCTCTGCATTCCAGGAAGGCGTTAAGGGCAGCAGAAGGGATTCTGCTACTTGAGTCTCCCTTCAGCCTTGTAAGGAGCTCTCCCGGAAGCCACATCCACCAGCTTTAGCTGCTTGTTGGTCAGAACCTACTCACTTAGCCATCCCTGTCCAGAAAGAAGTTTGGGAAATACTTTTCCTCTGGGCCCATGATTGATCAGTGGTCCGTCATTAAAGCAGAAGGGAGACTAGGTGCTGGGTAGCGAACTCACAGTGCCTGCTGTAATGATGTGACTGTGGGCATGAAGACAGTGGCAAGACAAGATCCCATTCAGGGTCTTAACACTCTGGCCGGGTGTGGAGAGGTCGCCTGTGCTGGGAGCCAGCAGGCCACTTCCTCAGCTTTGCTCGCCGCCCAGCCTCTGTGAGCCTTTTTTTTTGTGTCTGGATAAATACATCAGACAGCTGTGCTGGGCATTTTTGTGCAACTTTGCACACAAGCTGTAACCCCAGATTTCACAACACTTGTAAAGATTTTTCAGTATAGGACTGTAAGTGTGAGTTAGAAAATTTGGAAGATATCTGGGACTTTTCACACCCCTATGTCATTAACATACATTTTAATATTTAGCATATCTTCATTTAATCTTTTCACTGTGTTTTTATATGTTTTTGCATCAATATTGTGTTTTCCATCCCTGTCCCCCCATGAGAGGAGAGGTTTTTGTAATCCTCATTTTAGTGGCTATATAATCCTCTATCCAGTGAATATTTCCTGTCTGTTTAGCACTTCCACTATTTTTAGATGTTTACTTTTGCTTCCAATTTCTTGGTTTTATAAGAAGTAATATGAAGTAATCTTTGCATAGTTTTTTCTATATTTAGAACACTTTTTATGTTAAAAACATAAAAGTTATGTATTAATATGATTTTGGGGTCCAGAAGTATTAATAATTTTGAATCTTTAGTGTACCATTTCCTACTGAAATGGTACAAGAAACCACATTATTTGAACTCTTGTCAGAATTGGGTTAATATTTTTGACTATTTGCCATTACTTTCCGTTTTTAATCACTTGGACCTTAAACCTTTTTTCGTGTGTTAGTTGTCCTTCCTCTTTTGTGAATTGCCTGTTCATGCCCTGTGCTGTGTTTTTACGTCTCAGTGTTCTATTACTTTTCCTATTGCTGTGATTTCTGTGAAATTTTTTTTTTAACCTAAAAGTTTTTTTTTAATGTGTTAGTCACTCAATCGCATCCAACTCTTTGTGACCCCACGTAGCAGCCCACCATGTACCAGCCTACCAGGCTCCTCCATCCATGCGATTCTCCAGGCAAGAGAATACCGGAGTAGGTAGCCATTCCCTTCTCTGGGGATCTGCCCAACCCAGGGATTGAACCCAGATCTCCTGCACTGCAGGCGATTCTCCACTGTCTGAGCCACCAGGGAAGAAAGATTTTGGCATCTGGTCCTATTACTTCATGATGACCAAATGGGGAAAAAGTGGAAACAGTAACAGATTTTATTTCTTGGGTTCCACAGTCACTGTGGATGGTGACTGTAGCCATGAAATTAAAAGATGCTTGCTCCTTGGAAGAAAAGCTATGACAAACCTAGAGAGCATATTAAAAAGCAGAGACATCATTTTGCTGACAAAGGTCAGTCTAATCAAAGCTATGGTTTTTCCAGTAGTCGTGTACAGATGTGAGAAGGGGAACATAAAGAAGGCTGAACACCAAAGAGTTGCTGCTTCTGAACTGTGGTGCTGGAGAAGACTCTTGAGAGTCTCTTGAAATGCAAGGAGATCCAACCAGTCCATCCTAAAGGAAATCAACCCTGGTTATTCATCGGAAGGACTAATGCTGAAGCTGAAGCTCTAATACTTTGGGCACCTGATGCAACTCATTGGAAAAGACTGATGCTGGGAAAGATTGAAGGCAGGAGGAGAAGGGGATGACAGAGGATGAGATGGTCGGATGGCATCACTGACTCAGTGGACATGAGTTAGAGTAAGCTCCAGGGAGGCCTGACTTGCTGCAGTCCATGGAGTCACAAAGATTTGGATATGACTGATAGACTGAACAACAAAAGTTTCTTTTGTGGTAAAGTGTACATCCTGTAAACTTTACCATTTTAACCATTTGAACATCCAGTTTGGTGAATGGAGCACACTGACATTGCTGTACAGCTGTTACCACCATGCACCTCCAGGACTTGTTCATCCTCCAGACTGGCACTCTGACCCCGTTAAAGAATAACCCCCCCTTTCCCTCCCCTGCTCCCCCCAATGCTACTTTCTGTCTCTGCGACTGCAGCTGTTCCAGGCCCTCATACAAGCAGACTTGAACAGTATTTGTCCTTTCATGACTGGCTTGTTTCACTTAGTATAATGTCTTCAGGGTTCAGCCACATTGTAGTGTATCAGAACTTCCATCCTTTTTAGGGCTGATAAGTATTCTGTTGTATGTATGTACCACATTTTGTTTATACTGTGGACTCTTCAGCTGTGTAATAGGTAGCAACCTTTTGTTAAGAGCACATACTTGTTTTTATCATTTTTTTCCCCTTTGCACACTAGGTTTTTGAACATATACACCTGTGAATTTTTATGTAGTAAGCCTATTCCCCTTTGATGTTGACAGGTAGTTTTCATCCATCTGGGATTTATTTGGAGCACCAGTTGATGCTGAACTCAAACCTGGGAAGAATCCAGGGGCCTGGCTTCATCTGTTTTCTTGCTGAGAACGTCTTCTATAGGCTCAGTTTTTGCTCCAAACCAAACAGGCAGCTCTTGGCCGGGAGACGAGAAACACTCCCTGTTGGCATGCACACTTTCATGCTGTTTTTGTCTTCTCTTGATCCTTTTTCCCCTGTACTTAGTTCAAATGCTTTGTTTATAAAGTGTACTTACTAAGGTGCTTGCATTCCTCTTCAAGGTGAGAAAAGATTTTGCAGATCTCTGTAGTTAATACATATAATTTCTTCTGCTGTGAGCTGTGTTATTGATAGTATAGCTGACATTTACCCAGCACCTGCTATGTGCCTTGCCCCTCCCCCATGTATTTACCCAGTTATTTAACCCCACCAACAACCGTGTTTTTCAGGTTGATAGGAAGTACTTTAAGGAGATATTTGGTAGCCAGTACAGTTGAAACCTGCAGCTATTAGTCATGTGCTTTAAATGAAAGAAATCTAAAATAGTAGTCGTAACACTGTGCTAACTATGTGCTGGGTTTTTTTTTTTTTTTTTTTTTTTTAAGGGAGTAACAGGTTTAATCTCAACACCTTGAGATTGGCACGTTAAAATAAGTTGCATGTTGTTGGGTGACTTTTAAATCCCTTATTTACAGTCTGCTTTTGATGACTCTATTATTTCTTCCTTAAGATTGCTGTTCTCTCTCTCATCCGGGGAATATATTGATTCTAGTTGCAGTAATTAAAACTTGTTTGGGGCACTGTGTGAGCTTTGCCTTAGTTGCTACACAGGAGTCTGAACTAAAGCCCCCCCGTCGGCAGCCAGGCTGACTTGTTTGGAGAGAGAGCACACAGCACGGAGTCAGAAGGTGCAGAGGACGTCCGGTCCGCGGGGTCTCCTCGGCTCAGTGCTGCCGCCCGGGTCTGCGTCCCGAGAGGGCGCGTTCCCGAGGGGGCGGGCGTTCCCGAGAGGGGGCGTTCCCGAGGGGGCGCGTTCCCGAGAGAGCACATTCCTGAGGGGGCGCGTTCCCGAGAGGGGGCGTTCCCGAGGGGGCGCGTTCCCGAGAGAGCACATTCCTGAGGGGGCGCGTTCCCGAGAGGGCGCGTTCCCGAGAGAGGGCGCGTTCCCGAGAGGGCGCGTTCCCAGACAGCGCGTTCCGAGAGGACCCCGCCTTTCAGGCGTGGGAACTGCGCAGGAGCGTGGTTTGTAGCGTGGTAAGGAGAGAGACACACAGCTCGGCTTTTATTTTAAGCCCGGTGATGCGAAGCGTGTGGAGATGTGCCTCTAACCGTGTGTAAGTGTTCAGTCTAGTCCGGCGGTGTTTCCCGTGTTCACCTCGTGCTGCGACGGGCCTCTGGGACGTCCCCATCTCACACTCTGACTCTGCCCTTCAGGCAGCTCCCGTTCCTCTCCACCACACACCTTGTTTTATTTTGTTTTGAAGTTGTTGACACAGAAGAACACCTAGGAGTGTTCGTTTAACAGCTTATTCGAGAGGGTGTTTCATATCAGCGCCCTAGAGCCCATCCTTTCTGACTGCTGCGGAAGGCTGTGTTTGCGGCCGAGGCGTCAGTCGTTACCTCAGTTCCCAGTGGTGGGCATTCAGGATTTTTTCGATCTTAGAAACGGCGCCTCTCTGAGGCACTCTTTGCTTTTTGCCCGGACAGGGTCACGTGCTTTTGTTTCGTGGTCTCAGCCAAGAGGCCGTGTTGCCGGCGGGCGTGTTCCTCACCGCGACTTGCTGGCGCTCTGGGTGACAGTATCCCACACGGGCCAGGCGCCGCCCGTCAGGCTGCCCTGAGGCCAGGCTGCCCTGAGGCCAGCGCTGCCTGCACAGAGACGAGGGCGCTCTCCGAAGCCGGGGCGTCGAAGGCGGCGGCGGGCCGCGGCGCTCCTCTCGCCGGGCTGCGGCGGCCGGCGCAGCTGTTTTGCTGCCCGCTGTGGTTCCTGGTTTTGATGGGTTTTGTTTGTGTACTCATGTTTGAAAACTCAGCTTTGATTTTTCTCTTCCATTTATATTGGGTGAGTTCTTCCGATAACTCAATAATTTTTAAAAATTGTTTTAGTTACTTTTATCTGTACAGTTTAAAATATTTTCAAAGACTTCAAAAAATAAAAATTTTGTTACACTTCAGAAAGTTTAAAAAAAATCTTTATGGATTACTTCCATATACTCTTTCTTCCTCCAGCTCCCTCTGTTAACATCTTTCATAACCGCAGTGTAATTATCAACATTGATGTGATGCTGCTAACTCATCCACAATCCAGATTTGGACTTTTCTGGTATTCCCCTTTTTTTGTCCCAAGACTCAGTATTTAACACTTTTTTGAATGGAGTTATACTCTTGCCTATTTATCTGTAGGGTGACTAGGTTGTTACATTTCCACATTTTCTTACCTCCTCTTCCTTTCCTCTGTCACCTGCTTTGGACTGGTTGTTACTAAACTCTGGGCTTCCCTGGTGGCTCAGAGGGTAAAGAACTGCCTGCCATACAGGAGACCGGGGTTCGATCCCTGGGTCAGGAAGATCCCCTGGAAAAGGGAACAGCACCCCACTCCAGTATTCCTGCCTGGAGAATTCCACAGATGGAGGAGCCAGGCTGTAGCTCATGAGGTTGCAAGGAGTTAAGACACGACTGAGTAGCACTTCCGGTAAACATTCTAATATTTACATCTATAACGTTATGTACACTAATGTATGTGATACTCTATCAGTAAAACAATTATCTTTTGATTCCATGATACAAGGGTATCAATGTCTTTATTCTTTCCTCCTTTCCATGTATACCTCTCAACTCAATAGTGGTTCTACTGTGTTAATTTACAGTGTTTACATTCTGTTCTATTGCTATGAGAAAAATCTTTATTTCTACATCTTAAATGGATTAATTGCTCACTGTGAGTCATTGGCTGTACTTTGTGCATTTTTATTGTTTGGCTGAAGCTTATCTCCTAATAGTTAATTCAGGAAAGCTTCATAGGAATGAGATTCTCCCAGGTTCTTATATGTTTAAAAGTGAAAGTTGCTCAGTTGTGTCCAATTCTTTGTGACCCCATGGACCATGCAGTCCATGGAATTCTCCAGGCCAGAATACTGGAACCTCTCCCTTCTCCAGGGGATCTTCCCAACCCAGGGATCCTGCAGGTTCTTAACCAGCGGAGCTGTCAGGGAAGATTTGTTTTTGCAACGCCATTGGCTGGCAGTGTGGCCACCCCCTGTAAGTGGCCCAGTGGTGCACGTGAGTCTGTGCTGATGGCCGAGACTGGCTGTACTCGTCTGCTTTAAGGGTGTTTTGGTGTGCTCGAACGTTTGTTGTTGTTCAGTCACTAAGTCGTGTCTGACTCTTTGCAACCCCTTGGACTGCAGCTCGCCAGGCTTCCCTGTCCTTCACTATCTCCTGGAGTTTGCTTAAACTCATGTCCATAGAGTCGGTGTTGCCATCCAATCACCTCATCCTCTGTCACCCTCTTCTCCTCCTGCCCGCAATCTTTCCCAGCATCACGATCTTTTCCAGTGAGTTGGCTCTTCTCATCAGGTGGCCAGAGTATCTGGAGCTGTTTTTCCACTCTTCCCCAGTATCATACTGGATACCTTTCGACCTGGGGCGGGGGGGTCCATCATCTGATGCCCTATCTTTTTGCCTTTTCATACTATTCATGAGGTTCTCCTGGCAGGAATGCTGGAGTAGGTTGCCATTTTCTCTTCCAATGAACCACGTTTTGTCAGAACTCTCCATCATGACCCATCCTCCTTGGATCGCCCTGCAGGGCATGGCTCATCCCTTCATTGAATTATTCAAGCGCCTTCACCATGACAGATCTATGATCCATGAAGGGGCTGCTCAGACTCAGCATGATAAAATCCCACCGTGTTCTCTCAGAGTTCTGGAGACTTTAGGTCCGAAGTCAAGGTGCCATCAGGGTTGGTGTTGGTCGAGACCTCTCTTCTTGCTGACCTCTCCGTGTCCCCCACGGTCTTCCCTCTGTGCAGGCAGGAAAGGGGCTCTCTGCTGTGTCTTCCTTCTCTTGCAAGGACATTAATCCTGTGGAATTAGGGCTCCCCCATGACCTCACGTAGCCCTGTTCCCTCCCTAGAGGCTTCGTTTCCAGATGCATTCACATGAGGGTTGGGGCTTCAACGTAGGAATTCTGGGAGACACAGCTCAGTCTATAACAAAGGGTAACATGGAATGTTTTGCCTAAAGGACCAGAGAATTTTTATTTATTTATTTTTTCTTTCTTTGTTTTTTTTGCAGCTTAAATATATGATGTATATCCGTATTTATTGACATGGAAAAGTGTTCACAACATACTGCTGAATGACAAAAAGCAGGTTTATTTACTCTTTTTCTCTTTCTGTAATCCTGTTTACTTCTTCCTCTTTGATAATGGTTGTTGTTTTAAAACAGATATTTGAATTTTCTGAAATGTCTCTACCGTGATTTTCACCTGCTTAGTTTTTTTTCTGGGTAAATGTTTTTTGGTCTTTCGTTCATTTTTCCTGTTGCTCTCTGTCTTCCCTTCCTTTCTCTTGCGGTGTTTGTATACGGCCTTTGGCTGGTCTCTTTGAGTTCCTTCCTCATCCTGGAATGAGGGGAGTTCTTCTGGGCAGCTGTGTGTGTGAGTTTGGGCCGGGCATGGGTGAAGCGGGTCTGGGCGAAGCTGCTTCTGCGTGGGACTTTCTGCTCGCAGCCGATGGCAGAGCTGCCGCATCTGACCTTGTGGCCGGTGCTGTCAGGGCGGCTGGGGCTCGGGGAGGGGGGCTTCTCCGCTCCTCTCTGCTCAGACTGGGCTTGTTCCGCGCGGGGGCGGCCTGCTTCGGCTCTCCTCTGGAGACCCGCGTGGCTGGCCTGCGACCTGGAGTCAGCGGTCCCCCGCTTCTTGGTGTCCTCTCTTGTCTCGGGGGGTGGGGGGTGTTACTGCCCTTGGCAACTCACCGCAGGTCTTCTCAGCTTCAGGGTGTGTGGGTGCTGCCTTATGGAAGGTAGTTTCCTTTTCTGTGTCTGGTTCTTGTTTTGGGGGTGGCTGGCAAGAGCAGGAGTGTTTAGAGAGGTCTTTGCTCTGCTGTGTGTGTGCTCCTGAGCCAACCTGTAAGACGGTTTCTTAAAGCGCAGATTTCTTTAGCGTACTCCCTGGGTGTGCCCTACCTGTGAAATTAGGAAATGGTTATCATGCTTTCAGGGTAACTTTTTTACGATTCTGTTGTAGTGACATGAAGTTTCAGTGAACGCTACATATAGTGAATGTTTTCTTACAGACAGAACCGCCACTGAATACACCAGAAAACCGAGAGTATCTCGCGGAAATTATGTTTGAATCGTTCAACGTCCCAGGACTCTACATTGCGGTTCAGGTAAGAGCAGAGAGGTTTTTATGATTCTCGGGTATCCGCGGCTGTCTCAGAGTGGAGGTGGTCCTGAAGGCCCCTGTTGTCAGAGTGCCGGGCATTCTTCCTTTTCTGCACCCTCCACACACACACGCGCGCGCCCACATATACAAACCGACAGACTGAAACACACACATACAAACACACACACGGTGTTTGGGTTTGAACTCAAATGCTGTGCGAACATGTTCTGTGATCTGTGTTTTTATTGCTGGTATGGACTTGTCCAGCTTTTGTCTTTTCACATACATTAGCATCTCAGGTATTCTTTGTGTGACAAACTCGAGACAATGGTTCTTCCACTTCTGATCATAAAAAGGAAAAGATGCTCTAGAATCTGCTGAAAAACAAAGCAAGGGCCTCTAGAGGGCCCCCCTTTGGGATTTGGGCTCCATGAGCTTGCAGAAGCTAATTGTTCGTAATGTGGGGTTTTTGTTGGTTTTGGTTGTTATTTATCTGCCACTCTTATATAAAGAAACTGACTGAGGGTTTTGGGAATAAATTTTTGAAAAGTGTCTCCCAAAATATTTTCTGCATACTCTGGTTCTTCACTTCTAAGAAAAAGGAGGAGGAGTTACATGGAAAATTAATCTGGGAGATAGCACATGCCATGGCCTCTGGTGGTTCTCACCAGCTTTTCTTTGCAAGACTCTGGTTTATTTTGTGGAAAGCTTGACTCCTCAGGTGACGCCTACAGAATTTGCATGTTAGTCCCCCATGGGACTGGGGTTTGAATTCTGGGGGGATGATGGAGGGTGGGGAAGTGAAGGAGTTACTCAGGCTTGTTGAGTAAGAGAAGGCTTGACTGAACCTGAGAACCTCGGGTCTTTGGGAAGTGTCTCCCCGAGGCTCACGGCCTATGTGTCTCCTGTGCAGGCAGTGCTGGCCTTGGCCGCCTCGTGGACATCGCGACAGGTGGGCGAACGCACGTTAACGGGGATCGTCATCGACAGCGGTGACGGGGTCACCCACGCCATCCCAGTGGTAAGCGGCATATTCAGGGCTTCGCTCTGCGGGCCTCACCCGATCTGAGGTGAGGGAAGAGATGAAGGGAAAACACCCTTCTGGAGTTAAGACACCACTTTAGAAGACATGGCTGTACTCAGCAGAAGTAACAGGAGTTTTAAACCCAAGACTGTGAGAAAGAAGACGATGCCCAGTGTCTGGTGCTGGCGGTCTGAGATCCGCAGTGGGGGGTTCCTGCAGTCAGAGTGTCAGCAGTGGTTTGGGTCTCCTGGGCTCTGCGTGATCCCAGGGTACATCACCAGGGGGTCTTCCTGGCTCACGTTCTGAGCTGTCCGCTTGGGTATCAGTAGCTCAGGATGACCTCTTTGCTCTGTGACAAGAGGTGGGTAGCTTGACCCAGCTCTTGCTTTAGAGGAATCGCTTCTTGCTTCTTATTTAAGAGCCAAGAAAGGGAGATTCCCGGATGGTTCAGATGGTAAAGAACCTGCCTGCAATGCAGGAGACCGAGGTTTGATCCCTGGGTTGGAAAGATTCCCTGGAGAATGGAACGGCATCACACTCCAGTATTTTTGCTTGCAGAATCCCACGGACAGAGGAAATACAGTCCATAAAGTTGCAGAGTTGGGCATGACTGATTTTCACTTTCAAGGGATGATTGTTCGTTTTGGCCTGCAGAATACCCTGCAATGTTTTTTGGTTTTAGATTTCAGAGTATTAGAGAAGTGATTTCTTAATTCAGGCTTCAAGAGACAGTATCTGTTTTATCTTTCCATCCAGTGGATTAAATTAACTATTTGAAAGTGAAAGTCACTTAGTCGTGTCCAACTCTGTGACCCCATGGACTATACAGTCCATAGAATTCTCCAGGCCAGAATACTGGAGTGGGTATCTGTTCCCTTCTCCAAGGGGAATCTTGCCGACCCAGGGATTGAACCCAGGTCTCCTGCATTGCAGGTGGTTCTTTACCAGCTGAACCACCAGGGAAGCAAATTATTTGAAGTTTGCTTTTTTAAAGATGAGTTGAAGCTGCCTGCAGGGGGCGCACGGTGGACAGTCAGACCCCCTCTGATTCCTCCTCTTCCTCCTCCAGACTCAGATTCAACCCTGTTACTAGTTATCAATGGATACTGCAAGTGGATTTTCTGCATATATGGGTGTGTGTGTGTAACTCCTTTTAAAAATGCAAACTGGGTGGTTGTTGTTGCTTTTTAAAGCAATTCATTTAATTGAAAAAATAGTCACCATTTTATTTCAGGCAGTCGAAGAGTGATATACTGACATGCTCAGGCTTTAATTCCTGGAAGGCCAGTGTTCACTGCAGGGGAAAGTTCCTGTGTCCACAGTCAGGAGGATAAAGCCACATTCCTCCCCCCTGCCCCCTGCCAGCGTGCCGCCCGCCCTGGGCGGTGAGAGACGGGGCAGAGCCTTCTCTGTGCCAGCGGAGCGCCCTCCGCTGGGCCCTGAGCCCTCCCCGCTCTTGAGGGCCATGCCCGGCGTTGGAGGCCCTTGAGTTACCGCTGAGGGCCGGCCTCCGAGCTGAGGTCATGCCCTCAGAGGCAGGGCAGACCTGGGTCTGGGCGGCGCCCTGCTCTTTGCCCGCCTCTTGCATCTGGTTGAGGAGAAGAAAAGAAAAATTGTACGTGGTGTTCAGGCCCACAGGGAAAGCTACTGTTCAGCTTTTTATCTGTTTCTTAGTTCCATTATTTTCCTGATTATAAAAATGACATTTGTTGAACAAAATCAGGACAAAATAGAGAAGAAAATAAAAAGACCTGTAATACCCACCCAGAGGACTGCATTATGCTTTTGGTTATATATCTTTTCTAAGCTCTTAAATACATGTGTACATATTTTAAGTGGAATTAGAGTATTCTGTGTCTTAAATTGTATTCTGATTGTACAGTGTAATCCTAAATTTATATTTTGCATATTGGTTTATCCCTAGTGTATGGTTAAATATTCTGTGAAAAAAATAGTCACTACATAATAGTCCATCCTCTGGGTATAGCATCACTCATTTATTTTCCTGTGGTTGGTTTGTGGGGTGTTTTAATATATTTAATGCTGTGATGAAGCTGATTGAACACTGGTTGAATTCATTTTAGAAGGTGTTACATATAAAGCATAGATGGTAAAGAACCCACTGCAGTGCGGGAGACCTGGGTTTGATCCCTATGTCAGGAAGATCCCCTGGAGAAGGGAATAGCAACCCACTCCAGTATTCTTGCCTGGAGAATTCTGTGGACAGAGGAGCCTTGCTGGTTACAAAGACTGGGTGACTAACGCAAGGCACAGAATATAAAAATTGTGAGTGGTTTGTGTCAGAGAGAGCTCATATTCTTATGAGTGTTTATGTTTATCTTTTATTATTTTAATAATTGGTTTATATTTTTTATCTCGATCTTAAAATATTTAATAAATGGCTTGGACTTTTTGGAAAAGCCACAGCTTCTCTGCTAGACGGAGTTACATCAGAAGAAACCCCAAGAGGAATTCTTGTGCTTACAGTTGTTAGGACTGACACGCTGTAACATGGAGCCACCTCTGTCTGCTCTGTCTCAGGGGCACGTGGCCCAGGAGACAGGGCTTCATGGGAGACTCTGAGGGTCCCTTCTTTACTCGAGGAAGCTGGGGTCGGGCTCCTTGCTGACTGTCAGCTCCTGGAGCGAGCTGGAGGTGCCCAGCCTGGCTTGTGTGGCAGCTGTGCCCGCAGGGCAGTGGGCGGGGGCGCTGGGCTGCAGCTCCTTGCTGGCAGCGGCGGAGGACGGCCCAGCCACTTCCAGTGTGGTCTCCACGGCAGAGCGCTCAGGTGGGCTGACCAGGCATCCCCGAGCAGTGCCGCTCACTGCACAGCGGAGGGGATCACTTACTGGGAGCTTACTACCTGCCCAGGACAGGGCTGGGTGCTGGACTCGCCTATGAAGGCTGTACCACCACCATCAGCCCCATCTGCCCCACAGAACGGATGAAGGCGCCGCAGCTGAAACATGTTGCCAGCATCCACGGTCCCTCAGCCTGCACCAGTGGAACCGAACTGAGTCCAGGTTGTTGGAACCTGCGTCCTGCCCGCTAACCAGCTTGCTGACTTTTCTCTACAGGTCTAGTTGCTGTAACATTTATTAATAAAACCTTTTTAATTAATAAAACTTTTCTCTACATTTCTAGTTGCTGTAACAGTTATTAATAAAACCTTTTCCTTTACGTTAGAGGAACAAAAGGAGGATTCATCCGTTGTTCTGACCAGCAGCCATACTTTCTGGAAATGACTGTTTTACAGGGTTTTCTCTTCATATTCTTGATGAGAACGTCAGGTTCTGCTAAGGGAACCGCGCTTGCTTCCAGGCCCGAGCGAGCCCTCCGCAGCAGAGTGTGGCCGCGGGAAATGCCATGGTGGCCGGCGGGGCAGGGCTGGGGCAGGGCTGACTTGGCGCCGGGAGCCCGTGCCTCTGGACTCGCTTACAGGCCTCCCCTCCTTTCCTTCCCCAGGCAGAAGGCTACGTGATTGGGAGCTGCATCAAGCACATCCCCATCGCAGGGCGGGATATCACCTATTTCATCCAGCAGCTGCTGCGGGAGCGGGAGGCGGGGATCCCCCCGGAGCAGTCGCTGGAGACCGCCAAAGCCATCAAGGTAGAGACAGCTGGGGGCAGGCCGGTCTGGGGGCAGAGAAATGGTGTTTGGAGGCTTCCCTTGCTGCCACCGCCTCCCTGCCCCTGGCTTCATTGTCCTTCCTGCTCCCTCCCCGAGAACGTGGGTCTCCATCCGTTTATGCTTGCGGGGGTTCCCGCTGTCAATGAGAGCAGCTTGGTGGCCGGGGTTGAGCACCGGCCCCAGTCCAGCATCATTTCAAGGAACCTAATTAAGTTAGAACTTAAGTTAGCTGGGCGTGTCTGCCTCCCCTACCTCCAAGTTCATCTCTAGCTTCAGGAGCAGCAGCAGCAGTGATTTCAGGGGTCTGGTGAAGTCAGTCAGTGTTCAGACGCATTTCTAGCACCTGTAGAGTGTGGTTCTGGGCCCTGTGAATTATAGCACAGAGTAATGCTGTTCCAGGATGGGGTCATTGATCAGACCCCCCCACCCCGCCCCCTGTCGTTTCTAGACTGGAATGACCATGCTGGAAAGGTTAGAGGGTTTTAAGATCAAATCAGTAAGATGAGAAGAAAAATGTCTTGTCAGTCCTTTCTAAAAGTGCCCTCTTGACCTGGCCCATCAGTCTGGTCTTTGTGTTTCTCTGTATGTAGCAGCTGACAGACCTTTTTTAAAGGAGCTTTCTTTTCAGGTTGAAAATCAGGACAGATTACTGAAGATCAGGACACATTACTGTTTTTCACTTTAGCCAAAATGCAAGAGAGTCTTCATAACACAAGGGTGATTATTATATAGATGAAGAGCAAGGCTTTCGTTGTTTAAGGAGAAGCATTTAACTGTGGGAGTGACAGGGGGCCTTGGGCATCCCCCCTTCTCATAGAGCACACAGTGTCTGAACCTCAGGGGCTTTAGCTTTCCCTGCCTGTCCCCCATTAAGCACCCAGTGAGGGGCTTGAAGGAAAGGGAGCATGGGGCATGCCCTCGATTCCCCGCCCTCAGTGAGCACAGGTGTTCTGGGGCTGGGGCTCCTGCGAGGAGGGGCCTCCGCTGTCCTGGGTGTCCAGGACGGGAGCTTCCAGGGAGGGGGCGCCTCAGAGCCAAACTTGCAGCCCCGGCCCAACCCCAGATCTGCCCTCTCCCCCTGGGAAGGTCACGGGAGCGTCCTTTTAGACTGAAACCTCCCCCATTTGCCCTCCCTTCCTTGCCTTTCTTTTCATCCCCTCCCCGCCCTGCCCCTTCTGACCGGCCCTCGGGCTGGACGTGGAGGAGCGTAGCCCTGAGTGGTGACCGAGGGGCTGCTTTCCAGGTCCCCGTGGTAGCCTTTCCTTTGTCGCAAGCTCTCTGGGGCCCAGTGCCGACTCTGAACCTGGATCTGGTGCGTTCAGGCGGCTCAGCATGTGGCTTAGCTCTGAGGTGGGGGGTGAGAGAGACCCCTGTCCCTTCAGCCAGCTGCCTGGCCTGCAGTTAGTCCTCCCCTCACTCCCCTGAGACCAGGGCGGGGGTGTCCTGGAAAGGTGGTGGAGCCCCAGCACCCCACAGGGGTGGTCTCTGCAGGCCTGAGGCTGGTGGGCCTGGCACTTATGGTCCTGGCAGCCCACGTTACCCACAGGAAGCTTATTTCAGGATCTGGTACCCAAGAGCCACCCGCTGCTCTGCTGAGGTCAGCTCTCAGGACAGGTGATGGACTAGAGATCCCCGGGGGGCATCAGCAGATGCCATGTCTCAGGCTGGTGTTGGTGCTGGGGTGAAAACCAGGAGCGGGTTCTCAGGCCGCAGTGCACGGCCGCTCTGTCCTGCCTGTCGGCCTCTTCTGTCCGTGGTGCCTGGCACCTTATACCGTGCCCTGTCGTCTGCTTATTCATCATGGCCGTTGCTTACGCTCCTGACTCTCCGCTGGAGTGTGTGCTCCAGTGGGCAGGGTGTGTGTGTTTTGTTGTGAGTCCTGCGTGTCCGTGTCGTGGAGCTGGTGGCCGTGCCGTGTCAGACTGCACAGCAGGTTCACGACCCGTGGTCAGCCGTGTCCGGCATGGGGTGGAGTTGGCTGTGTTCTGCGTGGGGCTGCAGCTCAGGTTTGCTGGTCCCGGTGGACAGCCGCGAGTGCCTGGGCAGGTGCCGCGTGGGGCCACGAGGAATAAGGAGACCACAGGTGGAGACAGGATACTTAGTGCATGCCGTCAGACAGTACTTCAGCTGATGAGCAGCAGAATATGACGGGAAGGCTGAGATTAATAGCCGAGCTGCAGAGCAAGCAGGTTCACTCACAGTCCAGAGCGAAGTCATGAGAAGTCTGTGAGGCTTGACCGTGTCCGCACTGGAGTTGTGATGAGCGGGCAGAACTGGTTTTGGGGTGTCCAGGGCTGGAGGTTACTGGGTCTCAGTCAGAGGCAGACCCTCGTGACTTCTGTGTGTGTGTATCTGCAGGAGAAATACTGCTACATCTGCCCTGACATAGTCAAGGAGTTCGCCAAGTACGACGTGGATCCTCGGAAGTGGATCAAACAGTACACGGGGATCAACGCCATCAACCAGAAGAAGTTCGTCATAGATGTCGGCTACGAAAGGTTCCTGGGCCCTGAGATTTTCTTTCACCCCGAGGTAAAGCTGCGGGCTTTTTGAGAGTGACGTCCGTCGCGTGCGGTGGAGCGATGCTGCCCCCTGGTGCCCGTGGGCAGCAGTCCTCGGGCGCCTTCCCGGGAGGACCGCTGGGCGCCCGCCTACGCCCTGCAGCTAACAGCACCCTGTGTGATCACCTGCTTGACTGTTGCCCTCTTTAGACCTGGCTTTCTGTTAAAGAACAGCTCACGAGTGATTGGGAAGGCGCTTTGAGGCAGCAGAGGGTAATGGAAATGGAGTTGCTCTCATAGTAACTGGAACAGTAGTTAATCCTGGCAGACCATCAGTGTGGGCGCGGGAGGGCACGCGACCTTCCCGCTGTTTGTGCCCGCCCGCCCCAATTCCAGTTCTGAACCCTGGACGGTGGGCCCTGCCGTGTTTCCTGCTGCAAGTTAGTCAGAGCTCCCGTCTGAGCAGCGGCCTTTCCGTCAGTTAGATGGGCTTTAGGAAGTACAGGCCTCACTGTGTTAACCATGGTCACAAAGAGTTATTACTCTTACAGATAAAGTAATGAAGAGACAACATTTTAAGGTTTAAATAAAATGGGTTGTATTTGTATTTTGGTTTATTTTTCTGATTCAGCTTGCTTTTGCTAGGTAGGTTACACGCTGCTGCCTGTTTCCAGGTATGTGTGAGCTTTTGTGCAGGGAGATGGCTCACAGTGTTGCCTCACCATAATCTAACACTCATTCGTGCCCTCTGATATTATAGATTTAAAATAGACATAAAACCAACCATGACCAGTGAACAGCACCTGGTGAGCACCCGGATGTTACCTTCTTGAGTCCGTTAAAGGTGTCCTTGATTTTTAAACCATAGTTCAAATTTTTTAAATCAAATTCTTTTACACTTTACCTTATTTGACTTACAGCACTGAACTGAAGACTTGTTTAGTCAGTGATGTGACCGTCACCGTATTGTTTCATTTAAAAGCCACCCCCTGAACCATCCCCCCTTGCACCCCCACCAGGTTTCTGGCTCAGGTTTACAGTGTGGTTGTTCATTGGCTGTGTTTTCTCTTGTATCCTGGCTAATTTTTACATGACATTAATACTCATAAGTGATACACTTGTTCTGTACCCACAGTGTTTTCATAACATCACACACACGTGATTTACAGCCTCAGACAGCAGGATTCCTGGTGTGTCCTGACGCAGGGTTGGGCGCTCTTGGCTCCTGTGTAATGTTGTCCCCTCACTGAGCCCACACATGTCGCCGGGACGTGTCACCATCACCCCATGCACACTCACTTGGGGTCGCTTGACATACTGACATTTGACGTGGTCATTCCACCCTGACGGCTTTAAAAGTACATTCTGTATTTATTAAAGTCACTTAAAAAATTATTGAGAGAAATATGTAATGTTTCTTTTATATTTGTACAAAATGCAGTTTGCCAACCCGGATTTCATGGAGTCCATCTCGGAGGTGGTTGATGAAGTCATACAGAACTGCCCCATTGACGTTCGCCGTCCACTGTATAAGGTATAAGCTGCCTGGGTGAGGTGCCTGGGTTTCATCCCACAGCCTAAGGCCCAGCATTCTTAGAAGAATAGATTCTTAACATCAGTGTGCAGATGTTCCTGTCTCACCCCGGTCTTGTAGGATTTGTTAAAGGCCAGCATACTGGTGAAATGTTCTTCTTGGAGTGGCTATGATGTAAATGTTTGGAAATAGGGCTCAGTTAACTGTAAGTCTTTAAGTCTTCTTGTATCTTTATTCTTATCTGGCCAGCTGTATTTTAAATTGGACAATTTTAACCCTGCATAGTGACTGAAAGATAAAGGCAGCCCTTCCCCGCCTGTTCTCCATGAATTCACTGGGCTTGCTTCACGCATGTTTAGGTTTGCACCACATGCTCTGTTGCTGGAAGGAAGTCAGATCCTGAATGAAGCATCAGGTGGAAAATACCCATGTAATAATGTTTTCCAAAATTCTGTGTGACCAGGGAGTTTCGAAACCTGAGATGAGAAAAGGCTAGTCTGTGTGATTACAGCATAACAGATGCTGCTGACAGCTGGATGTTGAGAGCAGGAAGTGGTGGTGAGCTGGCCCTCCTTCACCCGTAGCTGCCCTCTGCCTCGGGCTCTCAGCCCGCAGCCTCTGCCGAGTCTGACCTCCTCAGCTCGGGGGTCTGAGCTCAGAGGGACCATCAGGCCCAGCAGTGAGGGCATACACAGTAGAGTCTGTGCAGTCTTTAAAACGAATGAGGCGAATTGATGTAAATTCAAAGGAAGAGATGTTATAGTACATGTTAAGTGAAAAGGCAAATCATAAAACTTATATACACTATTATTTGATTTAATTTAAAATGTAGTTTGTGTATGTTATATACATACATATATATTTGAAAAGGTTTTGAATGATATATGCCAAACTCAAAGAAAATAAAATATCTTTGGGGTTTGGAGATGGATAAATTTTACTTTCTACTTTTTGTGTTTTAAAATTATTTGAAATTTTATAGTTAACAAATATTATTTTTATTATAGGAACATTTTCCTATGTAGACAACTTTTTATGGGTGAAAACAAATTATAATTTGGTTTTTATAGTTCAGTTCAGTTCAGTCGCTTAGTCATGTCCGACTATTTGCGGCCCCATGGACTGCAGCACACCAGGCTTCCCTGTCCATCACCCACTCCCAGAACTTGCTCAGACTCATTTCTGTTGAGTCTAACCATCTCATTCTCTGTTGTCATAAGTGATACACCACAGTTCAAAAGCATAAATACTTCAGTGCTCAGCTTTCTCTATGGTCCAACTCTCACATCCATGCATGACCACTGCAAAAACAATAGCTTTGACTAGACGGACCTTTGTCGGCAAAGTAATGTCTCTGCTTTTTAATATGCCATCTAAGTTGGTCATAGCTTTTCTTCAAAAGAGCAAGTTTCTTTCAGTTTCATCACTGCATTCACCATCTGCAGTGATCTTGGAGCCCAAGAAAATAAAGTCTCTGTTTCCACTGTTTCACCATCTAATTGCCATGAATTGATGGGACCAGATGCCATGGTCTTCTTTTTTAGAATGTTGAGTTTTAAGTCAGCTTTTTCACTCTCCTCTTTCACTTTCATCAAGAGGCTCTTTAGTTCCTCTTCGCTTTCTGCCATAAGGGTGGTGTCATCTGCATATCTGAGGCTATTGATATTTCTCCCAGTAATCTTGATTCCAGCTTGTGCTTCATCCAGCCCAGCATTTCGCATGATGTACTCTGCACAAAAGTTAAATAAGCAGGGTGACAATATACAGCCTTGATGTACTCCTTTCCCAACTTGGAACCAGTCCACTGTTCCATGTCTAGTTTTAACTGTTGCTTCTTGACCTGCATACAGATTTCTCAGGAGGCAGAACAATTATACTAAAAAAATTCTCGCACTGTTAAGAAAGTTCTAGGACCCACAACAGATTTCCCAACCTGGGGATTCAGCAAAGGGACTGAGAACCCTCAGGGAATTTGACTTTGGAGGCCAGTGGGATTTGATTTTTATTGTTACATGTGCTTAATTAAACATTTCTCCTCCAATAAAATGTGCAAGAAAGGGAAACTAGAGACAGAGGCGAGTATTCAAGTTTAGTAAAATTCACGCTTTGTTCTCTTCTTAAATCTCAGCTGACATTAGCTGTGTCTTGTCTGTGAAATCATGGAACAGTTGTGCTCTCTTTAGTCTCCATTTCATTGTAATGGAAACGAAACTTGTGCCGGTGGTTACGAAGGTTCATGATGGGGTGAGATTTTTCTCATTAGACAGCTGTGTTCACTTTCAGTAGTGTTATAGGAAGTAGAGATGGCCTGGTAGCCTGAGCTCCTTACTTAATCGAGGACGACCCTCAGCCCCAGAACTAGGTGGACCTAGGTGAAATGGAGCAATTGGTCTTGGACTTGTAGTTATTATAAAATACTGGCTATATTCCCTGAGTTGTACAGTATATCTTTGTAGTTTATTAATTTTATGCAGAATAGTTTGTATCTCTCAATCCCCTACTCGTATCTGGCCTCTTCCCCCTGATCCTACTGGTAACCACTGATTGTTCTCCATGAAAAGTGAAGGTTGCTTAGTTGTGTCCGACTCTTTGGGACTCCATGCAGTATTCATTCCATGGACTTTTCCAGGCCAGAATACTGGAGTGGGTAGCTGTTCTCTTCTCCAGGGGTGTCAGGGAGTGTTTGACGGGAGGATTCCTACGTGCTGTCTCTCATGAGTCCTTTGTCCCTCTTCAAGCGGGGCAGCACACTGCTCCCAGGGACTGAGGCCATTGTGTGAGGCAGGCTTGGGTCTCCTTTGGTAAACATTCTCTTTACAACAAAAATGCTTAGTCTCGCTCCCCTTTCTGGAGATATGGATTGTCTCCTGACCTTGTGACTACTATTACCCCTTGTTCCCTTGGTAACGGTTGCTGTACGTTTGGTTTTCTGATCTCTATCATTGCTGAAAGAAATTTCTTGTACCACAGCCTATATATACTCATAGGAAAATCATTAAAGCACCTGTGCTCCATCAGAGCTTAGGTCCCCGGGTCTTTTTTGTTTCTCTTTCTCTCCTCTCTGTCTCTCTCTGGCTGATTCTCTGGAGCGTGGAGACCTGTCATGCTCACTTTCCTGCCCGGGCTTCTAAGACCCTCGAGAAGGCACTTTGTGCCTTCACGCCTTCAAGGGGGCGCCTGGTGCCCTTGTGAGTGATGCAAGTCCTGTGTCAAGGGCTTTATTGGTCCTCTGCCTAAACCAGGGAATATCAGCCTCTTTCTCTCTTTTACTTTCTTATCGTCGACTCCGTTCCACCAGGTTCCGGTCCATTAAAGGACCTCAGCACAGGGGATCTTCCCAACCCAAGAGATTGAACCCAGGTCTCCCGCATTGCAAGAGGATTCTTTACCAGCTGAGCCACCAGGGAAGCAGATTGTTCTTTATAGCTGTGTCTTATTTCTTTTTTGTATGTTCATTCATTTCTTTTTTATATTCCATATATGTGATATCATACATTATTTTTTTCTGCCTTATCCCTCTAGCCTAATGCCCTCCAGGTCCATCCATGTTGCTGCAAATGGCATTATTTCATTCATTTTATGTCTGAGTAACATTTCATTATATATATGTACCACATCTTCTTTATCCATTCATCTGTTGATGGGCACTTAAGATTGTTCCACATCTTGGCAGTTATAATGTTGTGAAAATAGGGGTGCTTGTATATTTTGAGTTACTGTGGTTTTCAGGCTTCTCTATCCCTGAGACCCGTGGCCTCCACTGGCTGCTGCTCTGCCTGTTGTCTCTGGAGGCTGTCACCCCGGGTTACAGGCTCTTGGGCGGGCAGCCTTGTTCTTCAGATTCACTTTGTACTTGTGGTCCCACTTCTATGTTGAGCTCCTCCTTGTGAGCGTGGACGTGAGCTTGCTATGGACCGAACCTTCCACCGTGATGTCTGTGTTCATGAAATGCATGGATGTACGGTCGGTGGGATTTTACAAGTAACTCTAAAGCCCTCTTCTGGTTTGAGACATGATACATACAAGTGCTTCTGCAGAACACATGGGCATCTTGCTCCAGAGAGCTGAGTGGGCATGTCTTTGGGATCATGTCTTTCCTTTCCAGTCTCACCTGCCATGGGGCTTCCAAAGTGCTCAGTGAACCATCCAGGAAGTGGGAAGCAGGTTTGCACCCACACAAGCTCACAATTGCTGTCTGCTGAGCCCTGTTGAGTTACCCACTCAGGCACAAGGCCCTGCAGTAGGCTGGGTTCCTGACTTCTGCCTTCATGCACAGTCCCTCCAGTCCCCACAGGCTCAGACGGCCAGCTCTGGTGGTAGAGAGGGCTATAGGGGAACCTGCAGGGAAGGCTCTGAGGCAGCTCCCTGGGGCCCTGAGGCCTGCCCTTGGCTTTAGAGGAAGGTGTCTCCCCTTTGCCTCACCTGCTTCCAAGGCACCGCTTGGATCAGTAGGGCCAGGATTTCTTGTGTTTCTCAGGCCCAGTTGTGGAAACTGTAGGGGAAGTGTTGTATGGTGAAGTGAGCAGAAGGCTTATTGCAGGCCCTACTGAAAACACCTGAGACCTCCTCGGGCCTTGAGGTGACACCTTCCTCAAACTGGTAGTCAAGAAAAAGAAGCTGGTGGAGAATACAGTGTAGCTTTGAAAACTGAGAATCTTTGCAAAAGCCAAACAATTGTTTTAGACAAAAGGCGTCGTAATCTAATTTTTATTTCATTCTGGCCTGTAGATAAGAAGGTTATTCATGGGACTTTCCTGGTGGTCCAGTGGATAAGAGTCTGCCTGCCAATGCAAGGGACATAGGTTCCATCCTTGGTCCAAGATTCCACATGCCACAGAGCAACTAGGCCCATGCCCCACAACTACTGAGCCTATGAGCTGCAACTACCAAGCCCTTGCTCCACAACAAGGGAAGCCATCGTGGTGAGACGCCCACACACTGCAATGAAGACTAGCCCCTGCTGGCTGCAACTTGAGAAAGCCTGTGCAAAGAAGAAAAATTTAAAGATTAATTTTTAAAAAGAAGGGTATTCACATGCCTCCCCTTCTGTTCAGTCTCAAAGTGTGATGGAAGTTGGGTCTGGAGAGGACTAGCGTGTGAGAGCTGACTCTTGGCCCTTGACTTTCCCATGAGGCCAAGTCATTCCAGGCAGCAGATGCTGCTGGAAACAAGATGTTTTTGGCCCTGGCTGTCTGTGGGCATCACCCCAGGAGCAGTAAAGTACACAGATGTCTGGGTCTCACCCCAAGATTCTGATATAATTTTCTGGGCATTTGGATTTGAAGCTTCCCAGATGATTTTGATGTGCAGCTGAACTGAGAACCACTATTAGCAGCTAGTCATTCTGAGGTTATCCCAACCTGTAGGGGGCGGTTGGCATTGAAATCTCTTCAGGGAGCAGAGCAGAACCCAAACACTGCCATCCCAGCAGAACATGCAAGCTATTTTGCACCTACAGTTTTGAGAGGAAGCCGGCTGAGGTACACAGGATGGTGGGCAGGGGGCGCTGCGAATCTGTCAAGCTGGATGAAGAATAAGGATAGCAGCGCCCCTAGCACAAAATACACTTGATGTTACATGAGTGGAACTTTTGTTATCTTTAATCCCATATAAGGTAATCAGTGGGCTTTGTAGATAGACTTTGTCTTTGTACTTAAAAAGGTGACTGACAGGCTCTGGGTACTGTATATGATGATGTTGGCCAGGATGTTTTTTATTTTTATTTTATTTATTTTTTTATTTTTATTTTTTATTTGTGGTGGATTTTGTCATACATTGAAATCAGGATGTTTTTTAATGGCATAAAGACAGGGCCTTTCCTCCATAGAGGTAATTACAACTGAGATCTTTTATTTCACATCATGGACTAGAGATTTATGCAGCAAAGTGAGGACCTGTTGAAAAGTCCAGTCCACTAGACGGGTGTCAACAAGCAGAGTAAAAGGTGTGCTGTGCAGATTGGGGTCTGTGGCCTTTCAGCAAGTCGGCGGACAGCACCGTGAAAATACCGTCTTAGGAAAACCTAGACTCTGCAGATGAGCAGAGATAACTATTTCCAGATTAGAAAATTTGAGAAGTAGCAAAATCTTTAATAAAACAGTAATCACTGCTTATCAATTATCACTGTCTTTCTCCTTTTCTTGAAATATAGGTAGGTAAATATATCATGCTGTATTTATATTTTGTATCTTGAATATTAACCTAGCATTGTGTTGAACATTTTCTTAGGGAATTAACGTTTTTCAGAAGCATCCTTTAAAAAAAATGGTATCTTATGCTCCACTCTACATCTGCTTCAGTATCCAGCTCCTTTTCCTGCGTTTTAAGTTTTTGATATTTTTCTAGCCCAGGTCAAGATTTCCTTCTCTCCCAGGACACACTCCGAGGTGTGTTGACATGACGCCTTCTGACATGCTGAGATGCCCGCGTGGGTCAGCGGGCTCTGAGCTCGTCAGGCTGTCCAGCCAGGATCCCACGGGAGCTGGTGGCAGGGGTCACTGGGTGCTGGAGGAACGGCTTTCCTGAGGCGGGCTGACTGCGAGGAACTCACACCTTGGAAACTTACCCACCGCTCTCGTTACGTGTGATAAAGGATCACCTGCTCTTTTAAATTTTCTTTAGGATGAATCACATTAATGTCGGCTTTTGTTGAAAGTTTCTCGAGGAGTGTCAGTTTTTGCACGGTAACATGTAAGAGCGTGTAGGCTCCGGAGCCAGACCGCGGGGTCTCTTCGCGCGCTCTCGGCCGCCGCCTGCCCTGGAGCGTGGTGTGTCTGATCAGCGTAATGGTCCCTCTGAACTCTCGCGAGATTTGCTTAGGGCACGCATGCGCAGGGTAGAGGTCGGGGCTGGGTGTAGGCAGTTCCGTGTGAACGTTGACTACCGCCGTTTTATCATGGGCTCTAAACCGCACCATGAGTTGGGGCTGTGCAGTCAGGCCTGCAGCTTACTCGCTGTGTGACCCTGGGCTGTGATTTAACTGCCGGCCCTGCTCTTTAATCTGTGAAACGGTGTGGCAACGCCTGCTTCATAATGCCGTGAGAGGCTTACTTACGTGGGACAGCGACCATCACCGGCACCTGCTAAATAAGCATGTGGTCACCGTTAGGACTGTTCATAGTGAGGCCAGGGATTTGAAAGGACACCATGATGTTCTGGTTTAGTTCAGAGAAAATGCTGTGGCGTTTTAAAAAATTTTATCCCAATAAAGTGTTGAAATATGCATTTTTGTTATTTGACTCAGTTAAAGGAAGTCAGGAATTCTTTAGTAAATCAGTAATCAGTCTTGCTAAGACTTCCAGCAGGTTAGTGCATTTTGAGTTTTTACTTCTCCAGTTCAGGTCAGTCATTCAGATGTGTCCGACTATTTGCGACCCCATGGACTGCAGCACGCCAGATTTCCTTGACCATCACCATCTCCTAGTGTAAGACCCAGAATTCGGGCCTTGGTTCCAAGGAGGAAAAATCGCGGGACCCAATAAACCAGCCCAGCAGATGCAACACGCAAGAGGGTTTATTGTCAGTTGCGCAAACGGGTGACTCTGATCTCCTGGGAGGCAGAGCACACCGAACAACAAATTGGGCGAGCTTTATATGCAGCATGTTACATACGGGTTACAAGGTGATTGGTTACATGTTTGCAAAGCAGTCCTATTGGTACAAACTTCGCGGGCTTTTGTTCAAATTTAAAGCAATTCTATTGGTGCAAACGGCGCGGGCTTTTTTTCAAACTTAGGCGCCCGCGGGCTTCTCAGCTCTCTCACGGGCTTTTTACTCGGTGCACATTGATTGGCCGGCTCCAGGTCACCCGATGGGGGCGGGGAATCCCACCATTTCACGGGAAACCGAAACCCAAGTCCTGGCCCCCTGCCGGTCCTGGCCCCCTGCCAGCCCCAGCCCCGGCAGCCCCACATAATAAAACTTTTTTTCTCAGCTTCAAAAACCAACAAGAAAAATATCAGACACATGAATTATAGACACTGGTAAAAGGGAAACTAAATATCAACTAGTCAAAATACATTAAACAATTCAGCAGCCCCACACTAGAGCTTGCTCAAACTCATGTCCGCCAAGTCGGGGATGCCATCCAGTCACATCCTCTGTCTTCCCTGTCTCCTCCTGCCTTCAGTCCTTCCCGGCATCAGGGTCTTTTTCCAGTGAGTCAGTTCTTCGCATCAGGTGGCCAAAGCATTGGAGCTTCAGCTTCAGCATCAGTCCTTACAGTGAATATTCAGGACTGATTTCCTTTAGGATGGACTGGTTGGATCTCCTTGCAGTCCAAGAGACTCTCAAGAGTCTTCTCCAACACCACAGTTCAAAAGCATTAATTCTTCACCCAGCTTTCTTTATGGTCCAGCTCTCACATCTGTACATGACTACTTTAAAAACCAAAGCTTTAATTAGATGGATCTTTGTTGTCAAAGTAATGTCTCGGCTTTTAAATATGATGTCTAGGTTGGTCATAGCTTTTCTTCCAAGGAGCAAGCATCTTTTAATTTCATGGCTGCAGTCACCATCTGCAGTGGTTTTGGAGCCTAAGAAAATGAAGTCTCTCAGGGTTTCCAATGTTTACCCATCTATTTGCCATGAAATGATGGGACCGGATACCATGATCTTTGTTTTTTATGCCAGCTTTCTCACTCTTCTCTTTCACTTTCATCAATAGACTCTTTAGTTCCTCTTTGCTTTTTGCCATAAGGGTGGTGTCATCTGCATATCTGAGGTTGTTGATATCCCCCCCCACCAGCAGTCTTGACTCCAGCTTGTGCTTTGTCCAGCCTGGCATTTCGTATTGATGTATTCTGCATGTAAGTTAAATAAACACTGTGACAAAATACACCCTTGACATACTCCTTTCCCAATTTGGAACCAGTCTGTTGTTTCATGTCTGGTTCTAACTGTTGTTTCTTGACCTGCATACAGATTTCTCAAGAGGCAGGTCAGGTGGTCTGGTAATCCCATCTCTTTCAGAATTTTCCATGGTTTGCTGTGATCCACAAAGTCAAAGGCTTTGGCGTAGTCAGTGAAGCAGAAGTGGATGTTTTTCTGGAATTTTCTTGCTTTTTCAATGATCCAACAGATGTTGGCAATTTGATCTCTGGTTCTTCTGCCTTTTCTAAGTCCAGCTTGAACATCTGGAAATTCATGGTTCATGTACTGTTGAAGCCTGGCTTGGAAAATTTTGTGCATTACTTTGCTCGCCTGTGAAATGGCTGCAATTGTGGGGTAGTTTGAACATTCTTTGGCATTGCCTTTCTTTGGGATTAGAATGAAAACTGACCTTTTCCAGTCCTGTGGCCACTGCTGAGTTTTAGTTTAGTGCAGAAAATGCTACATTTTAAAAACATTATATTCTGATAAAGTAGTTGTTGAAATATGCATTTTTTATTATTTGAATTGACTCAGTTAAAGAAAAGGGAGGAATTCTGTAATTTAGTAAATCAATAATCAGACTTGCTAAGACTTTCAGCACATGAGTGCATTTTGAGTTTTTACTTTTTATGAGACCTTCATAAAGACTCTGCATGATGGCAGTACAGGGGAGAGGGTCCCCCTCAGCTGAAGTTGATTCCCGGAAGGTCCAGGGCAGAGGTGGACGGGTGAGCCACCTCCATGGTTGGAGGCCAGGGCGGCTGAGGCCAACAAGACCCGTGTGCAGACGCGGGCAGGCTGAGCGTGGTGTCTGAGTGAGCGTGGTGGGGTTTAGCGATCCTGTTCACTTACTCAGTATGCAGTGAATTCCACTGATTTCCCTGCCACCTCGAAACCTTTCAGAAACGGAAAGGCCATGCCTACCGCATCCCCTGGGTGGTACTAGAGGAGTCAGTGGCAAGACTGGCACCTGGAGGGAGGTACCAGCCCCTGCGTGACCTGAGCGCTCGGCCTGGAGTTGTGCAGCGAGCAGCCTGTGCAGCGGCCCAGGGCCACGGGGGCTGATGGCAGGGCTTCAGCTCCCGGCCCGAGAGAGCTGAGAAGCTGTCCAGGGGGTTGAGGGCAGGAGTAGTGACTGGGTGACAAGCTTTATCGTGGTCACCAAGGTGCTGTGCTGGGAGTGCCTGGGAGAGATAAGACAGGACTGGGGAGCCCACTGGGAAGTCATGTCAGGGTCCAGCAGGACAGTCACAGAGGTCGTGTCCACCTCTCTGCACCCCAGCCACCCTCGTTTCCCTCCTGGCTGCTTCACAGACACACCGGGCACATTCCTGCCCCAGGGCCCTTGCCTCTGCCGCCCCTGCCAGGGCGCTACTCCAGGCGCACCCCTGACCTGCTTCCTCTATGCCTTCACGTCCTTGCTGGGACGTTGTCTTCCAGCGGGGCTTGCCAGGCAGCGTCCATCTCAGCCTCCCTCACGCTCCGTTCCCCATTTCCACTTCAGGGCTTCCTCCCTGGCATGTGCCACCTGCCAGTGTAACCATGCTGTCCCTCGTTCGTTTGGGTGTACAGTCTGCGTCTCCCCCTTTGCAATAGGTCAGGTTCTGGGCCTGCAACAGCCAGCTCCCAGGCCGCGTGGGGCCGCGTGAACAGATGAGTGTGCGGAGCACCTCGTGAGTCCCTGACCCATGACTGCTCACACTCAGGGAAAGAGGGGCCCCTTGATCGGAGGGAGGGGGGCCAGGACCTTTGAGACACAGTGACGTCCTGTCAGGAGAGCAGTGCCTGAAAGAACCCGGCGAGACCAGGGGGGAGGTGGGAACGTGGGCTGGGGTGAGATGGAAAGGGCATGTGTATGGATTAGAGTGTAAGATGAGAACCTTAGTGAAATGAGGATTTCCAAAGGGAGCCTTAGTACATATTTGCTCAGCTTTTAAACGCTGAGTTAAAAAATCTTATTTTAAGAGTTTGTGTTGACCTGTGCTATACCAACAGTGAAGTAAGGTGGGGGGTTACAGTGTTCTTTCATGACTTCAAAGATGGTAATAGTTAAGGAGGGCATTAGAAATGCTTTCTCTGAGCTGGGGTTTCTGCTGAGCGCTCTCTGTACACATGTCTTGTGGTGTCTGCCTTAGGAGACTGTTTCCTTCCTGTAAGTGAGGGGCTTAAATTACAGTATTAAAGTTTTACTATTTGTGATATCGTATTGAAAGACTTCCCTTAGAAGAATATCTGCTTACTTTTCTGTGTGGAAATTGATAAAGTATTCTGTGAGGCTAAATGTTCCTATTTTTAAGGTGCAAAATCATTAAGATAAGCACTGTTGCTTCCCTTGAAATGAGATGGAGAGAATCCATGTGTTGGTAATTTCACTTATTTCTCTATTTTTGTTTTTTTCCACCACTCTGAAAGTGGGACGAGCATAGGTGATAATAGACCAAAGCCAATAGTGCCTGTTAGCTAAATTTAAACTCTCAGGATAACTCTGAAGAGCCACTTGGGTTGAAAATAATAGGTTCATGTAACATTCTGATGCTCGTAAAACACTAGTTAGCAAACCAGTCTTATTTCCAGAAAGCCAGCCAGTTACCACTGGAGAAGGTATGCTGAGAACATGGCCAGCAGAGCATGCCCTCTCCTCTGCCTATGTTATAGTTATGAAGACTTTAAGGAAATATTTTCTTCTAGAGATTCTGTATGTTTTAGCCCTTAAATCTATGATCCATATTGAATTCAGTTGTGTGTGTGAAGTAAGGTAGTTAGTAAATGTTCATTTCCCCTCCGTGGATATTAATTATTCACCATCATTTGTTGAAAAAGACTATTCTTTTCCTATTGAAGCATCTTGGCAACTTTGTCCAAAATCATTTAACCAGGTATACACAGCACTGTTTTATATAAATGAATGAATGAATCTTACATGTTATGCTTTTGCAAGTGACTGAAGATCTTGCAATGCTTCTGAAATATCATAATGAACATTCATTTTTCATAGTCTCATGAATTAATTTGTAAATTAAAAAATCCATTACAGAGATATGACTGGTAATTGCAGTAACTGGCCCATGACTGTATCCTGGACTGGAGTTAAAAATGCTAGAAAGTATTAATGGAACAGGTGACAGAATTGCAGTCACAGTAATAGGTTAAAGTTATATTAGTGTAAATTTATGAGGTTAAGAATTGTACTGTGAGGCTTATTCTACAAGCCAATGCCCCAAATAACCAAGAATGCTTTTAAACTGTGGTTCTTAGTAGCTCACAGGTACGCAGTTTGTGTGAAGGTGTTAGCAGGAGTCTCTTCAAAGAAGACCGAGGTTGTGGTGCTCTGTGACGCCCTGGCGGGGTGGGATGGGGGGCGAAGCTCAGGAGGGCAGGGGTGTGTATATACTCACTGATTCACAGTGTCTTACAGCTGCAGCCAGCAATTATCTTCCAATTAAAAATGAAAAAAAAAAAAACAGATGGAGATCAGAAGACCCTTGTTTCACTCTGTTAAGGTTGCCGTCCAACCCGTCCTGGACTTGGTCCTGGCGCTCTCAGCTCCCGGCCGTGTTGGGGGGGCGGCAGTGATGAGGGGTGACCCCTGGGTGCAGTGCTGGTGGGTGGCCCCCTGACTCTTGACAGGAACCAAGCCCCCTCCTGTTGTTTTTGAGTGATTTTGCCACAGATGACCAGGTGTGGCAGTGGTCACTGGCGACACTGATGTCAGGGCAGGATGTTGTCAGAACGACGTAGATTTGCAATTTGTCAAGAGAAGCCAGAGGCCTGTGGGGAGGGGTGTGGGTAGACGATGCCCCCTTGAGAAGTGGAACAGGCAGCATGATTTTATTTGGTTGTGGTGGAGGAAAAGCACCAAGAGAGAATTTGTGATGCAGGAGAAAAACTCAGTTTATGCTTAAAAAAAAAAAATTTATGTATTTATTTGGTTGCGACAGGTCTTTGTTGTGACACATGGGGTCTTCGTTGCAAGCCTGTGGGGTCTTTGGCCCTGGCCCACTGACTCAGTAGTTGTGGCACGGAATTAGTTGCCCCAAGGCACGCAGGCTCTTCTTTCGCCCACCAGGGATTGAACCTGTGTCCCTTCTATTGCAAGGTGGATTCTTAACCACTGGACCGCCAGGGAAGCCCCGATTTATACTTCTTCCTTGATAGCACTAACTTTGCCTCAGTGATTAGCTTCTCATGTAGGTTGACGTGTGTCATTCAGACGACTGAAGGGTGGGTGGGGAGTGCGTTGCGGGCAGGTGATTTCATGCGAGGAAACCTCTGTTTTGTCTTTTAGAATGTCGTTCTTTCGGGAGGCTCCACGATGTTCAGGGATTTCGGACGTCGTCTGCAGAGAGACTTAAAGAGGGTGGTGGACGCCAGGCTGAAGCTCAGCGAGGAGCTCAGCGGTGGCAGGATAAAGGTGAGGCCTCCGGGTGGCCGGGTGGGGCTGGACATCCCACTGGTTTGGGCTGTAAGGGGTAAACACGAGTTGGAGCCACTTTCTTAGCTGCACTGTGAAGTTACAGTCAGAGGTCTGTTGCCTGGACATCCTCCAGGTGTGCAGTTAGGACAGGTGTGGACCTCCCGATGCAGCAACGCAACTCTCCCCAGCCCGCCCCCCTAACCCCCTATGCCTGCCAGCAGTTTCTTCCCTGTTGTCAGAGATCAGGCATGTCCTGTAATGACCAGTACCCCAAGGAGGTGGATCACTTTTCAGTGAGGAACTCTAATGTCCTTTGGAACGTTCTGATTAAGCTCTCATCACTGGTATGAGCAGGGCAGTCCACTGTTTTCCTTAAGAGCCTAACCTTTAACCAGCTGGTGGATTTACAGGGTTGGGTTGGTGTGGGGCCCATGGGAGCAAACCCACATGTTCTCACCTCCTGGGATCACCCCCAGGTGGTGTCATTTCTTAGAGTATTTTTGGGACACTTAAGTGTTACTTCCCCATGGCTTCCCTGATAGCTCAATTGGTAAGGAGTCCACCTGCATTGCAGAGACCCCAGTTTGATTCCTGGATTGGGAAGATCTGCTGGAGAAGGGATAGACCACCCACTCCAGTATTCTTGGGCTTCCCTTGTGGTTCAGCTGGTAAAGAATCCTCCTGCAATGTGGGAGACCTGGATTTGATCTCTGGGTTGGGAAGATCCCCTGGAGAAGGGAAAGGCTACCCACTCCAGTATACTGGCTTGGAGAATTCCATGGGCTCTATAGTCCATGGGGTCGCAAAGAGTCAGACGCGACTAAGGGCCTTTCACTTTCACTTGGGCTTCTCATGTAGCTCAGTTGGTAAAGAATCTGTGTGCAGTGTTAGGAGACCTGGGTTCCATCCCTGGGTTGGGAAGATCCCCTGGAGAAGGAAATGGCAACCCACTCGAGTATTCTTGCCTGGGGAATCCCATGGACAGAGGAGCTTGGCGGGCTACGGTCCACGGGGTCGTAAGAGTCGGACATCACTTAGCACTATCTTAAGTGTTACTTAGAATTACCTGTAGACGTGAAAACATCTAATTTGTTTAGTTTAAACCAAGCTGGGCTAGTTGCCTGGAGCGTCTGCGCCTTAAAAACGCCTTTAAATGGGGGTGACCTGCCCTTGCCTTCTGTCCTTTGTTGTCTGCGTCACCTGGGCTGGGCTGGGCTGGGCTGGGGGTCGGTGGGCTTGGCGGTGGGGGGCTGCGCACCTTCCTGTCAGGGTGCAGGCGTTGAGCCTGAAGGTGGGGCCTGCGGGGTGGGAGGCGGGTCCCAGGTGGGAAGACTTCAGGGTGCCCTCTGCACAGACAGTGAGCTCTCTTCATTTCCCTTGCAGCCCAAGCCTGTGGAGGTCCAAGTGATAACGCACCACATGCAGCGCTACGCCGTGTGGTTCGGAGGCTCCATGCTGGCCTCAACTGTGAGTGCTCTAATTGTGTGTGGCTCTAAACAGCCCCACATTTAATTCTGAGATAGAAAAAATACTTTAATGACCATTAGTAGTGCAAATTAGTACCACTAATTCATAAATATCCTTGCAAATTAGGGGTTACAGATACTTTAGATATGTGAATCTGAAAATAACCTATAATGTCGCTGTGATCATTAACTCTAGAAATTTTTCTGAGTAATTACTGCTTTTTCTCCTCAAACTTGTGACTAGCTAACAAATTGCTAATTTTGGGCGAGCAAGCACATAGTTCTTCCTAAACAGAAGCTCAGACTGAGCGCCTGAGCACGGGCAAGTTTTTTAAAAAATGAAATAAAACTCCCGCCTGGCAGTTCAGGCTCACAAAGCCCGCGGCGGCGGTCGGGGCGAGGGTGGCGGTTGGGCGCGGGGCTGTCTCCTATGCTTGGTCGCCTGTCTGATGCTCTTCCCTCTCCGGCACGCGTGCGCGCTCCTCCTGCAGCCGGAGTTCTTGCAGGTCTGCCACAGCAAGAAGGACTACGAGGAGTGCGGCCCGAGCATCTGCCGCCACAACCCCGTCTTCGGGGTCATGTCTTAGTGGCGGCTTGGGCGCCGCCCCCGCAGTGGTGTCGTCGGAGCGCAAGTGTCCTTCAGACCCGGAGTCGACGGGCCCTGTACATAGAGCGCGAGCGTGGTGTCCCAGTGCATGCGGCGCCGCCCGCCGGACAGCTCGCCAAGCCATCTTCGCGCCCGCCCCGCCCTTGCCCCGCCCTTGCCCCGCCCTTGCCCCGCCCTTGCCCCGCCCCGCCTCGCCCTCGCCCCGCCCACCACATGGCCCCGCCCAATTCCTAACCCTCGCCTCGCCCTGCTCATCACCCCGCCCATTTCCCCGCCCTCACCCCGCCCCTGACCCTCGCCCCCCCCCCTCGCCCCGCCCCCCTCCCAACGCCCCCCCCTCTCCCCGCCCTCGCCCCGCCCCCACACAGCTCTGCCCTCTCGGCCCGCCCTTCGGCCCGCCCCTCGCCCTCCTCTCCACCCGAGCTTCTAGTCCGCAGTTGGGTTCTGGAGTTCAGCTGCGGCTCTTAAGAATGATAGGGAAAACCCTAGACCGTGACAATAGCTCACCTCCTCCCCCCTGCGTCCCCCCCAGCCCAGGACAGAGTATGGGACTGTAAAGCCTCTTCCTCCCAGACTATTTTTGTAAATAAAATGTTATAAACTTGAAATACTAAATCGATGTTTATATTTCCTATCATTTTGTATTTTACGGTTCTTTGGTACAACTGGCTTGACTGCGAGCACGCGTAGATGTCGGTGTCATGGGGTGTTGTCATAAAGCGTTTCTAATCGTGAGGCATGTTCTGATGTGTTTGTAGGCGAGCAGAATAAATCAGAGCAAAACGTTTTTGCCACATGTTTGTTAGAAAACGACTACATTTGATTGAGCGACATAAAATTTAACCACTAAGCAGTATTGTATGAGAATTATCACAGACAATGTATCTTTTCCTTTTCCTGTGTGAGCTTTCTGGAACTGTTTTATAGAAGACGCCAGTGTGCTGTTGGTGAGCGTTGGATGAAACACTACCTTGCACTATTGTAATAAAAGCACTTAGACTCTTTATAAAGATCTCCTGTGGTGCTCTGGTGGGCTTTGGGTTTTCCCCTTGGTGCCTGCGCTTCTTTCAAAGGGTATCGAAATTTGTTTCACATCCGCGGAGGCTTTTAGGATAACAGGAAGTTTGGGGAGGAAGTTTCCTGAAAGGGTGTGGAATGCCTGTGATGCAGGGGCCACTCTGTCATTCAAAGTGGTGTGGATGGTGCTGGATGAACTTGTGTGAATGCCCGGGGTGGATGTCCCTGGTGGTTTCCACCATCCCTTCCCAGGAATTCAGAATGCATGGCTTTAAGACTGGAGCAACTACTTTTGACATCTGCTGAGTAGATTGCTGGCTTAAACGATAATTTGCTAAATTAAGGGATTTAGTTTTATACCATTTTTCATATAATACTTATGTTCCTGTTTAAACTGTTATTTTATGGCATTTCTTCTAGGTCACGAAGTATTTTTTTCTCTCTAAAGATCTGAATTTGTAAAGAAACATTTAGCTTTATTATTTAAGGTTAAGAAGACGTTGGGGATAATAAAGGAATCTTTGTGCTCAGTATGGTAAAATCTGGGTTTCCTGGGCTGTAGGTGGTTACTGCCACTTGTTCCCGATGGTCAATGACCCCAGGCCCTTCAGTGGAGGGTCTCAGGCCACTTGGTTCTTTGTTTGTCCGGACAGTTTCTCCACTTTCCCTCTGGGGTTTGCTCTGCTCAGGGTCGCAGGACTGCTGTTTGAATCTTCCAGCCACCGCTTTATCACAAGTCTGGGTGGGTGTGTCTCCTTCAGCACCCCCCGCCGTGTGACAAACAGCAGACTGGCTGGATCACCTCCCCTAACATCGCTTCTGCTTCTACTCTGAGACCACGGGGCCCTCCCCTGGCCCATCTGCGTATCAGCTGGCGTCTTCACATGTGGCCCCTTTGCCACCCCACCCTCCCAGTGTCTGTGCTCTCACAGTAAACATGCCATGCCTCCTCCCTCCTTCCAGTCCCATCTTGCTTTGACTTGGCCAGGCACCAAGTAGACTGGAGTTATCATTTTTTGTTTCTTCAATCAACCTGCCAGAGGCCATATGTCAAAGTGAAAGTGAAAGTCACTCAGTTGTGTAGGAATCTTTGTGACCCCATGGACTATATACAGTCCATGGAATTCCCCAGGTCATATGAAGTGAGTTCCTTCTCCAGGGGATTTTCCCAGCCCAGGGATCACCCAGGTCTCCTGCATTGCAAGTGGATTCGGTACCAGCTGAGCCACCTGCAGTATGCATTGGTCATTCTATAAGGAGGATAAATGCTTAGAGTTATCGTGGTAATTTTAAGAAAGTCTACCAAGTACCTTTTCAGATTGAATTAGTACAAGATCATAATATCGTGAGTTAGGTATTACTGGTTGATGGGTAAAATCAGCCTTCTATGATGAAAATGCCTTGTAGCTCTCAGTGAACAGTTTTCTATAAAAAAAATTTCAGTGAACTCACACTTTCACAGAACATATTCTAAATGTCAATAGTTTTTTTTAAAAACAACTATTAAGCTTTTAGATAGAATAAGACATCATGTTACCCTTTTTGACAGATGTAGACATCTCAACTTTATCATGATAAGCATATTATTGGGATGCTTTACTTAAAATTTGGTAACTGATGTGTGAGCATTCCCACTCTAATCCAAACCCCTTGGTATGTAATGTGTGCTAGAGAGCTGCTGATCAAGATGTTTAGATGTTAAATTATTTTCATTTTCGTTCATAAGGCTTTGTGAATATATGTTTTGTCCTGTGCATTGACTGGATTGTATAAGGCAAATAAGATAAAAGAGCGATAATGGGACCATGATAAGTGTTCAGTAAGTTTTAGCCTTTGTTATTCTGTTATAAAGCAAATATTGTGTCTTGAGACATCATATTGTTCAGTCGCTGAGTTGTGTCTGACTGTTTTCGACCCCATGGACTGCAGCACGCCAGACTCCTCTGTCTTCCACTGTCTCCCGGGGTTTGCTCAAATTCATGTCCATTGAGTCAGTGATGCTATCTAACCATCCATCCTCTGCCCCGTTCTCCTTTTGTTCAGCCTTTCCCAGCATCAGGGTTTTTTCCAATGAGTCAGTTCTTCACATCAGGTAATAAGTATTGAAGCTTCAGCTTGAGTCCTTCCAGTCAATATTCGGAGTTGATTTCCTTTAGGATTGACTAATTTGATCTCCTTGCTGTCTAAGATACTCTCAAGAGTCTTCTCCAGCATCACAATTTGAAAGCATCAGTTCTTTGGCACTAAACCTTCTTTTTGGTTCACCTCTCCCATCCACACATGACTACTGGAAAAACCATAGCTTTGACTATATGGACCTTTCCGGGCAAAGTGATGTCTCTGCGTTTTGCATCATAATTGTAATATAATTGTATTAAAAAAATTCAAAAAATTGTAATAAAATTGTTTGAGTAGGGGAAAAGAAAATTTTAGGATCATGAGCTAAAGGGCCTTTAGGATTTCAGTAAGAAGGTATTTTTTAAAAAGATATTACAGGACCTCCCTGGTGGTCCAGTGGTTATGAATCCAGCTTGCAATGCAGGAAACACGGGTTTGATCCCTGGTCGGAGAACTAAAACCCCACATGCCTAAGACCAGGTAATAAGCCTGCTTGTCACAACTACTGAGCCATGTGCCACAACTAGAAAGAAGCCAGCATGCAGCAACTAAGATCCAACACAGCCAAATATTTTTTAGAAAGGCATTTCTTAAAAAAAAAAAAAGGTATTAGTATATAGTTGTAGAATCTAAACATCACTGGGCCCTTTCTTTTAATCATGATGCTGATATAACTGAGTCACTTTCATCATCCATGTAATAAAGCTATCCTGTTCCTTCACAGCGGCTGTCTCCTCCCCTGGTTCTGTGCTGGGAGCTGTCTCTCTGTGACACTGTGAGGCCATACATGCTCCATAGACATGCTTCAGTTGAACACGCTGGGATTTGCAAGTTACTCTTTGGTATTACGGCGTTGTTTCGGCAGCAGATTGGTGCACGGCATTCTGGAGGGGTCAGCCCCGAAGGGGCTTCTTTCTGAGTGCCCTTGCCCTCAGCTGCGGCATCACCGGTGTGGGAAGCCTGCTCTGACCTTCCCCACCGAGTCAGTCTCTAGCTGTGCCTCTGTCCCTCACTGGATGAGGTTCCTGAAAACGGGACTGGTGTTTGTGCCCCCAGGAGCCCTGCTATCCCCGGCACATGGTGGGTGCCCAGTAAATATTGAATGAAGTTTCTTTTCAAGTGAAGACTCCATCCCTTTTTCCAGGCTGGGTGTGAGAAGCGTTGTGTGTTGGGGTAACCTTAGATGAAAGCTGGGTTTTGGAGGTGTGGGATGTTAACCATTGTTATTTTAAGATTTTTTTTTAACAATATAAAATTTAGCTTGTGGATGGATAAAGAAGATGTGGTACATATACAATGAAATATTACTCAGCCACAAAAAAGAATGAAGTATTGCTATTTGCAGCAATATTGATGAACCTAGAGACTGTCATACCCAGTGAAGTAAGACAGAGACAAATACTCTGTGATATCATTTACATGTGGAATCTAAAACAGTAGTACAAATGAACCTATTGACAACAGAAAAAGAGTGACAGATTTAGAAAACACACTCTGGTCACCAGGGGGTAAGCGGGGAGGGATAAATCCGGAGGCTGGGACTGACATGTACACACTACTGTATATAATACCGATAACTAGTAAGGACCGTTGTGTAGCACAAGGAACTCTACTCAATACTCTGCAACGACCTACGTGAAAAGAAAAATCACTCAGTCACGTCAGACTCTTTGCGACCCCGTGGACTATACAGTCCATGGTATTCTCCAGGCCAGAATACTGGAGTGGGTGGCCTTTCCCTTCTCCAGGAGATCTTCCCAACTCAGGGATCGAACTCAGATCTCCCACATTGCAGGCAGATTCTTTACCAGCTGAGCCACAAGGGAAGTCCAAAATGACCTGTATGAGAAAAGAATCTAAAAAAAGAGTGGATATATGTATAACTGATTCACTTTACTGTACATTTGAAACTAACTGAATGTTGTATGAATAAATCAACTATACTCCAATGTTTTTTTTTTTTTAAAGAGAAAATAAGATTGTCTGCAACAACTCCATCCACCTAATGTAGCTCTTATATCAAATAGATCAGTGATTGCCTGGGAGAGGACTAGGGGCAGGGGTAGGGAAGGTTGGGAGGAAATGTAATAGGAAATTGGAAATTGGAAATACCAATCGGAATGGGGTTTCTTTCTGGGGTGAGTAAACCCTCCAAGGGAGCTCCCAGGTGGCTCAGTGGTAAAGAATCTGCCGGCCAATGCAGGAGATGCAAGAGACTCGGGTACGATCCCTGGGTTGGGAAGATTCCCTAGAGATGGTAACCCACTTCGGTATTCTTGCCTGGAGAATCCCATGGACGGAGGAGACTGACAGGCTATAGTCCATGGGTTTGCAAGGAGTCGGACATGAGTGAGCAACTAAACACACACACACAGTGTCCAAAATTGTAGTGAGGATGGCACAGCTGTGAATACAGTAAAAGTCATTGAATTATTAATATAATGCATAAGTGGGTGAATTCTCTATAGCATGTGAATTATATCTCAATAAAGCTGTTAAAAACTTATGGAAAAAACAATCCAGCTCTTAAACTGTGACTCCGGTAACTCTTCTGTAAACCTGAGAGGTAGGTGTGTGATGCTGTAGAACACGTGTGTGAGTGGACCTCTGCTGTGTCACCATCTGCAATGTGGTCAGTGAGAGAGCCCAGCAGAAGAAATGAACCCCCGGGAATCTTGAGGACATTAGCAGATTTTATGGAAGTGATAACCAGTTCATTCTCCAAGGTAACTAGTATGAATCATGAGCTCGTCTCTGATGGATGCACCCAGAGTTTTGTGATGAAGTCATTGTTTATGATCTCTCCATTTTATCTCATTTGTAAAAAGCACCATTATGCCAAACAAGCTTGTGAGGTTAATTGAGCGTGTCGCTTATTTAAAACCATGAGAGCCTCATTAAGAATATTTATCTGTTAAATAATTATTTACTTAATTGAAATATATTTCATAGTGTTTCTTTTAAAAGTAACTATCAGGATTCTTAAATGGCAAAATAATTGTGTGGGGTGGGTTCTGATTGGCAATTACATCAATTTCACTTGGTTGGAAGGAAATAAATCTCATTAATTAAAAAGAGGAAAAGTCCTGTAATTTGATATTGGTATCATGGAAGGATTTTTATAATGTTAAAATTTGAATTCCTTCTACCCTCTATTAAAGCAGCTGTTTGTTCTTTGAAGGTTGATTTCTCAGGTTTTATCCATTAAGAAAATTTTATTTACCTTTAGTGTGCTGCTCAGGCTTTTCTCTAGTGGAGAGTGGGGGCTACTGTCTAGTTGCAGAGTGTGGGCTTCTCATCGTGGTGACCTCTCTTGTTGCGGAACATGGGCTCAAGAGTGCGTGGGCTTCCGTAGTTGTGGCTTCTGGGCTCTAGAGCACATGTGGTAGTTATGGTTCACAGGTTTAGTTGCTTCGAGGCAGGTGGGATCTTCCTGGATCAGGGATCGAACCTGTGTCTCCTGCATTTGTTCAGTCAGTTCAGTTTAGTTGTGTCTGACTCTATGTGACCCCACGAGTCATGTCAGGCCTCCCTGTCCATCACCAACTCCCGGAGCTTGCTCAAACTCATGTCTGTTGAGTCCAGCCATCCAACCATCTCATCCTCTGTCATCCCCTTCTCCTTCTGCCTTCAATCTTTCCCAGCATCAGGGTCTTTTCCAATGAATCAGCTCTTTGCATCAGTACTGGAGTTTCAACTTCAGCATCAGTCCTTCCAATGAGCTCCCAGGACTGATCTCCTTTAGGATGGACTGGTTGGATCTCCCTGAAGTCCAAGGGACTCTCAAGAGTCTTCTCTAACACCACGCTCAAAAAGCATCAATTCTTTGGTGCTCAGCTTACTTTATAGTCCAACTCTCACTTCTACATATTCTTTACCACTGAGCCGGCAGGGAAACCCTAGTCACTGTTTTTAACCTGGGATGCTACAGATTATTTCTGCTTATGAGGGTATATGCAGGTGGCACTAGTGGTAAAGCATTCACCTGCCTACTCAGGAGACACAGGAGACCCGGGTTCCATCCCTGGGTCGGGAGGATCCTTTGGAGGAGGAAATGGCTGCCCACTCCAGTATTCTTGCCTGGAAAACCCCATGGACAGAGGAGCCTGCTAGTCCATGGGGTCCCAAAGAGTCAGACACAACTGAGCAAGTGAGCACACACACACATAAAATCATATATATATATATCTCCCTCCTGGTGAGGGACAGGGAGGTGCCGGGGTCCAGCCTCGGCAGGATCCAGGGGGTACCCTCAGGATGAATGGCGTCAGCGAGAGAGAAGACACGTGAGACCAGCCTTGATAGGGCCAAATCTGTGTTTTTCTTTTTGACAACCGGTTTTATACCCTTTCACAGAACGTTTTCAAGGTACAAGATGCTTACTCATGATTACACAGGATTAGCATTACATCATTTTGATTTTTAGGAAAAGCAGGATTTTTTTGCTTTCTAATTCTATAGTAATTTTTAGCACATGATCTTCTGGCCTTGAGGCTATTACCATTTCATGCAGGTCAGGTGATTGTAAACCTATTTTCCATTTTTATGGTGACCTTAACGGAAAGGTCATAGGTCATATGAACAGGGTCATAGGGAAATAGTACAGAGTAGAATTATATTCTTGTTAATACAAAAATTAATCTTTCTGCAAAAGTTGTCAGTTGCGTTTATCTAAGAAGTCTACCCCATAGTGACTCTGCGGCTTCAGTGAGGCAGCTTTTGCCTAGCACTCCTGACAGACAATTAACAACCGTCTCATTGTTACCACACTAGGGCTAAGTTCTTATTTCTCTAGATGTTTAACTATATTAACAATGGTTTTTATAACACAACCTTAGCACATTAAAGGCAAAAATACAGGAAGCATAAACAGAGCAAGCAAATCACAACCCGATAACCACCTATAGAATGATTTTTCTTATGTTTTCTAATAGGACTCCTTTACCCCTTATAAGGGCTCTGTATCTATTAGGGCTTTTATATAATCAGGTTCTTTATGCTATCTTATGATTAGGATATTATAAGCAATCATGCATATTAGTACCAAGCGCATAAATGCATTTGGCTAACAAAACTACCAGCAACGGAGCTTGAATTAAAACACTCCTTTCACCCTAAATAATCTCATAAAATACCACCACCTGGGAAACTTATTGATTAAAGTTCTAAATTGATTCTTATTAGGGAAGAGATCGGGGAAGGCCTTCCTGCCTGTGTCAGAGAAATTAGGGAGTAGTCCATTGAGGCAGGCATCAGAAAGACAGATATCATCTTTAAAGTGAGAGCCGGGGGCAGCTTTTCGAAATCCCTGAAAACCTGATCTGCCTTGCCTGTCAGGCTTTCTCCTCGTGACCTTGTCATGGGTGGGATCTCGTGAGCTGGCCTTTTCGAAACCCCTGAAAACCTGATTCGCCTTGCCCGTCAGGTTTTCTCCCCTAAGGCCTTTTTAGGGGTAGGGTCTCGTGTGTTGGCTCCCGGCAGGGAGGCCTGGCGTGCGGTAGTCCACAGGGTCACAGAGAGTCAGACACAACTGGGCCACTGGGCAACAACAACATTTACATCTGTGTGTATGTGTGTATATATGTTAATAGTATTTTCCATAAAGAATTCCAAAAGTTTCTAATTGATAAAAGGGAAATACAGTTATAAATTATTAACAAATTAATAATCACCAACCTAAGAGCTTATGGTGCGCAGTAAAATTTAAATGATATGGCACTGGTTATATTTTCAATATTAGGGGGTCAGACCAGTTTCAGTAATTGATCAGATCTCCATTTAATTCACTCATGGCTACACTAGCACTTACTGCAGATAAATTTTTAACGGCTTCCCATCAGACACACTTTGGCCTCGAGTAGTCTCTCTTCATGCTTCTAGATTGTTTGGCCGTGCTGATCAGATGAGAAGGGGGTTTGAGGGAAGGCTCTTGGCATTCATTTTCAGGACAGTGTGGCTGAACGTGGGGACTGAGCAGAGAACCGGCGTCTGCAATCCTGACTCTCCAGCCTGGCATCGCTCTTGGCTTGTTGCTGGTCCTTGTTAACATCAGTTCATTTCTGTCTCCTCCTCACCTTCTGAGAAGTGGTAATGTGGGCCAGAGGAGTCAGTGACCACAGGATCCCACTGGACGACTCCAGAAAAATGAGATGAGGGTGTTGCCAAGGAAACAACAGCAGGCTGCGGTCCAGCTCTCCCGGCACCTCTCAGATTGTGCAGTTGCCTCAGGCTTTTGTTTTCTTAGACCAGGAAAAGCCGTAGTTTGTTGTATGCTTGCTGGGTTCTGGGTACTGTGCTAAGCCCCCCATTATGACATCACACGTTTGCTAAGTGCCCATGAGCCAGGCATCCCTGATAGCTCAGTTGGTAAAGAATCTACCTGCAGTGCAGGAGACCCCAGTTCGATTCCTGGGCCGGGAAGATCCGCTGGAGAAGGGATAGGCTGCCCACTGCAGTACTCTTGGGCTTCCCTGGTGGCTCAGCTGGTAAAGATTCCACCCAGCAAGAGCTGGGTTCGATCCCTGGGTTGGGAAGATGTCCTGGGGAAGACAAAGCTACCCGTAACTCCAGTATTCTGGCCCGGAGAGTCCCACGGACTGTATAGAGGCCATGGCGTCACAAAGAGCCGGACACGACTGAGCGACTTTCACAACACACAAGCCTGGGGTGGGTGGAGTATCGGCGCTCAACGTGGGGCTGGGCGCAGGAGTTTGGTCTTTCTCTCCAGAACAAAGCCCTCGGGCGCGTCACAAGACTAAACGGAAGAGCAGGCGATCAGATTGGCGCAGGCGTGCCCGCAAGTTTCCTTTTCTCTGCAGACTGAGCAGACGAGGAAGAAAAGAGGGGGTCGGCCGGACGCGAGGGCTGCTCAGGAGTCTGCTCTCGGGAAGCTGACTCATGAGACCAGAGTCTGGCAGAGGCTGCGGACAAGAGCCGCATGCTGTCGGCGCCTCGCCCTGGCGCCCAGCGGGCGGAGGGGGTCAGGGCTGTCGGATGGGGGTGGGGGCGGGCTCTCGGAGCGTCGGGGAAGTAGGCCGCTCCGCTGTGTGGCTGCAGTTAGTTCTCAGTCTTTTCAAAAGTGTTTCTTTGTTTTGGCCGTCCCGGGCCTTCACTGCTCTGCAGGCTTCTCTCTGGTGGGGGGTGGGGTCTACTCTCTCGTTGCTCTCCTTGCGGAACGCGGGCTCTGGGGCGCTCGGGCTTCAGGACTTTCGGCTCCCGGGCTGTAAGCTCAGGCTCAGCGGTTGTGGCCTGCGGGCTTCGTTGCTCTGCAGCACGTGGGATCTTCCCGGATCAGGGATCGAACCCGCGTCTCCTGCATTGGAAGGCCGATCCCTTGCCAGGGAAGCCCAGTTTTCAGTTTTAAAACTGCATTACATTTAAAATTAAAAAGTTTTTAAACTAAGAATTTTCTCCTGCTGAATTTAAAAGTGGTAGATGTTTTTCATGAGTATTGTGTATATGGGATGTGTTTTCTATTAAGAGAAAAATAGTACAGATGAACCTATTTCCAAGGCAGGAATAGAGACACAGATGCAGGGAACGGACGTGTGGGCACCAAGGGGGAGGGGAGGGGAGGGCAAATTGAGCGAGTAGCGTTGACATGTACAGACGACCATGTGGAAAATAGCAGGAGGCTGCTGTCCAGCGCAGGGAACTCAGCTCCACGCTCTGGGGTGGCCTCCAGGGGTGGGATGAGGGCGTGGGAGGGAGGCCCAAGGAGGGAAGGGATCCATGTACTCCTATAGCTGATTCACCTTGTTGTACAACAGAAGCTAACATGGCATTGTAGAGAAATTATCCTCCAATTAAAAAAAAGTAGTAGGTGTTCTTCACTCTTCTTAGCACTGTGCTTTATTTCTTTTGCAGAAAAAGAGCTTCTATGGTTTGTCCATAATCAGTGGTATTTGAGAGCAAGAATCTTACAGAAGGATTTATGATACATCACAATATAGATTAGGTGCTCTAACTAGTCATTAAACATAAACTATCAAGAGAAATAAGTTTGTGAGCTATAAAGGTACAGATGACTGGTATTTTCCACTGACATGTCTCCTCTTAATAAGGAGAGTGTACTGAACTTGCATTTTGATTGTGTAGTCATTTTCTCGAGCTGAATCAGTATGTTTTAACATTTATCCATTAGCTCTTATGTCTATGACAAATTAAACTTTATAGGTAATCAGAACATTATTGCCTGATATCATTACAGAGCTTTGAATTACAGTTTAAGAATGCTATTACAATAGTATATGTAACTTAAATGTCCCTGCTGCAAAGATGAATAATATTATGAACTTTCCGGTAATACGCCCTTCACATCTGGGTTGATTTACAGTTGAGTAACTTTTAAAGAGCTCGTGGCCCTTGTGGTGAGCAGTTATGAGCAGTAATCTTTTCAGGAGGGCGCGCCCTCCGTGATTTGGTGGTGATTTCTAAGCCTCTGAGTAATAGGTCTACTAAGATAGTTGTGTCAATGCCCTGAGAGGTTGTTACATTCATGGCATAGGTAAGTAGGTGCCCTGTTTCACAATGTCATGTTAGGAAGTTAGCTTCATGAAAATGGAATAAAGATGTCAATAGGACTCAATAACGACACCCTGGGATTTTCAGAGTTTTGTTTATAGATGCTTGTGGGAAAAGGGGATGACAGAGGATGAGATGGTTGGATGGCATCACTGACTCAATGGACACGAGTGTGAGCAAGCTCTGGGAGTTGGTGATGGACAGGGAAGCCTGGCATGCTGCCGTCCATGGGGTCGTAAAGAGTCGGACATGACTGAGTGACTGACCTGAGCGGGAAGCTGCTATAAAGCGCAGGGAGCTCAGCTTGGTGGTCGGGGATGATCTCAAGGTGTGGGATGGGTGGTGGGTGGGGGGGAGGTCCAGAGGGGGGAATGCACGTGTATAAATATGGCTGATTTGCTTCATTGTACAGCAGAAAAGAACACAGCATTGTAAAGCAATTACACTCCAGTGAAAACATCACCGACACACTCACGTAACGAGGTGTACATTTTTGAGCACATGTATTTTTTTCTTAAATCTTAAGCTCTACCATTCCAGTGGATTGCTGTAGGAAGCCTTGGGCTGTAAGTACTGGAATTATGCCTATTGGGTTCCTTACCCGGGGAAGGCTTGTTGCCAGCATGAATACAATGGTCAGTGGACTTGGAGTTCTGTCCCCAGCATCAGAGATGGATTTGTGGGGATGACAGAGTGACAGACCTTTAGACCAACCAGCTCTTCTCTCCCTACCCTCCTCACCGCCAGATCCTCTGGTTAACACAGGATGAGAAGTGATATATGTGATCAAAATTCCTGCCTGTGTCCACTGCACAGTGTCATACTTACTGGATCATGCCAGACCCGAACGAGAGACCCCGTGAAGACCAACAGAAACTACTCAGGACTTTTCATAAGTGACCTGTGGCTTCCAGAGGTGCTTGTTATAACAGAGAGATGAAAAACAAGTCCAAGCTCAAGTGTATTTAGGAAGCCTGGTGTTAAAGAAGGCGTGTTCCTTTCTTTTCTTTCCTTCCTTCTCTCTTTCTAGAAAGCATGTTTTGGACTTCCCTTGCGGTCCAGTGTTTAAGAACCTGCCGGCCAGTGCAGGGGATACAGGTTCGATCCCTGGTCTGGGAAGATCCCATGTGCCATGGGGAAAGTAAGCCAGTGCACCAAGACCAGCAGCCCGTGCTCCGCAACAAGAGAAGCCGCTGGGTGAGAAGCCCACACACCTCAGTGAAGAGTAGCCCCGGCTCACGGCAACTAGAGAGAGCCCGTGTGTGCAGCAACGGAGACCCAGCGCAGACAAAGCAAACCGCAAAATGCCCAAGGGTGCTTCTTTACTCAGCGGAAATGTGAAAGTCGCTCGGTCACGTCCGACTCTTTGTGACTCTACAGTCGCATGGACTCTACCCCATGGACTCTACAGTCCGTGGAATTCTCCAGGCCAAGATACCGGAGTGCGTAGCCGTTCCCTTCTCCAGGGGGTCTTCCCGACCCAGGAGATGAGAGCATTTAACGTGCTGGGATGTGTGGTGTCCTTCTGAGCAGGATACCGTTTGCTGCGTTCGGTTCGGTGTCTATCCCTGAAGCAGGAACGCCTCTGAGCGCCAATGGTCCGGAGGACCGAGTCTGGGGAACCCATCCTCCTGGGATCCCCCGGGAGAGCTGTGTTCAGAGGGCGCTGTGTGTCCACGGGGGGCGTCTCTCCTCTCGCTCTTGGTAGCCTTGGTGAGAGAAATTGAGGTTTCTAAAAAGGATTTTTTTTTAACTTTGGGATTATGATGTTTATTTTACTATGAACTTGAAGAGAAATGAAGATTGTGCTTCTGATGGTCATTGGTGATAAAAAAAATTAAGGAAAATGAAAGTTACAGAGGGTATTTTGCAGAAAGACTGTAACTCACAGAATGGGTTGCTTGGCCTTCCTTCCTATAGATTTTCATTTCTCACGCTTCTATCTGAGAGGACGCACATGTGCAGGGTGTGACCCTCTTCGGGCTGCGTTTGTGCAGTTTTCCCGTGAGGACGTGATGCCTATTTATTGGAATTTGCTTTCAAATATGAGCAAAACTCCTGGAGGGAAAGGACCTAGAGGTGTTAGTGGCTCCTGCCGGGCTAACTGCCTGGGGACGACTTCGTGGTGCTCACCGAGACAGCAGTTTCGGGTTTTTAGGGGAAACAAGCTCCTTTATGAGTAGGATTAAGAATAAGAGCGATGTGATGCCGGGCTCACTCGTGTTTTGTTCTCACGTGAGGAATCGCCAGTTTTCTTTATTTTTTGTTTATTTAAAAAATTTATTTGGCTTTTGGCTTCTGGGTCTCCCTTGCTGCCTGTGGGCTTTCTCTCGTTGCCCAGAGCAGGGGTGACTCTCTAGTTGCACTGCCAGGGCTTCTCACTGGGGTGACTTCTTTTTTGGGGGAGCATGGGCTCCAGGGTATTCGGGCTTCAGTAGTTGTGGGGCTTGGTTTCCCCGAGGCATGTGGGATCCTTGTTCCTGGACTGGGATCGAACCCATGTTCCCTGCATTGGTGGGCGGATTCTTAACCACTGGACCACCAGGGGAGTCCCAGTTTTCCTTATTTTAATCTTTAGTCACAGTTGTGTGCTTTGAGAATATTCTTTTTGTGGGGGGTGAGGGGGTGGATATTCTTAAAGAAGTTAATAATTTTTTTTCAATTTAATCGTTTTAGCAGGCATCGCATTTGTGGTTAGCACAAGAAGTTTCTAAAGGTCATTTACTTGTAGATATTTTCTTGATTGAGGACTTTGGAGGGCGTGATCAGTTCTCCATTACTGTTCTTCCTGTTATATGGGGGCAGGGTGGCGGGGTGGGGGGTGGGGGTGGGTCTCGTCTCTGATTGTCCCCCAACCCTGCCCTCCGGGTGTTTTACTTCATGAGAATGTAGTTTTACTTCTGGAGAAGGTAAAGGAAAATTAAAGATGGAAACTGCTTTCCTTTTAGTTTGGGGAAAAATAATTGGTAGTACAGAAGACAAAACTTTGTTATATGGAAATAAATGAAGACCCAAGTAAGAGGCTGCCTACTCAGAGCTGTGGGAGCTTGGGGGTCGCCACCAGCCTCTGTGTTTGGCGAGGCAGCTCCATCGTGGAGAAGGGGGCTCCGGGTCCCTCGGGTGCCTCCGTGGAGGCTGTGGGTGTGGGGGACCTGGGGCAGCTGATTTCCCTACGTGACTTGTTAGGGGAGTGTATTATGCTTTCCCCAGTTGGTCTTAAGTTGGAAGTGAGGGCAGAGATTAGGGAAGCTGTCTGTTATCGATGGAGTCCTAGCCGTTTGGAGCTGGTTGCTAAGCTTTCCTGGTGGCTCAGACGGTAAAGAATCTGCCTGCAATGCAGGAGGCCTGGGTTCGATTTCTGGATCGAGAAGGTCCCCTGGAGAAGGGAATGACAACCCACTCCGGTATTCTTGCCTGGGAAATCCCACGGACAAAGGAACCTGGTGGGCTACAGTCCACAGGGTTGAAAAGTCAGACATGACTTAGCAACTAAACCACACAGCCACAAGCTGCCCCTCAGGTTTGGACTCCTGGGCTAACACGTGATGACAAATGAATCAGTCGATCTAAGGAAGAGTTGGAACATTTTATTCAAGCCATATTTGAAGAGTATAACCTGGGAAGTGCATCTCAGAAAGCTCTGAGAACTGTTCCACCCTTTAGAAGTCAAGACCCAGTTTATAGAAGTTTTTTGAGATAGAGGGCTGTACATCAGACAATGTATTATTGACAGTTTACATAATCCAGACTTGAGCACCGTCAGGGTGGGTCATGTAGCCACTTTACAAGGTCAGAAAAGTGAAAGTGAATCCTCTCAGTTGTGCACAACTCAGTCCTGTCCGACTCTTTACGACCCCATGGACTGTAGCCTGCCAGGCGCCTCCATCCATGGCATTTTCCAGGCAAGAATACTGGAGTGGGTTACCATTTCCTTCTCCAGGGGATCTTCCCAACCCAGGGGTTGAACTTGGGTCTCCCACATTGCAGGCAGACTCTTTACCAACCGAGTTACCAGGGAATCCCTTATAGGATCAAGGAGGAATGCTACCTTTAAGGAGTTGTCTTGCTGATGCTGGGAGAATGTTGCTCTTTTTGTCCTGGGCTTTCGTTATTGTTGTTTTGGCTGTGCTAAGTCTTGGTTGCAGAGCCCAGGATCTTTCCAGTTGTGGCGTGTGGGATCTAGGTTTCTGCTCAGGGATGGAACCCAGGTCCCTGCATTAAGAGTGTGGAGTCTTAGCCACTGGACCACCAGGGAAGTCCCAGGGTTGCTCTTTTAGGCTGAGCAGGTTTCTGCCGATGGGAGAGGTTTGATCCTTACGTAATGCTTATACAGATGCACAGAGGTCAGGTGGTGGGGGGAGGGGTGAGGTCAAAGGGCAGAGAAGAATGTTTATGTTTAGATTGTTCTTGTCTTGCCATAAAAGATGAATTTTGTTTCACGTGCTGCAGGTTGTGGGTCTGAGGCAGGCTGTCACATACGGTCTGACGGCCGTCAGAGCGTATGTTTAATTTTTCAATGGGAAGGTGAAATTTTGATTAATGTGTGGATAGTCCAGTCTACATGTTTCCCTTCCCCAAAGCATGGCGGCCATGTTGCTCTGCATGCTGCTATCGCTTTAAGTCAATGAAACCTTTGAAGCATGTCTACCACCGACTGCATTTTCCTGTGGAAGACTTGGGTGATGGCAAAAAGACCCCCAGATGTAGCTGCTGCGCCAGAGGGCTGGTCCCCACCCTGCTCTGGCTGTGCTCTCTGGCCCCACGACATGGCCCGTCCCTGGCCGCCAGCGGCCTCGGGGGTGGGGATGATGAGGTCCCTGACTCTCTGGGGTCTTGTGATGACACAGTGAAACCCCGAAGACAGTTGGGGAGACCTGCATCCATTTCCCGGGGCTGTGCTAACACAGGACCGCAAGCAGGGGTGCTGAAAGCAGCAGAAATGCACTGTCGTACCTGGAGACCGAGGGTCCAAGATCTCGGTGTTGGCAGGGCCAGGCTGGGAGCAGCAGGGCGCCTGGTCTCCATGGTCTTCTCCCTCTGGGCCTGTCGGGGCCCACCTTCCCCCTGTTTATAAGGATGCCAGTCATCTCAGGTGAAGGGCCCGCCCTGCTCCAACACGACCTCATCACAGAGTTACATCATTAGAGCTACTTATCTCCTGGAACTTCCCAGGCGGTCTGGTGGTTGGGACTGTGTGCTTCCACTGCAGGGGGCATGCGTTCCATCCCGGGTTGGGAAACTAACATCCTGCATGCTGGTGAGCCAAAAAAAAAAAGAGAGAGAGAAAACAAAAAAACTGCTTATTTCCCAATAGGTCATGTTCCGAGGTACTGGAGGTTAAGATGATGACATACGGGTTTGTGGGGAGGCCTTTTAATGCATAATGAGACCCCTGAACACATGAACCTTGGGTTCCTTGGGGCTGCTGGGTGTCTGCCGTGCTCCTAGGGTCTCCGTGGGCAGCTCTGCCACGTTACCCAGGCAGTCTCCCCACTTGTAAGAGGAGGGTGGTGAGGCAGACCTCATGTGCTTTAGGATTAAAAGAGGGAATAGGTGGAAAGGAAAGAGCTCAGCACAGTTCCTGGGATAGAAGAGCTGTTAGAAATGTGACCAGAAGCCCTCAGTCTGCAGGACTGCAAGGATTGGCATGCGGAAAGAGGAACAGCATGTCTCACTAAGGGACCGGGCGTCCGGGTTCAGGGGAGAAAGTGCTGCCTCTACCTTTGATGGCCCGGCCTATGTTCCCAGACACTTGCAGTCATGAATGGCCCAGCTGACGCCTCGCTTCTCCAGGAAGCAGTTGGCAATCTATGTTCTCAAGTTCATTTTGGGCCATGGACTTTGCTGCTCCTCACCCCCATCCCCGGGGCTCTGTTGCTGAGGGCAGGGCCTCATGAAGAAACTTCTCTGCACACGGAACGCTGGGCCTCATCACCAGGCCCCTCGTTGAGTGGTCGCAGGACCACTGTGGGAAATCAGAACACAGGCCCCTGTGTGAAAATGATTCAGAATTCAGGATGGCAGGAGCAAGCTGTTCAGGCTGAGTGTGGAGTCCCCTGTGATCATGCAACCGCCAGAGTTTCCCAGGAAGAGGCGTCCAAAGGACCACCAATATCTGGGGAAGCAGCCGTGTGCAGGAGGGCAGGGATGCAACAGGATGCAGTGTGGCCCACCCACCTTGCAGGGGTTGATGGAGGGGGAACCCCTCCTGGGAGGGAGAGCACGCCGTTACAATGCCCTGACTTCCTCCCAGTCCTTTGTAAGGATGTCCGTTATCACCAGGCTGTGTTCCTCCCCGGGGAGCAGGGGGCGAGACCGCCCGGGGTGAATCTGCCACCGGGCCTGGCCGTGCTGTTTACTGATTCATGAGTCTTCCTGTAAAGCAGAGGACAAAAGACACAGCTGCGTGCCAAAAAACACATTCTGAGTCCTTGACGGCATCCATTAAACTTTCACACTTGAATAGTAAACTACAGCAGCCTGGCAGGGCCCGCCGCTCTTCCCTCTGGTGTAGCTAGGGGGGTCCTCAAGTTAAGGCTTTAGGGGGGAACTCGAGTGCGGGGGCAGATGTGTGGCTTGTGGCTCAGCCCTGGGACAGGGACACTCCCATTGATAGACCCGGTTTGTTTCTCTGCCAAATCTCGTCCTCCTGGTCAAGCACAAACGATTACCAAGTTTAAGCTTGTGTTTGTGTCAGACAAAAGCAAGTGAAGAATTGAAACATTTGCGAGGATGTGTCATGAATATCATGTATTCAGTACACTTGGCAGGGGCCCAGGGGATGTAGACACAGGATGAGGTGGTTGGATGGCATCACCGACTCAACGGACATGAATTTGAGCAAGCTCCGGGAGTTGGTGATGGACAACTCCCGGAGGGTGTGCTGCAGTCCATGGGCTCGCAAAGAGTCAGACACGGCTGAGCGCCTGAACTGAACTGATCGCTTCCAAAGGGAGATGGTCCATGAACTAAAGCAAGCTCAGGATATCAAGAGCTACCATGTCCACGGATTTCAGGCAAGAGCATCTATATTGATCAATTCAAACAATATCTATCTACCTTTTACTTCCACAAGATTGTCTTTTTCTCCCCCATAAAGAATCTTCTATTAGTAAATGTTTTTTTTGTGTGTGTGTGCGCACTTAGTTGCTCAGCGGTGTCTAACTCTTTGTGACCTTTTGGACTGTAGTCCGCCAGGCTCCTCTGTCCATGGGATTTTTTTAGGCAAGAAACTGGTATGGGTTACCATTTCCTCCTCCAGGGGATCTTCCTGACCCAGGGATTGATCCTGCTTCTCCAGTGTTTTCTGCATTTCAGGCAGATTCTTTACCCTCTGAGCCATGGGTTTTGCCAAATTGAGGTTGTCCTTCAGAACAGATTGTTCTAATTTCCTGTTTGCAAAGCATGTGGTTTATCTCCAGACAGTATACAATGAAAATACAATAAGTTATTTCAGCAGAATTAGGTTGGGAGAGGATTTTAAGAAACACTTGCATCAAAACTTGCTTCTGCTCTTGAGACTTTGAAATTTAAATAATATTCAGCGGCAGAAAGCTTGAAGAATAATAATGGATTGGCCAAAAAGTTCATTTGGGTTTTTCCTTATGATCTTATGGAAAAACCTGAACTAATTTTTTTGTCAATCCAATATATAGGTTTAGTATAGAATTTAGTATAGGGCCTTCCCTGGTGGTTCAGATGGTACAGAATCCGCCTGTAATGCAGGAGACCCAGGTTCAGTCTCTGGGTCGTTGAGATCCCCTGGAGAAGGGAATGGCAACCCACTCTGGTATTCTTACCTGCAGAATTCCATGGACAGAGGAGCTTGGTGGGCTACAGTCCATGGGGTCGCAAAGAGTCAGACACAGCTAATACTTTCATGACTCTCTTTCATGTTCCACTTAAAATTACTATAAAATAATGACTGTACTGAGTTAGATTCTAAAAGAACAAGAGGGCCGATGGCTTCAGAAAACCCAGGAGGACCAGCGCACAGTCATGAGGAGAAATACCCGGAAGCCAGCCGGAAGTGGCGAACCACTGGCCCACCGCACATCCTTCTGCTCCAGCCGAAAAAGAAACTCAGGCCTGCACGCCTGTGCTGCCGGAGGTGACGTCTTGGGGCGGGGTTGCTCCTCCCCATGCTGACCTCTGCCTGGGCAGACCTGGTCCCGTGGGGAACGCCAGCTGTGAGACCACGTGGGAGACGTGTCCTCTCGGGCAGGTGGCTCGGGCTGCCGTCTGCTGGAGAAGGCAGCTGAATTGCCCGGTTCACTTCAGGCTTCCTCAGACCCCAGCTCTTTTTCTGCCTGGCTTCCTCCCCAGTCTGATCCTAAACATGGTGATTTATGTCCTTTGTCTCTGCATCTGAACTCTGGCTCTGAAGCAGTTGAAATGAAAGCAAATTGAGTTTCCCTCCGGAAGCAGTAGGTGGGAAGAGGCTGAACAAGGAGAGAACTGAAAGAGCAAGGGAAACCATCATATGGGAAGGAAAAAGCTGGAAAGCCGCCCCCAGCCCCGACACATGCACTGTCCCCTTTGTCAGAAGAGACAGATATGCTAGTTTCAAATTTGGTTCAGTTGTATTTGTAATAGGATCAGATTCTTCTAACCATTTTAGAAGTGGAAATGTTATCCAGTGACTAAGAGATATAAGCAGAAACTGCCTGGGTGAGCTGAAGACAGAGGCTCAATCTGACTGTTGGATTGTAGCATCAGACGTACTAAGGGTTACAGCAGTGAAAAAAATAGAAAGATTTTAAACTGTGCTAGTTTTAGTAGGTCTAAGACTTCTTTAGGGTGAGTAATGATTCCTGCCAGGCAAGTAAGAAAATATTCCCATTTCATGAGTCTAATTATCTACAGACAAGCTTTTCAGGAGTAGAGGAGGTTGGTTTAAAACACTTCATGTAGAAGGGTATTTTTTGCTCAATATTTATTGGTCTACTGAAAGAGTGGAGTTTTTATTTGTAAATAAAAGGATCTAGTTAGTTTGACTGCTTGTGACAAAAAACCAAGTATCCAAAGTAGTTTCAATATATAAGGTTTTATTTTTTCCTGTAGGTGGGCTGTCCATAGCTGGCATTGCAATTTCCCTGAGCGCCCCTGGGACATGCTCCTCCCAGTGTCCTGGCCTACAGTCCCCAGAGTGTGGCCCTGGGCCTCATAGCCCAAAGTGGTGGCTGGAGCTCCAGCTAACACACCTGCTTTCCAGGCAGCAGGAGGAAGAAGGTGACAAGAAAGGGAGTACCCCCTTTTCAGGGTACTATACAGAAGCACCATCCAAAACTTTCTTGAGCTTGGTGGTAAATGTAATCATCTGGCTGGGGGACCGTGGCCTAGCTAAGAATCAGTGTTTCATGATTAAAAAGCAGGAGGGTGGATATTGGGCAGTGATGAGCCATCTCTGCCACAGTGGAGTTGAAGGATCGATGACGTCAAGGGCAACTGAGCCTCCTGCCCTGACCTGAGTTCAGAGCCGCCCCCGCCCTGCGATGCCACACGTGCTGACATCAAGTTCTATTTCCCAAGAGTCAGGCGGTGGCTTAAAAGCGCACCAGTGGGTTTTTATGCTTCTTTTCTTTGATCTAAACTTAAGGACATAGGACACTTTTCTGGAGGATGCTCTTTGCTGGCCTTGAATACTCCATCAACACAGCTAATATTATTTCATTTGGACGGTAGAGAGTAGGAATGAGGTGATAGGAGTTCCTAGAAGACCCTCCATTTTAATCTTAGGCTATCAATCTCTCCCTTATCCCCCCTGCCTTCTCTCTGCTGTTTAAAGCAAACAAATGAAAAGAAGGCTCCTGGATGAGTCTGCTAGGCCTGCTGCCATCAGACCATCAACAACTGAGCGGCTCAAGCAAGACGTCTCTGCTGTTCAGTTCTGGAGGCTGCAAGTCCAAGGTCAAGGTGCCGGCAGGGCCAGGCTCCCCTTCTGGCTTCTGGAAGTGGCCCCGGGTCCTCCACCTTCCTTGGTTGCAAAGGCATCACTCCAAACTCTGCCTCCATCACCCCATGGCCGCCTGCCCTCTGGGGTCTGACTTCCCACGGCCTTCTCCCATGTCTCTCCCCCTCTTCTACTCTTGGCTGTGCCACACGGTTTGCAGGATCTTAGTTCCCCAACCAGGGATTGAACCTGGGGTGGAGAAAGTGCCAAGTCCTAAGCACTGGCCCACCAGAGAATCCCCTCTTCTTCTCTTCTGATAAGGACACCTGCCATGTGGGACTCAGGCCCACCCTTCTCCGAGATGTGTCCGACTCTTTGAGACCCCATGTCGTCTGCCAGGCCCCTCTGTCCATGGGATTTCCCAGGCAGGAATACTGGAGTGGGTTGCCATTTCCTCCTCCAGGGGATCTTCCCAACCCAGGGATTGAACCTGAGTCCCCTGCGGCTCTTGCGCTGCAGGCAGCTTCTTTACCCACTGAGACAAAACCATCTGGAAGATGGCTTAACCGCGGCAGGGGTGTGGGGCAGAGCACTTGCCTCCATTGGCCTGACCAGGCAGTCACGACAGGAGGTGCAGAGCAGCTGTGGTTTTGGATTGCGCCCTGCATTCTAGCCGGGCAGCGGGCGGGGGATGTGCGAGGCAGGGTGCCCCAGGACAGGGCCAGTGAGTCAAGGAGATGCCCAAGAGGGCTTCCTCTACATGCCCAGCTGACACCACCCCCCTCAATTTGCTACCTGCTTTTTTTTTTCCAGCTTTATTGAGATATAATGACATACAACAGGACTTCCCTGCTGGCTCAGTAAAGAGCCTGCCTGCAATGTGGGAGACCCGGGTTTGATCCCTGAGTCAGGGAGATCCCCTGGAGAAGGGAGTGGCAACCCACTCCAGTATTCTTGCCTGGAAAATCCCAGGGACAGAGGAGCCTGGCGGGCTACAGTCCACGGGTCACAAAGAGCCAGGCACAACTTTTGCTTTCAGTGACTCACAACAGTGTGTAAGCTTAAGGTGTACAATACTACTTTGGGATGACAGTTTGATGGATTCAAGTTTTAAATTTTATAACTAGAAATAACTCACTTGAAAGACAAATGTTTTAATTATGGTTACCAAGTCGGAAATGTGATTGAAAGGGGAGGGGTAAATCTGGAGTTTGGGATGAACACACATACACATGCTACTGTACCTAAAATAGAAAACCAATAAGGACTCTGCCCAATATCTCTGATGACCTATATGAGAAAAGAATCTGAAAAAGAATGGATATATGTATATGCGTAATGGAATCACTTTGCTGTACCCCTGAAACTAACACAGCATTGTAAATCAGCTGTAATCAATAAAGTATTAAATAAAATTACATCATCACCCACCCTGCCCCCCACAAATTTCTTATTGAGGCAGTTAGCTTCTTGAAAGGGCTTCCCTGATGGCTCAGTTGGTAAAAATCTGCCCGTAATTCGGGAGACCCCAGTTAGATTGCTGGGTCAGGAAGATCTGCCGGAGAAGGGATAGGCTACCCACACCAGTATTCTTGAGATAGTCGACAGAAGTCAGAAGTGACAAATGTCCTTTCCCCAGAGCGATAAGGAGAGCAAGACTGAGGGGGAGGACTGGGGGGCACACGTCTTAGCTGACATCTGGTCATTCCCAGATCTACGAAACATAATGGAAGCTGCTACCGTTTTCATGCTGACCCCTCCCCACCCACCCAGAGCTCCGGGGAAATCGGGTCCTTGATACTTGGTGTGAAAGAGCAGAGTTCAGATTCAGAAGGCTGGAGCTGATGGGTAAGCTCGTGCGGACTTCAGGATCCGCAACTGAAGACGTGAGATTCAGTTTCCTGTTGACAACATGAGAAATCAAGCCACATATGTTACAGGGACACGGGGAGAATCAAATAAGGTAATGTGTCGAAGTGCTCATTATGCCATCTGCTCAATTGCTGTTGCTGTGATGGTGTCTAAAGTTCGACAGATGTCTTCATAAAGGAGCATCATTCACGGAACATTTGCTGACCGAAATAATGGGCGGTAAGATAGGACTGCTGTTCTAAACATTCGTAATTCTGATGCAGAGACGAGGCGTCCACAAGACATCCTCAATAACACAAGTTGTGTGTAAGTGCTGGAGGCAGCTATGGGCCAAGGGCTCTGGGGTCAACACAACAGGACATCACGGGGGGCGCCAGTGATTGCTGTGTGCCAAGCTGCTCCAGTCGTGTCTGACTCTTTGTGACTCTGTGGACTGTAGCCCACCAGGCCCCTCTGTCCATGGGGATTCTCCAGGCACGAATGCTGGAGTGGGTTGCCATTTCCTTCTCAAGGGGATCTTCCCTCCCAGGAATCACACCCGGGTCTCCAGCATGGGCAGGCAGGTTCTTCACTTGCTGCTTGCACCACCGGGAGTCACTGGGGAAGCCTTCAGGGAGATGAGACTCCACATTGGAGACACAAAGCTAGGTAAACAGAGATGTCCTTGCGGGCTCCCAACAATCTGTCAGCCCAGGCTGGGCATCCGTGGCCATGTGCAAGGGTGACCTAATCGTACAGATCTGGCGGGGGTGCTGTCAGAGGACTCACCAGGACGGCTGGGTGCACAGATTTGATTGAGAAGATCAGAACACAGTGGCGGGAGCGGGTAACGTGTTTCTCTGAGATTCTAATTAGGGCTAGCGGTTGGGATCTGTACCTTTTTCTTCTGTGCCGTCTCAACAAAACCAGTTAAGCCTTATTGCATCCGCACATCACCATTTGTACAGGCCAGAGCAGGTGGAGGCCTATTTAGCTTGTTGCCTTTTGGCTTCTAATGGAAAAATCAATTTATTCCTGCTTATTAAGCTATTAGTGCATATTGGATTTTACCTTCCATTTTTCCTATAATTCCTCCTCCTGCTTCCCCTTTCTCAGGCATTGGGGAGGAGTCTCTTGTGACTTTAAAAGTGGTGAATATGAGACTTCCAAGCTCAGGGGAATGAATCAGATGCTCACTAGATGTGTCTTGGACCCTCAAAGAACTTTCTTGTTGAGTTCTTAAATTCCTCAAGGCTTCTAAGTTCTACAATCAAGCATCGACCTTATTAATTCCATAGTTTGTTAAAAAGTGGTCCCAATGAGGAATATTACCCAGCCATATAAAAGAATGAAATAATGCCATTTGCAGCTCCATGGATGGACCTAGAGATTATCAAAACCTCAGCAAAGCAAGTCAGAAAGAGAAAGACAAATGCTATATGATTACCACTTATGTGTGGAATCTAAAATAAGACACAGATGAACCTGTGAAACAGAAATAGACACAGAGACATAGACACCCGGTTTCCAAGGCCAGGTGGTGGGGGAGGGAGAAGGATGGACTGGGAGTCTGGGATTAGCAGATGCAAACTACTACATTTAGAATGGAAAAACAGCAATCCTACTGTAGAACCCAGGGAGCTGTATTCAGTATCCTGTGATAAACCATAATGGAAAAGAATATGAGAAAGAATGTATATGTAAGTATAACTGAATCACTTTGCCATATGGCAGAAATTAACATAACATTGTAAATCAACTACATTTCCATTAAAAGAAAAAAAAGAAAACCAGCAAAGAGGTCTGACTCAAAAGTGGCCCCAGTGAGAATCTAATGGCCTAAGCCTTCTTCTAAGGATACATGAAGTCATTGACGGGTTACATGAGCAGCCCTTTATAAACAGGGAAGGAAGATTCAGGGTACCTGTGATAGTAAATTTCATGTGTCCTCTTGGCTGGGCTCTGGTGCCCAGTTAATTTGGCCGAACACTAGTCTAGACGTTCCCATGAAGTTGTGTCATGGATGTGAGTCACATCTATGAGCACTGACCTTAAAGAGATTGCCCTCCATAATGTGGGCGGGCTGCATCTCATCAGTTGAGGGCTCTAAGATGCAAAATGTGAGGGTGTCTGGGAAAGAAGGAATTCTGCCTCTAGACTGTAACACAGACGTCCTGCCCAAGTGGCCAGTTTGCCAAACTGCCCTGCAGGTTTCAGAGTTGAGACTCTAATACCATCTGTTACTGACTTCACAGATGGTCAGCCAACCCTCTGCGTCTCAGATGTGCCAAGGCCCTCCAATCACGTGAGCGGATTCCTTAAAATAAATCCCCCATGGAACCCTGCCCACATACACATGCACGCCTCCTATCGGACCTGCTTCTCCGAAGAGCCTTGACCCACACCTGACCTCCAGTCCTCTCTGTCTCTGTCTCGGGGGCTGGGGGCATCTGGTGTAATCTTTCCTCCTGACTTGGACTCAGCATCAGAAATCACTCCAAAGATGCAGTGACTGATGGTGCCCAGTCGGCACCAGAGACTAACTGGGGGGGGAGCACTAACTCTAACTCTAGGGGGCGCTCTTTATGGATGTCGGCTAATGGACCAGATACCTGTCGTCATGTTAAGAGACGTGTGATTTTATGCCAGCGGCCGCGGTCTGTCTGACCCTTGGAAGCCGGTTCCCAGCGCCTGTCCCAGAAGTGGGCACCAGAGGGCGCCCCAGCACCACTGACCGGTCTGGTCCTGCTCCGGCTGGCAGGTTGTGGCTTCAGGCTGATCTCAGGGGTGGGGGCGTGGGGCTGGGGGTGGGCCCTATGTGGCTGCAAAGTGCTGACCTCATTATCCCTCCTCAGAGGTCACTTCCAAGCTGCAATCCAAGAGAACGGAGGACAAATTACGTGCATTAACCCTTCCAGGTTATTGAAAAACCTTATCATACTTGTCCAGTCGCTCAGTCGGGTCCCACTCTTTGCGGACCCTCTGGACTGCAGCCTGCCAGGCTCCCCCGTCCTCCACTGTCTCCCAGAGTTTGCTCACAGTCATGTCCATAGAGTCAGTGATGCTATCTAACCATCCCATCTTCCGTCGCCCCCTTATTCTCCTGCCCTCCATCTTTCCCAGCATCAGGGTCTTTTCCCATGAGTCGGCTCTTGGCATCAGGTGGCCAGAGGATTGGGGCTTCAGCTTCAGCATCAGTCCTTCCAATGAACACTCAGGGGTGAGTTCCTTTAGGATCGCGATGTGTGATCTCCTGGTGTCCAAGGGACTTACCACCGCAGGGAGTGGTAATGAGTCAGCTGGGCTTTGGGGAACAGAGAGAGTGTGCCCATGAGACCCTTTCAGCTCTTTGGGAACAAGAACTCAGCGCCAAGGGATAGCGGGGGTCCAGGGGCGCTCCGTCTCCCTGCTGACCGCACAGCCAGCAGCCTGACTGTGTGGAATTTGCCTGGGGCGGGGGTCCTGAACCCAGCAGGACTGGTGTGACCTCACCAAACCCGCGTGCTGGGGGATCTGGGGGCTTCCTTCTCTCAGAGTTACAATTCCTCTTGTTCTCTCACACACACACACACAGATTACCCAGCATCTTGCCCACCAGGAGCCACAGATCAGAGTGGGGGAAGGGGCTGCCCTCCCACTGTAGGACTGACCCCGATGGTGAGCAAGAGGTCAGCTCCGCACGGGACTCCATGTACACGATGGCGATTCTGAACCAGGAAGACGACATAGGAGCTGTGTGCAGTAAGGAGACTCAAGGGTGTGTCAGCAGTTTAAGAAAGTGTTTAGCTTAAAATGGTTAAAAGAAGGTTTCGGCAAATGAATAAATCGAACTAATGGTGCTCAGTCGCGTCTGACTCTTTTGCGACCCCATGGACTGTAGCCCGCCAGGCTCCTCTGTCCATGGGATTCTCCAGGCAAGGATGCTGGAGTGGGTTGCCATTTCCTCCTCTAGGGGATCTTCCCGACCCCAGGGGTCGAACCTGCACCTTTTTTGTCTCCTGCGTTGGCAGGCAGCTTCTTTACCACCAGCTCCACCTGGAGACTAATGGAGTCACCTGGAAATTCCATGTGAGGGCCCATCACCGAGGAGCTGTGTGTTGATTTGTAAAGACGAGGGTCCTTGTACCTTGCTGTGGTGCCCCCGGTTATCATGGTGTGGGCACAGGTGGTGGGTGGGGATGCAGAGAGGGCAGGAGGGTCCCTCCCCTCCGCCTGCCTGCAACGCCTCATCGTCCGCTCCTGCTCCATCTCCCCCTCTTCCCTCTGTCCTTCCTTTCTTTCCCATGCTGTGCACCTTGCCAAGTCTTAGTTCCCCGACCAGGGGTTGAACCCAGGCCCTGGCAGGGAAAGCGCTGTGTCCTAACCGTGTTTCTAACACCTGCTTTGCACTGTGGTGTGTGAACCCAGATTGCAGAAACCCAGTCCTTCCCTTGCGACAACCTATGGCACCCACCACCGCCCTGACCAACTGTAGCTGCCTTCCCATCTCCCCTTGAGCACACAGGTGCCCCAAAGGAAGCTTTCAGCACATTCCTGACCCTTGAGATTTTTGTTGGGAAAACTGTGTACGTTAATATGTAACCAGGGTTAAGCCTCTGATCTATTTACAAATGCTGCAGGGTTTCAGACCAGACATGAGGGTGGAAAGATGATATTTGGCTGGGCGTTCACTCTCAGGTGGGACATTTTGGAGGGATCCCCAGGTGGGGTGCTGGGTCTGGTGTTCTTCTCGGTTGGAGAGATCGAGGGCAACCTGCCATGTGCCCAGCCCACCAGCAGGATGATGTAGACAAACTTCATTTACATGAGGCACTTTTAAAAGCTGCTTTATACCCGTGGCTGATACTTTTATTTCTTTGTCTGTGCTCGGTCTTCATTGCCATGTGGTCTAGCTGTGGCAAGCGGGCTTCTCATCCCGGAGCCTTCTCTTGCTGCTGATCACGGGCTCTAGGGGCTGAGGGCTTCAGCAGTCGTGGCTCCCGGGCTTGAGATCACAGGCTCAGGAGTTGTGGTGCTCGGGATCCGTTGCTGCAGCCCGCAGGATCTTCCAGGACCAGGGATCGAAGCCGTGGCTCCTGCATTGGCAGGCAGATTCTTTACCACTGAGCCACCAGGGAAGCCGCATGAGGCAATTCTTATCTGAAGGGAGAGCTGAGAACACGACTTCCCCCTTCCTCTAGAGAACAGCCCAGCGCACCAAGGTATAGGGCCGTGACCCCTCCTGTCTTTTTCATGTATTTTCACGGGGGTCCCAGATTGACCAGCAGCTTTAACTGGAGTTCTTCCCAAAGAGCATCTAATCCACACCAGGTTTTAAATATGAAAGCCAGAAAATTTAGTGGGCCATGTTCTTTGGACTTACGTGTCATATACACATCTTAGGTACAGAGCTGTGGCTTTTGAAGTATACACAGCACTGCCTGATTTATGCCTCTGGGTGGTGCAGTCTTGTCCTGGGCAATCTAGAACTGTTTGAAAGTTCTTCATCACCGCTGGCTAGAGGGCGTGCCAGTGGTGATCAGTTCAGTTTAGTTCAGTCGCTCAGTCGTGTCTGACTCTTTGTGACCCTATGAACTGCAGCACGCCAGGCCTCGCTGTCCATCAACTCCTGGAGCTTTCTGAAACTCATGTCCATTGAGTCAGTGATGCCATCCAGCCATCTCATCCTCTGTCATCCCCTTCTCCTCTGGCCTTCAATCTTTCCCAGCATCAGGGTCTTTTCAACTGAGTTAGTTCTTTGCATCAGGTGGCCAAAATATTGGAGCTTCAGCTGCAGCATCAGTCCTTCCAATGAATATTCAGGGCTGATCTCCTTTAGGATGGACTGGTTGGATCTCCTTGCAGTCTAAGGGACTCTCAAGAGTCTTCTCCAACACCACGGTTCAAAAGCATCAATTCTTCGATGCTCAGCTTTCTTTATAGTCCAACTCTCACATCCATACATGACCACTGGAAAAACCATAGCTTTGACTAGATGGACCTTTGTTGGCAAAGTAATGTCTCTGCTTTTTAATATGCTGTCTTGGTTGGTCATAACTTTTCTTCCAAGGAGCAAGCGTTGTTTAATTTTGTCTCTGCAGTCAACATCTGCAGTGGTGATGGGGTGAGCCATATCTGAAGCTGCCTCTGCTCTCTGGAGCAGATCATACCTTTTCTTTTAATCACAAAAAAGAGAAATTTTAAGACACCAAGATAGATATCTCGGATCTGGCTCATGTGTTTGGAGGGCCCTCTATGCTCTATCATGGGCAGTGTTTGAAAGCTTCCGGCTTGGTCTGCGTCTCGGCCCTGCTTCCAGGTGGGGACCCAGAGGGTGGGGACCCAACGTCGTCTGAGCAGTGCTGGCCCCAGGGTGCACACAGAACAACCACAGAGAGCCTCAGACAGAAGCCTGGCCCCTTGTCAACAACCCCACATGGGGGGGGCCCTCTCCATTTCTGTTGTGTTTTCAGCATCTAGAGATTTGACGTGAAAGCCAAGGACAACCTCTCTGCTTTATTCAGAACACCAAGGGTTCATTTCCTGCTAATCTGTGACTTTTCTCAGAGCAGAGACGGTGGATGTTGGAGAAATCCAGTTACCGCTTTCTTTTCTCTGATCTACACGTATCAGAGAGAACGTGTGAGCAGGGTTTCCCTCCCCAGGGCCGGGAATTGGGAGGTGAGCAGGCGTTCCTGTCTTGGCGGAAGGCTGGCACCCATGGACCTTGCTGCCGGCTGGTTGCTGTCACTGGCTCTGGAGGGAGAAAAAGCGTCACACAGCAGCTGGGGACTTCCGTCCCTTTTGGGATTTTCCCCATTGCTCCCACTATGTGATTTATTTCATCTTCAGATTTTATTGAGAACCTGTTATCCTCCAGTGCATCAGTTTCCTGGGCCTCCTGTAAGAGCTAGCGCAGACTGGATGGTTCAAACAACCCAGATGAGTTATCTCCAGGTTCTGGGGCAGGAGGTCCCCGATCAAGGTGGAGGTGGGTGGGTTCCTCCTGAGGCCTCTCTCCTCGGCTCGCAGACATGGGTCTTCATCTTCCCGTAAACGTGGGTCTGCGTGTCTTGTGTGCATGTCTGTCTGTGTTCAAATTTCCCCCTTTGATACGGACGCCAGCCATCTCAGAGGAGGGCTCCCCTCCTGAGCTCATTTTACCTTGATTTGTGAAGAACTTGTTTCCAAATAAGGTCACATAGTGAGGTGCTGGGGGTCAGGGCTTCATTTTGGGGAGGACCCAGTTTGATCCCCAGCAGCTGGTGAGGGGAGGAGGTCCCTCTCTCCTTTCCCCCCATGTGTCTCAGTGTCTTGGTCTATGTTTATTCATTTATTTTTAAAAATTAAATAATTAAAAAAATTTTAAGATTTTTTTGACGTGAAACATTTTAAAAGTCTTTTAATTGAATTTCTTACAATATTTGTTACATTATTTTTGTTTTGTTTTGTTTTTTGGCCATGTGGGATCTTAGTTCCCTGACTAGGGATCGAACTCACAACCCCTGTATCAGAAGGAGGATTGTTAACCACTGGACCACCATGAAGTCCCTTGATTTATATTTATGTGGGTATGCTAAGTCGCTTAAGTCACTCCTGCTCTTTGCAACCGCATGGACTGTAGTCTGCCAGGCTCCTCTGTCCATGGGATTCTCCAGGCAAGAATATTGGAGTGGGTAGCCTTTCCCTTCTCCAGGGGATCTGCCCCACCCAGGGATCGAACCCAGGTCTCCCACATTGTAGGTGGATTCTTTACCACTAGAGTCACCTGGGAAGCCCCGGTCTGTGTTGATTCAGTTCAGTTCAGTCCCTCAGTCATGTCCGACTCTTTGTGACCCCATGAACTGCAGCACGCCAGGCCTCGATGTCCATCACCAACTCCCGGAGTCCACCCAAACCCATGTCCATCGAGTTGGTGACGCCATCCAACCATCTCATCCTCTGTCGTCCCCTTCTCCTCCTGCCCTCAATCTTTCCCAGCATCAGGGTCTTTTCCAAGGAGTCAGCTCTTCGCATCAGGTGGCCAAAGTATTGGAGTTTCAGCTTCAGCATCAGTCCTTCCAATGAACACCCAGGACTGATCTCCTTTAGGATGGACTGGTTGGATCTCCTTGCAGTCCAAGGGACTCTCAAGGATATTCTTCAGCACCAAAGTTCAAAAGCATTGATTCTTCAGTGCTCAGCTTTCTAGGCTGGTCATAACTTTCCTTTCAAGGAGTAAGTGTCTTTTAATTTCATTGCTACAATCACCACCTGCAGTGATTTTGGAGCCCAGAAAAATAAAGTCAGCCACTGTTTCCCCGTCTATTTGCCATGAAGTGATGGGACAAGATGCCATGATCTTAGTTTTCTGAATGTTGAGCTTTAAGCCAACTTTTTCTCTCTCCTCTTTCACTTCTGTGCCTAAATCCATAAAATTTGCAACAGCAGGTGCACCCTTCCCAAGACTATGAAAGCAACCTGTGGAATTTCGTTACTGTGACAGGTCAGCATCATGAGCCATAAGCCCAGGAAGAGCCAAGCAAATGCAGGGTGGCCAGCACTGCCAGGGTGCCAGCTGGCCTCTGTCCACAGGTCTCGCACCTCTGGAGTCTCTCCTGTAAAGGATGTCCCTCCCCTGGACCTTAATTTCTCTCTGGAGCTGGGGGCCCAGCACTCTCAACCCTTAAGCATCACTCAGATCACACTTGTGTGTCCTTTCCAGAATAAAATGAACCTTTTCTGTCAAGTCTGGAGTCAAGGACATCTTTTCTTGTATCAGTGCTTCTGACAAAATCACTGCAGATGGTGACTGCAGCCATGAAACTAAAGGACGCTTGCTCCTTGGAAGGAAAGCTATGACCAACCTAGACAGCATATTAAAAAGCAGAGACATTAGTTTGCCAACAAAGCTCCGTCTAGTCTAGGCTATGGTTTTTCTCGTAGTCATGTATGGATGTGAGAGTTGGACCATAAAGAAAGCTGAGCACCAAAGAATTGATGCTTTTGAACTGTGGTGTTGGAGAAGACTCTTGAGAGTCCCTTGGACTGTAAGGAGATCCAACCAGTCCATCCTAAAGGAGATCAGTCCTGTGTGTTCATTGGAAGGATTGATATTGAAACTGAAGCTCCAATACTTTGGCCGCCTGATGGGAAGAACTGACTCATTGGAAAAGACCCTGATGCTGGGAAACATTGAGGGCAGGAGGAGAAGGGGACGACAGAGGCTGAGATGGTTGGATGGCATCACTGACTCAATGGACATGGCTTTGGGTGGACTCCGGGAGTTGGTGATGGACACGGAGGCCTGGGGTGCTGCGGTTCATGGGGTCGCAAAGAGTCGGACAGGACTGAGCGACTAAACTGAACTGAACTGAACACGTGCTTAGTGAAGTGCAGCCCCTCCTCCACTCCTCCAGGGGGTGGGGGCTGGACCACCCGCTCCCCAGCGGAGACCCAGCAAGGAGAAGGCACCTTCCTGGGGAAATCCCTCTGTGAGAGGGGTGGGCTGGGGGTGGGGGTGGGGTGCAGCTGTTGCCAAAGGCAAGGGGAGTGCATGACTTTAGGAATGTGTTTGCAAATTTTCTCTTTTCACTTTGGAAACCTTCTGCCAGTGTAATCTAAACTAAAATGAAATCCTGTCCAAACGTTCCTGTTTCTGAGTCGCAGACGGTGTGTTGGTTTCCAGCTGCATTTCAGAACCATCTACTCAGAACTGGATCTGTAAGAAGCTGCCAGGGGCGCCTGGGAGGCGGGGCTGGGGCCGGAGTGAGGCCAGCCTCGTGTGCTGGCCCCGCCAGCTCCATCACCCGCTGGGGACCCTGGTGTCATCAGAGGAGCTCACGCAGTCCCAGTTTCGGAGACCGAGACCACGAAGCTACTTAAGTACACATCTGTGCAGTTCCCTCATGGCATTATATGCTTCTAGAATTTTCCACTGGAAGCCTCTGAAGAGATTCTGAGAACCCACTGCTTCCTTGAGCAAAGATTCTCATAGCTTGTATATCCCCTCTCCCCCTGGAAAGTGTGTTGGGAATAAAGGCGGAGCTGAGCCCATGTCTGGCTGCAGTCACCTGCTTAAGGCACTCTGTCATGGTGGGGGGGTCTCCCCGGGGTGGCGCTCAGAGGGTGGTTGCAGAGACCCCTCCCCCAAAGCCACCGCCCCCTCTCCTGCGTTAGCTTCATTTACGTCCCTGAAAAGGCCCCCCAGGTTCCCTGAGTCTCCATCACTCTATTGGCTTCTGCTTTTGGGGAGGGAGAGGGCCAGTGTGACGGGGGAAATGGAGAGGGTGGGGGGAGCGGGAAGGAGGGGGCGGTCTGTTACGTGGACCTGAAAGTGGGGGTGTGGGGTGGAGAAGCCCCAGAGGAGCCCAAGGGGGCAAGGATGTGTCCTGGGAGCCAGTGATGGTCTCAAGAGGCAAGAGGTGGGTGGAGCAGAGCTGGAGGGGTGAGTGGATGGGGGTGGTGAGGGGGGTGCAGGTGGGGGTGGGGGAGGGGGAGGGGTGAAGGGGGAGGGGGGTGAAGGAGGGGTGTGAGGGGGGATGAAGGCGAGCGGGAGGTGGCTGAAGGTGCGGGGGGTGGGGGAGAGGGGTGAAGGTGCCCTGGGGAGGTCAGAGCGGAGCCCTGGGTCGGGGTGGGGGCTCAGGCGGCTGGGAGAGCACTGCCACCCTCTGGGGGTGACGTGGGCCTTGGGGCTTTGTGGGCAGGCGTGGGGCAGGGGGTGGAAGTGCAGGGCTGGGGGCTTGAGGCCCTTCCTGACTCCTGGACCTGCCCTGGGGGAGCAGGCACGGGGCTCCAGGCTGGTCAGCGTGTCTCCCACTTGGGTGGCCTGCTTTCAAGTGCTCATGTATTCCAGGCGGTCTCTTTCAAACCAGGCAGAACCTCTGTTCTGAAAAATGTAGTCCGTGGCTCCCCACTTTCTGGGCTCAATCATACCGGCGTCATGACTTTGTGGCCTGTTATGGTGACAAGAGAGTGTCATCAAGGATGACAGTGAGAGCCCCTGGGACTGCAAGGAGATCCAACCAGTCCTTCCTAAAGGAAATCAGTCCTGACTATTCATTGAAAGGACTGATGCTGAAGCTGAAACTCCAATACTTTGGCCACCTGATGCGAAGAGCTGACTCCTTGGAAAGGACCCTGATGCTGGGAAAGACTGAAGGCAGGAGGAGAAGGGGACGACAGAGGATGAGATGGTGGATGGCATCACTGACTCAATGGACATGAGTTTGAGCAAGCTCCGGGAGTTGGTGGAGGACGGGGAAGCCTGGCGTGCTGCAGTCCATGGGGTCACAGAGAGTCGGACACGACTGAGCGACTGAACTGACCGGCTGACTGTACGGCATGGGGAACTCTATCCAGTACCCTGAGATAAACCGTAACAGAAAAGAGTCTGAGAAAAAGGTGTATATATATATGTGTATAACAGAACCACTTTGCTATATACCAGAAATTAACAGGACGTGGTAAATCCACCACACTTAAATATATGGTGCCGGGGAAGGAGATGGTGCCAGGCTCCGACACACCCACGGAGCAGAGATGAGGCCAGTCTTTCCCTCACGTGACCCCCTGGCCCCTTCAGGGCTGGCAGAGGCGACCTGATTTCCTCCTCCCTCGTATCTCTTTGTCACATCAAATTGACTGACAAAGAGACACCTTGTGTAGTTTCTTGGCGCCAGAGGTCTTTGCAGATTTCCTGACCTCCTGGTAGGCAGGCAGCGTGACAGGAGAGAAGCCGATCTCACGTGAAAGCCCGTGGAGCTGGGGTGCAGGGCGGACACGGTAGCAGGAGGCCCCCCAGGGGCGAGGGCACGCAAGGGGGCTGTCAGCCCTCAAGGCTGCGGCGGGCTTCCCTGATAGCTCAGCTGGTAAAGAATCCGCCCGCAATGCGGGAGACCCCGGTTCAATTCCTGGGTCGGGAAGATCCGCTGGAGAAGGGAACAGCTACCCACTCCGGTATTCTGGCCTGGAGGATTCCATGGACTACAGCCCACTGGGTTGCAAAGAATCGGACACAACAGAGCATTCACTTCAAGGCTGCAGCCCCTGAACTCCCTGCTCCTGAGGGCCAGTCCCCCCATCCCCATGGGCCTCAGGGGAGTCCAAACTTGAAAGAAAACCACCCTGCAGGTGGAGGACTGTTTACCATCTGACCCAGAGCCCGCTTCGGGGGACCATTGGCAAGGTGCATGCTGTGAAAATATATTTCCCGCAGCTTTCCGAAATGAATGCTCACACTTGCATTTTAATTTTACTTGAACAGCTCACAAGAAGAAAGATCTGGACCCATAATCTGAGATATTTTGTAAACTAGCAAGAGAATTGCTTCAGTTCATGTAGAGGCAATTTTACTCGAAAGAGATTGGTTAGGTCAAAATGACTAGGTTACGTATAGCAAGTTGGTAAGTAAATTCAATTTTCCATGGTAAACATTGTTCCCGACTCGAAGAGGAAAGGCATGATATTCTGCAAAAATATGTTCCAACACATACAGTTTCCTCTAACAACATTTAGGGGAATCTCGAGTTAATCTAACCTTAAGGTTATAGGTAAGGAATGAGGACAAATTCTCTGAAGATGGAGACTGATAACGATCAGACAAAGAGTGAGTTCCATTTGACCTTAAAGGAAATTTTGTCTTCCTTGGCTAGGAATATGTTTTGTTCTGCTGCAAAGCATGTGGATATAACACAAAGGAGCCTTGGGTAAGTGGCAACCTGGAGAGTGTTTTCCATATAATACAGAAGTCGAATTTTTATCAGTGATTTTTCCCAGCTTGCAAACTAGTAAAGGAAGAGCAAAGGAAACTCAAATTAAGCAGAATGAAGGGAACAAGAAAGATAAGAACAGAAATCAATAATCTAGATGGCAGATAAATAATAGAGAAAAATCAGTGACACCGAAAGTGGGGTTGTTGGAGAAGATCAACCAAATTGATAAATGTCTTGAAAGACTGATGGGGAAATTAAGAGATAAGGCCCAAATTACCAGTGTCAGGAATGAGAGGGAACTATTCTACCTGATAAGGATGAGAGAATATTATGAACTGTTCATGCCAATAAGTTCCACAATGTAGAAATAAAATGGATAAATTTCATGAAACACAAACTATGAAAACTCACCCAAGAAGGAGCAGATATACTGAATGGCTCTGCATCTGTTAAAAATTGAATTTATAGTTAAAGACCTTCACATAAAGAAAACTATAGACTTATTGGTGAAGTTTATTAAAATTGTTGGGCTTCCTTGCTGGCCCAGATGGCAAAGAATCTGCCAGCAATGCAGGAGACCCAGATTTGATTCTGGAGTTGGGAAGATTCCTGGAGAAGGGAATGGCTACCCGCTCCAGCGTATTTAAGGAAGACATAATATCAATTCCACATAGACTTTCAGAAAACTGAAGAGGAGGATACTTTCCAATTCATTCTCTGAATCCAGCATCTTATTGATATGCAAACCAGAAAAACACAGTTCAAGAAAACAGAAAACCACAAACTAATATCCATCATGAACTCAGATGTTCTTAGCACGGCATAGCAATTTGAATCTAAAAATAAATAAATAAATAAATATATAGTACATCATGGCCAAGAGGGATTTATCCCAGGAATGTGAGACTGACATTTAAAAATCAGTGTAATCCCCTTTGTTTATTTTTGCTTTTATTTCATTTGCCTTAGGAGACAGATCCAATAAAATATTGTTATGATTTATGTCAGACTGTTCTGCCCATGTTCTCTTCTAGAAGTTTTATGGTTCAGGTCTTACATTTAGGTATTTAATCCATAATAAAATCTCTTTGCAAACCCAGGAGAGAAGTGAAGAAGGTGAAAAACGGCTCCCGGAGATCTTCAGACTCTTGTCCCGGGAACCTGCAGATGTTAGCCTTATATGGCAAAAGGGACATTACCAATATGATTAAATTAAGATCCTAAAATGGGGCGATTATCGTGGATAATCTACTGTGTGAGTGTGTTTGACTCTTTGCACCCCCTCAAATTGTAGCTGGCCAGGCTCCTCTGTCTATGGGGTTCTCCAGGAAAAGAATACTGGAGTGGGTTGCCATTCCCTCCTCCAGGGCATCTTCCTGACCCAGGGATTGAACCCAAGTCTCCTGCACTGGAGGTGGATTCTTGACCGTCTAAGCCACCCGGGAAGCCATGGATAATCTAGGTGGACCCTGGATGAATCACAAGCGGCCTTTTAATAAGGGGCCAGAAGAAGATCACCAGGCTGCAGAAGAAGGCAATGGGATGACTGAAGTGGGTGCTACCCTGCTTGACTAGGAGAGGAAGGAAGGGGCTGTGGAACATTCCAGAAGGAAGAAGCTCTTGAAGCGGAAAAAAGCAAGGAAGCAGATTGTCCCCTAGAGCCTTGGGTGGGGCATGGCCTTCCCAGCACCTTGATTTGACCTAGTCCTGGTTTTTATAAAAAAATATTTTACTTATTTATTTGGCCACGTCAATTCTTAGTTGTGGCATTTGGGTTTCTCCTTAGCTGTGGTGCTTGGGCTTAGGGACTCCAAGGCATGTGCGGTCTGAGCTCCCTGACCAGAGATGGAACCCGTATGCCCTGCGGGTTCTTAAGAAGGCAGATTCTTCACAGCTGGGCCACCGGGAAGTCCTGACCCAGGGTTTTGACCTCTGACCCCAGAACTGTAGGAGAAGATCCGTGTGCTGTTTTAATTCACTGTTTGTGACGATTTGTTGGAGCAGCCATTGGAAACACACAGGAGGAGAATGTTATGTGAAAAAAGCCTCTGTCCCCCGGGGCCTCTGCAATAGGTACCCGAGCAGCACTGGCTCCCCAGGGCTGCTGAACGAAGCCCTGCAGACAGGGCGGCAAGCACAAGAGAATCAGTCTCACGGTCTGCAGGCTGGAAGGCGCACATCCAGGGCAGGCAGGGCTGGTCTCTGTGTCTGGGAGGAAGCACCCATCCCAGCCTCTCTCCTGGCTGCTGGTGGGTCCTGGCGATCTTTGCTGTTTCTGGCCTCTGGGCCTGCTGCCTGGACTCCGTGGCAGACCCCAGTGAATCCGTGGACACCAGACGAGCTTCCCTGTGCAACACTTCCCGCGTGTTGTGTTGTCACACACTGTTGCTGGGAGTTGTGTGTCTCTCAGCTGGTAAAGAATCCTCCTGAAAGCAGGAGACCCCGGTTTGATTCTTGGGTCAGGAAGATCCTCTGGAGAAGGGACAGGCTACCCACTCCAGTGTTCTTGGTCTTCCCTGGGGGCTCAGACGGTAAAGAATCTGCCTGCAGTGCGGGAGACCTGGGTTCGATCCCTGGGTTAGGAAGATCCCCTGGAGAAGGGAAAGGCAACCCACTCCAGTATTCTGGCCTGGAGAGTTCCATGGACTCTATAATCCATGGGGTAGCAAAGAATGGGACAAGACAGAGCAACGTTCACTTTCTTTCACTTGTAACTGCGCTGGAGGTGGCTGGTTCCTTCACCCACATCCTTTTCTCATTGCTAGTTTTAATCTGTACCTTTTCTTTGTCACAAACCATAACCATAAGAATAACAGCTTTTCCTGACTTCCGTGGGTCCTTTCAGTGAATCATCAAGCTTGAAAATAGCCTTGGGGACCCCCTGACACAGTTATATCACACAGACTCCCACACATATCTTGGGTGGAAATGGAGTTCTCTGTGCAATGATGAACCACTAGAGTCTTTGCTTGGGCTGCTCAGTCACTAGGTTGAATACAACTCTTTGTGACCCCATGGACTGTACCCACCAGGCCCCTCTGTCCATGGGACTCTCCAGGCAAGAATACTGGGGTGGGTTGCCATGCCCTCCTCCAGGGGATCTTCCAAACCCAGGGATCGAGCCTGTGTCTCTTAAGTCTCCTGCTTTGGCAGGTGGGTTCTTTACCACTAGCGCTACCTGGGAAGCCAAAGGTGCTCACATAATAACAGTGGTATGTTTAGTGCTGGTGCCAACGGCCTTCTTTGCCTCTCCAGATGCACTCCCTGCCCTTCACCATCTGCTCTGAGCCCTGGGAGGTTGCCCTGTACTGACTCACCAGGTCCTTGGCTCTCTAGCTTCCCATGAGGGTGGGGGGAGGGGAGCTTAGAGGAAGATACAGTCATTGTGTTGATTTCTCCAGCTCCTTCCGCTGTGGAACTGCTGATTGGCTAACGCTCTGCTGCTCCCGGGTCTCCCCCTTGGTCTCCTGGGGTTCTGGTGACAGCCCCTGCCCTGTCCCCTCATCTAGAGATATAAGGTTCTCCATCAATCCTAGCTCTGGGGACCATCCCCATCTTTTCTTGATTTCCCTGGATTAATAGTCTGCTTGTTAAACTCCTCAGTCACCAGCTTTGCATGCCCATTCATTGCCTTCTGGGACCCTTCTGACTGATATGGTCGATCTTGATTCAACTCATAAAGTCAGAAATGCACTCTATTTGCAGGAATGTGTTTAGCGCATCTGTATTTTATCAATCACAATCGCGTCACATCCATTCCCCAAATCGTATGCACAATCAATACATTTACTCAGTATTCAATCAGAGCTTGGTTTGAGCACAGATTTGTAGACCTCTTGTAATTAATTCCCAGGCTCCCAGCAAGGACCCAGAGCTCTGGGCTTGGGAAGCCTTGTCACAGATCACTGGAAATAGAAGCACTGATCACCAAAACTTACCGGTAAAAGCTGTGGTTCCCAACCTGGCTGTAAGGGAACCATTTTCAGAATGCTGATTCTTGGGCTCCCACTCCATACCATCTGAGTCTCACCCCAGGTGCCTCTGATGATGAGTGGAATCTGAGATCAAGGGTTTACGTAACTGAGAGTTCCTTATGGAGACTAGGCAGTTTGAGTCATAAAATGTTGCTTTGGGAAATAAGGGAGCTTCCCTGCTGGCTTAGATGGTAAAGAATCTGCCTGTAATGCAGGAGACCTGGGTTCAAACTCTGGGTTGGGAAGATTCTTTGGAAAAGGGAATGGCAACCCACTCCAGCATTCTTGCCTGGAGAATCCCATGGATGGAGGAGCCTGGTGGGCTACAGTCCCTGGGATCACAAAGAGTCGGACACGACTAAGTGACTTTTCACTTTGAAAATAAAGGTCAGCGATGGGAGTGAACAGTTTACCTATGGAAGCTCACGTACTGTCGGGCGCAAAGAATTTCCAGCGCCTCCTTCCTTCCTGGTTACACGGGAAGTGTTTCCCACCCTCGTGGCAGGAACTGATCCCGGCCACCGGGCTGGGAGCAGACGTGGCCCAGGTCACTTGGGGCAGCAGGTAAGGCTGCTGGGGCTTCTCCGTGAGCTCTTCCCCTGATGTTGTCATCATGGGAGGTCACAGTGTTCAGGTCATCCACGGGGACAGCAGCTGGACAGTCCTCAGACCCTCATGGACTCAGAGTGAGCACAGAGTAGACCTCATTGGGATGGTTTGGAATTGATCCTAATCACAGCAAAACTGAGCTTATCCTACCTGTTTTTACCATTGTTGAGATATTGCTCAACTATGAACGGTTTATAATTCTAAACCTATAAAGCATCTTGTAGAGAAGGGCATGGCAACCCACGCCAGTATTCTTGCCTGGAGAATCCCATGGACAGAGGAGCCTGGTGGGCTACAGTCCATGGGATCGCAAAAGAATTGTGGACACCACTGAATTGACTAACACTTACATAGCCTCTTGGGAAGACGCTTAATATAAGGGGAAGTAAAACAATCAGGCTACACAATTACGTATAGCTGATATACAGTCACTGAAGAATATACATGTGGCCCACGCTGAATGCATGAAAGTTAAAATGTTTGTGTAAAGTTGATGGGGGTGATGAGTCATTAAAATGAAAAAAAAATCATCCTTGAAGTGTCTTTAAAATCTTTGAAATGATTCTCATAGTTTTTCTTCCTTTTTCCTCCTTCTTCACCTCTTTTTCCTCCTCATTATACTTTTGAAGGAACTGAAAGTGGGCATTTCTTTATGGCAAAGGCAAGATGAATGTGGAACCTGCTGGCCCTATGTGAGAAGACAGAGCTGGGGGGCCAGGGACCCCGAGGCTGTGTGTCCCCAGCTGGAGACAGCTGTCCTGGAAAGAGGCTGTTTGGGTGCCATGCAGTCCTTGGAGGTTTTGAATGAGGTTCTTAGAGTGTAAACCCATACTTTTAGATTGGCTGTTTTCATGCTGTTCATATTTTCTGTAGTTACTATGTTTTTTTCCTTTAAAATTTTTTTTTAAAAATTATTTATTTTTAATTGGAGAATAATTGTTTTGTAATATTGTGTTGGTCTCTGCCACACAGCCACAAGAATCAGCCGTGGGTATACGTACGTTGCCTCCCTCTTGAACCTCCCTCCCACCCCATCCCGCCCCTCTAGGTGGTCACAGAGCCCCGGGTTTGAGCTCCCCGCCTCATGCAGTAAGTTCCCACTGGCTCTCTATTTCACATATAGTCATGCACGAGTTTCCATGTTACTCTCTCAATTCGCCCCACCCTCTCCTTCCCCCATTGTGTCCATAAGTCTGTTCTCTGTGTCTGCATCTCTATTGCTACCCTGGAGATAGGTCCACCAGGACCATCTTTCTAGATGCCATATCTCTTTCTGACTTACTTCACTATATACTATGTTTTTTTTTAAGTCAGTTTTTTTGTTATGTTCCATTTTATAACAATAAGCCTAAAGCACTGCTTCTCATCCAGGGGACAGTCTTGTTTCTGGGGACATCTGGCCACGTCGGAGACGTTTTGGGTTGTTGTGACTGGGTGCGAGGTGGTATCTGGTGGGTAAAAGCTAGGCATGTGCCCACACTCTTAAAATGTACAAGCAACCCCACAGCCAAGAGCTGTCGGGCTCATGGGCCTGAAGGTAAAGGAGGAGGGGTTTCTATCTCTTCCCACTGCTTAGGGAGCCCGCAACCTCAGGAAGTTAAAGCTCGAGACCTCCAAGAAAAGATGAAGGCGGGGGTGGCCCCTGTGGGTGCAGCCAGCTCCCCACCCCTGGGAGCCCCCCTCTGCTGCCTGATCTTGCCCTGGCTTTCACAGGAGCTCCTTCCTTATTCCTCTGGAGATGCTGACAACTGCATCTTTCTTTGGTGACAGGCAGGACCAGGGTGTCTGGGAATGGTGAGTGCTCCGGGGAACAGGCAGGAGTGCTCATTTACTTCTAAAAAAATCCAGAATGGATTTTATGAATAAAAAGATTAATTGTGAAAAAGTTTTACTGAAGTAAAGTTGATTTACAATGCTGTATTAATGTCAACCTATTAATATGAAATTCAATATATTAAATATTAACAATTTGCTGTATAGCAAAATGACTCATACCCACATATGCGCTCTTTTTCATCTTCTCTTCCATGATGGTTTATCACAGGATATTGTGTCCTACAATAGAACCTTGTGATTTATCCATCCTATACACAATAGTTAGTGTCTGCTCATACCAAACGCCCAATCCATCCCCCCACCCCACTCCCTCACCCACTTGGCAACCACAGGTCTGTTCTCCAGGTTTGTGAGTCTGTTTCTGTTCCACAGATTTGTCCATTTGTGTGTTGTTTGAGATTGCACATATAAGTGATACCATATGATATTTGTTGAGAAAGATCAGCCTGACCTTGACCAAAATCCCACCCACCAGGAGAGTGTTTGCAGCATTCTCCTTGTTGGTTAAAAGGTCAACAGGGTGGGGATTGCTGGAGAACTTCCTGGAGAGAGCCTTGTTAGAGGGAGTGGTGGTGGTTTAGTCTTCATTAAAGTCCTGTCCAGGTCTTTTGAAAGCCCATGGGCTGTAGCCCGCCAGGCTCCTTGGTCCATGGGATTCTCCAGGCGAGAGTACTGGAGTGGGTTGCCATTTCCTTCTCCAGGGGATCTTCCCGACCCAGGGATGGAACCCGGGTCTCCTGCATTGCAGGCAGATTCTTCCTGCTGGGCCACCAGGGAAGAGGAAAGAGCTGGTGTGTATTTTGTGTGTTTTGGGGGCTGGGGAGGTGGCTGCCTGGTCCCCTAGGTGTGGGGCGTCCTGCAGCCCGGATACTAGAAGGCCTTCAGGTCCTGTCTCGGCTACAGAGCTGCCTCAGCTGCCGCCCTGGGTACCACCTCCCACCTCCAGGTGGGATGGGGACACAAGGGATGCCAGTGGGTCCTGTGGGGCAACTCTGTAGCACCCGCCCTCCACACGTGCTCATGCCCACCAGGTCCCCCACTTGGGCCCCATCACAATGTCCTCTCTGGGAAAGCTGGCTGTGACGGGGAAGAGAGGATTCTGAAGGCTCAACACTCAGCGTGCAAGGGCTTCTGGGAGGGACTGGAATGCAGGGCCCACTGACAAAAAGAGGCCACTCAGGAATGGAAACATTGGGGCTGTTTGACACAAAGGCACCCCCAGCCGCTGAGACAAGGAGGCTTCTTTGGCCACGATTCACCTCAGGCCATCTATTTTCCCCCGGCTGTACCACCCCTGACAAGATGAAGTGCATTCCTGACATCCAGAATTTCCCAATAAAGATTTCATTGTCTGGTTCCCCTGTGAGAAGTGAGATGTGAACTTGATATTTCTCTGTTCAACCTTCATCAATAAAAAAAATTTTTTTTTCTGGTTGGCTTATTCCTGTTGATTCTTAATGAAGTGGCATTTTTATGAGGTGCCATTCAGTCCGAAACTTCAGAAGGAGTCAGGAATATATATGGCATGGCAGAGCGGATGCATTAAACGTGGAAATGTGTATGAATGGCTGTATGCATACATAACACTCTGAAATAAATACTACAGTCATCAGGGGTTTAATATACCTCATCCAGAAAGGGATATATCACACATTAAAACATAATTACTGGCTGGAAATGGAAATAGATCACCTCCTAAACCAGATTCATCAGCCTGACTCAAATACGTCACCCGATGAAGCAGAGAGAACATACACAGAGCCCAGGCCACGGCCGCTGATTTAGACCCAGAGCACTGATGTACTAAATGGGTGACCACCCCGGCCTGAAATATATTGTCGCCTGGTGAAGAAGATTGCTGTGATGGAGCCGATCCACCGAGAATGAAATCCACGCCGGCAGGGCGGCCCCGAGCTGGTGGGCTGTGCTGGGGGGGCGGGTCTTGCTCCCGAGGCCCCCGCAGGAGGCTGGTCCTGCAGGAATCAGCGCTGGTCGGTGAGTCACTCGGCGATGGGCCAGCGCCAGCCCGGCCAGCTCCCGTCCAAGGACACGGAGGAGGCAGCTCCGGAGCGGCCTGCCTCCCTGCGGGTCGGGGCTGGCTCCCGGGCTGGCCGCAGGGCCTGGGGGCAGAAGGCTGGTCGCAGAGAGGGATGCGCCTCACTGTGTCCGAGAATATGCTCCAAAAATATCTATGCTGCCTCCCTTCTCTAATCTGCAAATGCCATCTTGTGTGTGAGATGGGAAACCCTTTCCATGTGCTTCCTCAAGGCTTCCTTTTAGAGGTCCATCTTCCCCAAGACCACTCATGATGTCCAGTTTTACCGAGTCTAACTCCCACAGGGGCCTGTGTATGTTTGTATGTGTGTAGGTTGTGTGTGAATCGGTAGGTATGTCGGGGGTGCGTGCGTGTGTGAGTTGGTGTGCATATGGGTGTGCAGCTGGTATGTAAATTGGTGTGTCTCTGATGTTTTGTGTGTAGGTGGTGTGTGAGTTGGTGTGTACATGTGAGTTGGTATGTATGTGTGAGTGAACTGACCTGTGTGTGTATAGATGGCATGTGAATTGTGTGTGTAGGTGGTGTGAGAGTTGGTGTGCATATGTGAACTGGTCTGTGTGTGTGTAGTGGTGTGTGAATTGTGTGTTTAGAGGGCATGTGAGTTGGTGTGTGTGTGTAGTGGTGCGTGAGTTGGTGTGTGTGTGTGCAGTGGTGTGTGAACCGGTGTGCATGATGGTATTGCGTGCGTGTGTGTGACTTGCTTCAGGAGGTGGGTTCGGGTCGCTGCTGGCGCTGTCTGGGGGCTGGGGAGTGCGGGGCAGGAAGGCAGAGGGCCGGCCGTCATCACTCACAGGAGGGCTAACTGCCGTCGGGCGGCTGACTCCCAGGCCCCTCTCGGGCTGGGCCGCGTCTGCTCAGCGCGGGGACAGCCCCGGGGTGCAGGTGGTGGGGCGGCTCCCCAGGCAGCAGCCGGGTGCCCGCGGGGCGCGGGGCAGGGGTGGTCGCAGGTTGAGAGGGCTGAGCTCTCTGAGACATCACGTATCCCCTTCCCAGGTGGCTGCCCAGGCTGCCTTCCCACCAGCAACAATGCCCATTGCTGCTGCTCCGCCTCCCCACTGGTATCCGTGTGTCCCGATATCTCATTGCTGTCGGAGGCAGTTTTAAGAGATGCAGCGAGGTTCTCTCTCTAACCTGAACCCTCTCTCCTTGCGCCTCTTCCCCCCTCCCAACCCATTTCCCTCACACCCAACATGGCCCCTCGGGACAACTTAGGGGTCTGCTGACCCCTGGATGAGTCTGCCCAGGCTGGTGGTCGTGAGAGGAGTCTGTCCTCCAGGGAGCTGCTCCCCTATCCAAACTGCTTCCATCCACACGGCTGTTTTGGGGGCTGTTAGAGTTGAAAGGGCTCTGCGTGCTCAGTTCACAGAAATGTTTATGGATGGATAACCCCTGAATTCTCTAGATATTCCCATTCTTGGTCTCTCACTTGTTCAGTGTGAATTTTGCTCCTAAAGACCCAAATGAATTTAAAATCAGAATTCCTAGATCTCTTAGTTCTCTGCTTCCTCTCCCATAACATGTTCCTATTGAACTCTAAGGATGAATTTCTAAAGTCTTATCTGACCAAAGTGATTAAAGGTGAAAAACCACTGAATAAGTCTGGCAGAGTTTTGGCAGAGGGGTGGGTGCGGTGATGGGTGTCTGCCACAGAGCAGCCTGGAGATGTGTTTAGCTGTCCTGGGCTTGGCCTCTGAACCACGCTTGCTTTTAATTTCCTCCCACCTTTCTCCTCTGAAGTGAAGAGGTCTCTAAAAGCTCCCCTTGACTTTTATTCTCAAACCCACAGAGGCTCCCCAGTGGCAGCATAAGGAGGCCATTCATATAAGTTGTTGTTGTTCAGTTGCTAAGTTGTGTCTGACTCTTTGCAACCCATGAACTGCAGCACGCCAGGCTTCCCTGTCTTTCACTATCTTCCAGAGTTTGCTCAAACTCATGTTCTTTGAGTCAGTGATGTCATCCAGCCATCTTATCCTCTGTTCTTCCCTTCTCCTCCTGCCTTCAATCTTTCCCAACATCAGGGTCTTTTCCAATGAGCTAGTTCTTCACATCAGGTGGCCAAAGTATTGGAGTTTCAGCTTCAGCATCAGTCCTTCCAATGAATATTCAGGACTGATTTCCTTTAGGATGGACTGGTTGGATCTCCTTGCAGTTCAAGGGACTCTCAACAGTCTTCTCCAGCACTACTCCAGTTACAAAGCATCAATTCTTTGGCGCCCAGCCTTCTTCATGGTCTAACTCATGTCCACACATGACTACTGGAAAAACCATAGCGTTGACTATATGAACCTTTGTCGGCAAAGTGATATCATCGCTTTTTAGCATGATGTCTAGGTTTGTCATATTCTTGCCTGGAGAATCCCCGTGGACGGAAGTACCTGGTGGGCTACAATCCATGGGGTCGCAAAGAGTCAGACACAACTGAGCGACTAAGCACAGGTTTGTCATAGCTTTTCTTCCAAGGAGCAAGCATCTTTTAATTTTATGGCCGCAGTTTCTGTCCACACTGATTTCGGACCCCAAGAAAATAAAGTCTGCCACAGTTTCCATTTTTGTCTTAACATGGCTGCTGGTAAATGGGGGGCTGACAGGGGACTCTTCGGTAATTCAGTCCCTCTTGTAAAGGGCTCCTCTGCTCTGCAAGCAAGTGATGGGGTGGCCCCAGCCTGTCTGTGACACCTCCCACAGTTCTCAAGCCTTGCAGGGCCGTCACCTGAAGTGGGAAAGAGAAGCTTGTTCGTCATTCAGCTTCCAGGGCCTCATCCCCTTGGGATTTGATTCTATGGGCCTCAAGGGGGTCTAGGAATCTGTATGCTTTTGTTTTTTGGCCAAGTAGCATTTTAAAAAACTTTTTACTTTGTACTGGAGTATAACCATTTATCAATGTTGTGATAGTTTCAGTAAACAACCAAGGGACGCAGCCATACCTATACATGTGTCCATTCTCCCCCATCCAGGCTTCTGCCCAGCGTTGGGTGGAATGCCCTGTGCTGTAAGTAGATCCTTGTTGGTTATCCATCTTACTTTATTTTTCAAACTTTAAACTTTCTATTTTGTATTAGAATATAGCCAATTAACTGGAGCAGGAAATGGCAACCCACTCCGGTGGGAGAATCCCATGGACAGAGGAGCCTGGCAGGCCATGGTCCATAGGGTCGCAGATAGTCGGACATGACTGAAGCGACTAAACCCGCACACACGCATAGCTGATTAACAATGTTGTGATAGTTTCAGGTAAGCAGCCAAGGAACTCAGCTATACCTACACATGTATCCATTCTCCCCTGAACTCCCCTCCCATCCCGGCTGCCACGTAACATTGAGCAGACTTCCCTGTGCTATACACCAGGTCCTTGCTGGTTATCCATTTTAAATAAAGCAGTGTGTATCTGTCCATCTCAGACTCCTTAACCATCCCTTCCTCCATCCCTCCCCTGGCCCCACCAGCAACCATTAGCTTCTTCTCAAAGTCTGTGAGTTTCTGTCTTGTAACTAAGTTCATTTGTGTCATTTCTTTTGGAGGAATCTGTATTTTTATTAAGCACTTGCCATGGACTGAATTGGCTTCCCCCTGTAATTAAGATGTTGAAGCCCCAGCCACCCACTGTTTTTGGAGACAGGACCTTTATGGAAGTAAGTAGGGATAAATGCTTCAGAAGGGTGGGGCCCTGATCAGATGGTATTAGCAACTTTTAAGAAGAGACAGGAGAGGGTCTGCTTTCTCTCCAGCATGTGAGGATACAGTTAGAAGGCTGCTGTGTGCAAACCAGGAGGAGAGCCCTCCCTGGGACCCAAACTGTCCAGCGCCTTGATCTTGGACTGCCAGTCTCCAGAGCTCTGAGAAGGTACAGTTCTATGTTTAAGCCACCCACTGATGGCATTCTTTTATAACAGCCGGAGCTGACTGGTATAGCAGAAGTGATTCTACACAAGGTCATTTTGCAGGCAAAGAATCAAGGCTGTCACAGCTAGTTAGGTGGTCAGAATCCATAGGTGGACCTTGGTCAGTAGCCCAGGTTCTTTCACTGCGTCACTCTGCCTTTGTGTTGAGCCAACACCGGGCCTGCCCTTCTCACTGGTGAGGGAAAGAGGTGAGGAGGCTGCATTGCATCCGCAATTCCCTGGGGCTGTGTGGGGTGTTTTGCATGTCATGTCAGCCTCACAGATCCCCTGGAGGAGGGCATGGCAGTCCACTCCAGTATTCTTGCCTGGAGAATTCTCTGCACAGAGGAGCCTGGTGGGCTGCAGTTTATAGGGTTGCACATAGCTGGACATGACTGAAGCGACCTAGCACACACGCTCACATGAGTGCTTGCAGCCAGAGTCTCGCAGATGCCTGAGCACACAGTTCACGTTTTCTGAGGCTCTGAGGTTCCTTTGGTGCTGATATCCTTGAACTTACTGGATCCCTTCCATCCGTCTCCCTCTTCACTTCCTTCTGATTCCTGGAGGTCAGAAAGTAGGCTCCTCCCTGGGCTGTGGGCTGGGTGATATTTTTTCTTGGATCTTCCTCTGTGGTTGTTAGATTGCTCTTTTTACCTTAAGATGGAGAGCCCATTCCGGGAAGGTACATATATTTTTTTCCAATTGATTTCTTGTCAGGTCTAACAAGATCAATCAAATCATACAGGCGATAAAACTGATTTAGCACTCATAAAGTCCCACGCCGTCTCATATGCAGCGAGAATGAATGACAAGGAGGCAAAGCTCCTCTGTGTCCCTCCACCCTCCTGGTCATAGGAGGACAGCTTATCCTCGGACTCACCTTCTCAGGCTCCCTTCTCACCGAGCCAAGCGGAGACCCAGGACAAGCATGTCCTCAGTGGGCAGGGAGGAACCAAAGTTAGTTAGAGGGCAGCGGGACAGAGTCTATCCATGGACTTGCAGGAGGAAGAAGACAGAAACTAGCCAGAAGGTGCCCCTGGAAAGGAAGGATCGGAAATGGCAATGGCCAGGAAAAGCATCATTGGGAACATCGTATTTTCCATTTGGGGGGAAGTTCTGTTGCATATCCTCATCCACTGTCTAGTGAAGAGTTAAGCCGGCATGACTGTGATGGGACCATGAAACCTGACCCTAGAGGTCATGGCTCCTTGGTCAAGGACGGACACTGAGTCTAAGACAGGCCTGGGTATCTTCCCTCTGGAATCTGAAAGTGGGCAGGTGGAGGCGGAGCTAAGGGTTGAGGGCTGGGGAAGAAGCAGCCTCCGCTGTGTTGCCAGTCCTGCTAGACAGTGGCTCTGCGCTGAGGTCTCTGGATGTGCCCCTGCTCCATTTCTTCAGCTTTTCTTGGGATCCCTGAAACCCACAGCCTACAATATACCCTCTTTTCTGGAGCGAGCCTTCTTGGATTTATATTCCAGACAACCAGATATATGCCGATTAAAACAGATTTCTTTGGGAGATGATTGACCTTACCTCATATCGGCCTTAGAACTGAGAAATGTTATGTAAAGTGGGCTCCTGAGGTCATGCAGTCCTGGACTTGCTGATCTGCGAGTGTCTATGTATTTTTGCTGCGCTGGGTCATCGTTGCCGTCCGTGGGCTTTCTCTATTTGCGCTCCGCGGGGGCTGCTCTTTGCTACTGTGCATGGGCTCTTCACTGTGGTGCGACTTAGTTGTGGAGCTCAGGGTCTAGGCACATAGGCTCAGTAGTTGTGGCTCATGGGCCCTAGAGCATGGGCTCAGGCTTAGCTGCTCAAGGAGCAGCTAAGGGGACCTTCCTAGACCAGGGATTGAACCTGTGTCCCCTCTACTGCAGCACCGGGGAAGTCCCAGGAGTGTTTCTTGTGGACTGCATGCTGCATGTGCCGTTTTTTGGAATATTTTGGTTGCTCATATAGGCTCTCCATGGCACCTCGGGCCCCACCGTTCCCTATTGTCTTATGCCTTGATTATACACAGTGTTGTTCCTTTCCAGCTAAGGGTTTCCCACACAGCTGGTGAAACACTATTCCTGGGTGTGTCTGGGAGGGTGCCTCTGGAAAAGGTTAGTGTTTGAATCGGTGGACTGAGAACTGGGGAGACCGTGGCTTCTGACACAGGTTGAGACAGAGGGCATTTAAGGTTTGCTGGAGGGTCCTTTTTGGCCCTGTGGTTTGGAGGACCCACCATGGAGGCCTTTCTGGGGTCTCCACCGTTGGTTCGCTGGGTGGTTACTGCCCAGGGCCATTCTTGTTCACAGACATTGACAACCCGGGCTCCACAGAGCCTCCTGGGAAACAAACCCTGCAGCTGGCTCTTCCGCTTTGCTGGGATCACTGGCAGGAAGTGATGGGCTGTCTCAAGCCTCCCGTGTGCGGTGTTTGATCTTGACGGTCATCATCTTTGTGCCCTGTCTATTCTGCATCTCCACCCATTCCCAGTCCTGGGCATGATCAATTGTGTCCTTTCACTGTCTGACCAGCTGCCTTTGATTGATGTCTGAGGGCCCCTAATGGGAGCCGCATCACAGTGACCCATCACCAGCATGGCCCTGGCATATGTTGGTGCCTGGAGGTGCTGGCAGTGCCAGGAGCTGCACTGTGTTTGGTTAAGCCTGTGTGTGTGTGTGTGCAGATTCAGAGACACCCGGGGAAAACCCGCTCTCAGGACCAGAATTACTGGACTGTAAATGTGCGAGTGGGAGAAATCTCAGAAACTCGAACACTCTCTGCTCTGACATGTGACACTGGTCTCATGGGCAAATGAATTTGACTGATAAGTGACCTCCAAAGGGTTTTTGAAGACCAACAGCAGTGAGACACATGTTGCAGCCGCTGCCAAGCAAGTCTCTAAACAAATACTCCTGTGTGTCCTCTTCCAAGGTGGGCTCACGGCTCTGCTGTATTTTCTGGGAGCTGACACATTGATGTTGAATATGGTGCTGCTTTAAGGGGTTTTAGAGTGCCATTTGGAAATCGCTGGTTTTAGGGTACAGTAAGTCACCTACATACAAGAGTCCGTTCATGAGTTCAATCTGTTCATAAGTCTAACAAAGTTAGCTTAGGTACCCAAGTAACACAATCGGCTATATAGTACTGTACTGTAATAGGTTTATAATACTTTTCATATAAATAACACATAAACAAGAAACACAAAAGAAAACATTTTTAATCTTACAGTACAGCACCGTGAAAAGCACCGTAGTACCGGCTACATTGCTTCCCTGGTGGTTCAGCGGTAAAGAATCTGCCGGCAATGCAGGAAACACAGGAGATGCTGGTTCGGTCCCTGGGTGGGGAAGATGCCCTGGAGGAGGGCATGGCAACCCACCCCAGTATTCTTGCCTGGAGAATCCCATGGACAGAGGAGCCTGGCGGGCTACAGTCCACATTGTTGCAAAAGTCAGACACGACAGAGTGACTGAGTACGCACACACACCAGCTACATCACCGTTGCCTTCACACTTGCTTCCAGGCATCCTGGGCTTGAAATAAAGATACTGCCCTCCTGTACTCTATATAGTAAAGTACCCAGAAGCACAACTGCTTATAAAGGATGCACGCAGGTGACAATTATGCCAGACACCCGAATAACTTACGTGGTTGGACCTGTGAACGTACTCTTGCATCTTTGAAAGTTTGCAACGTGGAGGTTCGTATGCAGGGGACTTAACTGAACTGTGCTCAGTTTAGAAGCCAACACTGCTCTCTTTTTTGTTATTCAAGTCCAGTATACTCCCACCTGAGTCTGGTACACACTTACTTCTGGCTAGAGACGGCTCACTTTGTCCCCGTCCACGTCTCTCTGAGGGTACCCTCCTGAGAGCAGGGCGTGAGGACAGGCTGTGGAAGAGGCTGGGCCAGCTGTCCTTTCTCTGTCTAGATGCCTGGCCCCTCCACACAGTGGGAAGGGAGGGGCCACTGTGGGTTCCCAGGGAGAGGAGAAAAGGATGGAATTCCGTGTTTGCAGGAGAGCAGGTTCTGCTGGAGGAAGGTGGGCAGGGGGAGACTACTGAACCCCACGGCGGACAAGGACAAGCTGGGTGCTATGGACTGAACGACATGGCCACCCGAACTCATGTTGACACCTAACCCCCAAAATGATGGTATTTGGAGGGGGGGCCTTGGAGATCCTCATGGTGGTGCCCCCACTGATTGGATTCGTGCCCTAATAAAAGAGATCCTATTGAACTCCCTTCTACCCATGAGAAGATGTCCATCTGTGAACCAAGATCCAGGTTCTCACCAGACACCACATCTGCTAGTGCCTTGATCTGGGACTTCCAGCCTCCAGACTATGAGGAGCCCATTTCTGCTGTTTCTAACCATCCAGTCTGGAATTCTGTCATCATCGCAGCCCGAGATGATGAAGACAGGGAGCCTGGGTGGGGGGAGGGGGTGGGCAGGCAGAGGAAGAGACATCCACACCAGGGGCTGCAGACACGGGAGACAGGTGGTCCTGGATCAGAGTGGGCCCCGCGCGCCTCTGCACACACGAAGTGGATGCCTCATGAATATCTCCCATTTGCCTGGATAATTTCACTGCTTTCAAGCCTCCCAGAAAAAGGCCTTGAAGTGTTATGAAACGAGGCGACAGGGGAGAAACAGGAGTCTCTGATGGTTAAAGCGGCAGGGAGATGAACTGGGAAAGTGCCGGCGGAGCAGATAAGAGCATGCCGATAGATGAAGAATGAACATAAAATACAGGAATGGATGTAGTTTCAGCGGAACAGGAAGCTTTGCGAGGAGTTATTGCCCAGAGCCACAGATTCAGAGACAGCCAGGGGGGGGGGGGGGAACCACTCCAGGAAACCTATGAGAAGGCAGTTCATAATTTTGAAAGTCGAGCAGATGAGTTACGTCTTCAGGATCAGAAGATGGGCCAGGGTGGGCAGCATAAGGTCCCCAACCAGATGGTGAGCAATTCAAGGTCGGGGGTCAAATCTTTCTAACATTTCTTCTATATTGCTTTGCCCAACATCATCCCCCCATGCAGCCCCTATAATTGGTGGTTTTCACACGATCATCGTAAATCCAGAATATTGAGGCCAGTGGACTGGTGTCTGTCTCTTCAGCTGGAAGCCTCATTCCCTGCTTCCTCTGGGGCCGTGATTCTGAGCACAAAACACTAGTGAGATTAGCAAAATACCATATATTCATCACACAGACTCCAAGGCTCTGTTTTAATGAATGAATGGATCATTCACAATGATTTGAATTCGATTTTGGCTTATTGTATATTAACTGCTCCTTTAATACTCAAAAATAGTCTGTCCCATTAAATTTGTTTTTGTTCAGTCACTAAGTCATGTCTGATTCTTTACAACTCCATGGACTGCAGCACGCCAGGCTTCCCTGTCCTCCACTACCTTCCAGAGTTTGCTCAAGTTCATGTCCATTGAATCGGTGATGCTATCTAACCATCTCATTGTCTGCCACCCTCTTCTTCTGCTGTCAGTCTTTCCCAGCATCAGGGTCTTTCCCAGTGAGTCAGCTCTTTGAGTCACGGTGCCAAAGTATTGAAGCTTCAGCTTTAGCGTCAATCCTTCCAAAGAGTATTCAGGTTTGATTTCCATTAGGATTGATTAGTTTGATCTCCTTGCAGTCCAAGGGACTCTCAAGAGTCTTCTCCAACACCACAATCCAAAAGCATCAATTCTTTGGCGCTCAGCCTTCTGTATGGTCCAACTCTCACATCCTTATATGACTACTGGAAAAACCATAGCTTTGACTAGACATACCTTTGTCGGAAAAGTAATGTCTTTGTTTTTCAAGGCAAGTTTGTCATAGCTTTCCTTCCAAGAAGCAAGTGTCTTCTAATTTCGTGGCTGCAGTCACCATCCACAGTGATCTTGGAGCCCAGGAAAAGAAAATCTGACACTGCCTCTACTTACCCCCTTCTATTTGCCATGAAGTGATGGGACCTGATACCATGATCTTAGTTTTTTGAATGTTCAGTTTTAAGCCAGCTTTTTCACTCTCTTCCTTCACCCTCATCAAGAGGCTCTTTAATTCCTCTTCACTTTCTGACATTAGAGTGGTATCATCTGCATATCTGAGGTTGTTGATATTTCTCCAGACAATCTTGATTAAATTAGCTATGTTAATTAGATGGCCTGACCTATTAAGTTAGATATGTTAGGTATTATATGTTCATTATATGTCATATATAACATTTAATAAATATGTTAATTACTCTAATTAAGGCTTCCCAGGTGGCGGTAGTGGTAAAAAAATCTGCCTACTGATGCAGGAGACACAAGAGACATGGGTTCAGTCCCTGGATCAGGAAGACCCTCTGGAGGAGGAAATGGCAACCCACTCCAGTATTCTTGCCTGGAAAAGTTTCATGGATAGAGGAGCCTGGCGGGCTACAGTCTACGGGGCTGCAAATAGTCAGACACGACTGAGGGACTGAACACACACACTCTGATTAAAATATTAAATAGGCAGACTGCTCAGACCATCTCTTAGCGAATTTCTTTATTAATGGCTTCCCAGGTGGTGCTAGTGGTAAGGAAACTGTCTGCCAATGCAGGAGATGAAAGAGACGTGGGTTTCATCCCTGAATCAGGAAGGTCCCCTGGAGGAGGGCATGGCAACCCGCTCTAGTATCCTTACCTGGAGAATCCCATGGAGAGGGGAGTCTAGAGGGCTTGGTCCACAGGGTCGCAAAGCCCCATACTTATAATTGTCAGAAAACTCAAAACTAACTTTTGTATTTACTTTAAAAATTAATGTCAGTATTTTAGCAGCCCAAATTAAGGTTAACAATCACAGATGCCAAATGAGTCGGATTAAAGAAACAAGAGCTTCTTTTTGTAGCTCTGGCTCTGACTCCGGCAAAGGAGCCCCAGGTGGGGAGCTGGGACACTTGGCCTCTGATTCTATCCTGCGATCGCTGCTCGGGGTGGATTTCTCCTTTCTACACTGAGCGGGTCTGATGGCCGTTGAGCTGCCTTTGGATCTGTAAGTGGGAAAGGGTCCAAAAGAACCTTTTGGAAGCAGGAACACAAATCATGTGGCTTGTTTTGCCCACGTGGATCTTCTTATCGTGGCTGTCATAACTGTGGCCCAGAAAACCACACTGGCGGTCTTAGTGAAACACCTGGTCTTGTTCTCCCTGGTCTGTTGCTGGAGAACAAACAGAAGATGTTGGAACTGGTGAGGGATTGATGAGCTTCTGATGCCGAGCCTTCATGCACAAACCCTGAGCGCCCCCGATGAAGCGGGCGGGGAGGGTTTTTAATCTGACAAAGTAACACACCAGCCGCTTGATTTCCAAACTGCCTCTGAATAGCAGGGGCTGTGTGCGGTCAGTTGCCTTCCCTCCTCCAAAAGGCTCTTCTGCTTTTGAAATGAATTAGAAGCAAGTACACAATAAATACAAATCTTGGCTGTCTGGGAGCTCCTGGTGTATTGATTTGAATCCTAGAAGAATAAATTGGCATCCTCTTTGGCTTACCTGGAGATTATATTTCACCACTAATTAGAGTTCACCGGGGAAGTATTCCTTTGAGGGTAAAGAGCTCTTGGACTTGGGCAGGTGCTAGAAAGTGGCTTTGCTGAAGGAGGGTGAAGGCTTCCTGCAGCTCAAGCTCCCTGGTGCTGTGTGAGACTCTTGTACTTGTGTGTCGTAAGCATTCATATGTTGTAACTGATGCTGCAGAGATTGCACATTGCTGCTCTCTTTAGAATTTAAAAAAAAAAAAAACCGTGTAATCTAACAAAATGGACACGGTGTCCTTAAAGCTAAGGGAGTGTTCTTGGCCCACTATTGCTTGAGATTGACTTCACTGTTGATAGAAAGCTGTGCTGCTGGATATTTTTTATTTTTTTATTTTTTGGTTAGTGGTGTTATCATATCTAAATGGCAAGTGTGATAAAATCAGTATAACTTGTGTTGACCACAGGCCGTCTCATTATTCAGGATAGATTGCTTTAAAGAGCTGGGTTGGGAGAGTGTCGCCCTCCATTTTGTAACATCAGCGATGGCACCTTGATGAATTTTAATACCCGTTGGTTTAAATGCAAATGTTAAAATAAATAATTGCTTTGCTGCAGGCGGACATTGAGCAGCCTGAGAATATCTTCCTGTGAGGCACATGGGCAAGACGGATGCTTTAAAGGAAAAGCTTGACGTGTTATCAATTATTTCATGTAGAAGAATTAACAGGAAAAACGCTTGTTACAGCAGTCTCCTCTTTCCCATTGCACGGTAGGAGGCCGTTGTTCATCTGACTGGCAAAGCTTTATGACTCCTCCTGTGGACGGTATAAATGGTGTTCCCACATTTAATACAAATTCTTAGACCAGATGTCACTCCTGTATGTGTTAGATGGGGAGCAAAGACCTCAATTTACGTGGTGTGTGGTGTTTTCCTTCTCTCCCATGCTAAGCCATCTTCTAGGCAAATTTAATTTCTATTTTCTATGAATGTGTCTTTAGCCTGCAGGCTTTCTATTAGCACAGGCAGGGGGCGAGCCCCCTCCCTCCCCTCCAGTCTTCTCCATGGGATCCTTCTCTGGATGGGAAAAGTGTGCCAGACCACTTCCAAAGGAGGCAGGGACAGGACCGCGCACTTGTGAGACTCAGTATGAGATGATTCAGCACCACAGTGACCAGTTGCTCTGCTTTCAGACAGCTGTTTTCTGCCCAGGTGTTATCTCTTCTTCCTTTCCGGACATTCACATATGCATGAACACATACATCCATGATTCCCCCCCACATGACCACACCCACACGTGCACATATGCACATGACCCCCCCCCACACACGCGCACATACACCCATGACCACACACACGTGCACATACACATATGATCCCCACACATGCGCACATATACCCACGACCACACACACATGTGCAATACACTCATGACCACACATACGTGCACATACATGTACAATCCCCCGACATGTGTGTACATATACCCATGACCACACACACACACAGACACACACACACACACACACACACACACTCTGGCCTGCTGGCTCCTGACTCCCTGCCTTCCTGGCCATGCTGTCCTCAGACTGTTCAAGAGCATCTCCATCCCTCTGATGTGGTCCTAGGACTCTTCAGTTGCTGGACCAGCCTGTGGGAGCCTGGCTCTGGGAGGGGCCCGGGGTTGCCATAGGCAGCAGAGGGCAGTGCGGAGTGGGGCATGTGTGATGCCTGCGGGCTGACACGTGACTTCAGTGCCTCCCCTCTCATCACAACTCTGTACTCACCTGACATCCTGTCTGCTCTTGTGCCTTTCTTGGTCTTGTCTCTTTCCGGACTGTCCATTCCAGGAGGGGGGGAGGTAGAGGGTGAGTCTTCGATGGAGAGAACAGAACGACCCATGAACAGATGTTGTTTCGGGAGCCTTCTGAGCGGAGCAGTGGAACTTGTGGGGCATCTTGGAGGATGAAGTAAATAAACGGGCTGAACACTGTAGGCTGGGGGTGGGGAGTACGACATAGAGAAGTGCAGAGAAATATTCATGGGAAGGCGATGAAGAGGGAAAACCAGGTGCTTCCATCAGAGAGAACAAAAAACAGCAGGAGAAGCTGCAGTCGGAGTGTGCCTGGAAGGAGCGGGCTCAGAGCTTCCTGGTCTTTGGCAGAGGGGCTAATGGGTGCGGAAGAGCTTCTCCCAGCTGCCCAACCTGAAAGGGTGTGGGGACCGCAGAGAAAAGACTGAGGAGGAAAGAGACCCGGGAAAGAAAATCATTGACTCTCGGACCCTTTCTTATTAGATGAGCTCCGCAGGAGAACACGAGATAAGCAACCGAGGAAGCGATGGTGACGGTGCGCGTGAGACGGTGCGGACAAGGCGCCGCTCCCAGCACGCTGGCACCACTGCTCGTGTCGCTCCCGGCAGGCTACCGTCACCCCCACCGCTCCCGGCGTTGCTCCCCGACACCAGTGCAGCACTGCCATTAGTACCACCCCCCACTGCTCCCAGCATTGGTACCCCGACACCGGTGCAGCCACTGCCATCAGTACCACCCCCCACTGCTCCCGGCATTGCTCCCCCGACACCGGTGCAGCCACTGCCATTAGTACCCCCCCCCCTGCCCCCGGCCTTGCTCCCTGACACCGGTGCAGCACTGCCATCAGTACCCCCCCACTGCTATCACGAGCACTATTAGTACCAGGACTCCCATCGCCACCACGATTGCCACTATTGCTGCCCCTAGCGCTACTGCTGTCACCACCACCACCACCACCACTACGCCCATCACCACTGTCACCGGTGCCACCACCACCCCCGTCATGACTGCTACCGCAGTACGCCCACCACTGCTGCTCCCACCACTGCTGTCACGGCCACCGTCACCACCACCCCCGCCTCCACTGCACGGCCGCCATCGCCACTGTCACCCCGGCCGCCACTGTCTCTACCAGCACTGTCCCCGTCCACCATACCACGCCCGGCTTCTGCTGACTCAAGCACTCTGCTAAACATCTTAGTGCCATGTTTAAAGTCCTCTGTGCGGCCCCGAGGTAGAGGATTCTTTCCTGGTTAAGGCTGAGGAATCCAAAGTCTAAGAAACTGCTCTCAAGCAGAGCAGTCAGTTGGTCTTGCTGCTGGTTCCACTTAGATCCTGACACCCTTGGATGGGGCTTCCCTGATAGCTCAGTTGGTGAAGAATCTGCCTGAAATGCAGGAGATCCCGGTTCAATTCCTGGGTCTGGAAGGTCTGCTGGAGAAGGGATAGGCTACCCCCTTTTGTATTCTTCTGCTTCCCTTGTGGCTCAGCTGGTAAATAATCCATCTGAAATGTGGGAGACCTAGGTTTGATCCCTGGTTTGGGAAGATCCCTTGGAGAAGGGAAAGGCTACCCAATCCAGTACTCTGGCCCAGAAAATTCCATGGACTGTACAGTCCATGGGGTCTCAAATAGTTGAACACGACTGAGCAACTTTCACCCACAGGTGACTTCTGATCTTACTCCTAGACTGGCTTATTTCACTGCTTGGTTTACAAGGTCATGTCTCCATCCACCCATTGCCCAGTCCATCATGTAGGTCAATAGTTTGTTTGTAGTGTGCAGGCTCTATGTAAGCTTAGCGAGCGTCAGGCTGGAAGGAAAGCCCAGTGGAAGCAACAGGGCACGAAAAGGACCCCAGAGTCTGACAAGTAACAACAAACGCTCATGAGGGGCTCCATTCTGCTCTCCCATCGCTGCATGCCTGGTCTTGTCCTCTAGTCTTTTGTGGGAACTGATTTCTCTCAGTGACTGAACTTACAGTGAGTGATCTTTAGGATTTTTGAATCCTTATTAGCTTGCTATCTACATCACTGCCATTGGCTTGTCAATTGCACCATCTTTTAGCTCTGTGTCTAGAACATAATCTATATTAACAAATATCTCCAGTGAATGACTATGTGCTCCCGCCTGGTTTCTATGGACTCTGGTCATTGCATTTGGGTCTTGAACTAGAATTTCTTGATTCCTGTCTGCCCTTCTGCCTCACCTGTTCCTGTATTCTCCCCACATTCTTGACTCCTTGGCTCCCCAAATTAATCTCCTATATGGACCCATCTTTATAATTTTTTTGTGCAAATCTCAAAAATGACCAATGCTTGGCTTTGCATGTGTCTGCTAAAAATCCTCATTCTGCCCAGTTTTGCATGATGTCTGACCTGGACACTGAGAGTCTTGAGATCCCCTACCCCAGTTCTCTATTTACATTTCTAAAAATTTTATTGAAGTCTACTTGATCTACTAGAAGCCTCCACAAGCCTCTTATCCTTATTCATCAGAGGGCAGACAGAATGAAAACCACAATCACAGAAAACTAACCAAACTGATCACATGGACCACAGCCTTGTCTAACTCAATGAAACTATGAGCCTTGTCTAACTTAATGAAACTATGAGCCATGCCGTGTAGGGCCACCCAAGATGCACAGGTCATGGTGGAGAGTTCTGATAAAATGTGGCCCACTGGAGAAGGAAATGGCAAACCACTTCAGTATTCTTGCCTTGAGGATCCCATGAACAGTATGAAAAGGCAAAAAGATAGGACACTGAAAGATGAACTCCCCAGGTTGGTAGGTGCCCAATATGCTTCTGGAGAAGAGTGGAGAAATAACTCCAGAAAGAACAAAGAGACAGAGCCAAAGTGAAAACAACACCCAGTTGTGTATGTGACTGGTGAGGGAAGTAAAAGCCTGATGCTGTAAAGAGCATAGGAACCCGGAATGTTAGGTCCATGAATGGAGGTAAATTGAAAGTGGTCAAACAGGAGATGGCAAGAGTGAACATTTTAGGAATCAGAGAACTAAAATGGATTGGAATGGGAGGATTTAATTCAGATGACTGTTATATCTACTACTGTGGGCAAGAATCCCTTAGAAGAAATGAAGTAGCCCTTATAATCAACAAAAGAATATGAAATGAAGTACTTGGATGCAATCTCAAAAATGACAGAATGATCTCTGTTCATTTCCAAGGCAAACCATTCAATATCACAGTAATCCAAGTCTATGTTCCAACCACTAATGCCAAAAGAAGCTGAAGTTGAATGGTTCTATGATGACCTACAAGGCCTTCTAGAGCTAACACCAAAAAAAGGTGTCCTTTTCATCATAGGGGACTAGAATGCAAAAGCAGGAAGTCAAGAGATACCTGGAGTAACAGGCAAGTTTGGCCTTGGAGTACAAAGTGAAGCAGGGCAAAGGCTAACAGAGTTTTGCCAAAAGAATGCCCTTGTCAGAACACCCTCTTCCAACAACACAAGAGACGACTCTGCACATGGACATCACCAAATGATTAATACCAAAATCAGATTGATTATATTCTTTGCAGCCAAAGATGGAGAAGCTCTATACAGTCAGCAAAAACAAGACAGAGAGCTGTATACGTCAAGGCTGTATATTGTCACCCTGCTTATTTAACTCATATGCAGAGTGCATCATGTTAAATGCCAGGCTGGATGAAGCACAAGCTGGCATCAAGATTGCTGGGAGAAATATCAATAACCTCAGATATGCAGATGACACCATCCTTATGACAGAAAGTGAAGAGGAACTGAAGAGCCTCTTGATGAAGGTGAAGGAGGAGAGTGAAAAAGCTGGTTTAAAACTCAACATTCAAAAAACTAAGATCATGATATCTGGTGCCATCACTTCATGGCAAATAAATGGGGAAACAATGGAAACAGTGAGAGATTTTATTTTCTTCGGCTCCAAGATTACTGCAGATGGTGACTGCAGTCATGAAACTAAAAAGTGTTTGCTCCTTGGAAGAAAAGCTATGACTAACCTAGACAGCACATTAAAAAACAGACATTGCTTTGCTGACAAAGGTCCATCTAGTCACAGCTATGGTTTTTCCAGTAGTCATGTAAGGATGTGGAAGTTGGACCATAAAGAAATCTGAGCACTGAAGAATTGATGCTTTTGAATTGTGGTGTTGGAGAAGACTCTTGAAAGTCCCTTGGACTGCAAGGAGATCCAACCAGTCCATCCTAAAGGAAATCAGCCCTGCATATTCATTGGAAGGACTGATGCTGAAGCTGAAGCTCCAATACTTTGGCCACCTGATGTGAAGAATTGACTCATTGGAAAAGACCCTGATGCTGGGAAAGATGGAAGGTGGGAGGAGAAGGGGATGACAGAGGATGAGATGGTTGGATGGCATCACTGACTCAAGGGACATGAGTTTGAGCAAGCTCCAAGTGTTGATGATGGACAAGGGAAGCCTGGCGTGCTGCAGTCCATGGGGTGGCAAAGAGTCAGATACGACTGGGAGACTGAAGTGAACTGAGTTGATTTACAGTGTTGTGTAAATTTTTGTCCACTTTCCTGATGTGGCATGGCTGAGAAAGGGAACACATTTTTGAAATCTTTAAATGAAAGAAACATTGCCCTCATGTTGCAGCTGTATTTCACAGCAGTATGACATTTGGAATTATTTTCTTGTAGGTTTTTTTTGTTATGTTTTCAGTTGAACAGATTGAAAAGTATTGGACAAGTGGGGATACTTTTAAATTTTGCTACCATCTCTAGGGAGTTAATTTATCCCTTTGTAATTGAAGATTAGATCCAAAGATTATTTTTAGCTGGAGGCTTTCTTAAGCCATGTAGAATTATTGGCAATCAAACATTTTAAGTGTTTTTTTTCCCCCTGTCTTGAATTTCTTTTTGTTATTTCCTGCCTGGATTGAGGCACAAACAGATGGACTGTTTTCTAATGGTCTGTCTGATGCCTGAACATAATATGGCTGTTTTTTTTTCTTCTCCTGAGTAATAAAAGCAAAGTCAAAATGAGTGGGATGATTTAATAGATCAGTCAGAGTAAATAACCGAAGTCACAGAGGAGGTGGAGAGCAGTTTCAGTGGCCAGACTGTCTGGGTTTGAGTCTTATTAGCTGTGTGACCTTGTGCAGGTTATTTAAGTTCTCTGTTCTCAGGTTTCCTCATCTGTGAAATGAGGATAATGGTGAGATCTATCTCCTGGGCATGTTTGGAAGATTAAAAAATAATATGTGTAACTCACTTAGAATGATGTTTTGGAACTTTGTAAACAGAATGATACTTCTTGTTTTGAGCATGTTATTATTTTTTTTTCTTCTGGGAAATGGTACAATAACTTGGAGGATGAGTCAAATGGCCGTTTGGAAAATTCCTAACGACTGAAGGCATGTGGAAGAGCAGGTCACTCCCTCGGAAACTGGGCACTTACTGACAGTCACTGACACCCTCTGAGAAGGTCCCTTCTCTAGATACTCACAGGTGTGACCCATTCGTCCCCACCCCAGCCCCAGGAGGAACGTGCTCTTCTTATTCACATTCTGTAGAGGACGAAGCTGAGGCTTAAAGGGTGTGTCAGTGAAAAAACATTGCCTGCCACATCAGTAAACAGGGCCAACAAGCCATCACATTATGGCCATCCTGAGGGTCAGCCTGGAGGGAACTCAGGGTGCGGTCCCACCCCCCAACCCCCACCCCCCAGAGTGCACATTGAGGAGACTCAGGATGAGAAATCACAGGATCTTGGCCCCCATAGCTGAAGTGCAGATCAAAGGAGTGATTTCAGTGAGCCCAGACTTTTGCATCTTAAAAAAAGTGCTCAATTCCTTAAGATGCCTGGTTTTCTTTCATTAGCAATAACCTTCGGAAGTTCCAACTGCCTGGTGTTTGTTGCAAAACCTCCCAAACTATCCCGGCTCCTCCCTTTCCTCTTTGGAGCAGACCCTGGAGCTACCCAAGAGGCTAAATTGTAGGCTTACATTCTCAGTTTTGTCCGCCAAATAAAACAATTCTCAACTCTTAGATTGGGCTTTTCTTTTCTCTTTTATTCTACAGGTGTGAGTGAATTTCCCAGCATGTCAAACACAGAAATGGCAGAGCTGGAATCAAACCCCGACTGGAATGACCTCAGAGTATTTGCTGATGGCAGCAGTCCCTACTGTCCGGTCTGTGCAGTCCCCACAGATGACCCATTGTTGAATTTAGAAGTCAGAACCAAAATCATTCCCCACCTGACTTGCTCTGCAAGTTATGCCCTGCTGTCTGTCTGGTTAGGTTAAATTTTAAAAACTGCACACAGGTGAATCACATTTTTTGTTGGAATAAGAAATGGTACCGTAGATTTAAAAAGCAGTCACAACCTAAATGTTGAGAGTTGTATTCGGTTGACATTTTTAGGACTTAAGCCCAGGAGGCAGCATCTTAAGTAACCCTGAAAGATCTGCTCAGAGGAGGCAAGGGGAGGAGCCAGGTTATATAGATGTTTGTAACAAAGGCAGGTAGTCTGAACATCAAAAGTATTTTTGTGAATTAAAAAAAACCAGATATCTCAAGTTAAGGAATTTAGCGCTTTTCTATGTATTGGGAAGACGCAAGAGCCTGGGCTCACTGAAATCATTCCTTTCACATGCATCTCAGCCATCTGGGGCCAGAACCCTATGTTTTTCACATCCTGAGCTCCCTCGAAGTTCCACAACCTCAGGCAAGTTTCCCCAGAACTGCTTTCTACTTGGCCAGCTAACTGATTGCTCACTGAGCCTCCAAGTGCAGACTTTTCATTCCTTTCAATTTTTGGGGTTTAACTGGTGGCTCAGCTGGTAAAGAATCTGCATGCAATGCGGGAGACCTGGGTTCAGTCCCTGGGTTGGGAAGATACCCTGAAGAAGGGAATGGTTCCCCACTCCAGTAATTGTTCCTGGAGAAGTCCATGGACAGAGAAGCCTGGTGGGCTACAGTCTGTGGGGTTGCAAAGAGTCGAACATGACTGAGTGCCTAACACTTTTCAATTCTTGGGTTTGGAACTAAAACGCATTTCCTCATGGTTGGATGTGTTTTCTAAAGCAGACCCAGTTAAGGCTGCCTGAAGGCACTTATGTGTGTGCTAGTGGCTTAGTCATTTTTGTGACCCATGGAATGTAGCCCAGCAAGCTTCTCTTGTCCAGGCAAGAACAGTGGAGTAGATTGGCATTCCCTTCTCCAGGGGATCTTCCCAACTCAGTGGTTGAACCCGGGTCTCCCATGTTGCAGGCAGATTCTTTACCATCTGAGCCACCAGGGAAGATCCCCTGGAAGAGAGCATGGCAACCCACTCCAGTATCCTCGCCTAGAGTATCCCATGGATGGAGGAGCCTGGTAGGCTACAGTCCAGAGGGTTGCAAAGAGTTGGACACTACTTAAGCAACTTAGCAGGGCATGACATGAAGGCATTTATGCTGAAATGTCCCACACAGGAACGCTTTTCCCTCTGAAAGAAGGTTTCACTCAGACCCCCAAGTCCTTATGCTTAGAGCAGGGAGAAAGATTCCCTCGTGCTTTCCTTGTGGGCATTAAAACAGATCTTTAGCATCTGGAAATGCCAGTGCTTCTGGTTAGCTCATCTCTTCAGGCAGGGCAAGGATACTCCCAGGAGAGGCTGACCATATTCCCAGCTGGTTTGATCGCCAGTGGTAGAAATGCTACCTATTTTTTTGGCGATAAGGACTGGCCTGAAAAACTGACATATGACCCCAGCCTAGGCCTAATGTTGCTCAGTCTGCAGGCTCCATTTTAAAATATTCTGTTTTACAGTTTTCTTATCAAGGCTGATCATTTCACAAAGTGTTGGGAAGAATCCTGGCCCATCAGTGTGTGAAAATGTCTGAGACTGAGCTCCCAGAAGAGATATCTTTAAAAACTATGTCAATTCAATGAACACAAGATGAGATGAAGGATTCTCAGGTCAATGGAAAAGCTGTCTTGATTTGACAGCGAGAGTAAAGTGATGCCAAGTCATGAGTTTGCTGAGAGGTACTCTTAGCCAAGCGGGTACCAGTTGAGTCAGAGTTGGCGGAACTTCCTTTCTTTGTTGTTCCGAGGTCCAGCAGAGCCAAAGAGTACCCTCTGGAGAGTCAGCAGGTGAAGATTGCAAGCCTGCAGTTTGAAAACGTCTCCATCAGATTTCACGTGCTTTGTCTCCTCCTTCCCATCCTCTTTCCACCCAAACATATACTCTTCCTCTATTTTAGTCTCTGTGTTTCATTCATTCATTGGATAAGAAGAGGGCAGAATTTATTTTCTGGTTGATGTGACCTGAGCATTATATTCCATCCAGGGGACATTAATGGATGTCACATCATTATCACATTGATATTAAAGGATGTCAAAGCAGTGTCTCATGGTCATACATATTTTAGAAATGTCAGGTTAATTCCAGTTGCCCAAGTGTTTGCTGAAGTCTTCATAGAGCTTTTGATATGCTGGTGGCACTGTTAGTCCCTTAAAGGGAGAATTTTTTTTTTTAAATCAATTTTTATTGGACTACAGTTGATTTGCAATGTTGTGTTAGCTTCTGCTCTGCAGCAAAGTGAATCAGTTATACCTAGACATATATGCACACTTTTCTTTATTCCTTTCCTATATAGGTCATTACAGGGCATTGAGGAGAGTTCGCTGTGCTACATACAGTGGGTCCTTACTAGTTATCTATGTTACACGTAATAGTGTGTATGTGCCAAGCCCAATATCCCAATTTCTCCTTCCTCTGTCTTTCCCCCCTGTAACCTTAAGTTTATTTTCTATATCTGTGACTCTACTTCTGCTTTGTAAATAAGTTCATTCATAACTTTTTAAAGATTCCACATATAAGTGACACCATATGACATTTGTTCTTCTCTGTCTGACTTACTTTACTCAGTATGACAGTCCCTAGGTTCATCCGTGTTGCTGCCGATGGTGTTATATCATGGCTGAGCAGTATTCCATGGAATGTATGTACCACATCTTCTTCATTCGTCCCTTGGTCAATGGACATTTAGGTTGCTTCCATGTCCTGGCTATTGTAAACAGTGCTGCGATAAACACTGGGGTGAATGCATCACCCAGAATTTGGATTGCAGGATCATATGGTAGTTAAGAGGATGGTCTTATACACTATTTCTAAGCCCAAGGGAGTTTTCTAAGATCATAGCGCCACCATGGTGCACTCCTCAATGTCCCATTCATATCAGTCTGATGACCAGTGTTCACTGGGGGCTCTGTTCCTCTGTCCCTCATTTCTCAGCTTCTTTTGACATGCTTTTGATTTTGCCTGTATAACATGGACATGTATAATAAAAACTGAAAGGTCTTTTCACCTTGCTCCTCCAGTTCATTCCCAGCATCATCGTCAATTATGCTCTAGTGTGATAGGAATACTCCTAAAAACGACCATGCTGGGCAAAATCGTGCACTAAAATTCACAGGGCTAGAGGACCAACCCTCAAAAATTTCATCAGTGACCTATTAAAACAAATACCAGCATATAATAAAAGCGGTAGCTGGGTTGTACGCTTGGTAAATGGTTAGAAAAGGCATCAATACTACGATCAAGATGGCACTTTACCTCGAAAATGCTCTGAATTTTGCTTGTGGATATGAATGTCAGAAAGATTGTCACTGGTGAATTTGGAAAGTGGTGAAAAGAGGATTATCTGAAGTTGAAGGAACGTTCACCAGATGTGGGTGAGTGGAGCTTACCACACACGTGATGATTGCAGGAGCTGGTAGTCTTGAGGTGTGTGTTTTATGTGTTCCTACTGCACTTGGTTAAGCTGGGGCCAGATTTCTGCGTTCACTTGATGTTTCTCGTGAACAAAATTGCAAGCAAACAAATGCAAAATTTTCATTATGCTCAAATTTCTCCCCAATGTATTAAACCATGGTTGGAAGAAACATGTTTTTAAAATAAGCATGACATTGTAAAACTGACTATCATATGAATATTATACAGTATTTTATTTTTAGCTAATTTATTGCTCTTATCAAGGACTAGGGGTTGGCCAGTGGCTGTTTATTCCTCGGTGACTCCACTTTTGTTGTTGTTGTTATTGTGTGATCAGTCAGTTGTGACCTAACTCTTTGTGACCCCACAGACTGAAGCCTGCCTGGTTCCTTCTGTCCATGGGATTTCCCAGGTAAGAACACACCTGGGTTATAGAGTATTTTCTTTTCTTTTTTTTTAGAGTATTTTCTAACAGATGTTTTTCTGTGCAAATGACAAAGTGACAGATCTGCACTCATACACAGTATTCTTTTTTTCCCTTTAAAAAGGGCTATACCACACTTCCTATGTGTTCAGTTCAGTTGCTCAGTCATATCTGACTGTGAACCCAGAGACCAAAGGACGCCAGGCCTCCCTGTCCATCACCAACTCTTGGAGCTTGCTCAAACTCATGTCCATTGAGTCAGGGATGCCATCCAACCATCTCATCCTCTGCTGTCCCTTTCTCCCGCCTTCAATATTTCCCAGCATCAGGGTCTTTTCTGATGAGTCAGTTCTTCGAATCAGGTGGCCAAAGTATTGGAGTTTCAGCTTCAGCATCAGTCCTTCCAATGAATATTCAGGACTGATTCCTTTAGGATGGATTGGTTGGATCTCCTTGCAGTCCAAGGGACTCTCAAGAAGTCTTCTCCAACACCACAGTTCAAAAGCATCAATTCTTCGGTGCTCAGCTTTCTTTATTCGGAGCTCAGTTTTCTTTTTTCTTCCTATGTGACTTTATGTTATTTTATTTACTTACCTGTATAGCTTGTCTTCCTCATTCTCTGCCAGTATATGTTGATTGTCTCAATTTTTTCTCTGAGGTTTAGTTTTCCAGTGCCTGGATGTAAACTAATTCATTAAAAATGCTTCCTTTTGATGGTCACTGAACTTTCCCATTTATTTTCCTATTATAAGCTGTGATGAGGACCGTTTTGTTTTCAGTGAAGTCTCCCAGCTTCCACTTGGGATGTAGAAAGCTAGCGAGAACATCAATCCCACCTTTGCAACAAAAATGTTAATTGCTGAACAATCCCCAGACTCACAGTGTTTCCTGAATTCATTGAGCTAAAACCACAGGGCAGCCAAATAGCCGGAAGTCTAAGGAAATACTTGAGTGCCTTGGGAGGTATGGGATGTGAACACTTGCTTATGTGAACACTTACTTATTTGTCTACAACCAGACACTATCCCGGCCAGTTAGAGGAAGTCAAATTTCTAATGAATTGCTAAAGCCCTAAATTTCCAATGAGTCACGGGCCAGTATGAGAACACAGCCCGGGGAGCCACGGGGACTTGCTCCTTCTCCTGGACTCTGCTCTGCACGCCTCTTGGGGTGTCCCCAAGGCAGACTGGAAACCCAGAGAGGGTCTCCAGAAAGCCCCCTCGCTGGGCAGATCCAGAGGAGGAGGAGATGCAGGAAAGGTGTGGGCCCTCCTCCTCTGTCTCCCCTGCAGGCCAGAATCCTTTAGCCATGAAGGGACACCCAGGAAACCCTGTCACCCCTGGGGCCCTGGTGAAGACCCGCATCTGGTGGAAGGAGACAGAAAGAAACCGGGGTTATGTGACAGAGCATCTGGGAGTCATCCTGGGCTGAGGCCGTGGGAGACCTCCCGCCCCTGGGAGCAGTGCAGGGTCACTGAGAAGCCCCCTCCCCAGGCTGGAGGACGCAGCACTCGCCTGACTTAGACTGAATTAGCGCAACAGAGATGAATGCCCTGCCTCCCATCCAGCGCGGGGGGAGGAGAAGGAGTGTGGAGGAGACCAGCGTGAGAAGAGGACCTAGTGACACCCAAACCCCCTAGGCCTCCCCTGCTGGCTCAGGGGCAAAGAAGCCGCCCCAAAGCAGGAGACTCGGGTTCGATCCTAGGTCCGGGAAGATCCCACATGCCGTGGAGCAACTAAGCCCGTGTGCCACAATGATTGTGCCTGTTCTCTAGAGCCCGGGAGCCGCAGCTATTGAGCCCACAGACTGCAGCTACTGAAGCCCATGTGTCCTAGAGGCCGTGCTCCACAAGAGAAGCCAGCGCCGTGATAAGCCTGTGCAACGCAAGCAGCTAGAGAGCAGCCCCCACTCACTGTGTCTAGAGAAAGCCCTCAGGCAGCAGCGGAGACCCAGTGCAGCTCAACATAAATAAATAAAGAAGTGAAAGTTGAAACAGTAAAGAAGAAAATTTTTTTTTTGATTGACAAGATTTAAGTTTAAAAATTTATCCTGAGGTATAACATATATATGGGCTTCCCTCGTGGCTCAGTGGTAAGAAGTCCTCTGGCCAATGCAGGAGACACAGGAGACTCAGGTTCGATCCCTGGGTCGGGAAGATCCCCTGGAGGAGGAAATGGCAAGCCACTCCAGTATTTTTGTCTGGAGAATTCCGTGGACAGAGGAGCCTGGCAGACTATAGTTGCAAAGAGTTGGACACAAATTAGTGACTAAACAACAACAATATAACATATATATAGCAAAGGGCACAAATCTTAAGTGGACAAGTTGCTGAATTCTTACATTGTTTTATAAAATCAAGATAGAGAACGGTTCCAGAAGCTTCCCTAGGGGTGCTTTCCTAAGTCAGTACTGTTACTTCCTGCACATCTCTCAACCAGAGGTAACCAGCTTTCTGATTTAAATTGCTACTGATTGGTTTGACCTGTCATCGAAGCGCCTATAAGTTGTGCATTATGTGTGCAAATTCTGTGTGCTGCCATCTTTTGCGCACGGTCCCTGGGGCCACAGAGTCGGACACGACTCAGTGACTTTCACTTTTCTTTCGTCTTTTGCTCATCATGTCTGTGAGAGTCATCCACGCTGTCTGTGGAGGAGTAGTTCATTCTTTTCATTGTTGTGTGCTATTGTGTGGTATGTAGTTACAGTGAATAGCTATAGCAGAATATTTTAATCCACTCTACTGTTAATGGACAGTTGGAATGTTTCCAGTTTTTGGATTTGACAAATAAAGCTGTGATGCATCCTTGGATATAGCTTTTGGTAGAAATATATGCCAATGTTGGGTGCTTACATATTTACCATTTTATATTCTTTTGATAAATTGACCACTTTATCACTCAATAATGACCTTCTTTATTGCTGTGACAATTTTTGACTGTTTTGTCTAAGAATAGCTCCCCTGCTCTCTTGTGGTTACCATTTGCCTCGAATATCTTTTTCCATTCCTTTACTTTCATGTGTGTCTTTAATATTAAAGTGAATCTCTCTCTCTCTCTTTTTTAAAATACTTATTTGACTGAGCTGGGTCTTAGTTCTGGCACTAGGGGTCTTTGGTCTTTAGTTGTGGCTTGTGAACGCTTAGTTGTGTCATGTGGGATCTGGCTCCCTGACCAGGAATTGAACCTGAATC
>CM035270.1:108169415-108189772 GCA_020226075.1 Hydropotes inermis
CTCTGCATGGGGAGCGTGGGTCTTACCTACTGGGTCACCAAGGAAGTCCCTAAAGTGAGTCTCTTATGGCTAGCATATAATTGGATCTTTTTAAAAAAATCCATTCAGCCATGCTATGTCTTTTGATTAAGAATTAATCCATTTATGTTTAAAGCAATTATTTATAGAAAAAGCCTTACTATTGCTATTTTATTGTTTTCTGATTATTTTGTAGTTTAAAGTTCATTCTTTCTTGCTGTCTATCTTTTTGATTTGATGATGCTCTGCATGGGGAGCGTGGGTCTTACCTACTGGGTCACCAAGGAAGTCCCTAAAGTGAGTCTCTTATGGCTAGCATATAATTGGATCTTTTTAAAAAAATCCATTCAGCCATGCTATGTCTTTTGATTAAGAATTAATCCATTTATGTTTAAAGCAATTATTTATAGAAAAAGCCTTACTATTGCTATTTTATTGTTTTCTGATTATTTTGTAGTTTAAAGTTCATTCTTTCTTGCTGTCTATCTTTTTGATTTGATGATGATATTTTGGTAGTGGTTCCTTTTCCTTTCAGGTCTGCTAATTTTGTGATCAGAATTAGCATGAGGCCTACTGAAGTGTTTTGTTGTATCAGTTGCAGAAGTAAGAAGATGAACTTGTTCTCACATACTGAATTTGAGGTACCTGTGGGTCAGTATATGGGGATGTCATTGGGAGCTTAGGAGAGAGAACTATGGTATAATGATGGCCTCATTGTATAATCATGACCTTCAGAATAATCTGAATATTTAAAATAAAAATTTAACATTGGAGGCTTAACAATATTCTTGACCACAGCAGAGACAGCCATTGATTATGAAAATGGGTTTCCATCATGAGAATTATTTTTCTGGTAGTTGCAGAAATAGAAAGGTCTTCTTGATCTCATGACCTTTCAAAATTGGTGTTGGCTTTAGCACTCTGCTTCATAACTGGCTTTACCTGACAGCTTATTTTGTGCGATCCCTTGGTCAGGCTCATTTGTGTCACTTCGGCCAATCTTGGTCTCCATATTGATCCATTTACTCTGGGCGTGGAACAGATTACCCCAAAACTTAGTGGCTTAAAAAAATGAACATATATTTTGCTCATGAATCTTCGGATTGTGTGGGAATTGGTGGGGACAGCTGGTGTTTACCCACTACAGCATCAGCTGGTGAAGCCAAGGTTTGGAATCTCCTAAAGGCTCACTCAGTCACATATTTAATAGTGGATGTTGGATTTTGGGGCCAATCTGGAGTTGGTCTCTTGTCTGAAACACTCTCCCTGTGACTTCTCCTTGTGGTTTGAGCTTTGTATAAATATTGAGGCTGGTTCCAAGGGCAAAGTGGAGGAGAGAGAGAGAGGAGGAGAGACAGAGGGAGGAGTGGAGAGGACTGTCTCTGATGATGACTTGGCAGGCATGCAGCATTACTTGCCATGGCTTCTATCCATCGAGGCAGTCACAAAGTCCCTCCCAAGTTCAAAGTCAATAGGTTTCCCTACTTGACAGGGAGTGGCAATGCTATGGAGGAGCAGGTGGGACTGGAAGGACTGCTGTGGGTGTTTTGGAGGATGCATTCTGCCACACTCATGTTTGCGGTTCCCATCACTTCCTAAACCTGCTCCCAGCCCTTCCTCTCACCTCTCCTGGCACCTGCTGGTCTCTTTCCTTCACATACTGTTGACTATGGCTCAGACTCACAGGAAGGAAGGGGATGTATGTTGTCCTTTTTTAGATTCTCATGTTCAAACAAACAAAGTGATTAAAGTGACAGCATCAACCTGACAACCACCGGTGGGGAATGCCAAAGCCAAGAAAAATGTCTGCAAAGTCTGGGCCTTCCAGATTTTCTTCTCTTGTCAGCAAAAACAGTTAGATTTAGGGACTTGTAGTTAGCAGTGAGATTTAAGATGTTTGGTCACACAAATCAAAAACCACAGATCTTCTTGGGTTAACCAGGACAAATTTATGATGGAGAATTATGTATTTTTTTTTTTAAAGACTCTGTGAGATGAGCTAAGATTCCCTCTGCCTGCAGGGTGATTTTTCCTTTTGAAATTTTAAATTTCTCATCAAGGTGAAAGGCACTGATAGTGACCTTGTTTATGACCGAGAAAGCAATATATTTGCAAAGGGAAGTTCTTCCCAGGAAGTTAGTCTGTCCCTGACTCTTGTTGCAGAGCTACTTTGATTTATCCACAAGCCAAACTTTCCCGACAGTAGGGATGATTAAACTGGCCGGCTATTGAAATATGATGCAGGGTAATCCTGAATGGGAGAAAATACATGACTGGGATGGTTATTCTCCACCAGAACCTGGTGACCCTGGACCAGGTGTTTTGAGAAAATTTATAGGATGAATGGAAAAACAAAAAAGATGGATGGAAATGGAAAAAGTAAACCCCTGTTCTGAAACCATGGAAAGTCAGACAGTTTGAAGGACACTCTGAGATAAAAATGATTCCTTTGCCAGCATTTTTCCAAGTGATTATGCAACACATGATATAAAGCAAGTGATATATTTGTCTGAAACAGTGAGTGAGCATCAGCCATGGAAACTCAAAAGTAATGGTCATGATCACAGAAGTAAAGGTGTGTTGGTTAATTCATCCACTTAGCAAACTTTGTTGAGCACTATTTATGTTATGAGATACTGTACAAAGGTCCTGCAAATACAGAGTCTAAAAGGCTGTTCTTTCTCCCTAAGGAATTCATAGTCCATTAATATTGTTGTACAACCATCATCACTGTCCATCTCTATAACTCTTCTTATCTTGCAAAACTGCAACTCTGTATCTTTTAAACAGTAACCATTCTCCACTTACCCCACCCCCTAGAGCTTTCTTTTGGATTAATTTTAGAGTTATAGAAAAATTGAGCAGAAAGGCCAGCAAGGTTCTGTGAACTTCTGCTCCTCCTGAAGACGCTGTAACTAGTGATTAAAGTCATGTAGTGTGGACCATGCATGCTACTCAATGGCAGTGAGGATAGGTGAGCAGTCAAGATGGGTTTTGAGGATAGGTGATGGCAGCTACCATATGAGATGATTGGATGGCATCACTGACTCAATGAACATGAGTTTGAGTAAACTCCAGGAGTTGGTAATGGATAAGGAGGCCTGGAGTGCTGCAGTCCATGGGGTTGCAAAGAGTCAGATATGACCGAGCAACTGAACTGAACTGATGGCAACTACCCTGGGACCATCACTCAGCAGACAGTGGTTGTTGGATCATACACTGTACCGTAGGAGGTTGTAGAGCAGGGATTGTAGTGCTACTAGGCATCTCGATCTCAGAGAGGTTGAGATGTGGAAAAAAGCATGCTTGTTGGTATCCCTGGAATTTATTGCCTTTGTATAATATTGTGCAATTTAAAATCCAAGGATAGCATCTTCCTTCAGACTTCATTATTTGCCATATTATGAATAAGTGACAGTCTAGAAAGTGAAGAGATTTGCTCCAGGTTAGACACATTCAAGGACATTGGCCCAGAGTCAACAGGGAGATGATTCTGATTGTTTTCTTTCTTTTTGTAGAGATAGGATGTCTTGGAGCAACCTATTCTTAACAATTTTTGAGAAGTCTGTGTAGACACATTTCACACAGGAAGGCAAATCCCCTTGCTCTCCATGTTGGTTCCTGCATGGTTGAGAGTAACTGCAGAGGAAGATTTATGGATGTGAAAAGTTCAATGGAACAGAAAAGGGTCTTTCTGAGTTCAGTGTAGCATGGCAGCTGAGTTTTTAGATAGCAGAAGACAATTCTGTTTCCTTCTCTTACTCTCTCCTTTTGTTGTTCAATTGCTCAGTCATGTCTGATTCTTTGCGACCACATGGTCTTTGGCCTGCCAGGCTCCTCTGTCCATGGGATTTCCAAGGCAAGAATACTGGAGTGGGTTGCCATTTCCTTCTCTAAGGGATCTTTCCAACCCAGGGATGGAAGCTGTGTCTCCTGCACTGGCATATAGGTTCTTTACCACTGACCCACCAGGGAAGCCCTTGCTCTCTCCTGCTTGTTAATTTATTCTCAAATGTTATCCCCAATAGGAATGGATCCCAGTTTTTATTTAAAGCCTTTAAAACACTTCCATTTAAAAACCTCATTTGCAAGGACTATTGATTTAATTAGCCTGAGGTCATTTGTTGGATTACTAACGTCTCTGTGTTCTCTTCTGGGAGTGGGAATTTTGGTGCAAGGAGAGTTTATTAGCTCAGCTCTGGTGAACAGTTCAGCTAAGGTCTCCTGGTGATGTCTACCCTGATCTCCCCCCATTATCTAACTACTTGATTTGCTTGACTCTTATAGGAGGCACATAAATTATTGGTAAACACAGAAATATATGAAGTTTAGAAGACATGGTATCACAGGATATTGCTGCTGTTCTTCCAGTTCATGGAGAGGTTGTATTTGGAGGCTTCATCCTGAATTAGCTGCAGCTTATTAATGCCCAGTTGTGAATGTGACTGGTGATGGAAGTAAAGTCCAATGCTGTAAAGAACAATATTGTGTAGGAACCTAGAATGTTAGGTCCATAAATCAAGGTAAATTGGAAATGGTCTAATAGGAGATGGCAAGAGTGAACATCAACATTCTAGGAATCAGTGAACTAAAATGGGTGGGAATGGGCAATTTTAATTCAGTTGACCATTATATCTACTACTGTGGGCAAGAATCCCTTAGAAGAAATGAAGTAGCCCTCATAAACAAAAGAGTCTGAAATGCAGTACTTGGGTGCAGTCTCAAAAAGGACAGAATGATCTCTGTACATTTCCAAGGCAAACCATTCAATATCACAGTAATCCAAGTCTATGTCCCAACCACTAATGCCAAAAGAAGCTGAAGTTGAATGGTTCTATGATGACCTACAAGGCCTTCTAGAGCTAACACCAAAAAAAGGTGTCCTTTTCATCATAGGGGACTAGAATGTAAAAGCAGGAAGTCAAGAGATACCTGGAGTAACAGGCAAGTTTGGCCTTGGAGTACAAAGTGAAGCAGGATGAAGCCTAACAGAGTTTTGCCAAGAGAACCCACTGGTCATGGCAAGTACACTCTTCCAACGGCACAACAGAAGACTCTACATGTGGACATCACCAGATGGTCAATACCAAAATCATATTAATTATATTCTTTGCAACAGAAGATGGAGAAGTTCTATACAGTCAGCAAAAACAAGACCGGGAGCTGACTGTGGCTCAGATCATGAACTGCTTATTGCCAAATTCAGACTTAAATTGAAGAAAGTAGAAAAAACCACTAGGCCATTCAAGTATGACCTAAATCAAATCCCTTATGATTATACAGTGGAAGTGAAAAATAGATTCAAGGGTTTAGATCTGATAGAGTGCTTGAAGGACTATGGACAAAGGTTTGTGACATTGTACAGGAGGCAGTCAGTGATCAAGACTGCCCTCAAGAAAAGGAAATGCAAAAAGGCAAAATGGTTCTCTGAGGAGACCTTACAAATAGCTGAGAAAAGAAGAGAAGCTGAAGGCAAAGGAGAAAATAAAAGATAAACCCATCTGAAAGCAGAATTCCAAAGAATAGCATGGAGAGATAAGAAAGACTTCCTCAGTGATCAGTGTAAAGAAATAGAGGAAAACAATAGGATGGGAAATCTAGAGATCTGTTTCAGAAAATAAGAGATACCAAGGGAGCATTTCATGCAAAGATGGGCACAATAAAGGACAGAAATGGTATGGACCTAACAGAAGCAGAAGATATTAAGAAGAGGTGGCAAGAATACACAGAACTATACACAAAAGATCTTAGTGACCCAGATAATCATGCTGGTGTGATCACTCACTTAGAGCCAGACATCCTGGAGTGCAAAGTCAAGTGGGCCTTAGGAAGCATCACTACGAACAAAACTAGTGGAGGTGATGGAATTCCAGCTGAGCTATTTCAAGTACTAAAAGTTGATGCTGTGAAAGTGCTGCACTCAATATGCCGGCAAATTTGGAAAACTCAGCAGTGGCCACAGGACTGGAAAAGGTCAGTTTTCATTCCAATCCCAAAGAAAGGCAATGTCAAAGAATGTTCAAACTACTGCACAATTGTACTCATCTCACACGCTAGCAAAGTAATGCTCAAAATTCTCCAAGCCAAACTTCAACAGTTCATGAACTGTGAACTTCCTAATGTTCAATCTGTATTTAGCAAAGCCAGAGGAGCCAGAGATCAAATTGCCAACATCCGTTGGATCATTGAAAAAGCAAGAGAGTTCCAGGAAAACATCTATTTCTGCTTTATTGACTATGCCAAAGCCTTTGACTGTGTGCTGCTGCAGCTGCTAAGTTGCTTCAGTCATGTCTGATTCTGCGACCCCATAGATGGCAGCCCACCAGACTCCCCCATCCCTGGGATTCTCCAGGCAAGAACACTGGAGTGGTTGCCATTTCCTTCTTCATGAAAGTGTAAAGTGAAAGTGAAGTCTCTCAGTTGTGTCTGACTCATCATGACCCCATGGACTGCAGCCTACCAGGCTCCTCCATCCATGGGATTTTCCAGGCAAGAGTACTGGAGTGGGGTGCCATTGCCTTCTCTGTTTGACTGTGTTGACTGTGTGGATCACAACAAACTGTGGAAAATTCTGAAAGAGATGGGAATACTAGACTACCTGACTTGCCTCCTGAGAAATCTGTATGCAGGTCAAGAAGCACAGTTAGAACCAGACAGGGAACAATAGACTTGTTCCAAATTGGGAAAGGAGTACATCAAGGCTGTATATTGACACCTTGCTTATTTAACTTATATGCAGAGTACATCATGAGAAATGCTGACTGGATGAAACACAAGCTGGAATCAAGATTGCTGGAAGAAATATCAGTAACTTCAGATATGCAGATGACATCATCCTTATGGTAGAAAGCAAAGAGGAACTGAAGACCCTCTTGATGAAAGTGAAAGAGGAGAGGGAAAAAGCTGCTTAAAATGCAACATTCAGAAAACTAAGACCATGACATCTGATCCCATCACTTCATGGCAAATAGATGGGGAACCAGTGACAAAGTTTATTTTCTTGGACTCCAAAATCACTGTAGATGGTGACTGCAGCCATGAAATTAAAAGATGTTTGCTCCTTGGAAGAAAAGCTATGACCAACCTAGGCAGGATATTAAAAAGCAGAGATATTACTCTGCCGATAAAGGTCTGTTTAGTCAAAGCTATGGTTTTACCAGTGGTGTACTGATATGAGAATTGGACCATAATGAAAGCTGAGCAGGGAAGAATTGATGCTTTTGAACTGTGGTGTTGGAGAAGACTCTGGTGAGTCCCTTGGATGGCAAAGAGACTAGTCGATCTGTCTTTGATTGACTAGTCAATCAAACTAGTCAATCTGAAAGGAAATCAGTCCTGAATATTCATTGGAAGGACTGATGCTGAAGCTGAAGCTCCAATATTTGGCCACCTGAAGAACTGACTCTTTGGGAAAGACCCTGATGCTGGGAAAGATTGAAGGTGGGAGGAATAGGGGTCAACAGAGGATGAGATGGTTAGTTGGCAAGACCAACTTGAAGGACATGAGTTTGAGAAAGCTCTGGGTATTGGTGATGGACAGGGAGGTCTGACGTGCTGCAGTCCATGGGGTTGCAAAGAGTTGGACATGACTGAGTGAATGAAGTGAACCTTTCCTGTCCTATTAAGAAGACTTTCATTCTCAAAAGCTTTGGGTTGCTAAGTGTATTAGTTTCCTAGGGTGGCCATGGCAAAGCACCACAAAGTGGGTGGCTGAAGACAACAGACATATATTCTCTCACACTCCTGGAGTTCAAGGCTTTGGCAGGGCCATGCTCTCCCTGAAGGCCCTAGGGGAGAGCCCTTTCTGGTTGCTCCTTGCTTTTGGTAGTGGCCATTCATGCTTGGTGTTCTTTAGCTTACATCTGCATCACTCCAAAGACTGCCTCCACTGTCAAGTGGGCCCTTCTCCTGTATAAGTCTCTGTCTCCAAATCTCTTTCCTTACGAGGCCACCAGACTTTGGATTCAGGGCTCGCCCTAATCCAATATGACCCTGTCTTATTGATTATATCTGCAGAATCCCTTGGCCATGCAAGGCAGCATATTCACAGTTTCAGGAGATTAGAATGTGGATATCTTTGTGTGTGTGTGGGCGGGGGGAGGGCACAGTTTTGCTTACTGGACCATCTAATATCAAAGTGAAGAAATACCTATGGGCAGCAACATGTGGCCATCATGGCGCCTTACCCATAATGGATACTGGATGCATGTTTTTGAATTAAATTGGAGTTTATTCAGAATGTTGCTCTCAAGCTGCCATCAGTAAGAGGAAGGTTCTTGGTTGAACTTCCTCCTGGGAAACAGTTGAGTGTGGGGCCATACAGGTCTGGCCCATGGCCTGTGAGGTCGGAGCTGAGATTATTAATGGAATCATGATGGAGGGCTTTGGGGAGAAATCCAAAGAATAGGTACAAAGCAGAGGGATGGCAGCTAAGGCAGCAAAACAGAACAAGTGAGGGTGAGAGGCTTAATAATGATGTTAGTAATAATAGTTCATTATGTGAACAATCATTCTATGCAACTGTTGTGTTAACTGCTTTAAATTATGACACTGAATTCTCACAACTTTATGGGGTAGGTATGTTCATATCCTCATGATGCAGATGAGGAAACTGAGGCAGACATTATTAAGATAACTTGCCCAAAATCAAGAGCTAGCAAGTGGAGTGCTTTTTCTTCATTCATTTATTTATTTGGCTGCATTGGGTCCTAGTTGTGTCACGCGGGATCCTCACTGCCGCGTGCAGGCTCTCAGAGTTGCGGTGCGCAGGCTCCAGAGCGTGGGGGCTCAGTAGCTATAAGACCCGGGCTCAATGCCCTGCGGCATGTGGAATCTTAGTTCCTGGCCCGGACATTGAACCCTTGTCCTCTGCATTGTGTCGACTGAAAAATAGAGTCACAGCCTGAGAGTAGAGAACTGTTTTATTTGGTGGGAATGTTTAGGACTCCGAGTCCAGGAGGCATCACTGCAGCTCTGGGAAAACTGCTCCAAGGAGGCTGGGTGAGGGGAAGTCAGGCTATATACAAGTTTGAAACAAAGGGAGTGGGCAGTCTGATCACCAAAAATCAGATATCAAGTTAAGGAATTTAGTATTCTTTGTATGGGAAGATGCAAGCCTCTGGGCTCACTGAATTTATTCCTTTCGTCTGCACCTCAGGGCTTCCCCTTTGCTTGGTGGTACATAATCTGAGCTGTGGGAGACACAGGTTCGATCTCTGGGTCAGAAAGATCCCTTAGAGAAAGAAACGGCAACCCACATTAGTACTCTTGCCCGGAGAAGCCTGGCAGGCTACAGTCCATAGGGTCGCAAAAAGTTGGACACGACTGAAGCGATTTAGCATGCGTGCATATGCGTCCTCAGCTCTCTGGGGCCAAACTCTGTTTCCTTGTTCACCTCTGCATGGACTCAAACACTGAAACACCAGGGAAATCCCAAGTGGGATGATTTCAGCTGAGGTCAGTTCAACTGCAAGTCCCCAAGGTCGACCCACTCTCACACGTCTCAGTGACATTTCAGGCCTGAGTCTTTCTATATGGCATCTGCTGCTGTTTCCATTGGCCAGGCCCCCAGAAAAGCTAGCCTGACAGAGCTAAACCCAAGAGGCTGGCGCTGTTTGCACCAAATCCTAAACAACCGAGCTGTCTACTCGGCTCATTGAGAATAATTTGGTTTGCTTCTTAACAATCAGTGCTTTTATTATTATTATTGTTATTTTTATTGTTGGTATTTTCCATTTGCACAACATCTCTTAAAGTGTTGCTTGCAGCTCTGATAAATCGATGGCTTTTAAATTAAGCCCAGTCCAGGCCGGCGGTTATGAATTCTCCTGGAGCTGCCCATTGCGTTCTGGGAGGAGCACCCAACTGGGGTGAGCCCTGTATTAGCATTTTAATTGCTGGCTGTTTGCCTTCCTGTTGCAAGACTCAGCCCACAAAGGTATAGCAAGCAAGTTTCAATTAGTTCTTATCCCTGATTTACTGGGTCTATAAAGAACCTCTCCCTGTAGCACTGGGAAAGTAATACCCTTCATGTACTGAAAGCAATACAGAACATTAAAGAAAAAGAATCGCCTTGACTAAAGTATGGGCTTCCAGTGTCCCAGGGAAAATTCCTGTTTGAATGATAGTAAATTTTTTTGGGTGGGTTCTCACTGAAACAAAACAAAATAAACTAAAAAACCCTGGAGTTCCTCTAAATTCCAGGCTCCTCTCAATTCCAGGCTGGGTGTCATCTCCATAAGGTTAACATGGAGAGAGCACTGCTGAGATTCACCACCTGGCCAGCTTTATTTTGTAGGGAAGCTAGTTCATCAAAATGACATTTGTGAAGCTCAGCAAATTAATACCCCAGGTTTCTAGTTACTTGGGCTATTATAGCTAAGACTCAGAAGGTTGGCACGTTTTGGAAACACTTGGATAGCTTGTTAAAGAACAGAGATTCCTGGGCCCAGTCCACTCAGATCCGGCTCAGGAATTCTAGAGTGTGACCCAAGACGACCTTAGTCAAGCTCAGCTTGACTAAACTTTAGACAGATCTCCTCCTGACTCTCGCCCTCTGACCTCCCTTTCCTTACAGCATTTACTTTAGAGCACTAGCGTGTGTGTGCGTGTGTGTGTGTGCACACGCTCAGTCGCTAAGTCATGTCCGGCTCTTTGTGACCCCATGGACTGTAGCCTGCCAGGACCCTCTGTTCACGGGGTTTCCCAGGCAAGCACACTGGAGTGGGTTGCCGTTTCCTTCTGCAGGGAAGATCCCTGACCTTCCCCGCCCAGGGATCGAACCTGCGTGTCCTGTGTCTCCTGCACTGGCAGATGGATTCTTTGCCACCGCGCTGCCTGGGAAGCTCCTTAGAAAACGTAACACTGAATCCTTCCTCTGTCCCTTGAGACAAACATCTTCTAGCTTCTTGCCAGCTTTACAGTCCAGGACTGTCCTTCCTGAGGACAGGGGAGCCATCCCTTTGAAATGCCATCATCTGGAAAGATAATGCCCTATTTCCCAGTGTCCCTGGGAGAGCAGGGGCCTAGCTTCAGTAAGTATAAATTAGCAGACTTAGAGGCTTCATCATATTGACCACCCACTCCCTAACTTCCTCCAGGACTTTTCCACTAGTTCACCCCAGGGATTAAAAACTCTCCTACCCTGTTTCAGCTGAGCTGGTTCAGTCTCTCTGTCCTACAGCAATAGCCTAGAATAAAGCTTTCCTTGCTTATATATGTGTATATGCACATATACACACACATATATATGTGACACATATATTTATATATACATATATATATATATGTGACAGCAATTTTCATGGTTCATATATATATATAACTGAATCACTTTGCTGTATATGTGAAGTTACCACAACATTGTAAATCAACTATATTTAAAAAAAAACCTTAAAAAAAGGAAAAGAGTGAAAGTGAAAGTCTCTCAGTCATGTCCAGCTCTTTGTGACCCCATGAACTATACAATTCATGGAATTCTCCAGGCCAGAATACTGGAGTGGGTAGCCTTTCCTTTCTCCAGGGAATCGTCCCAACCCAGGGGTCAAACCTAGGTCTCCCACATTGCAGGCAGATTCTTTACCAGCTGAGCCACAAGGGAAACGAAAAAAAAAAAAAAAAAGGAAGTAATTGTGAAAAGTAGCTAAGTGGTTAGGGTACAGGCTAGGAAGCCAGGTGACCTTTCTGATCATTTCGTGCAGGTGTGGCTTTGGGCAAGTGGTTCACCTCTCTGGACCTTAGACTCTCAATCTGCAAAATGAAGATAGGAGTCTATACCTTCCAGGGCTCCCCGAGGATTAAATGGATTAAGATATGCCAAGATCTGAGAATGGCACTTGGCCCCGTGGTGCTGCATAAGGCATTGCCTCTGTCATTGCATCCTGTGGCCAGTTTCTTGACAGTCTGGAGGTGAAGGTTCGCCTCTCTGGGAGTTGGGAGGAGACAGAACTGAATGGCTGTCCTGACTTAAAAGCATTCGGTCTGAAAGCAGGTTTTCTGGTTTAGAGATGAGGGAGAAGCTGCACATAATATGTGGAAAGTGGCAGATTCTATCACATTGCAGGTTAGTCTCTCTTCTTCTAAAGAAATACTTATTGGAGTTTTAAGAGACACATAACCAGGGATGCCAGGATTTGTGAAACCTTGGCCGTACTTTCTCTAAAGCAGTTTCCCAAACAGGCTTTGTTTGAATCACTGTTTCATAGACCTTTTTGAGAAAGGACTTGTTGCACAGAAAAATTTGGAGATCATTTAGATTAAATGGAATTTAAAAGGGTCTTTTTAGTGCTGGATTCTACAGAGCTTATTTTGCTGATGTACACTGTAAATCTAGAAAAGGAGGATGAGATAGGCAACACTTTTGAAACTTATTTGAGTTTGTAACCTCTCTTTTTTATACTTTAAAAAGTATAAAATCTCTCACAGAACATAGTCAGGGGAAAAATGGTGCCCTGGAGAAGTGTAGATTACCTGCATCTACCTAGCTATATTTTGCAGTCTCAGCGGGGATTCTGCAGCATAAGAAAGAAATTTTCACCATTTACAGAATCACCAAATGACACTTCTGGACGTGGGTGAAGGTATCTATGGGAGTGCAAGGGTGGGCAACATCTCAGTGAGCAAGTGTTGTTTGTTGGAGTCTCTATTGTTTTAATCAGTACTTCCATTGACATCCTCTCTTTTTACATTGTGTGATAATTCTTCCTTGTTTGGGAGTTGATTCTATACAACTTGACTTTAATGGATACTAAAAAGTTTCCTGCCACCGAATGTCTAACTACATCTTCCACCAAACTTTTCTTGGGTTGAGTTATCATTCTGGAAGGATGCTTGTGCTTGTGGGAGGAGGCTCCCCATGGGCACCATTTAACATGGAACGATTGGCCAGGTTAGGCTAGGCAGCGGGTAGGGTGTCCGGTCACATGCAAGACTCCTCAATGGGATGGAAAGAGATACTGGGTTGGTACCATGACCCCCAAGCAGCCTGGGATGGCAGCAGGATTCCTGGTCCTCGAGGGAAGGGTCAGGCACTTCATCATTTGTCTCCACCAACCTGCTTATCTCCGAGGCTCAGTCTCCTCCAGCTCCATGCTTTCCCCATGTCACCCCTTTACCCCTTCCTACAAGAAATCTGGGCTTCCCTGGTGGCTCAGTGGTAAAGAACCTGCCTGCCAATGTAGAAGATATGGGTTCAATTCCTGGGTCAGGAAGATCTCCTGGAGGAGGAAATGGCAACCCAAATCCAGTACTTTTGCCTGGAAAATCCCATGGACTGAAGAACCTGGTGGGCTTTGGTTCATAGGGTGGGAAAGAGTTGGACATGACTGAGCATGCACACACAAGAGATTGACTCTTGGCTTGTCATGCTGAAGCTCTGGGTCACTGAAGACCCGAGGTCTGGGGAAGAGGTATAAAGTTTCAGCTCCACTGCGTCTCCTCTTCCTCTGGAGTCTGCTTCTCTAGAGAAGTGACTCAGCCCACACACCTGACCCTGGCCGTCTCACCTTCTCCTTGGAGTACATCTCAAGGTTTTCTTTTCCTTCTAAGCGTATATTGTTCTTTTCCTACAAGCATTTCCAGAGCCGTCTATTAAAATTGTTAACATTTCCTCCACTGTATCAGGATCAGCCAGAGGATGATGCACTTTAGATACTAAAATGGGAAGAGTCTTCGTAGAGAATTATTGGATTAAACTTCCATTAGGTGATGACGTTATCTTCAGGAAATCTCCAAGTGCAGAAATGGCTGGGATTCTCACCTGCAATAGCATTAAAGTGGAGACTCCTGGAAGGATATCCAGAGATGCTGTGAATGACCTCAGTGCAGCACCAAAGAGAGGTGACCTCAAAGCGCCACGTTGTTAACCTGGCAAAGTACAAACTACTGGAAAAAGTGGCTTTCTTTGTTTATTCTGCCTGCAAATTCTGCAGCAGTGCACCTCCTTGAAAAGTGAAAGTGAAAATCGCTTAGTCGCGTCCGACTCTTTGTGATCCCATGGACTGTAGGCCAGAACACTGGAGTGGGTAGCCTTTCCCTTCTCCAGGGGATCTTCCCAACCCAGGGATAGAACAAAGGTCTCCCGCATTGCAGGTGAATTCTTTACCAGCTGAGCCACAAGGGAAGCCCAAGAATACTGGAGTGGGTAGCCTACCCCTCCTCCAGGGGATCTTCCTGACCCTGGAATTAAACCAGGGTCTCTTGCATTGCAGGCAGATTCTTTACCAATTGAACTATGAGGGAAGCCTAGTGCACCTCTTTGGAGGAAACCAATTGGAATCCCTCCCTGGAGCGCAAGTCTGGGAAATGTAGTTCCCAGTCCAGGGCTAAGAAGGGGAAAGAGGGCCATGGATCAGTCTGTAGTGGCCAACACAGCTACTCATTTACACGTGGTTTCAGTAGGTGAAGGAAAGGGCAGGTGGATCCAGGCAGGCAGGGTTGTGAGCACAGAAAACTGAGGTGTGTTGGAGACGATGCTAATCCTATGGGAGTTGAGGGTGCCTGTCACAGGAGAGGGGGCTGAAGTTCAGAGGGTGGGAGGGTTACAGGGGCTCAAATGCCAGCAGTCGGTCCCCTGGAGACCTCATGTAAGGGGCCTTGGGATTAGAAAGGCCAGAGGAAGAAGCTCTGCTGTAGCTCCTGATGGCTTGCTTCTCCAGGACTTATTCTGGATTTGGAATGTTTCCCTGTCACTAAGGGGGTGACAGCTTGAAGGAGACGATGTCATCTGGGCGGGAGCAGTCAGGGCTGCAGTGAAGCCCTAGCGTTAACGTTTGTGGACGTGTCACCAATTCCACAGGGTCCTGAACAAGGTCAGAGGATATAGTTCCTCCCTCTGATGAACTGCTGATGTGCAAAATCTGTTATTGTTGTTGGAAAAATAAATCTGCTTTTATAGGCTGTTGGCTTTTGAACGTGAAAGCTCTTGGAAATTACATTTGGGTCACTTTTCCTATTGCCATTTATTTATTTATTTGATACATGCATTTGATTTATTTATTTGAGTGTAGTTGCTTTACAGTATTATGTTCATTTCTACTGCATAGCAAAGTGAATCTTCCATATGGATGCATCTATCCCCTCTTTTTTGGACTTTCTTGCCATGAAGGTCACCAAGTGGCTTAGTCCCGTCCGACTCTTTGTGACCCCATGGTCTCTATAGTCCTTGGAATTCTCCAGGCCAGAAGACTGGAGTGGGTAGCCTTTCTCTTCTCCAGGGGATCTTCCCAACCCAGGGATTGAACCCCGGTTTCCCGCATTGCGGGCGGATTCTTTACCAGCTGAGCCACCAGGGAAGCCCAATACTGGAGTGAGTAGCCTATCCCTTCTCCAGCAGATCTTCCCAACCCAGGAATCAGAGCAGGGTCTCCTGCATTGCAGGCAGATTCTTTACCAACTGAACGATCAGGGAAGCCCACTTAGGTCACCAGAGTACCAGCTAGAGTTCCCTATGCTGCACAGTCGGTTCTCATTAGTTACCTATTTTATACATAGTGTGTATATATATTTGTTGTCCTTTTAACAGTGACGTTGTTGAGTGTTGAGTGTTTGGGGGACTGTTGCTTTCCTCATAGCATCGCTGATTCTAACCCAAGCAATCACCAATCAGTCAACTAGCTCACCCCCAAAAGCTAAGCTCAGAAGGTCAAGGTTTTCTGTTGGGATAAAGTGGGAGGAATCATGGTCTGGAAGGTTCTGAATTTCCCAGCAATGATATTGGGCTCAATTCTGATGTAGCGTTGAGCCTAGGGGACATGGGGCAGGGGGGAAGGGGACACAGATGTGTTAGATGCTGTGTTAGGGTCACCATGAACTCTCAGGAAAGACCCTAAACACTGTGAGTGGCAGGAACCCAGCATCCGGCCCTCCACAAGACCCCTTAAGTCTAGTGAAGAAATGAAACAGGGGGCAGTGGTCTGCCTGCAAAGAGTGATCATATTTTCTGATAGTTCTTTAAAAATTTGATGTTGAGGCTGAAATTACGAGACTTGAATTTGTTCTCAATACATACCCCTCTGCAGATGTGTGTACTTGATGGATTACTGATTGAATCTAAATTGTGGGTGATGAGTGTTACCTTAGCAACTGTGGCCACACGTCCCCCGACCAGAAGGGCAGGTTTATAAATCCTTTGCCTATTGTTCACAGGTACAATGGGGTTATTAGTGAGACTGATGCATTGCCTTTATGTTGATTATATAAAAAGTCTATCAGCAACTCATAGCCAAATGCTTACAGTGAAAATATTACTGTGGTGGGCATTAGTTCAACACCTACACTGTGGCCTCAGTAACCACACCTCTGGTTGCATCAGGCCTGCTCATTTAGGAAGCACTTGCTCACATATCAGTGAAGCCTGAGACAACCTGCTGGATGAGAAGGGGTGGGTGTTGGCTCTTCAATTTTGTTTGAAGGTGACAAAACTAACTTTGAATGAAGTCAGGGGAGGCGTGGGGGTCATAGAGCTATTCCACGGCAGCAAAATTCGTGACAATATCAAGCCGCCACAATGTTAGCTTTGAAGCATGTTTTATCAAACCTTTTAGATTTTATTTTCTTTACTTTTTCCCCCTGATCATCACGTTTAATGGCATATGTCAACATAGAATGAAATCTCCTTTCCTATAATCAGATTGTCCTTAGCAACGGGATGGTAGTCTTGAAATCTTTTGGTCACATTGTCCGTTCTTCTGGACAGTCTTTAGATCTCATGGCTTGTAAATGATCCCCTAGCCTCCTTTTTCTAGGCATCTGTTCTTTTTTTTGAAGTCTCAGTGTTTATTATTATTTGTTGTTGTTTCATAGGCCCCACATCATGCCCAACTCTTTGCAACCCCATGGACTGCCCAGGCTTCCCTGTCCTTTACTATCTTCCAGAGTTTGTTCAAACTCACGTCCATTGAATCAGTGATGCCATCCAACCATCTCATTCTCTGTCATCCTCTTCTCCTCCTGCCTTCCATCTTTCCCAGCATCAAGGTCTTTGCTAATGAGTCAGTTCTTCACATCAGGTGGACAAACTATTGAAACTTCAGCTTCAGCATCAGTCCTTCCAGTGAATATTCAGGACTGATTTCCTTTAGGATGGACTTGTTGGATCTCCTTGCAGTCCAAGGGACTCTCAAGAGTCTTCACCAGCAGCACAATTCGAAAACATCAATTCTTCCCCACTCAGCCTTCTTCTTCTTTTTTTTTTTTTTTTCCTACTCAGCCTTCTTTATGGTCCAACTCTCACATCCGTACATGACTACTGGAAAGACCATAGCTTTGGCTATATTGATCTTCGTCAACAAAATGATGTCTCTGCTTTTTAATATGCTGACTAGGTTTGTCATAGTTTTCTGTCCAAGGAGCAAACATCTTTTAATTTCATAGCTACAATCACCATCTGCAGTGGTTTTGGAGCCCAAGAAAATAAAATCTGTTACTGTTTCCATTTTTCTCCTTTCTATTTGCCATGAAGTGATGGGACTGGATGCTGTGATTTTAGTTTTTTGAATGCCGAGTTTTAAACAGCTTTTTCACTCTCCCCTTTCACCCTCATCAAGAGGCTCTTTAGTTCCTCTTTACTTTCTGTTGTTAGAGTGGTATTGCCTGCATATCTGAGGTTGATATTTCTCCCTGCAATCTTGATTCCAGCTTGTGATTTATCCAGCCTGGTATTTCCCATGATGTACTCTGCATGTAAGTTAAATAAGCAGGGTGACAATACACAGCCTTGATGTATTCCTTTCTCAATTTTGAACCAGTCTGTTGTTCCATGTCTGGTTCTAACTGTTGCTTCTTGACCTGCATATAGATTTCTCAGGAGGCAGGTTAGGTAGTCTGGTATTCCCATCTCTTTAAAAATTTTCCACAGTTTGTTGTGAACATAGTTAATGAAGCAGAAATAGGTGTTTTTCTGGAATTCCCTTGCTTTCTCTATGATCCCACAAATGTTGGAAATTTGACCTCTGGTTCCTCTGCCTTTTCTAAATCCAGCTTGTACGTATAGAAGTCCTTGGCTCATGTACTGCTAAAGCTTAGCTTGAAGGATTTTGAGCATTGCCTGGCTATCATGTGAAAAGAGTACAATTGTACAGTGGCTTGAATGTTCTCTGGCATTGCCTTTCTTTGGGATTGAAAATGAAAATCGACCTTTTTCAGTCTTATGGCCATTGCTGAGTTTTCCAAATTTGCTGGCACGTTGAGTGTAATACTTTAACAGCATCATCTTTTAGAAGTTTAAATAGCTCAACTGGAATTCCATCACCTCCACTAGCTTTGTTTGTAGTGATGCTTCCTAAGGCCCACCTGACTGCACACTCCAGGATGTCCGGCTCTAGGTGAGTGATCACACCATCGTGGTTATCTGGGTCATTAAAGCTTTTCTGTGTATTCTGGCCGCCTCCTCTCTTCTTAATCTCTTCTGCTTCTGTTAGGTCCTTAATGTTTCTGTCCTTTACCGTGCCCATCCCTGCCTGCATGAAATGTTCTCTTCAGATCTTCTGTTTTCTTGAAGAGGTCTACAGTTTTTCCCATTCTATTGCTTTCCTCTATTTCTTTCTTTTTTCTTCATGTTTCTCATTGCCTCTTTGTTCAGGTGTTTATTCAAAATTGGCTGTCCAAAATGATTTAGTGTTTATGGAATAAACAAAATTAAGTCTATGCAGACACCGTCTCTTCCTCTGTGGTGGGTTTCTTTTCTGTGGGCTTCTTTTCAGCCACTGGTTTCTTGGTCCCTGTGGCCTTTTTTCCCACTAAAGGCTTCTTCAACTTCTCATCACCAACAGCTGTCTTTGTTTCCCACCACAGGCTTCTTGCCCGGAACCCCCTTCTCGTGTGATTTCACTTCTAGTGCCGCTGCTGCCCTATCCATCCGGATTTTGTGGCTCTTGGCCTGTCCAAGAATGGTGTTCCGGTGCATGGTCTTTGCATATGGGTTGAGCTTCAACATGATTCTCTGGTTTTCCAATGGAATTTTCCTTTAGGACTCTGTGATGAATCTTCTTGCGTGGTGCTTGGCATGCTCTTTGGATGTCTGGGCTTCTCAAGATCCTGCTGAGGTCTGTATCGAGCGTCTTGTGCCCAGGGAGGTTCTAGTTTCTCTTGAGGAAGGCTGCTTGACGCCAAGTGCCATAGAACTCATCTAAGTTCGGAAGGCACTTTCGGTCCAAATGCAGAAACGTCCCACATGACCACAAGGAGAAAGTTCCAAAACGTTCAGCTTGCTTCCATTAAGCAGAGTAATTTCAGGGATGTTTCTGAAGGCCTTGATGATACCATTGGCCTTGTGATAGTTGAGGCAGGGTCCCCTGTGCTGGATACGGTGACGATTTCTCATTTAGCTTTTGCCAGCTCTCATTTGCTGAGAGGGGTCGACCTTTCCGACATCATTCCAGGCCTTAAGTTTCTTTAGAAGCAAAGCAGCTTCCTTCGTCTTCTTGGAGCCTTCAGCTTTATCTTCGGCCAGCAAAGGGCGCTCAGGAACTTCCTTCAGACATGACTGGCACTGGTAAGGCCAAGGCCGCCCGTGCAGAGCGGATGGCATATCACTGCTGTGTTGGATTCACTCAATGGTGCCAGTGTTTCCAGGTCGGTGTGAACACGTGGGCTCCAAGACACATGTTTCCAGAAGCACTCTGAATGGTGAGTCCTACCACCTGGAGGCCTGGGAATTCAAGCCACAGCTCTGCCGGCACCCCAAGACTCCGCATGGGTTTCATGACCTGCTAATTCGCTGACAGCGTAGGGCTGTCTGCTGTTTCTCTGCAAGTTGGTGTGAACACAGTTAACAATATCTGGTCGAATGGGAGCCTTGAACACAGCAGGCAAAGTGACCCTTTTGCCAGATGACTCCCGCTTTTCCGCACACTGGTATCAGCGGATGAGCACGTGCCAATGGCAGGGAGAAGGGAAGGCCACGCATCTCTCCTGTTTCCTCTATTTCTTTGCATTGCTCATTTAGGAAGGCTTTCTTATCTCTCCTTGTTATTCTCTGGAAATCTGCATTGAGTTGGATATATCATTCCCTTCTCCTTTGCCTTTTATTTCTCTTCTTTTCTCAGCTATTTGTAAAGCCTCCTCAGACTAACCACTGGGCCTTCTTGCATTTCTTTTTTTTTTTTTTTTTATTTGTAGTGAATTTTGTCATACATTGGAATAAAACAGCCATGGGTTTACATGTGTTCCCCATCCCGATCCCCCCTCCCACCTCCCTCTCCACCCGCTCCCCCTAGGTTTTCCCAGTGCACCAGGTCCGAGAGCTTGTCTCATGCATCCAACCTGGGCTGGTGATCTGTTTCATCCTAGATACTATACATGTTTTGATGTTGTTCTCTTGAAACATCCCACCCTCTCCTTCT
>CM035270.1:108194772-108589134 GCA_020226075.1 Hydropotes inermis
GGCGCCTGATGTCCGCTGCTAGCGATCAGAAGTTGTTTTGTAAACTTTGTTCACCGTTCTGTTGTTCTTTCAATGAATTTGTAGAAGAGAAAGTGATCTCCCCGTCCTATTCCTCCGCCATCTTGACTCCTCCCCCCCTCTTGCATTTCTTATTCTTTGGAATAGTTTTGGTCACTGCCTTATGTACAACGTTATGAACCTCTGTCCCTAGTTCTTCAGGCATTCTGTCCACCAAATCTGTTCCCTTGAATCTATTTGTCACCTCCATTATATAATCATCAGGGATTTGATTTAAGTCATACCTGAATGGCTTAGTGGTTTTCCCTACTTTCTTTAATTTAAGCCTGAATTTTGCTATAAGGAGTTCATGATCTGAGCCACAGTCAGTTCCAGGTCTTGTATGCGGATTGTATAGAGCTTCTCCATCTTTGGCTGCAAAGAATATAATCAATCTGATTTCAGTATTGACCATGTGTAGAGTTGTCTCTAGTTACTGTATTTATCTATTCTTTTTCAAATTCTAAATATCACAGCAAATTTCTTTTATCAATACTTATGCACTTTCGACAATGTGTGCAGTTTTGTACTCTTTTCCTTTTCCCTCCGTTGTTAGTTTCATTATATTTATTCAAGTGGAATTTTGTGTCTCCTGGAGCTTTGAGAATTTAAAAATCACCATTGAAGACATTTTTCCACCCAAGGTTACAGCCCTTTTCTCCAGAGGCAACTCTCACTGGATTCCGAGAACCAACCCCTCCCCTTTACACTTGGACTGAGGGTCAGTGTCCCCCTGAAGAAGTCCATCCTGGCTAATTCATCTTTCTTTGCTGCTTTCTCTGAACCTTGAAGCCAACTTTGGGAAGACACCTTCATTAAACATCCCTAAATTAATTTTTGCAGATGTGCTGTTCATGTCAGCATCCTGACTGAGACAGTCACTGGTTTCTGAAGCGTGGGAGGCAATTAGAATTTCAAAAGGGGACCCTGGGGTTTGTGCTCATGCCTGGCTTGAAGGTATAGATTATGTCCTCATGGTGAGCAAATGGCTTTGAACAGAAGGGGCGGAGCCTATGAGAAGGTACACTGGACACCAAGGGGGGTGTTGTGTCCACTTATGATACTTTCAATGAGGAATGCAGGAAACGTGACAGAATCAAGGGAGGGATAAAAAAGATCTTGTTTCACTCATTCTCAGCCAGCCGTCTTGGCAATTCCATAGGAGCATCTGGCCTTGAGGAACGGCTGTAGTACTTCGAGTCAGAAAAAGAGAGTTCTGATTCAATTTCTTCTAATAATTTACTCTGTGACCTTGGGAAATTAGTCTTGCGCTTTGAATGGCACATGATTCTACGTGAATGCAAGTTATTTCTGTTCTTATATTTCTCTCTCTCTCTCCTTTTCATTACTACCTAACTTAGAAAGTAGCTCTTTCTCTGTATTTCCTTAGACATATTTTGAAAGCCTTTTATGACTTGTTGGAGACAATGCTATTACAGAAGAAGAAACTATTGGAAATACCATGATTTTCTCTGCTGGGGATGGTAGAACTTGGCACTCTAGTGGTGATGGAATTAGATCTGAGAAGCCAGCAAGTTTCTACACTCTGGACAAAACGAGTTAGGTCCAGCCTCGGCCACGTTACCTGCTGACACTGAGAGACGGTCTTCACCGGCTCAAGGGGAGAAAGGCCCCGGGGAAGGTGTGACTGGCTTGGCTGGGTTTGCACGTGGTCCAGGGTGGTTTGAGGAGGGAGTGATGCTAGGGATGCGGGAGGGGAGAGCTCCCCCCGCCCCGTGCACCCCACTGCCTGGACCGGGCGCCGCTGTTGACTCGGCGCCTCTCCCGCCCTCTTCCCATCCTCCCTTCCTACCGCCCCCCCTCCTCTTCTCCATCTTTTTTTCTCCCCGTTCCACATCCTCTCCCATCCTTTGTCCTCTCCCCGTTCCTCCTTCCCTCCACCTCCCATCCTGGCTCTGCTGCCCGCAGCTCATGCCCTGCTCCTGACCACACAGTGGCCTGCAAAGCCTGACTCCCCCGTGCAGAACCAAAGCCGAAGTGGTATGTTCCCAGCCCAGACGGCCAGGGGTGTACGGGAGCAGTCATCTTCGACTTCCCTAAGTGCTGCCAAGGAGCACGCCCAGTTTAAAGCTGCTTCATAGCGCCCTCATGTATTGTTCCCTGGCAGAAAGACTGATGCGTCTATGTGTCCTTAACTGTCCCTCAGACCAGGGCACAATAAAAGTAGGGCGGCGGGGGGTAAATTACAAGACGGGTGAAAATATGCACAGGATCTCTGCGATTTTGTCTGAGTCAAAGGCTGGCTTCTAATCAATATGATGTATTTTTTTTATTATTAAATAGCCCATTATAATATAATAGAGCAATAAATACTGATAAAAGTGTTCCCAGTGAGCAATTCCTTTTGGAATAATGACTATTTGATTATAGAATGATTTGGCTTTTAATTTACACCAGCACTTAATGTGTGCCTCTTAACTTAATATTCTCCCAGTGCTGAGTGGAGTCCAGTCACAGGAAGTGATGAATGTGCCCTGCTGGGGAACTTCATTAAGGAGCAGCTCCAGTGTGGGGGCCACTCTGAGTCCTGTGGTCCACGGGCTTCCAGGTCAATCCAGAGAGAGATTTGCTGCTGGCGTTGCTGCTGGGGCCCAGCCAGGGCCCAGGGGATAGAGTGCCAGGTGCTTCTGTTCACCTTTAGCTTTCTTTATCTGTGGACTCTGGATAACATAAGACCTAGGCATTTGATCATTCAAAAGAACTTCTTTAAGAGCCTTCTATGTCCCACGCCCACATTAAGCAGTATTCAAGGGCAGTGTTGAAAGAAAAAACAAGCAATAAACCAATCACAAAACAAGAATCCTAAAGGTGAGTGAAAAAAGCAAAGAAATAGAGGAAAACAGTAGAATGGGGAAGACTAGAGATCTCTTCAAGAAAACTGGAGACACCAAGGGAACATTTCATGCAAGGATGGGCTCAATAAAGGACAGAAACAGTAAGGACCTAACAGAAGGGGAAGAGATCAAGAAGAGGTGGCATGAATAAACAGAACTGTACAAAAAAGATCTTCACGACCCAGATAACCACGATGATGTGATCCCTCACCTAGAGCCAGACATTCTGAAGTCTGAAGTCAGGTGGGCCTTAGGAAGCATCACTACTAACAAAGCTAGTGGAGGTGATAGAATTCCAGCTGAGCTATTTCAAATCCTAAAAGATGATGATATGAAAGTGCTGCACTCAATATGCCAGCAAATTTGGAAAACTCAGCAGTGGCCACAGGACTGGAAAAGGTCAGTTTTCATTCCAGTCCCGAAGAAAGGCAATGCCAAAGAATGCTCAGACATGACTTAGTGAGTGGTATCTTGGAGAGGACAGCCGCGCCCAGTGGTATGGGATCGGCTTCATCTGTAGCCCAACCTTCTCTCTTTCCCTCCCCACCACCCACAGCTGAGACCCCTTCTAGTTCCAAAGATGCATCAGGGGCTGGGTCTCCTGTACCCAGTATTCTAAGCATTGGACCAGGGCAGCCACTCCATTCTCTGGGATAGAAGAAAGCAAGAATCGTGTAGCTAGACTTGCTGTTTTCCTGAGTGACTTGTGGACTAATTAGGCATTGAATATTGTTGTTCTCAAACTCAAGACGTCAAAAGCTGAGTTCACCATTCACTGAATTCACCGTGCCTCCTAAAATATCCTCCTCCTCTTGTCTTACCCGTTTGTACTGGGTTGGCCCAGGAGTTCATTTAGATTTTTCTGTAAGATGTAACGGAAAAACCGGGATGGACTTTTGGGCCATGCCAGTGGTGAGATGTTCCTGCAGGGGTGTGCTGCTAAACGTGTACCCACGGGCTCTCAGCGGTTCTCGACGGTCCAGGGCTTAGGACTCAGCACTTTTACTGCCGTGACCCTGGGTTCAGTCCCTCACTGTGGCGCTAAGACCCCATGAGCCACACAGTGTGGCCAAAAACAAAGATTCTGGGCTCTCTCTAAAAACAAGAAGAGTCCTGATTTCCCTGGTGCAAATGCTTCCACTGGGTCCGATTCCCAGCTTCCCACATAGTGTCCTGACGTGAGGATTGGAGAGATACTCCCATGGGCTCTTGGGGGCTGGCATGAGCCAAGCTTCGCTGCATGCTGGCTGCACCACCACACAGACCTTTCGAGCCGAAAACCTAACCTGCAGCCTTGAGTCTTCATATCCCTTTCTTCCAACGTCCAGCGTGGGGAGATAAGGCTGACTTTCCACTGTGTCCCAAGCCATTTCACAGCCCCGACACACTCAGGCACGCTCGCCACCAAGAGAGGGAGGTCTCTGTCTCTTTGGCGTTGGTTAGTTAGGGATCCACAAGGCGGCTCTTTTGGAATTTGGGGGAGCATGCCTGGCTATCACCAGGAGGGGACCACCACCAGCATTCAGACGGTGAGCTCCAGGGACATTGTTGGGTGTTCTGGAAATTACTGTCCAAAGATGCTATCTTAGTCAGCAAGACATTCAAAGTTTGTTCAAAAAGGTGGAAATTTTGTTTATTATTTCTGAGCCTAGAACCGAATTCCAGTTTACCTAGAACCGAATTCCAGTTTACTTATAAACATAGATTATCTGTTGGCTTTATTATTTTACTTTTAATGTATGCTGGTTGTACTGGGTTTTATTTTGGTGTCCTCTCTCTTTGCTTTCTCTGTACTTGTCACAATGGTTTCTGATCCTTTTTTTTCCCTCCTTTTTTCCCAGTCCAAACTCATTCATTATATGCATGGCCAGGACAGCATAACTTATCATTATTTTTGAGCTTAGTTGTGCCCAAGTAGGAAACACATATCATTGTATTAGAAATTGTTTTCTTTTTATATCTCTAATAAAGCAAGGAATTATATTTATTTTTTTGAATTATGTATATAGGAAATGGCACCCTACTCCAGTATTTCTTGCCTGGAAAACTGCATGGACAGAGGAGCCTGGCAGGCTGCAGTCCACAGGGTCTCAAAGAGTCAGACAAGATTGAGCATGCACACATATATCTTATATTGTCTATAAATTGCTCTATGAGGACAGAAGATTGGACCCTGGGAATATTAAATGCCATGAATCCAGTAGTAAATCATCACCCAGCTTTTCTACAAAAGTCACAACCTGAAGCCATTCTGATTCTAGAAACGTAAAGAAAACTGTGTGTGTCTGTTCAAAACATGTCTTTCTGGACCTGATAAATGGACTTCTTTAAGGGGTGGAAAGAAAATTTTTGTGTAAGTATACTTGCATGTCACAACTGACTTTTCCTGCTCCACTCCACATATTTATAGGCTGGTCTGCTCTGTTTTGTGTGATATAAATTAAAGCAGCACAGATGGCAGTGATAATAGAAACATACAGCTATCAGGGCAGCCGGCCACCCACCCATCAGGAAGGGCTCCACCACAGCAGGATGACCGGCCCCCTGCCGCGCCAGGCGGGCCTTTCACTTGCTTGGTGGTGGGGTGGTTTACTGGGTCACGGATGAGGTCAAGGGGTGGCGGGGATGGCCAGGTCCTTTGGGACCTTGGTGCTGTGGATATTTACCATCTGAGTCTTAGACTGTTCAGGCTGCTATCACATGTGCCACAGACTGCGGGGCTTGAACAGCGACACCTACATTTCACTGTCTGGGATCTGGGAGTCCAAGATCCAGGTGCTGGCAGATTGGGTGTCTGGTGAGGGCTCTCTTCCTGGTTGGCAGATGCTGTCTTCTTGGAAAGAGAGTGCTCTGGTCTCTCCATCCCTTTATAAGATTATGAACCCCGTTCCGGAGGGCTCCACACTCATAAGCTAATCACCTCCAAAGCCCCAAATTTCAAGCACCATCACATTGGGTTTAGTGTCCACATATGGATTGGGGTGGGGGGGTCACAAACATTGGGTCTATAACATCTGTTGGGAACCATTTCATTATTTTATCAACAGGTATAGCTGTGTTCAATTGCTCAGTTGTGTCTGACTCTTTGTGACTCCATGGACTGCAGCATGCCAGGCTTCCCCATCCATCACCAACTCCTGGAGCTTGCTCAAACTCATGTCCATTGAGTCAGTGATACCATCCAACCATCTCCTCCTCTGTTTCCCCCTTCTTGTCCTGCTCCCAATCCCTCACAGCATCAGGGTCTTTTCCAACAAGTCAGCTCTTCCCATCAAGTGGACAAAATATTGGAGCTTCAGCTTCAGCATCAGTGCTTCCAGTGCATACTCTGGGTTGATTTCCTTTAGGATTGACTGGTTTGATCTCCTTGCAGTCCAAGGGACTCTCCAGAGTCTTCTCCAGCACTACAGTTAGAAAGCATCAAGCGCTTATGGGCTGAATATAGCCCTAAACCTGGCTTCTAACCCCAGAGGTAGCACTGAGCTCTCAGGGAGAGGTACGGTGTTAGGTGTGGATTCCAGTGTTCTCTCCCCACTAGGCCTTGGCCACTGGGCACTGCCAATGCCCAGGTGTCCCTGGACCCTCCGTGCCACCTGGCTTGGCTCTTGTCCTATGGCACAGCCGTGCCTTCTGGTGACTTGTCTCGCTGTTGGGAGCTGATTTATGGCTTTATTAAAATGCGATTAAGAGGGGGCTGATGACGATGAATCATTGCCACCACTTGCCATGTAAATCCACAGAGCAGCTGCCGACCGCATGGGGAGGACACAGGTGTGGCGCTGGGCCAGCCTGGCATCAGGCTGCCCTCTGCCCTGCCGGGCTCGGCTCTCCATCTAGCCACGACCTTCGGGCGTCAGCCTTTGAGCTTCCGTGTGCATCAGTTACATCAGTTACAGGGAGCTACTGGGATGTCATGCTAATTGCTCATGATTCTTTTCCTTTTGTAAAAACATGATTTTAAAAACCCAAGCAGCTCAAGGTAGCAAAGGGTAGACATTTTTAAAAGGAGTATTTGCTTAGATAAATATTCAAAGATATCAATTTATTGGATTCAGCTTGGTACCTTTCTTTCTGTTTTTTAAAAATTTGCTCATTTATGAAGTATAGTTGATTTACAATGTTGTGTTAATCTCTGCCTTACAGCCACGTGACTCCATTATACACATAATGTCACTCTATCACGTGACTCCATTATACACATACATACATTCCTTTCCATGTTCCTTTCCATTATGGTTTAGCCCTGAGGAGTGGAAGTGGCTCCTGTGTCATACAGTGGGACCTTGTTCATCTGTTCTGGATCTAAGGGTTTGCATTTGCTAATCCTGGGCTCCCACTCCATCCCTCCCCCAGTCTGATGCCTTTCCTGCTACATGCGAGTGTTCGCCAGCCGACTCTGAATTCTAGCCTGTGTCCTCTGCCACGATCTTGGCATCACCGTGGCTGTAATTAGAACTGGGACAGGAGCTGCAGAGATGGGACTATGGGAAGAACGAGCCAAACCTCCCTGTGGATGAGGAGGGGACATGTGGTCCACCAGGCATGGTTGGCCTGGCCATTCCTCGTCTGTCCCCAGGTGTCAGGCTTCTTACTTTGGCGAATCCTTGTATGTGCCATCCTCCACTTAAATCTGAGGCCCCAGGGGACAACTTTAAAATGTTTCACCTCTTGTTAGTCTCCTCCCCTAACGTCCCAGCCGTCTTCTAGATTTTTCCATTGTGTAAACTGCACAGTTTTGAACGCACAACTGGGCAGGATTAAGTTCACTCGTGGACTTCCCAAGTGCCCCTAGTGGTAAAGAACCTGCCTGCCAATGCAGGAGACCTAGGAGATGTGGATTCGATCCCTGGTTCGGGAGGATGCCCTGCAGGAGGGCCTGGAAACCCACTCCAGTGTCCTTGCCTGGAGAATCCCATGGACAGAGGAGCCTGGTGGGCTACAGTTCACAGGGTCACAGAGAGTCAGGTATGATTGAAGTGCCTTAGTACACGTATACAAGTACATTCACATTGCTATGCAGCCATCACCATTCCCATCTCCAGAACTTTTTCACCCTCCCAAAAGGAAATTCTGTCTCTGCAAACACTAACTCTCCGTTTCCCTCTCCCCAGTCCCTGGTAACCTCTGTGCTACTTTCTCATCAGGAATGTGCTTATTTCTGGGACCTCATATGAGTGGAATCCCTGGATTTGTCCTTTTATGTCTGGCTTCTTTCAATTAGTATATTAACCTTACACAGACAAACTGGTTCAAAATTGGGAAAGGAGTATGATAAGACTGTATGTTGTCATCTGTTTATGTAACTTACATGCAGAGTACATCATGTGCAATGCCAGGCTGGATGAAGCACAAGCTGGGAAAGCAGACTGCTTGGAGAAATATGAACAACCTCAGACATTCAGATGACACCACTCTAAAGGCAGAACGTGAAGAGGAACTAAGGAGCCTCTTGATGAGGGTGAATGAGGAGAGTGAAAAGGCTGGCTTAAAACTCAACATTCAGAAAGCTAAGATCTTGGCATTCAGTCCCATCACTTCATGACAGATAGATGGGGAAAAAGTGGAAACAGTGACAGATTTTATTTTCTTGGTCTCCAAAATCACTGTGGACAGTGGCTGCAGCCATGAAACTGCAAGATGCTTTCTCCTTGGAAGGAAAGCTATGGCAAACTACGCAGTGTATTTAAAACCAGAGACATAACTGCCTACAAAGGTCCATACAGTCAAAGCTGTGGTTTTTCCAGGAGTCATGTATGGATGTGAGAGTTGGACCATAAAGAAGGCTGAGCACCCAAGAATTGATGCTTTCAAATTGTGGCACTGGAGAAGACTCTTGGGAGTCCCTTGGACTGCAAGGAAATCCAACCAGTCCATCCTAAAGGAGATCAGTCCTGGGTGTTCATTGGAGGGACTGATGCTGAAGCTGAAACTCCAATACTTTGGCCACCTCATGTGAAGAGTTGACTCATTGGAAAAGATCCTGATGCTGGGAGGGATTGGGGGCAGGAGGAGAAGGGGATGACAGAGGATGAGATGGCTGGATGGCATCACCGACTCAATGGACATGAGTTTGAGTAAACTCTGGGAGTTGGTGATGACAGGGAGGCCTGGTGTGTTGTAGTCCATGGGGTCGCAAAGAGTTGGACACGACTGAGTGGACTGACTGAGGGAGTGTGTGTATGTTTGTGTGTACACATGTGAGTGTGTCTGTGTTGATGGGAGAAGAAAGGATGGGGAAAGGTTATTTGGAGAGGTGGTGAGTCTAGGAATAACTTGAGAGCTAGGCTGTGACCCCTTTCCTGACCCCTAACAGGAAGTGTTCCTCTGAAGCCTCAGCTAGGATGGTTGTTCTCTTTCTCCCAACTTCTGCCTGCCTCAGCCTTGATTAAAATCCTCAGCTCAATTTCCTGTTCTCTTTCATTTTTCTTGTTCTCTGCCCTGACCAGGACAGAAGGGAAAGGGACTGTAAACACTGACAGTTCATGCTGGATATTACGGTAAAAGGAACTCCATGCTGAAACATTTCTCCGTGCAGCTGCTTGAAATTCTAGCCACTGATTTCCCTTGGCCAATTCCAGTGACAGGGGTCCACAGGGCTATTGGAGCTCAGGGTAGATTATGGGATATCCTAAAATAGCGTTCCCAACCTGCAGGCAGAGGAGTTATTGCACGGGGTCCAAACATTGTCTGGTTTGAATAATTGTGTTGCCTATATTTACCCAAATTAAAACAAAAAGCCTGCCCAAGGAGGCATGGTGATCAATAAACTATCTGGTGTTTATTGAATCCATAGCTGACACTTGGAACAACCAGTCAAGAGCAAGTAATCCCGTGCCTCGGTCAAGGGGTCAAGTGGGAAGCAGTCACATCATTTTCGGCTACTGCGTGGATACCTGTGCGGTTTCCCTGGTAGCGTCTGCAGGAGGAAGTGGGGATCAGCTTACTCTAGCATGTCTTTGGTGGTTGCTTGGGATTCCCTTTGGTCGGTTCTGAGGGAAAGGTTTAGATAGATTTGCGAACGAGGGTGGACCGTAACTCACTCTCAGCACCAGGGTGGAGAGAGCCCCTCAGGGTGGACACACCCCGCCCAGGCTGCAGGTCCCACGGGTCACAGTGAGTCTGCACCCATCTCTTGTGGCACTGAACTGAAGCCGAAAGAACAAGACGCCTGCCAGATGCCCAGGAAGGAGCTGCTTCTGCAGCTCAGGTTTAACTGAAGCGCTGTCGCTACAACAGCTTATCGCCACAAGTGATGGCAGACAGCTGGTTATCATGTCATATTCCTCATGATTTCAAATCACATTCACGCCAACGTTTGTCTTCATTGTCTGCTTGTCATTTAGTGTGAGAGACCGAGCAGCGTGTGGAAGGGACGGGAGAGCAGCCTGGAAGTCCACAGATGTGGGTTCTAAGCTGGCAGCCTCTGGCAGAGTAGTCACTGTGTAGCAGGGAAAGACAGATCTGACTTCATACTGGATCTGTTTCTTTTACTTTAACCTCTGCATTCTATGTTTCTGCTAAAGTTAAGAATGTTGTTTGTGACAACAGGAGAGTATACAGGAGAGTGCTTTATCCGGGCTCTGAGCTTTTAAGGTATAACTGTTTCCCATTCATATGGAGATAAAAAGTTGCAGAACAGAGTAACATGTATCTTGTTGGAGGCTTACAGGAACATCCTGACCTTATGACCTGACTGAGGCAGACAGCCGCAGGACCAAAGGATTCCACTATAAAAGGGGCCTCGGTTCTAACTGGGGTAAGATAGTTCTTTGGGAGACCAGTCCACCATCTTCTCCGTCTGCCGGCTTTCTGAATAAAGCCTCTATTCCTTGCCCCAACAACTCATCTCTCAATCTATTAGCCTGTCATGTGACAAGCAGTCTGAGCTTGGACTCAGTAACAACTAGCCGTGTGTGACCTTGGACAAGCCCCTCACCTTGCCAGACCCCAGTTTCCTCATCTGTAAAATAACCTAAAATTCGACAGTGGTGTCCTGGCTTTAGACCGGTATCCTTTGCGCTATGACTCTGGACTGACTTCTATCAGCCTCATTCAAAACATGAGTGGAGAAGGAGGGGGACGGATCACGGCAGACAGGGGGTGTGTTTGGAGGACCCACGGGAGGTCACTGGCTATGCTTTCTCTCCCCTCAACCCCTCACCGCACCACTTCACGGCACATGCCAGACCTGCTGCCCGCCTCTTCCAACGCATGCTTCATTCTAATACATAGCTCGTTCAGTGCTCACGATAACCTGCTGGGCTGGTACTATTATTATTTCCAATTTATACCCTGGGCAATAAAATGTAAGGAGGCTCATGTGCTCGGGGACACTGAGTTAGAAGTGCAGGGGCAGGGGTTTAAGCTGAGGAAGTTTGCCTTTCAAATCCAACCGTCAGTCACTATGAACAGGCAGTGGCGGGAATCCCTTTGGTCCTTGGGAATCCCTTCCGCATTGGAAGGAGACTGGGAGCATCAAGAAAGCGGGAAAGAGGGACCACGGAGGCGTGAGGATGCCTCCACCGTCTTCCCACTGGCGCTCGGCTGGGAACCGGTCCTGGGTGACTGGCCTTGGACATTTTCAGGGAAGAAAACTGTCTGCTGCCTTTGGTTCTGTCTTGGAGCAGATGAGCAAAGTCTACCGCGGAAACAGTCTTTGTCTTCCTTTGTCTCTCCTCTTCTTCAGGGAAGTTCTTGTGATGAAAGTGACTAGGTTGTTGCCAGGTGACTAGCAGTGGCTGTTCTCTATTACCCAGAGAGTGGCTCATGGTTTCTACACACATTACCAGTCTATCCTTTCAGGAGCAGCCATGGGTGGAAACGAGGCTTTGGGGAGCGGAGGCTCGGGTAAGACAAGCTTGGTGTGGAAGCAGGGTCCGTCTCTTTGAGGCGTGCAGCCTTCAGCCTCCTTTTCCTTGCCTGTAGGAGAGGGAAACTCCGTCTGCCTTCCTGCAGCGTTGCAGTGAGGGTGGAATGAGACCCGCACGCAGCGCGACGCCAGCACCACAGGCGTTCTGGAGGCACGAGCTCCCCTTTCTGTTTTGTCTCGTCTTCCTGCCAACCTGACTTTCTTCTATTTGCCTCTGGTCTCCTTCTCGGCCCCTGAGCTGTTCAAAACAGTCTGTGCAGCCTCACATCTGAGATCCTTCATGTGTCAAACGCTTTCCCTTCCAACTCTGGGCGTGTGTCTCCCCGTGTCAGCCCTTCCTTCCAGCCAGTCTGATGGTCTTCTTCACCTTCTTTGCATCCGCCCAGGAGCATCCCCTGTCTGGCTTGCAGACAGCTGCTTCTTACTGTGCTCTCACGTGGCAGAGAGCGCAGGCCCTCTGTGTCTCCTCCAAGGGCACTGATCCCACCATGGGGCCCCATCCTCAAGACCTTGACTAACCCTAATCATCTCCCAAAAAAGTGAAGCTGCTCAGTCGTGTCTGACTCTTTGCGACCCCATGGACTCTAGCCCACCAGGCTCCTCTGTCCATGGGATTTTTCAGGCAAGAGTGCAAGAGTGGGTTGCCATTCCCTTCTCCAGGGGATCTTCCCAACCCAGGGATTGAACCCAGGTCTCCTGCATTGCAGACGGATGCTTTACCCTCTGAGCCACCAGGGAAGCCCACACATCATCTCTCAAAGGCCTTGTCAAATACCATCACATCGAGCATTAGGACTTCAACAGATGAGTTCTCAGGGGATACAAACATTCAATTTGCCACAGAGCAAAAACTGAGGTCTCCCTGTGAAGAAGGAGACTGCAGACTGAGGACTTCCCTGGTGGTCCAGTGGCTAAGATGTTGTGCTTCCAAAGCAGGGGGCCCAGGTTCAATCCCTGGTCAAGGAACTAGATCCCATGTGCCACAACTAAGACCCAGTGCAGCCAAGTAAATAACAGAGTAAAATATATTTAAAAATAAAATAAAAAGTTAGAAGAAATGACTGCAGCCTCAGCTCCTACCTGGACTTCCAGCCCTACGGGTTCCAGACTGGGCAGCCCCTACAATCTCATGTGGCAGCTCCTCAAAACCTCTCCCTCCGACAGCTCACAGGTAGAAATGTTTCTCTAGAGACACCAGACCAATGCAAGTTTACAGGCAGCTTGGAGTTAATGTTTTTCTCTGCCTTTCACGTTCGGGCTGGGGGTGACTTAAATCAGCTCAAACCAAGAAATTTAAAATGCGCATCATCTTTGGGAAAATAGTGAATCTGTTTGCCAAAAGCTCATTTTCCTACTGTGGCATCAACCTCCAGATATTCCATCAGCCACTCTTCCTGCTGCCTTGGGAGGCTCATCCACTGAGTTTTTTCAATGAAAAGTTTCATTGAGAGCTGTCCGCTTCTTTATTCTCAATCCTTGTATTATTTTAGAAATTTAGAAAAAGATGTGTTAGAAAAGTGAGACAAAGGGTAACTGGAGGGGTGTGGTACCTGCCCCCTAGGGATTCATTATTTATTCATTTCATCCAGTTTTTATCTGTTCGTTTATCAATTAATTCTCTATCAAACTTCTTCATGTTGGCGTGGACCGTTTTACTGAAGTTTTGTTGTCCACAATGTGTTTTTTTTTTTTTTTAACCATGTCAGGCACCTTTTGGGGTCTTATTTTCCTGACCAGGGATTGAACCCACCTCCTGGCAGTGAAAGTGTCAAGTTCTAATCACTGGACTGTCAGGGAAGTCCCCACAATGTGTTTAGATATCTCTTTTGGAGACACAAAGGACCAATTATTATTAATAATATTAATGATACACTGAAGTTGTACAGCTTTGCACCTCTGAAAGCACTTTTACAAATCTTAAATATTCCTGCACCAGAGCAGAGGCTTTATACAATAATCTGTTAATATTTATGAGTGATCTTTTTTCTAGGAACCTTCTCAAGTCTTCAAAATTAGTCTGTCATTTCCCTCTTAAAATGGAATAGACTGTAGTGGAAGCATTTGAAGAATACCTTCAGATAGGCTAGACAGAGCACGATGATGCTATAGGGCGAGGAAGAGGCTGGACCCCAGGGGCTGAGTTTGGGGCACCAAGACCTAGGTGACCTTCGTGCCTGTAACCAGTGACCACACTCAGCCTCTCAGACCAGTTCAACCACTGTCTTTTATTTGACATATCTTGGGTCAGCAATCACCTGTGACTGTTGAAATGGACAAAGTTGGATTTTTAAGGGTTTACTGCAGGGCTGACAAATATGGTACTTATTGTCAACATTTCCACACTCTAGACCTTCTGACAGACACACTTAATTATTCTTGAAAATACTTCCCACTTCTCTTTGGACTTGGCCTCAGATCCTTCTTTGATGTAGTCATTTTAAGTAGCCACTACCAATCAATGAGAATTGGTGCTAGATTTAGTCCTTCTTTGCTGCTCTGGAGTGATATTATTATTCTGTCTCCCTAAAGAGATAGGAAGGATCCCATATGACTCACCTAGGCTCAAGAATTGTGGAATTTCAGAATGAGAAGAGCCTTAGGGAATGCAAACAACTCCTCTGCTTCACAGGTGGGCATCCCCCATGGACACACACAGAATCTATGTTTCCCTGCCCAGTGATCTGCTAACATTGTTAATATCTTTCCAAAGAGGAGGAGAATCCCCTTGTTCTCCCTATTCTGAGTTAATGGTAAAATAAGTTAAAGGACCTCTGAGTCAGAAGGAGCATGGTGCCCACCTGCTCTAGCTTCCTACCCAACGTAGGAAGAAGACCATCCAATTATTATCCAAATATGTCCTGTGGCCGAGGAACCCTTTCTGTGTTGGGCATTTGTGGAATTAAAATCTTCTTTCCTAGTGCTCTTGACAACTGCTCCTAGTTTTTCCTTCTAAATGAAGACTACAAACTGTTGAATGTATTATCTTCTCTGAGAAGACAGACTTCTAACTTGGTTTAAAAGCAAGGACATCACTGTGCTGACATAGGTCCGTATAGTCAAAGCTATGCTTTTTCCAGTAGTCGTGTATAGATGTGAGAGTTAGATCACAAAGAACGCCAAAAAATTGATGTTTTCAAGTCGTGGTGTTGGAGAAGACTCTTGAGAGTGACTTGGACAGCAAGGAGATTAAACCAGTCAATCCCTAAAGGAAATCAACACTGAATATTGGTCAGAAGGACTGATGCTGAAGTTGAAGCTCCAATCGTTTGGCCACCAGATGCGAAGAGCTGACTCATTGGAAAAGACCCTGAGGCTGGGAAAGACTGAAGGCAAAAGGAGAAGGGGGCCAGAGGATGAGATGGCTAGACAGCATCACTAACTCAATGGACGTGAGTTTGAGGAAGCTCTGGGAGATGGTGAAGGACAGGGAAACCGGGTGGGCTGCAGTCCATGGGGTCGCAAAGAGTCGGACACGACTGAGCAACTGAACAGCCCCAAGGGCATCTAACTCCACGTGACTCTTAAAAAGTAAGTCTACTGATGGACGCTCGTGCACAGTGCTGGGTGGGTGGGGAGGTACTTTCAGGTAGGTGTTCTTTGGGGAAATATCACACACTGCTTTCTCCTCTATGCACCAGACGAGGCCTGTGGTCTCAGAAAGCATGAGGGCTTAGTGGGTATCAGTAACCTGGGATCCACCTGCTGTTACGCAGGCTCCATGGAGGCTCTTTACCACTGGGTCACCTTACGGGGTTTCCCGAGGGCTGAAACGGCTTCCTCTAGGTGTGTGAGCGCCTCCCCACGCGCTATTGTGAGCGATCGGCGTGTTTTCTGCAACGTAAGCCATTTCAACACGAAGCGGGTGCTTTTCCGAGGCCCTTTTGAACTGATCGCCGGCCGTCAGCCTTTGACAAAGCTGCATTATTATGGGAAATATACCAGAGGAGCAGCCCCACGCTCCACTATAACTCAGGGAGCACATTAGACGCTGAAATTCTAATACCTCATTTTCATGACAAACGACGCAACAAGAGCCCCAGATGGCCACCATGCATCTTCCATTCCGCCTGCAGCCGCTGAGGGAGCAGGAAAGTGCTGAACACTTCCCCTCTCTGCTCTGGCCCGTGGTGACATGTGGTGCTCGGGGAGAGCTGGCCGCAGGCTAGGGCCGCTGCTCACGTGACTCTTGGGCCCTGATAGCTTGGCGTGCACTCGGTCTTCAAGCACAGGAGCACGCCTGAAATCAGGGTTGTGATGGTTACCCTTGGGGCTTCCCTGGTGGTCCAGGGTTGAAGAATCCTCCTGACAATGCAGGGAGTCACAGGTTTGATCCTTGGTCGGGGCAGATCCCACATGCCATGGAGCACTGAAGCCTGTCTGTCTCAACTACTGAGGTGCTGTAGAGTCTGAAGACCACAGTACTCCTGAGCCCACATGCCATAACTCCTGAAGACCTCGTGCCTCGGGCCCATGCCCCAGAACAGGAGAAGCCGCCAAACGAGAAGCCCATGAACCACAATCAAGAGCAGCCCCTGCTCACCGCAGCTAGAGAAGAGCCCGCGTGGCAGTGAAGACACAGGGCAACCAAAAATAAACCCATAAATTAAACAATAGTTACACTTGACATTGCCCTGGATACAGGTGCCTTGGCAAAGGATCGGTCAATAGACACAGTGGGAAAACGTGCCATCTAAGAGAGTACATTCACTGCGGTTAGAGTTAGTCCTCCAGGGGTTCGGTGAGCATATCCCAAGGTCTGCAGGTAGCTTGCAAGCCTTTGTTTCACGCACTTGATGTGCAGACGGGAATAGGACTCTGTGTTTGTATCAACCCTGGACGTCTCCAAGTGCATTCAGGCTTAGTTAGGACAATTGTCACCGTAGAGCAGAATTCGGAAGTAGGAAACAGGGGAACTTGACCCTCAAGCAGAAGAGTCTAGCAATTAAAATATAAAGGCTTATATTAAGGTCACGCAGCAAAAGAAAACTAAAAGGATGTGTGTGGGTGTGTATGTGGTGTGTGTGTGTGCACGTACTAAGTCGCTTCAGTCTTGTTCAACTGTTTGCAACACTATGGACTGAAGTCCGCCAGGTTCCTCTGTCCGTGGGATGCTTCAGGCAAGAAAACTGGAGTGGGTTTCCATTTTCTTCTCCAGGGGATCTTCCCTACCCGGGGATCGAACCCTCATCTCTTAGATCTGCGTTGCAGAGGGGTTCTGAACCACTAACGATATCTGGAAAGCCCAGTATATATGTATGTATGTATGTATGTAAAATAAGGGATTGGTTCATGTGATCATGGAAGCTGACAACTCCTCAGATCTGTGGTCAACAATCTAGAGACTCAGGGAGAGCTGATATTTCAGTTCAAGTTCAAAGGCAGGAAAAAAATCCCGTGTTCCAGCTTGATAGCAGCCAGACGGGGAAATCTCCTCCTACTCAGCCTTTCTGTCGCTTTCAGAGTGTCGTCTGATTGAAGCCCATTATACTAGGGAGGGCATTCTGCTTTTCTTTATCAGTTCAACTGTCAGCTTCATCCAGAAACATCCAGACTGATGTCTGGCAAAATGTCTGACCCCCCTCCCCAACACCCGTAACCCAGTAAAGTTGACACATGAAATTAACCATCACAAATCTACCCCTTGTCTACTTGGCACCCATACACATCTCCTTACACCATCCTCAATCTCCAAATAAAGACAATACTTCTGATCATAATTCTGCCTCCGAAGGCCAAGAGCAGAGCCTTCTGTTGTTCTGGGCCCCACTCAAAACCAGTAACTTTGCAGGTTGCTCGGTAAGTGGGCTGAAGTGGCACATACAATGTGGAGTCTATCTTGACACTGATACCTGTGGATCTAAATGTCTTCAGGTGTCCCCTCCTCCCCCCAGAGAGGACTGACTGATGAGCGGAAACTTGGCCCAGAGTGGCTAGCAGTGGGTCCACCGAGTTTGCATTCACCCTGTGGTTAATTTCCCTGCCCTTGAATTTGTAACTGGGCTAGACATACATGGTAATTGGGAGAATTCCATATTGGTATTTCATCCTGTGGGAAAGAGCTATTATCGTTGTGGGGGAAGCCAAGCCAAAGCCCTAACACTGCCTTCCCATGACCGAGATAAAAGTACCAGAAGCAGTGTCACACCCCAGGGGGATGGTACACATTACTGGAACCTTTGAAAACTGAGAGGCTGCACTGGTCGTGATACCCACCATACGTTCCTTGACTTTACCAGCACTCTCTCCCCCTCTCTCTCATCTCTAGGAGAATGAAAGTGGACAGTTGCAAAGTTACCCAGGTAGGAGCCGCAGGTGCGGCTGCCATCCCACACACAGTATTGTTAGAGCAGATGAACGTGCATGCATGCAGGCGTATTTCAGCATGTGGTCATTGATCTGCCCTGATCCTTATCAGAAAAGAGTATCAGACATTCTTCCCATTTACTTGGGGAGGACAACAGTATACGTTTGTAGTCTTGTCACATGGTTACATTAACTTCCTATTTTCCCAAGGAATTTGAAGGGGCCTGAACCAAGTGACAAATGGCTCGGGTAGCTAGGGCCCTGGAAAGAGCTACAGTGTGGCACCAGCAGCAAGGAGAGGGGCGCAGAGGTGAGCCACAGGCAGCGAGCATGAAGCCTGAAGACCTTTACCGCATGATACTGCTTGTTAGGGAGGAAGCTGCTTCAGAAGACTCAGTGAACCAAGTGCACAGAGAGACCTGCATTGGTGACGTCGGGCCACCAGGGCTGACACCATACACACGTGTATAACATGGCCAGGGATGGCTGGGATGGAGACCAGGCAGCTTGGAAACCACTTGCCAAGGCTGATCTAGCTGCCGCCTGTGCTGGTGTCCATCACGTCAGCAACAAGTTCACTTCAGTTCAGTCGCTCAGTCTTGTCCAGCTCTTTGTGACCCCATGGACCGCAGCACGCCAGGCCTCCCTTCCATCACCAACTCCCAGAGCTTCCTCAAACTCATGTCCACTGAGTCGGTGATGCCATCCAACCATCTCATCCTCTGTCGTCACCTTCTCCTCCTGCCCTCAGTCTTTCCTAGCATCAGGGTCTTCTCCAGTGAGTCAGTTCTTCACATCAGGTGGCCAAAGTACTGGAGTTTCAGATTCAGCATCAGTCCTTCCAATGAATATTCAGGACTGATCTCCTTTAGGATGGACTGGTTGGATCTCCTTGCAGGCCAAGGGACTCTCAAGAGTCTTCTCCAACACCACAGTTCAAAAGCATCAATTCTTTGGCACTCAGCTTTCTTTATAGTCCAACTCTCACATCCATACATAATCACTGGAAAAACTATAGCTTTGACTAGATAGACCTTTGTCAGCAGAGTAATGTCTCTGCTTTTTAATATGCTGTCTAGGGTGGTCATAGCTTTTCTTCCACTGAGCAAGCATCTTAATTTCATGGATGCAGTCACCACCTGCACTGATTTTGGAGCCCAAGAAAATAAGAAGTCTCTCACTTTTTCTACTGTGTCCCCATCTATTTGCCATGAAGTGATGGGCCCAGATGCCAGGATCTTAGTTTTTTGAATGTTGAGTTTTAAGCCAGCTTTTTCACTTTCCTCTTTCACTTTCATTAAGAGGCTCCTTAATTCTTCTGCACTTTCAGCCGTAAGGGTGGTGTCATCTGCATATCTGAAGTTATTGACATTTCCCCCAGAAATCTTGATTCTATCTAGCTTGTGCTTCATCCAGTCCAGCGTCTCACATGATGTACTCTGTAGACAAGTTAAATAAGCAGGGTGACAATATACAGCCTTGACGTACTCCTTTCCCGATTTGGAACCAGTCTGTTGTTTCATGTCTGGTTCTAGCTATAGCTTCTTGATCTGCATACATGTTTCTCAGGAGGCAGGTAAGGTGGTCTGGTACTCCCACCTCTTGAAGAATTTTCCACAGTTTGTTGTGATCCACACGAAGGCTTTAGTGTAGTCAGTAACAAACCCTAAACCCCAGTATGGGTCCATCTCTTGAAAAGACCAAACAGATGTCTGGTAGCAAAGTGACTGCCCTGGATCAACTCCATCCTTGAGAGGGAAGCCACTTACCTTCCTAGAACTGATGCGTATTCTAAGTATGTGTTCTTTTTTTCCTGCCTGCAGGATCTTAACCAACACTACTGACCAAGGGCTTATAGTATATTTGACCCACTGCATAACTTCCTAGCAAAGGAGGTGCAGTAGTGTGCATATGCTGGAATAGACATCAGAGAAACTGGATGCATTTTCCAGGTCAAGGAAGACTATTTGCACACGCACCGAAGTAGGGAAAAAATCACGGACACTAATTGTGGGATAGTAAGAGTTGGGTGCTGGCAGCCAGCTTTGATGCCCAACCAACCTACACCTGGGGTGGGGTTTGCCATCAACCCTCCTTCCTAATTCACAGTGAGATCAACCCTCTTCTCAGGAAGGGTGAGGACAGTTTCCTTTGCTAAAGGCACTCAAGTGGCTCTCACAGCCTCAGGGCTCCTCACAGTACTTATTTGCTTTCTGCCATCCCTGTTTGTTCCCAGCATCACCTGGGAGCACATCTACAAAGGGGACCATGTGAATAAATCTGGACAGACAGAAAACACATTAGTTATTTCTTAGCCCCATTCTGAAGCTTAGCTGAGTTTATTAGATTTGATTAAAGGATTTTACGTCTGTCTTTTTGGAGAGATAGGGATTAAGCAGTAAGGAGCTTTTCCCTTCCGGGGATCACCGAACCCATCCCCGGAGAATGGTGATGCGCTGACTTCTGGGCTGCTATTCTTAAAAAATGCCAGATTCTTTCCCTTCATTTGTATTAATGAGATCAGTCAAAAATGATGAAGCCTTCTGCGGTTTTGCAAGCCATGAATTATCGAAGAGAAAAGCTGGAGGGGAGCTTAGAAAGAATCATAGCCCCAAACTTCACTGTGTAGATAAGAGAGCCAGAGAAGTTAGCTGACTTGGAGGTCACACGGCGAGTTGCAGGCGCAGTGGTGAGCACAGCCCGGGTCCCTCGTCTCCTACATCAGCACTGTTCAGTCCTCTCCTTTCCCAGAAATGGAGACTGAACCATGCCAGGGTGGATGCCCAGGGGAAGGGGTGAAGGGGAGGTTCTTGTCGCGCTTCCTCGGCTTGGAACGAGATACTCCGTTGGTTTTCAGCAAGACAGCCCCGACGATTTACCGCAGACACCAGGGGAGTGACGTGAGGGGAAAGTTACCGGGTTCTGAGATGCAGAGAAAAGGGAAAAGGGCGATAAGAGACTGTGTCCAGGAAGTGCTCCTCGGTGATCAACACTCTGGCCACACCCACCAGGGGCCCTGGATTTCTGCCCACCGTCCTCCCCATGCAGGCAGGCTCCCCGGGTGAGGAGGGGACCTCCAGCAGGCTCTTGGGAGCCCTCTCTCCAGAGAGCAGAGGACCAGGCCTGGGAGGAATGAAAAGCTTGTTCTCACTCCCGGCAGGACCGGGATGTGGGTCCCCCCCTTCCTCCTGACTCTTCTCAGCCTTGGCTCAGCCCTCAGTGACCATCCAACTAGATCAAGGCAGGTGCCAGCTGCCTGGGTGCTTCTGAGCTTGGAGTGTCCTGGGCTTATTTCTTGAGAAGGTGCCCGTTTTTCTCCATTTTGGCTTGTTTGTTGATCGTGGCTGTAGGGTGTTGATGTAAATAGATGTCGAACGTTTAACTGGAAGCAGGTTGACTCCCCACTGTCATAGGTGAGCGTGGGCATGACTTTGAGGGGAGTGTGGGTTCAGGGGCAAGAGATGCAGGCATCCACAGGGGGGTGAAGCGCTGCACTTAGGTGACGGCCATCCCTGGTGGGGAGGGGCGGGAGAGCCCAGAGGAATGTGCATCCCGGCAGAAGGGACGGGACCGCTGGAGCTATAAGCACGGGCTAGTGGGTATCAGGAACATCTGTGCCTGGCATCAGAGGGCCAGGCCTGGGATGGGGTGGTGTGGGGGAGGGGGCATGGGGAGGGTGGGCGTGAGACTGAAGCAGGAGACTGAGGCTGGCGCGGGGACCAGGCATGGTGGTCAGGGCTAGTCCCCAGGTGACAGGAGGTCACTGGTCACAGCCAGGGCCCCTGGTTCCCAGGCTGTGCCCAGTCCAAGCCTGGCAGTCCCTGGCCTGGCTCTGCGTGTCCTGTCTGGTGACCTCCTGCCGTGAACCTCGGGGTGGTGGCTGATTCCTCCTCCTATTCAGTCTTTTCTAGGCTTTCAGTCACTCAGCGTGTTTCCTGAGTGTGTATTACTGGGGGTCAGTGACCCTGGGGAGCCTGGGCCACAAGCCCACTGGCCCAGGCTCTCCACTTCTCCCAGTGGGGGGATTACACTCCACTCAGCTTCCCACAGCACCAGGGGTCTCACTCCCTGGGAAGAGGGGCTGCAATCCCTCGGAGCCCCAGTGTTCCTGGATGTTTCCAAGACCGCTCTTGTCTCGGACGGCTCTGCGTCCCAGGCTGCCTGCTGGGATCCCCGCTGACAAAACTGCCCTGACACGTGTCCTGTAGGATAGGACATGTGGTGCATCTGCACAGCTCCTTGGACGGTGCCCCAGTTGAGTCTATTGCCCCCACTCAGGCTGGGTGAAGAGGTCGTTGGTTCCGCCGCCTTCTAGTTGGTGCCATCAAAGGCAGACGGGGGAAGGGTAGGGTGCTCAGAGGGCACGTTGGGGAAACATCACCACCTCTGCCAGGTAAAGATGGGGCCTGAGTCAGATCTTAAGGAATGGGCAGCATTTGCACATGGCAACTACACAGTAGACCTGGATCCACGTGCCTTGTGTACCAAGGACAGATTTCCATCCAGTTTACATTACCTGAATGATGTTCAGATGATGATGCATCGTTGTAAGCAAACCAAGTCAAGTAACGCAGGTGAAGGCTGAGCAGGTGGTGCAGGAAGAGGAGGAAGCTAATGACAAAATCGGATGGCTGTTTGGCTGAAACAACCCCACCTCCCCTCCTTCAGAATGTTATCTTGATCGGTCAGTTACATGCTGTACATCAGATTGAATTCCGCGAAGAAACACTTGGATGGAAATAATTGTAGGTAGAGTCATTTTATTAGTATTCCTAAAGACCTCTAATGAGGAATAGGGATGGTAAATCATTAATATATATTTTCAGCTGCTTTAAAAATTAAATCTGTTCCACAATGTGTTTCACAATTTTATAGCCATTATGCAGAGCCCTTTGGGATCGTCTCATAAAAGGCATTCCATAAATTTGATCTGTCCTTGTATCACATTACATTTTACAGCAATAATTTGGCATCTTAAAGAGCTCCGAGGCATCATCTCTTTCAGAAGCAGCGATGAAAGGACGTGCAGGAGGCTGGAAGGGACTGAGCGAGTGCTGGGGAAGGGGTCGCCAGCCTCCTTTCAGAACAGTACAGGGGAAGGGGTCAGACTTAGAGAGATTTATTTCACTCTTCCCTGAGGCTTCCTGTTAAACGTTACCAGCTATGTCTCTTCAACTGTCCTCCAAAAAGATGAACCCACGCAAGGACTCCTCTATAAGACAGTGTATGACACGGATCACTCTTGCTTCATTGCAGTGGGGCTGAAGGAAACAGCACAGGTGAGTCCAGCCCACAGTGGAGACAGTGATTCATCCCCTCTGCTTCCTCAGCTGCTGCTTACCGCATCACTGCCAGGAAACCCCCAGGCTCCATTTCCCTAGTGACCATGATGCTTGGCAAACATCTCCAGGCATTTGAAAACTCAGATACAAAATTTACAGAGTAAATTTACAGGGAAGGCAAGCAATGTCCTAATCTATGGCAGTTTTGTATTTTTTCATTCATCTAAGACTCTTGCTCCTCAGAAGGAAAGCTATGACCAACTTAGTGTATTAAAAAGCAGAGACATCACTTTGCCAGCAAAGCTCTGTCTAGTCAATGGTATGGCTTTTCCAGTAGTCATGTATGGATGTGAGAGTTGGACTATAAAGAAAGCTGAGCACCAAAGCACTGATGCTTTCAAACTGTGGTGTTGGAGAAGACTCTTGAGAGTCCTTTGGACTACAAGGAGATCAAACCAGTCCATCCTAAAGGAAATCAGTCCTGAATATTCATTGGAAGGACTGATGCTGAAGCTGAATCTCCAATGCTTTGGCCACCTGATGCAAAAAGCTGATTCACAGGAAAAGACCCTGATGCTGGGAAAGACTGAAGGCAGGAGGAGAAGGTGAAGACAGAGGATGAAATGGTTGGATGGCATCACCATCTTAGTGGACATGGGTTTGAGCAAACTCTGGGAGACGGTGAAGGAGAGGGGAGTCTGGCATGCTGCAGTCCATGGTGTTGTAAAGAGTTGGACGTATCAACTGAACAACAATACTCATGGAAGGATGATGATTTAGTAAAGACATTATATATCAATAAATCATGGGATCTTTCACAGCAGGTCACATGTGAAACACAAGTGCTGCGTGCCAGGGTGAGGGGGCCACTCACTCTGTAAATTGATGCATGTTCTACTCTGTAACGTCTCACCTGTGGGGTTAGGTTCTCTGGCCCCATAGACTCACACCTGCCCTGCGATCAACCAATCAGAATCCACGTTGTTGGCCATGTTTCACCCCGTCAAGCAGAACTTTTCATCTTTGTCAGCAGTTTTAATCGGAGTGCTGAAGCCAGATGAAAGCTATTTAAACATGCTAATGAACTGACAGGAGATTAAATGGGCCCCTTAACAAATGACTCTCCATCCAGCCCCCAGCATCTCCACCAGACACAGTGGCACATTAATGGCACTGATATTCCCACCTGTTGGGGACATTGCGTGCATCTCCTGTGAGCCCATGACAGCTGGAGAGGCAGCACACCTTCTTTGCACGTTATCCGTCCATCTCTTGGTGGCCGTGGAAGTGGCTTCGTGAGGCTGCCCTGAGAAGTGCTGCCTTACTGATCTTTCTGTTCCTGGACCACTTTCCCAGGCTAGTGACAGATTGCTCTCTACAGGGAAAAACCACTTACAGCACTTAAGACAGCAGTGACAAATTTCTCATATTTGGGGGTCATTTGAGAAGCCGTAAGAATGAATGTTTCCTGTAATATTTTGGAACGTGCAAGAGGTTGAGACCTAAAAGGTACGTCTGGGGTAATTCCCGACTCATGCTTGCTGTTTGGGGGAGACGCTATGATGGGGTAACTTAACGGATGCATCCCCTCCTCATTTTGTTTTGGTTGGTGATAATGCCTGCTTGTGCTCCAGGACAGTGTCCCCACAGGTGTGAATGACGTGGGTCTCCTCTAACAGTGCTCCCCGCGTGGCCCCCATTTCCTCTTCCACTGTGAACTCCGAGGTCCTCCTGAAGTCTCAAGGTGGGAAAAAGCAGTAGACTCTGTTCCCAAAGAGGGCTCCCCTGGTAGCTCTGACTGCAATGCAGGAGACTTGGTATCTATTTCTGGGTCAGGAAGATCTCCTGGAGAAAGAAGTGGCAACCCACTCCAGTGTTCTTGCCTGGAGGATTCCATGGACAGAGGAGCCGGGTGGGCTACAGTCTGTGGGTCTGCAAAGAGCTGGACATGAATGAGTGACTGACACTATTCCCAGAGAACACTTCTACTATGACCTGGAGACCATGCTGGGATCTCAGTTAGGCCAATGCCTCGAAGATGATGCTTTTCCTCCTCAAAATCTGCTCCTGTTTGCCTCGTCGTGCCCAGACCAACAGCTGAATCAGTTTCCACTCTAGCCCAGCTGGAGAAATCAAGTTTCTGTTATGGGAAGGGATGCCTCCTCAGTGAAAGAGTTGTAGGACCCGAGTGAAAGGAATGGACAAAAGCAAGAGGACGCATGCGGATGGAGGCTGAAGGAGACGGCGGGAGGGACGGACTCCAGGGTGAAAAATGGCGAGCTGATGAACGTGGAGCTTCCTTCTGTGATTCATAACTGGGTACAGGCAGGAACTCCTGGAGCAGGTCCTAAGATACAGCTGAGCTGACTCCCCGAAGTTTGAATACGAGGGAGAGCACAGGAGATGAAAGATTCAGAAGTCTCTTGTCAGGGATTTGCAGAACAGGTCAGGAGGTTCAGGGAAGTGTGAAGTTCAGGGTGGACTTATTGCATGAGGAAGACACCTGCTTGTTCCCTAACAGAGTCCGAGGACACTCAGTCACCATGCCTAGAAAGACTCCGCGAGGGGGTCACCAGCATCTTTGAGAAGCCAGTGGTGGCCGTCCTCTGTAGGCCAAGATCGATAGAAACTACTGCCCAGAAGCCGGGCTTCCTGTGGCCAAGAGGAAGAAAGGATGCTGAAAACACAGAAGGTAAGATGCAGCAATTAAGTGTCAGAGGCTAGTGGGAGCGTTGAGTTGGCCAAAAAATCCATGTGGATTTCCCATAACATCGTCCTGAAAAATCTAAATGAACTCTTTGGCCAACTCAATAAATAGTACAATGGGCAACAGGGCTGAACAGGTGACTGAAGATCCCGGCCCCCAGGGGACGCTGGTGATGAAACAGGGCCGGACTGGCCACCACCGCTCTCTGAGCCACAGAACTCAGGCTGGCCCTGACGTCAGGGCCTCGGACCGGCATGGAGGTACCGGCAGTCAGCTGAGAGGGGAGGCTGTGGCCAAGCCCATCCGTCTCTGGCTCACACCTCAGACTCAACGGTGTCTTCTCTGAGCCACTCAGTCTCCCTGGCAGACAGTGTCAGACGGCGGTCACTGCTGGGTTCTCGGCTCTGGTTCCTGGCGGGCTGACTTCCCCGGGGCATGTCCCTGTGTGGGAGTGTGAGTGGAGTGGGTGGGGAGAGATTCTGTCTTTTAGTGAGATTTCACTTAGCTTACAGTAAAAAAAAAAAAAAATCCATTTCAAGGACGCTGTCCCTCCCGTCCATTAATTCATGGCAGAAACAAAGCTTATTCACTCCTTAAGCTTTCATTCTCGGAGTTCTTGAATTCCTAAGAAGGTAATAATATACAGCTCCAGTCTATGAAGAGAGCTCTTTACAGCCAGTTCTCAATCATGGCCTTAGTCACCAGGAATATCACTAAATCTCATTTGTCCTTCTTCCGTGACATGATAAGCCCTAATATGTTTAAAGTGTGCTCATTGCCAATGCAGAGCTACCTTGCTCCTTCTGAGGGTGTGTAAACAGAACTCTTCCCCGCATACTTCTGTACTAAGTTTTTTTTTTTTTTTTGCCTCTGTGCAAAGAGAGGGGGAGACACAGGTTGAGAGGACAATTGGCAGCATCTACTTTGAGGGAGAAGGAAAAAATGACCTTTGACAGTCTTGTCGAGGGGTTTTGGGACTCTTACCCCCAGTGGATTTTGGTCTATGGTGATAATACCAAGTTGGTCACTGTGATTGTGATTTTATACAGCTTGATTTCTGGCTTAACTTCGCTATAATTTCCACTGCTCAGAAGATGGAGGAATATTGTTTTGAGAACAGAGAGAACCTGGGGCCAAGTGCCTGATTCTTGGAGAAATTCACAGAAAGCCTCGTACACGCGCCGACAGACACCTGCCCTGGAGCTTAGCAAGGCAACTTCAAGTTAGAGGAAAAGGCCCATATGACTCCAGGTTAGAGAATTAACAATAAAATATTTCTTAAGAGGAAAGAAAAATGAGAGAAACCCGATTTAAATTCTAGGGATGTAGTTATGAGAGGAAACAGAGGATAATGCAGAAGTGTGCAGGTTTGGGGGGCGTTTTCATCTTAAATCCTAAAATCTTGTGATAAACTATAATGGAAAAGAATACAAAAAAGAATATATATATATATGTATGTATACACACACACACATATAACTGAGTCACTTTGCTTTACAGCAGAAATTAAACACAACACTGTAAATTTAAAAAGCTTTCATTTTCAGAAGGCATGAATAATGAGCATTTATCAGTGGCAATACAATAATTTTTGGTGGTTAAAAAGGAAATATCCAAGCCCAGACCCTTGTTGAAAATGGCTGGTGTCCTCAGCTGGGTAAGTCAGGCAGAGGTGATTGGACTTTGAGAGGAAGTTGCTGGTCCAGGATTGTATTCCGGGCGTGATGGGGCGGGAGGCTTGTGTTGGGGATGTGGACACACTCCGTGTGTTCACACCTGCCTTCCACAGGTGGTGCCCTCAGCCTGTTCTGCACACACACACACACAGTTGTGAGACACTTTTCTCTTGTTCTTAAAGACACTTAAATCTGTTAATCTTTCTAGTCATCTACTTTCCTCAAAACAGTCAAGTGAGGAATCCTGTCAGCTATTTGGTTAAGTTGAATATTTCTTTATTAATATTAAATTCATCCCCAGAACTAATGTTCATATTCACAGCATCAGACACAGTGACCAAAATCACAGTCGAGAGTACAAAGTATGTTCACTATTTTGGAGTACTCAAGAATTTTTTCTTTTTCTTTTTCAAAATCTTAACAGGAAATAAATTTTTTTCCATTTCCTTTTATTTATATTTTCATTCTATTTTAAAAAATTGATTAATTAACGTGGCTGCCCCGGTCTTAGTTGCAGTACTCGGGATCTCCGTTTCCACGGCAAGATCTTCGTTGCAGCGTGTGGGATCTCGTTCCCTGACCGGGGCTCGAACTCGAGCCCCCTGCATGGGGAGCATGGAGTCTTAGCCCCTGGACCACCAGGGAAATAAATCCCCACATACTGTAAGGAATTTTGTTTTCTATCTCACTGAAATGTGGCAACGGATGTTCTTTCCCAAGTGTGTGTCTGCCCCAGGAACTAGGCCTGGAGATGTTAAAAGTACCACCTTATCGTTCCCCTGATACCCCCACCCTCCTTGGCTGGAGGGAGTGAGAACGGTGCCATTTATAAGGGGCAGGAGAGAGCGTGTGGGAGCAGGTGATGGCGTTTGACAGAGCAGGGAAATCCTGGTCTACAACAGCTCCTGGAGATGCTCTCAGCTGTGAGTCGTGAGATGCTCTCAGCTGTGAGTCGTGAGATGCTCTCAGCTGTGAGTTATGAGCAGCTAATACTCCATCCAGGTGTTGTTCAGTCGCCAAGTCCTGTCCAACTCCCTGTGACCTGTGGACTGCAGCACACCAGGCTTCCCTGTCCTTCGCTGCTTCCTGGAGTTCGCTCAAACTCACGTCCACTGAGTTGGTGATGCTGTCAAACCATCTCATCCTCCGCTGCCCCCTTCTCCTTTTGCTGTACTCCAATACAAAATAGCCCTTCTAGTCAAAGCTATGGCTTTTCCGGTGGTCATGTGTGGATGTGAGAGTTTGGACCATAAAGAAAGCTGAGGGCCAAAGAATTGATGGTTTTGAACTGTGGTGTTAGAGAAGACTCTTGAGAGTCCTTTGGACTGCAAGGAGATCCAACCAGTCAATCTTAAAGGATATTAGTTCTGAATATTCATTGGAAGGACTGATGCTGAAGCTGAAGCTCCAATCCTTTAGCCACCTGATGCAAAGAGATGACTCACTGGAAAAGACCCTGATGCTGGGAAAGATTGAAGGCAGGAGGAGAAGGTGACGACAGAGGATGAAATGGTTGGATGGCATCACCATCTTAGTGGACATGGGTTTGAGCAAGTTTCGGGAGTTGGTGATGGAGAGGGAAGCCTGATGTGCTGCAGTCCATGGGGTTGCAAAGAGTCGGACATCACGTAGTGATGGAACTGAATGAAAACTAAAACATTTTTAAAAAGTGAGCTGAACTAAATAGGGCTGTTGTTGACATATTCTGGCACAAACTCCTTATCTCCTCATGAACTGGAAGAATTTGCAAGGTGGCACTGTCAGCAAGGTCCTTTGAGGAGCACTCTTGTGAACCAAGTGTGTTCCTGCCCAACAGGAAATCGTGCTGGGTCGTTTCCTAATCGGCTCTATTTGTGAAGTTAATCTTCGGGTGACTTCAGAGTCCGGGGAGATAAGCTTTGCCCACTCTCTGCTTTCCTCACACTCTTTTCCTCTTTTGCCCCAGGGTGGGGAGGTTGATACACCTTAGCAGATCTTGTCAGATTGTGTCTGATGACATCTGTTTAGTCTTCCCCAATGTCCAATCTTTGTCAGCTGAGAAATATTTGAAGTGCTGACAAGGCTCTTACGGACAATACACCTATCACTGCAGAGTTGGGAGGATTAATTCTTCTTAATTATGTGAGTGCTGGGCCATCATTCAAGTTTATTGATGCTGTCTGGTTGTGTCTAGGAGATTTATAGGTATCTAAATCCGTCTTACCTAGAAGAGACCTCAAACAACTTGGCTGTCTTTTCGGAGTCTTCATGCGTGAGGCAAATGCTATACAATTATTACAGAAACTCTTTCATAAATAAGCACTTGCTTCTCTAAGTTTCCTGTCTGGGGCCCTGGAAGGGGAGTTCGGGAATTGGGAATTTTTTTTTTGTGGCAATTTTTGTATCTTTTTCTCCTGTGGCTGAGTTAAAAACCCACTCTCTTCAGTCAAAGTGTTTCATTATAGCCCAGGGAATATTCTTGAGAATTCTATTCAAGTTCATTTGCAAAGCAGAGATAGAGACACAGATATAGAGAACAGATGTATGGATACCAAGGGGAAAGGAGAGGGTGGGAGGGGTTGGGAGATTGGGATTGACATATATACCCACTATTGATGCTACGTAACTTCCCAGGTGGCTCCAGGGTAAAGAATCTGACTGCCAGTGTGGGAGACGAGGGTTCGATCCCTGGGTTGGGAAAATCCCCTGGAGGAGAAAATGGCAACCCACTCCAGTATTCTTGCCTGGATGTAGGCAGGCAAATCTCATGGACAGAGGAGCCTGATGGGCCACAGTCCACAGTGTCACTAAAGAGTTGGACACGGCTTAGTCACTCAACAACAATATAAAATAACTAATGAGAACCTACTATAGAGCATAGGAGACTCTACCTAATGCCCTAGGGTGGCCTGCATGGGACGGAAGTCCAGAAGGGAGGGAATATATGTATATGGAGAGTAGTAGAAACTAACACAACATTGAAAAGCAACAAGCTCCAATAAAATTATGTGAATCGAGAACTTCCAGATGTTCAAGCTGGAGTTAGAAAAGGCAGAGGAACCAGAGACCAACTTGCCAACATCTGCTGGGTCAGTGAAAAATCGAGAGTTCCAGAAGAACATCTACTTCTGCTTTATTGACTACGCCAAAGCCTTCGACTGTGTGGATCACAACAAACTGTGGGAAATTCTTCAAGAAATGGGAATACTAGACCACCTGACCTGCCTCCTGAGAAATCTGTATGCAAGTCAAGAAGCAACAGTTAGAAATGGACATGGAACAACAGACTGGTTCCAAATTGGGAAAGGAGTATGTCAAGGCTGTGTGTTGTCACACTGCTTATTTAACTTATATGCAGAGTACATCATGTGAAATGCTAGGCTTGATGAAGCACAAGCTGGAATTAAGATTGCTTGGAGAAATATCAACAACCTCAGATATGCAGATGACACCACCCTTATGGCAGAAAGCAAAGAGGGACTGAAGAATCTTTTGATGAAAGTGAAAGAGGAGAGTGAAAAAGGTGGCTTGAAACTCCACATTGTAAAAATGAAGATCATGGCATCCGGTCCCATCACTTCATGGCAAATAGATGGGGAAACAGTGGAAACAGTGACAGACTTTATTTTATTGGGCTCCAAAATCACTGCAGATGGTGACTGCAGCCATGAAATTAAAAGATGCTTGCTCTTGGATGAAAAGCCATGACCACCCTAGAAAGCATAATAAAAAGCAGAGACATTACCTTGCCAAAAAAAGATCTGTCTAGTCAAAGCTATGGTTTTCCCAGTAAGAACTGTGGTGTTGCAGAAGACCCTTGAGAGTCCCGTGGGCAGCAAGGAGATCAAACCAGTCAATCCTAAAAGAAATCAGTCCTGAATATGCATTGAAAGGACTGATGCTGAAGCTGAAGCTCCAATACTCTGGCCAACTGATGTAAAGAACTGACTCACACTTGTAGGTACTGTCAAAGCTTTTCTTCCATATGCTAATAGGTTTGTTGTAGCTGGTCTTCCAAAGAGCAAGTGTCTTTCAATTTCATGGTTGCAGTCACTGTCTGCAATGATTTGGGGCCAAATGCAATTTCAGATTTTCATTAAAATATCATATTTATGTCAACTGATATGATTATTTTCCATATTTGAGCACTTAAAGTGGAAACTAAAGTGTAGCTTCACTCCCCAAATATGACAGCCCCTCTGGTCCTCCAGGGGGTAACAGCCGACAGTTGATCACGTGATCCCCTTGAGTGTGATGGGAGGCGTGTATCCGGTGTGGAGCACAGTGAATTTGAAATGCTAAAGGCCCGCAGAGCATTTTATTCAGGCTGGAATGGAAGTCATTCAGAGCTTTGTGCAGAATCTTTATGCTTGATTTATAAAGGAAGGTTAGAGTAAGAAGCACTAAAGGAATGGTTTATGGATTCATAGATGAGGGGATAAATTGGAATATAAAGTGGAAAAAAATTGTCATCTGAAGTCACAGGCCTGGGTTTGAGCCCCACCTCCATCCATCACTCATGGTGTGGATTGACAGGCAGCTGGTTCCCCCTCCTCCCGTCCCCGTATCCTTATTGGTTGAATGGGAGCAGGTGCCTGGTACTCTCACGGGCTGCGGGGGACAGAAGATGGGTGGTAATAAAAAACACTGTTTGAGGTTTTAGGACGCGGAGAGTGGGGCGAATTGGGAGGGTAGAACTGACGTATACACACGACTGTATAAAAGAGATGTCTACTGGGAAGCTGCTATAGGCCAGGGAGCTCTGCCCGGCGCTCGGCGATGGCCTAGGGGGTGGCTGGGAGGCAGCGCGGAGGCAGCGGATATATGTGCACACGGAGCCCGTTTGTGTTCCGCAGAAACTAACACACACTGTGAAGCATTATGCTCCAATAAAAAGCAAATTAATAAAATACTGTTTGAGAAATCACGTGTGCATCTTTTATTATTTATTGTCTTCAGCACCAGCCGTGGCAGTTTGGGAGATGGGGGTTCCATTCCTGGGAGAGTAGGGGTCGGGAGGCACCAGGTGTGTTTCAGATTTCTTCTCTGCATCGAGTATTGTGACATCATGTAGGAGTTTCGTTCCTTTGCTAAGAAAACTTGGGGTGAACTCAGCAGGGGAGGCTGGTGGAGAACAGTCAACACGGCCATGCGGGGGGGGGGGGTCCCTGAGGGTTCACCAGATGGGAGCTGGGACACAGGAGGCCTGCTGCCCACCCCGCCTGTCCCCATGAGAGGTGCCCTTGGGCCAGACGCTCTGGACGTGCCAGAAGCCACCTTCCAGAGAGGCCACCTGCCCTCTGGTCTCCCAGCTGGTGGGTGGTGCTGGCAGTCTGGGATGGGAGTGTGGAGGGAGACTTGGGGGGCAGGCGGGCTGACGTCAGAGACAGTGTTCTCAGCAGAAACCTGAGAAGAGCAGCTGTCCAAGGCCCAAGCAGCTGGAGTCTGGGGTCCTGGGGAGACCCCCTTAGAAAATAATGTAATACTTTGGCTTTATGTTTGTACACATGCCAAAGCCCAGGGTGTTTGTGGGGGTGACACTTGAGTGCACAGGTAGTGGGTGGTGGTTTACATAAACCCCCATGTAATCTTCCCAAAATGCTTGATGGTTAGTATTCATCTTTGAGCCTGGGATTTTTCATTCATCAAACGAATCGATGTGCCTTATTGTTCAAGGTGACGGGCCTCATTGATGGTAAAGTTTACATTCAGATGCAGACAAGACCTGTCCAGCTCATTCGATTATTAGCGCATTCAAGGGGTTGAGTTCCAGAAGTTGAATATAAGCTGGGGCAGTGCCCTGAGCAATGTAAGCAAACCAATCGAAGATTGACTTTTGGTTTCTGTGCTCACATGTGTTTGCCTCCCAGCCAGGTGAACCCATATGGCTAGCCCATGAATGGGATTTACACGGTGCATGGAATGTGGGTTTACACCACATTCCAGGTGAGAGGGCAGTGAATGGACAGGGTTGGGGTGACCTGGGATGAAGGGTCCTATAGGTTCAGATGAGAAGGTAGAGGGGACAGGTCACTGGTGTAGGGGAGGGGCCCGAGTTTTATCGGGCTGAACGTTGCTATTCCTTCTGGTCCAAGGCCAGTTTCTCCAGTGGATAATTCAGGTCAGTGTGGCAGCAGAGGTCTGCCTCTGTTTAATGGGGCAGGGATGCCCCGGGAAGGCACGCACACCCCCGTTGACCAGAATCCAATCTTCCTTTTGCAGGACACCAGCCTGCCCATGCATTTGTTACCCTGCTGGGCCTTGCTTTCATTTGCTTGGGACCCGACCCAGCTTCTTTCTGTAGAGCTCTGGAAGATTCCCTTCTGCAATAGTGCTATTCTTTTGTTGAGGTAGGTGGCTCAGATGGTAAGAAATCTGCCTGCAGTGCAGGAGACCTGGGTTTGAGCCTTGGGTTGGGAAGATCTCTTGCAGAAGGGAATAGCTCCCCACTGCAGTACTTTTGCCTGAAGAATTCTATGGACAGAAGAGCCTGGAGGGCTATAGGGGGTCGTAAAAGTCGTATAAAAACTAACGCTGTCACTTTCATAGTAATTCACAATGTTTCAGGTGTAGAGTAAAGTGATTCAGTTGTATACGTATGCACATATATCTATTCTTTTCCAGATTCTTTCTCACTATAGGATATTACAAGATACTGAATGTAGTTCTCTGTGCTACACAGTAGGTCCTTGTTTACCTGTTTTTTTTAAATATAGTAGTGTGTATCTGTTAATCCCAAATTTCTAATTTATCCTTCCCCACCTCCTTTCCCCTTCAGTAAACATATGTTTCTTTTCTACATCTGTGAGTCTATTTTTGTTTTATAAACAACATTTGTGTCATATTTTAGATTCCACATATAAATGATATAAGATTTATCTTTCTCTGTCTGGCTGCACTTATTATGAAAATCTCCAGGCTCATCCATGTTGCTGCAAATGATATTACCTCATTCTTTTTCAAGGCTGAATAATATATCATTGTGTATATATATATATATATATATATATATATATATATATATACCACATCTTCTCTAGCTATTCATCTGTGGACAGACATTTAGGTTGATTCAAAGGATTGGTTATTGTAAATAGTGCTGCTTTGACCATAGGGCATATTTTTATACCCCTATATGAATAGGGATAGATAGGTGTACATCTCTTCAAATTAGATGCAGTAACGTTATTTCTGCCTCAGCACCTGGAGTGGTGTTGCTGGCTGGTCCTTGGCAAAGATTTTCCCGTTTTCCTTTCCTGAAAGGAACTGATTTTGTTGTTCAGTTGCTCAGTCGTGTCTGAGTCTCTGTGACCCCACGGACTGCAGCACGCCAGGCCTCCCTGTCCTTCACTATCTCCCGGAGCTTGCTCAAACTCATGTCCTTTGAGTTGGCGATGCCATCCAACCACCTGGTCCTCTGTCAGCCCCTTCTGCCCCCGCTTTCAGTCTTTCCCAGCATCAGGATCTTCCCCCTTTGTCTCCGAGTCCAGTGCTACAGGGAATGACACCCACTCTAGGCGGGGCCTGAGTTTTCTTTCCTCCTCTTTGTCCCATGATTAGCCGAGGAACGACTGTGGCATAATTTTAGCCAGTGGGACATGAGACAGGGTTTTCTAGAGACTTCTGGAGAAGGAGGTTCCTGACTCTTCAGGGGAAACTGTTATACTCGAAGCCCCCGAGGTCTCTACAGAGCCCCTCTGAGGAAGCATTTGGCAGCACACATATGAGAGAAGAAGCATCTTCCTTGAGAGCAGATGAGAGCGCTGGGACCGCGCTGAGCTCCCAGTAACCAGCTGTAGATCTGCCCTTCCTGCAGACGTTCAGTTATAGAGCCACGTAGCTTCCTGATAAGGAAAGCTGAGCACTGAAGAACTGATGCTTTCAAAATGTGGTGCTGGAGGAGACTCTTGAGCGTCCCTTGGACCCCCAAGAAGATCAAACCAGTCCATCCTAAAGGAAATCAGTCCTGAATATTCATTGGAAGGACTGATGCTGAAGCTGAAGCTCCAATCCTTGGGCCACCTGATGACTCATTTGAAAAGACCCTGATGCTGGGAAAGACTGAAGGCAGGAGGAGAAGGGGACGACAGAGGCTGAGATGGTTGGATGGCATCATCAACTCAACAGATATGAGTTTGAGCAAGCTCTGGGAGACAGTGAAGGACTGGGAAGCCTGGCGTGCTGTGGTCCATGGGGTCACAAAGGGCTGGGCACTACTGAGTGGCTGAACAGCCGCCGCAAAGCTTCCTTATTGAGATCATTCAGATTGGCTCCATCTGTCCCCTCTGCAGCCAAAAGTATTCTAACGTTCATCACCCTTGCTATAGATGAGTGGTTTTTTGTGCTCTATGCTGTAAATACTTCAAAACACTTCTCTGTGCCATACATAAGGTGGAAAAGCAAAGGACAGCTTACAGCTGCACATTCACCCCTAAGAACCTGGCACAGAAATGGACGTGATATAAACCATCCGCCGTGGAAAGCACATGATCTGAGTACCAGATATCCACCCTCAGAATAACAAGAAAAGAAAATAAAAAACCCTCTCGATTTGGACAAAAGGAGAAATAATTGTATTTTTCATGATGCTATTGGAAATCTCATAAATACTAGCTTAAAGTATTATCAGTGCTGACTTTTATACACTGCCACCAGTAATGTCTAAAACAACATTAAGACCTCAAAATCAAAACCAGGTTTAATTCTGTAAAATAAATACATATGTGTTTGTCTGGGTAGACAGAGGGATAGAGATAGAGAGAGATTTAGGTGTCATCTCAAAAAATCAATGTGATTGAAATTAGGGTGTTTGTAAACTGTAAAAGGTTTACAAAAAACGTCTGCTAATTTTACTGGTTAATACAAACAATCTCTTTGCCTCCTTATAGACTTCTTAATCAAATATACTGATTTGTAGAATAAAAAGCAGGTTGAAAGAATTCAAAGCTGCACATAACCATTCTTTCTAGTCCAATGACTTTCTCCAGGAGACAATTTGGATCAAAGTGGCAGCAGAGTATGTCTTCGAAAAGACAAAATTAGATTTTCCTGTTACTGCTCCCCAAGTGGGGAGAGTGTATTGCATTTAATTTCTTCCATCATGAAGTCCAGGAGCAGACAGCTGCATTAGTGATGCCAGAAAATGCCAGCAAACACGCAGTTTAATTATTTTAAAAAATGCTTCTGAAAAACTGGGTGAGGAGGTGGAAGAGCAAGTGTCGAGCCAGGAGGTGATGATACGAGTCGGCTCGTAATTCTTTTTGCAGTTTGTTGCCGACGCAGGTTCTGACCTGGCTAACCAGAGCGGCATAGGAAAAGAATCAAGCGCAGTGGTAATTTCAGTCACAAAGCGTGCATGTCAGTGCAGACTCGTGCAGATGGACATACCTCCTGTGAACGCAGAAAACAGAAGGGGAAGGAAGCTGTCGGACTCCAAGATGCACAATGTTCAGGAAGCAAACACACCCCCTTGGGCTTGGGGTGATGACTCGTCCCTCCAGCAGCATCAGCAAACGATGCCGACCCGTGTGACCGGTGGTCCTCCCCCTGAGGTTAGGGTGATGGCTCCTCCCTCTGTCAGCATCAGCAAATGATGCTGACCCTTGTGACCCGTGGTCCCCAGGGAAAGCAAAACCAAACCTGGACCTCCCTGGCCCATAGCTGTGCCCAAAGCTCTTCTCTCCTCACTCATTTCTCCTCCAGACTTTGAGCAAATCTCAATCTGGAGAATTTTCTGTGGATATTGACCTCTGTCAAAAGCATATTCAAAAAGGGCTCCACACTTGGTTTTCTTTTGCTTTATTTCTTATTATATGCAATACAAAGAAGAGCTGGGAGAGCTCATTTCCAGCACCACATCAGAAATCCTTTACATTTAGAATGACTGCTTCACCTTAAATCCCTCAAGTGGGTTTTAATCCAAAATTCAATCACACCAAGAGCCCTGTGCAATGTGGCTTTTTATGTCAATCCCTTCTTACGTATCTGCCGCCCAGTAAATGAAAGGAACATGAGATCTATCATTTGTGGCATCAAGGGTGTGGGTAATCCAGGATGAGGGATGGCTGGGGCCATTTCTCCATCAGATGCAAGGATGGATTTAACTGAAAATCTGAGGTGCTTGCGGAGCTCCTTGAACATTGTTGCACTTTGGTTTCAGCTGAGAATAGGAGATCCGTGCTTTCTCTCCCAAGGAAGGTGGAGACCTGTGTTCAGCTTCTAATGTGTGCCTGGTCACTCAGTCGTGTCTGACTCTCTGCCACCCCATGTTCTGTAGCCCGCCAGACTCCTCTCTCCATGGAATTCCCCAGGCAAAAGCACCAGGATGGGTTTCTACGCCCTCCTCCAGGGTTCCTTCCCCACTCAGGGAGTGAACCTGCATCTCTTGCAACTCCTGCTTTGCAGGCGGATTCTTTACCACTGAACCACCAGGAAAGCCCTCTGAATCCCCTAAGAGTGAGCTATCCGGGGCCACTCTGATCCCAGCCCCACACAGCCTCTCCAAGCAGCTGCCCGCTCACAGAATAAAAGAACGAAGAGTGATGGCAATAGTGCAAAACCCCATTAAGGTGGAACTTGCCCTGATGGCTTCAAACTCTTGATCAAACATTCGGCAAGAAACACAGCTCCCAACTGCACCCAATAACTCAGACCACGAACAATGTGCTGCCAAGTGGAAAGCTTTGGAGCACCTGCTTTAATGGAAATAATTATAATTAGCAAAGTGATTAGAGTCAGAAGCTGCTGCTTGAGCATCTCCCAGGGAATAATGATTGTTATTAATTTGCTTCAACTTAAAAATAGGCCTTTTCAGCTTACCACTGAGATGGGAAGGCTTTGAGTGGGCAGTGCTGGTTCACCTGTCCAGGATCCATTTCCCCTTTTTCTGATAAACAAAGAGTCAGCCCCCCTGGACACTGTGTTCCCCTCATTCTCCGTCCCTTGTGGTGGAACTGTGCCCAGCCGCTCCTCCAGGGGTGGGCATGGGACCCGGGCCTGGCCAAATAGCACTATGACAGCCATCCTGGAAGCTGTAAGGCAGTGTAGCTCAGTCAGGCTTTGACCTGCACTCCTCTAGTGATGAATGAAGGGCTTCCCAGGTGGCCCAGTGGTAAAGAAAGAATCCTCCTGCTAATGTGGGAGAGGTAGGTTCCATCCCTGGGTTGGGAAGATCCCCTGGAGAAGAGAATGGCAACCCACTCCTGTATTCTTGCCTGGAGAATCCCATGGACAGAGGAGCCTGGCTGGTTACACTTCATGGGATCACAAAGAGTCAGACATGACTGAGCGACTACACAACAACAAACGATGAATAATGCAGAGCATCTCTTCATCTGCTGTCTTCTGAATGCAGGCTTTTAAAGAAAGGTATTTTGTTGTCATCTAACCATTTTGGGAAGCATTCTTAGGACTTTAGAAACTCAACAAAACCTCTATAATGTGCTTTCTCCCTTGTGATACATAAGTAGATGCCGGGTAGAGGTGAGTGGGTGGTTGGGAAATAGAAGAGCTGATTCCTGACACTGACTCTGCGTCAGCCTTGTTACTGTTCCTGGACAGGTTAATCGTGCACGGGGCAGGACACCTCAGCTTCTCCAAAGCCCAGAGATGTTTTCCTGACCCAGTGGCTATCTGGTGTCCTTCCAATAATGATGTGGTTAGGACAGAGCTGGGCACAGCTGTGCTGTGTAATGAAGTCTGGGTCCCTGGAGCTGCCCGAGATATTGCTTCAGTAAAGAGAACGTCTGAAGGCGGGCTGTAGTTTTATGCCATGTCATCTTTCATCCCCTTGTGGGAGACCTCAGTGCTGTTTGGCTTTCCCTGAGTCCCAAGCTAACAATTTTAGACAAACCATGAATTTTCTGTGGGGCTGGCGATGGTGTATTCTCAGGCTCAAGTGGATAATAGATGTAAAATCAAAAGTTAACCATCAACAGTAATGCAATTAATTTTTTTTTTTAATCAGAAGTCAACTGCCACCTTCTGCTCCATTGTCACTTTGAAACATGGTGCACCTCTATTGGAATATCTTCCCTGGCTACTCCTTTTCAATGAAGTGAAATCCATGAATACTCCTGCAAGGCCCGCATGAGGTGGCCTCATCTTCAGCAGCGCTGCCCCTCAGCCCCTCACTCCCGAGGACCGTGTCACACTGGCCGCTCTCCCGTTGAATCTGCCCCGCTGCGCGTCTCTGCTCTGGACACAGAGCCAGCAGAACCGCCGTTAGCGCCCACCCTGCTCCGGGTGTGAACACCCTGTGCTCCCCTTGCAGCCACCTCCCTCTGTCCTTAGACCTGAACTCACCAGAGAGGCCTTTGTCATCCACCTTACAAAAGACTGCACACCTCTTCCTTTGGTTTTTGCCAAGGAAAAAAAGTATTCTGATATTTGTTAAAATGGTGAAGACTTCATTAGGACTATCCGGATATTGTGTTGACAATAGAGGAGAGAAATGGGGCTCACGTTGAACAGGACAGGACCTGTGGGGGTTTCCAGCCAAGGAGCAGGGTTTGGGGGTGCTGGTGGATGGGAAGGACCAGGAGACTCCATCGAGGCTGGGGGCAGGGCTTTTCCAAACTGGCCTAACAGGGCTGGTGCTGAAGGCAGGCCAGATGATCACTGGGGGCTGGTGGGGACAAGCATCTAAGCGGGCTTGGCAGGATTCTTGCTGAAACCGGGCTCTGCCAGTGCAGCAAGGATGGGGCCAAGGTTAGTCCAGAGGACGTCTCAGAGGAGCCGGGATGAAGTTTGCAGGAGAGAGGTTTGTCACGATGCACAGTTCTATGACTGTGTTTCTTTCTTTCAGTGCATTTATCCCAATCTATAGATATAATGCTTACAATGATCTTGTCTCTGCTATTTACTGTTTTGTTTTCCCCAGCAAAGCAAACACTCCTGAAGTCAGAGGTTTTTGCTCATTTCAGCCCCACACTCTGTGTCCAGAGCGGTGTTTTCTGTAGCAGGCCATCCGGAGGTGTGTGCCCCGGGCATGACTGGGTCTTGTGAAGTTGTCTAGAAGAAACACACTTGTGGAGCTCGAGCCCTTTGCTGTAGACAGCACCTGTGAACAGGAAGGAAAGCAGGGCTCTGGAGGGCTCTGCAATAAGCAGACCCACCTGTCACTCTTGACAGCTTACCTGCTCAATACCTGAACACATCAGTGTGGCCTGAATTTAGGGAAATCCCCGGCAGGGCAGGATATCTGCTGTGACTTAAGGATCCGGGGAATGGTGTGAGCTGGTAGTTTTTGTCCTGACATTTCCTATCTCCTTCATCCTTTCAGTGGCAGCCTTGGGACTTCACGGACATTCAAGGAAACTCACCAGGGAAGCTTTGGGGACCCTACCATGGTACAGGGTGGGTGGGCTAGCGCATATGGGCAGCTGTGTTTCATCCACAGCACCGGCCACTGCTATGTCTGTATGGTTTGATAAGCAAGGCTTCTTGTAGGAATTGGCCTCCAACAAGCTTGGGTTGTTTCAGTATATCCCACAGTTGTTCTTGGCATCGGGAACTCTGCAGATGCTTCTGGGAGCTCTGCATGGGCACAGACACACAATCCCAGCTGCTGTGCAAAGTCTCGCTGTACTTTGTTGAGGAGAAGGCCAAGAATCTCAGCAGTGTTTTTGAGATATTGGTTCCTTAAAAAAAAAGAAAAAAACAAACCCTACAGATTTACTTTTGATGTGAGCACATGGCTGGCAAACATTTCCCAACCTCTGGCAGTGCAGATGGAAATGGTGTGTGGCACTTGATTTATGAAACTTGCTTGCAAAACTTTTCTTTTGGTCTTCACTATGCCAAACACCTGTTTCACCCAGTACTCGCTTTTCAAGTGGCTGTTTTAGGGTCATGGAGAGAACCTGAGTGTGCACGCTATCTTTAACAAGAGAGAGTTAGGCATGGCAGCCTTTTCAACAGCTCCTGCCTCTCAATTCCTCATTCCCAAGGACACTGTCCCTGAGTTCGTCCACTAATATGCAGACCCTTGTGGAGAAATCTACGAGGGAGGGGTTTCTTTTGCAGCCACTTGCTGTGTGAACTGAGAAAGCTAAGTTCTGTCTCAGTATTTTATCTGTCAAATGAGCCAATTTCTGTCTAACCACCTTGAAGGATTTTTATGAAGTCCCTACTAAATAAAAATCTAGAGACACCGGCTGGGTAGTGATGGACGCAGCATTGGGGCTGAGTTCTATCTCGTGCCAACTCGCCCTTGCTCACACTGGCATTTGGTGCCCTGCATGTGGACATAGGAGTTCCTTTCATGAGTAGAACAGAAGACCAAGTGACTTAGACTTTTCCAAAACGGCAGACCCAAGGCGAGGTTTAATCACCGGTGGGTTAGGGAGGTGCTACCCCAGGGCAGAAAGTGAAGTGATAGTGTTAGCTGTACAGTTATGTCTGATGATTTGTGACCCCCATGGACTGTAGCCCGCCAGGGTCCTCTGTCCTTGGCATTTCCCAGGTAAGAATGCTGGAGTGGGTAGCCTTTCCCAAGGGGATCTTCCTGATCTGGGGATCCAACCTGGGTCTCTCACATCGCAGACAGACTCTTTACTGTCTGAGCCACCACAGAAGCCCATTCCGGAACAGAGAGAGATGGAAAAGGGCGGTGAGGGAAGGATGGGCCAAGAGCATCCTGCTTCCCGTGGGACTACTAGGAGATACCCCGTCATACGCGGGGCATCTGCTCGACCATGTGGATGGCCTTGGGCAGGCCACTCAGGGAACTGTGCCCAGGAACAGTCCATCTGAGGGGAGGAGAGTAAGTTTTCCGTCACTGGTTGATGTTGGCTTCATGCCCTTTCCTCTGGGCTGTCATCTGCCCCGACAGTGGCCACTATGACGCTGAGCTCACCCCAGCGGCTCTGAGCGTCCCGCCGGAGTCTGGGCAGATGCCCAGCTTCTGACCAGGAGCCCCAGCTCCCCGGAGGAGTGGACAATACCACACGGAGGGGGGAGGTCCAGACCGGCCCAGCTCTGAGTCATCTGGCCACCATGTCAGCTGAAACAGAAATGTGGCCTGAATTCTGGAGTCAGAGCAGGCCGAAGGAGCCCGGAGAGCTGCACGAGGCTGACATTTCAAGTCACCTGATGGAGGGACAGGGCTTGCTTTTCTGTCAGACACATCCTGTCCTGAGGCTGCCTGAGAGCAACTCGACCACGGGGTCAAAACCCCGAACTTGCAGCAGCCTGGGGAGCGCTGGCTTTCTCAAGTTCAAGAGCCCAGTGCCTGTAGTTTAAGTAACTTTAGCTGGAAAAAATGCCTTTTGCCACTTTCATTTGATAGGAAAGGGGCTACAAAGATCAGGTGTAGTCTACATCCAGCTGTGAGCATAGTCAGATCTGGTGACTTGTTTGTGAGGTTGAGGAGAACTTTGGCCCCAAATACACCCTTTATTGGACAGCTTCCTCCTCCCACTTACTGGACTGCCAGAAATACCGTTTTGGTCACGTGAGTCAAGGTGAATGTGTTTCCTGGAGCGGTGGTCCCTGGGCAGTCTGCACTCCGCGTCGGTTTTAAAGATACAGCATCTTACCCTTGAAGCCCTGTGCTAGATGCCAGATGTGGGGAGAAAGGTACGAGGCAGCTTGGTGTGTGGTCCCCATGTCTGTGAGGTTTGCAGCAGGACTGGGCTTCCCTGGTGGCTCAGATGGTAAAGAATCTGCCTGCAACGCAGGAGACCTGGGTTCCATCCCCGGGTCGGGAAGATCCCCTGGAGGAGGGCGTGGCAACTCCCTCTGGTGTTCTTGCCTGGAGAGTCCCCATGGACAGGGGAGCCTGGCGGGCTGAAGTCCGTGGGGCTGCAAAGAGTCGGACACTACTGAGTGACTAAGCACTGCATAGGCAGCAGGACCAGTAGGCTGCTAGGCTAGCTTTAGCCACCACACGTCCCTGGGGGTCAGGTTAGGGATGCCTGATGGGAAAAGAAAAGATGCGCAACCACCATTCTGCCCTTTGTTTCTACGATTTGTTTACGTTTGCGTGCTCTGTCGTGTCCAACCCTTTGCAACCCTGTAGACTAGCCCGCCAGGCTCCTCTGTCCATGGGATGCTCCAGGCAAGAACACTGGCGTGGGCTGCCATCTCCAGGGGATCTCCCCGACCCAGAGACTGAACCTGCCTCTCCTGAGTCTCCTGGACTGGCAGGCGGGTTCTTTACCACTAGCGCCCCTGGGAGGCCCCTTGTTCCTGTGAACTTGACTATTTTAGATGCCTCATGTCAGTGGCATCAGGCAATATTTATCCTTCTCCATCTGAATTATTTCATTGAGGGTAATGCCTTCCAGGTTCATCCAAGTTGTCGTAAATGGCACAGCCTCGTTCTTTTTAAAGGCTGAATAATATTCTATCATAGGTATGTACCATATTTTCTTTTTTCCATTCATCCTTCAATGGACACATAGGTTGTTTCTATATCTTGACTACTGTGAATAATGCCTTAATGAACATGGGGTGTGGATATGTCTTTAAGATTCTCATTTCAACTCTTCTGAATAAATACCCAGAAATTGGATTTTTAAAAATTATGGTAGTTTTATTTTCAATTTCTTGAGGAACCTCCACACTGTTTTCCATTGTGGCTGTACCATTTTGCATTCCCACCAACATGCACGGGTAGATATCATCATTTACCAACTTCCTTTGGTCAACTTTCAGAAGATTCTCATGGCCTTGGGATATGACATTTATTTTTTAAGGATCAGAGCTTGGCAGCTCTTTAGAGATATGTATGACTCCTGCCTCCCTGTGCCCTTTGTATTTTTCAATTTTTTCCAGGTCACTAAATTTGTCTTAAGATTATAAGAGATAACGGAAAGGCTTTGACTTTGTCGCACCATTCAGAGTTAGAAATTACTGTATCCTGGACTTTAAATCTCATTGTATCTGTCATTTTATTATTTGTTGGTGATTTCCCCAGCCAAACATCTGCCTCACACTTGCTTTTAATTGCAATGGTCCCGAAAGAGTCAGAAATCCCTGAGGGGAGAAGTTTTTCATCTGGGATGTCAACATCAACTCAAGACCTTTTGTAAATATTAATGCTCTCAAAATAACGAAGTCTTCAGTTTTCTCACTTTCATTAAAACCAACCACTGAATCAGAGCTTAATGTCTTCACATTTTGCCCTTCTGTCAGTGAGGTTATGGCAGCTCAAGAAGACTGACTATGTAATTTATTTGTAGGAGGCATGCAGAGAACTTTCTATGTTCCCAGCTTCATGTCTTCTATTAATTTGCCAACTTGGGACTCCCCTGGTGGTCCAGTGGTTAAGACACTGCCTTCCATTGCAGGGGGCATAGGTTTAATCCCTGGTCAGGGAACTACAGTCCTACATGCTGCCAGGCATGGACAATTTTTTTTTTTTTTTAATTTGCTAACTTGTTGTCACTTTCCCATCACTTTTGGAAAAACCCCTCTGAGATGAAGTAACTTACAGGTCACATGTTTACATGAATGCTGGTAGGCTTGTCCTTTGGCAGCTAGGTGATTCTTGGTGAACTGGAGAATTCTTTTCTTTCTGTAGCTTGGAGAAGAGCTAGCCCATCACTAGGTCCACTGGAGAAAGACGCCAAGAATATTGTATAACTTTGTTGTTCAGTCACTAAGTATGTCCCGCTCTTGCAACCCATGGACTGCAGCACTCCAGGCTGCCCTGTCCTTCACTATCTTCCAGAGTTCATCCAAGTGCATGTCCACTGAGTCAGTGATGCCATCCCACCATCTCATCCTCTGCTGTTCTCTTCTCCTCCTGCCTTCAGTCTTTCCCAGCATCAGAATCTTTTCCAATGAAAAGAGCATTGGACCATAAAGAAGGCTGAACACCAAAGAATTGATGCTTTCAAACTGTGGTGCTGGAGAAGACTCTTGAGAGTCTCTTGGATATGAAAGAGATCCAACCAGTCCATACTAAAGGAAATCAGTCCTGAATATTCACTGGAAGGACTGAAGCTGAAGCTGAAGCTCCAGTACTTTGGCCACCTGATGCGAAGAGCTGACTCATCTGCTGCAAACAGCCAACTCATTGTATAACTCACCCAAACTGAAAATATTCAGTTGCTCCCCTATGGGGACAACTCTCCCTACAAGATATACTTCAAACCAACATCTTTTACAGCATTTCTAAATACAAGGGGTGTGTGTCAGACCGATTGGCTCCAGTTCTGAGCCTTCGTTTACACTACTCTTCCTGCTTGGGATACCCTTGGTTCTTCTTATTCAAAACTTTTCCTACTCCTGCTTCAAGGTCTGACATAAATTCTACTCCCATTAAAACCCATCTGGTTATGACACCCTTTAAAGAGCTTTTCACTGAGTGTGTTTACCACCCTTCCTGTCTTTGTTGTCCACCTGAGTCATGGAAACAGTATGTATCACAAGAAAACATCTCAGCATCTGGATGGTGGATGCTTCCACGTACCTTGTTGAATTTGACCATGGAGGCACTGAGGACGTACTCATGTGTTCGTGCTAAGTTATTTCAGTCGTGTCTGACTCTTTGCGACCCTATGGACTGCAGCCTGCCAAGCTGCTCTGTCCATGGGATTTTTCCAGCAAGAATACTGGAGTGGATTTCCATGCCCTCCTGGGGAATCTTCCCTACCTAGGGATCCAGCTCACATCTCTTATGTCTCCTGCAGTAGCAGGCAGGTTCTTTACCACTAGTGCTGCCTGTGAAACCCATTCATGTGGGGATATTGCAAAAACTTCCAGAAAGAACTTTTTACTTTCCTGTGCCACCAGGGTCTTCCCAGGTAACTCAGTGGTAAGGAATATGCCTGCAATGCAAGAGACTTGGGTTTGATCCCTGGGTTGGGAAGATCTCCTGGAGGAGGGCAGGAAAACCCACTCTAGTATTCCTGCCTGGAGAATACCATGGACAGAGGAGTCTGGTGGGTTACAGCCCATAGGATCACAGTAGAGTCACACACAACTTAGTGCCTGTTGGCAACAACAGTGCCAAAGTTCAAATTTGCTTGCTTTAAATTTTTAACCCCAACCCCCGACCTGCACTTATGGCCTTGTCTCATGAAGCATGTTGGGCTGGAGTTGCTGTGATGTGTGTCAAAGGCAGTGCAGTGTGTTTCCAAGCTGAAGATTTTTTGTGTGTGTGTTGTCACAGATGCATTTGCCCGCCTCCCTTTTTATCCTGGGGTCTTCCTTTTAATTTGTTTTTAATTGCCTATTTAACACACCTAGCAATTAAGGTGAAATGGCTCTTTGACAAATGTGAGTGCTTTTTAATTAGTGCTAATTGCTTTTGTTAATTAAAAGTAATGCTTTATATTGTGTTATTGGTATTCTCTTCTATAAAACTGGATTAATGAATTCCAATCAATCCTGCCACAAAAGGACTTTGCTTTGTGATCATTGGGACTTGAGGCACTGCAGTTCTCAGAGCATGAAGAAACACGGCTAGGACTTAAGAAGTTACCAGGGGAGGCAGGTGATTTGTTTGCTGGCTTGGATCACTCCCACCAATTTGGAAGTTTCTTGAAAGTGTGTGGTGAGGAGTGATCTCTGTTGATGCATCAGAGGATTTCAACAAGAAAGAGGAACATTCTTCAATTAGGACCATTTCTGGGGGACTTAAAAACAGGACTGTTTGTAAGAGTCTGGGCTAGGTAAAAGAGGTCGTGATGGATAGAGCTGTTATACCCTTAGGTCAGAGAGACGGAAGTGGAAAAGGTTACTAGAACCTGGAATTGTTGTCTAGTCGCTCAGTAGCGTCCGACTCGTTGTGACCCCATAGGCTGCAGCACGCCAGGCTTCCCGTTCCTTCACTATCTCCTGGAGCTTGCTCAAACTCATGCTCACTGAGTCAGTGATGCTATATCTCATCCTCTGCTGCCCCCTTCTCCTTCTGCCTTCAATCTTTCCCAGCATCAGGGATTTTTCCAATGAGTTGGCTGTTTGCACCAGGTGGCCAAAGTATTGGAGTTTCAGCTTCAGCATCAGTCCTTCCAATGTCTATTCAAAGTTGATTTCCTTTAGGAATTAATGGTTTGGTCTTCTTGCAGCCCAAGGGACTCTCAAGAGTCTTCTCCAACACCACAGTTCAAAAGCATCAATTCTTGGACACTCCGCATTCTTTATGATCCAACTCTCACATCAGTACATGACTACTGGAAAAACCATAGCTTTGACTAGACAGACCTTTGCCGGCAAAGTAATGTCTGCTTTTTAACACACTGTCTAGGTTGTTAGCAGCGTTGATATTTGGGGGTCTGGCCTGTACAGCAGTCCCCCCCACAAGCTCATGCTCTTGAGTCTCTCCAACCCTTCTGACACCACTGACCGTAGCAGTTCAGATTGCTGTCCCTCACTGAGAGCTTGGAGGAAGCAACGGCCCGTGCATAGTGCTACCCGAGCATCATGTCAGCGCCGCCCTGGGTCCTCCCCAGGGCACTTGGTCCTCTGCCTTGGGAAGCGGTCCCATCCTGGTAAAGCTGTGTTCCATCCCCTCCATCCAGAAACCTTAGGTCCTGTCTGCGTTCTCCTGGCTCCTGTAGGTACCAGTGGCCTTGGCCGATTCCAGAGGGACCTCTGGTTCTGGGAAGACCTTTGAGAGTAACCCTGGAATGGGGGGGAAGAGGGGACTTGGATTTGCCCTCCTCCGTCCGTCACTGGATGCAGCCTGACCTCGCCCACCCCTGGCGGGGGCGGCGCTTGAAGACTTCAGAGTGTGGCCACCAAAACTCCCCCTAGACTTGGGAATGTGAGCTTCAGTCCCGGAGGAGGGAATCTGGACCACCATCTGCAGCATCCACTTCTCTTGCTTATATAGACGATTTGGCAAACGGATAGGAAAACACTTCCATCTGTCAGATCAACAGCTGGAGTGAAGCATATTTCATTTCTATTCACTTGGAGTATGAGGTCTTGACGTGCACACATTTTTATAGAAAAGAAGTCCTTCCACGCAAACCGGGCTAGTCTGTCGCACTGGCCTTCTCCCTCTTGGTTCTCACATTCACCCCTACTCTTAGCTTGCTCTGCTCTGTGTCACGGGGACTCCATTTTCCAGGCTGTTTCAGATCCTGGTTGGACCAAAGGGAAGACTGGATGGAAGCCTGGGGGCTGGCAGGAGACACGATGTTTCCTCCACCTCTCACTCTCATGCTCAAGGGGAAGGCTCCAGCACTCACAGACTGACGGCCACAGCCCCTGGTCTCTGAGAGCGGGGCTGTGCACCCCACAGCCTTGCAGTGGTAGCATCTGTCTTTGTCTTGCCTCGCCAGGCCTCGCTTCATCACCGATGAGTCGGAATTGCCGAAAACCAATTTCTTGTATTAAATATCCTCTGCCTAAAATATCCAGAGTAGCTTTAATTAATCCCCAGTTTTTGGACGCGGAAGCTGTTTCTTCTTTGTTACTAGAAGTATACAGCTGTGACCATCCTTGGCACTAAATCTCTGTGCACACCGATAGTTATTTTATAAAGCTAAAATCCCAGAGGCGGAGGAATTACTGGCTCAAAAGATTTAAAACTCTTGTTCAGCTGTTGCTAACTTTCCTTCCAGAGAGTTTTCCTAACTGCTGACCTCTTGGTCCCTGTGACTGAAACCCTCTCTTGGGCCTGTGGCTGCCGACGGCACATGATGATGCAAATCGTGGTGATGATGATGCAAATCATGGCCATAACCGGGTGCTGTCCGCAGCAAATAACTGAGTCTTGTTTTTTAAAAGCCAGTTTGGCAGTCTGTGTCTTTTGATTGGATTGTTTGATCTGTTCACATTCTGGTCTGCTTCTCCTGGAGTGATACACCTGTTGTCTGAGCAGTGATGGGTTGGGGTGGGAGCCCCTGGTCTTCTGGGCTTGTCCTTCTGGTGTGGAGCCTCTCCTTATGAACGAGTTGGTGTAGGGTCTATTGAGGCTTCAGTATTGACAGCCCATTGTACTCGGGGTAGAATTCTGCCCCACCAGGTTGGAACCTCATCTTTTCAGCCATTCTTCCCTGGAATTCTGAAAGCCTGAGAAGCACCAGTCACCTACGCCTTTCAAAGTGAAAGTGTAGCTGCACTGGGATGAGGTGGGGAGAGGAGCCCTGTCTTCTTGGCTGGACCTTCCCAGATCAGAGTGCCTGTGATCGAGTTACCCAGGGTTGGGGTGACAGTGGGCTCAGATTCCCTAGACCCCCACTGTTCTTACTGAGCCTTAGTTGATTTTCTCAAATATTTCTCCAATTGCTAAATGCCCTCAGGACAGTCCCCAGGAGGTTTAGATGACTGTTTTAAAAAATAATTTTCACTAGTTAAGTGGTTGCTTTTCCAGGGAGAATGGAGTCATTGGACTCCCCATTCACTCCAGAATTCTTCTGAAGGCAGCTCTCAACTACATGAAAATAAATGTTTCTTTCTTTTTTTTCCAGTTGCCTGGCATGTGGGCTGTAATTCACCATTTTTGTCTGATGGAAAAGGTTTAGCACAAGTATCTTTATTGAAGTAAGTGACTGAGTCCCCTGAGACGACATTAAATATTAGTAATGCTACAGTTTTGATCCAGAAAGGAAACTCATTGTTATAACTGCGGTTCTTGCTCCATGAATATTTAACCCAACGACTTGTGAATTTTTATTACCAAATGCCTTTGGACCAGTGGTCCTATTATAGATTTAAATCCTCAACTTGGTCTTAGAGATAAATTTATTATTTGGTATTTGCTCCCTAGGGAGAGATTTAGGCTAGCTAGATTTTTATGGGGTTTTATGACCAGACAACAATGCTCTACAGAGATCCTTAAAATGTCTAGTCATGTATGCATTCTGTTCAAATACTCTGAGATTTTGATGCTTGCTGGAGAATTTATCCACTCTCCTTTATCCATACTGCAGACCAAGATGCCGAAGAAACCAAAGCAAGTGGCCAAGTGACCTTTACGCTCGGCTGTGTTCTCTGATCTTTGGTGAAATTGAGTGTGGCAGGGGTATATTTTATTTTCTCCTCTTTGCCTTTATGATGTGAAGAACTGACTCATTTGAAAAGACCCTGATGCTGGGAAAGACTGCAGGCAGGAGAACAGGATGACAGAGGATGAGATGATTGGATGGCATCACCGACTCAATGGACATGAGTTTGAGTAAGCTCCGGAAGTTGGTGATGGACAGGGAAGCCTGGCGTTCTGCAGTCCATGGGGTAACAAAGAGTCAGACATGACCGAGTGACTGAACTGGACTGAACTGCCTTTATTCTGGCCGCATTTCGAATTTTTTCAGGATCTTAGTTCCCCCAGCCAAGGGTTCCCCAGACCCTCAGCAGTGAAAGTACTAAGTCCAGGAAAAGTCCTAACCACTGGACTGCTAGGGAACTCCCTCCCCTTGTCTGTTAAGGATTGTTGTTGTTTTTCAGTTGGGCTTCCCTGGTAGCTCAGCTGGTAAAGAATCTGCCTGGAATGTGGGAGACTGGGGTTCGATCCTTGGGTTGGGAAGATCCCCTGGAGAAGGGAAAGGCTACCCGCACCAGTATTCTGGCCTGGAGAATGCCATGGACTGTCTGACTCCTTTGTGACCCTATGAACTGTAGCCCACCAGGCTCTTCTGTCCATGGAATTTCCCAGGCAAGAATGCTGGAGTGGGTTGCCACTTCCTTCTTCAGGGAATTTTCCTGACCCAGGGGTCAAACCCATATCTCTTGTATTGTGGGCAGATTTCTTTACCACTGAGCCACCAGGGAAGCCCTTTAAGGATTAGTTACAAGGATTTATCAGAATCCTTCATATATCTAATATACTATACTCTATGTGCATATTTCCCATCTAATATTTGAATCATTGACATGTATGGAGGATCCATTTAAGTCATATTTACAAAGTGGTCGGTTAGAACATTATCAAGTGAGTCATAGCTTTTAACCAGACATCATTTAAAAATTATTTATTTTTTTTGTGTCTGTGCTGGGTCTTCATTGCTCTTTGTGGGCTTTCTCTAGTCGTGGTGAGCAGGGGCTGCTCTCTAGTTGCAGGGCAACTAGAGAAAGGCTTCTCATTGTGGTGAATTTGCTTGTGGACCACTGCCTCTAGGGTGCATGGGCTTCAGTGGTCATGGTGCATGGGCTTAGTTGCCTCTCAGCATGTGAGATCTTTCCAGAACAGGGATCAAACCCAGGTCTCCTCATTGACTGGCAGACTCTTAACCACTGGATCACCAGGGAAGTCTCTAACCAGACACAGTTTTAATTCAACACTTTGGGCTCATGGAAACTGGCTAGTCACCCCTCCTTTTCCTCTGTCAACCAAAAGCTTATTGATGACTTACAGTGGGTAATACTCCAAGTGGTATCTCAGGGATATGAAGAAATATCTGCCTGACTCTCTTGCAAAGACCCCAGTCAGGCAAAGCTCCATGTGTTAAATTATGAAGCAGACAAAACTTGTTCTTGTCGTTTAGAGTCTCTTTTAAAGTAAATTCTTCTATGTGTTACTTTCTTCTCTCAAATACTATCTGCCCTTTTATCTTGCCCTTCCTTTCATGCTTTTGAACACTGTTTTGAAAGGATATTTCTACTGCATGGATCCGGGTGACATGTCTGTCTGCTTTTTTTTTTTTTAATTTATTTATTTGTAGTGAATTTTGTCATACATTGGAATGAAACAGCCATGGGTTTACATGTGTTCCCCATCCCGATCCCCCCTCCCACCTCCCTCTCCACCCGCTCCCCCTAGGTTTTCCCAGTGCGCCAGGTCTGAGCTTGTCTCATGCATCCAACTCTAAAGGAGGTTGTGGGTCCAGCACTTCTGGTTGTATAGACTGTGCCCGGTGCAAGGGCACCTGGCCGATGTGGCGATGTTATGGTCTGAAGTCACAGCTTACTTTCCCAGTCCTGAGTCCCTGTGGACTGTTCTGGAAAATGGGATCTCACTACAGCTTTTCTACCCTAATCCTAAGTGGACCACTTTGACTAATTCTTAAATAAGTACCATGTATGCAAGCTGACATCCTGAATATCTGAGTTTTAAGGAAAGGGCCTGTGCTTTACTCATTTCAGTTCAGTTCAGTCGCTCAGTCGTGTCCGACTCTTTGAGACCCCATGAATCACAGCATTCCAGGCCTCCCTGTCCATCACCAACTCCCAGAGTTTACTCAGACTAATGTCCATCGAGTCGGTGATGCCATCTAACCATCTCATCCTCTGTTGTCCCCTTCTCCTCCTGCCCCCAATCCCTCCCAGCATCAGGGTCTTTTCCAATGAGTCAGTTCTTCCCATCAGGCGGCCAAAGTATTGGAGCTTCAGTTTCAATATCAATCCTTCCAATGAACACACAGGGCTGATCTCCTTTAGGATGGACTGGTTGGATCTCCTTGCAGTCCAAGGGACTCTCAAGAGTCTTCTCCAACACCACAGTTCAAAGGCATCCATTTTTCGGTGCTCAGCTTTCTTCACAGTCCAACTCTCACATCCATACATGACCGCTGGAAAAACCATACCTTGACTAGATGGACCTTTGTTTGCAAAGTAATGTCTCTGCATTTTAATATGCTGTCTAGGTTGGTTACTAGGAGGTTTCAAAAAGTAAGGGGGAAGATAGATTATTTTAGGGGGTCAGAGGGCTACCTGTGATTATGAACTCCTAAGATGAAGTTTGAAATCTGCCCTGCTTCCATGTGGAATAGACCGAATGCTTGCCAGTCCTGTATCCTAAATATTTGTGAGAAAGAGACTAGCTCCTCCCATACTGGTTAGGGCGTAAGACTGGAAAACTCTGATGGGGGTTTTGAGTTAAGATTTGAGCTGTATATGTTCCTGGGAAAGAAAGGATGGTGAATTGAAACAATTACAAGAAACTAATGCAGGTGGGTGGTCAATGTCAGTGATCTTGGCCAAGACAAGGTCAGGGAGCCTGGGTCTGGGTCACTGGCAAGAGTGGATGGCATGGATAATCACTAGGATCAAAACTGGGAACCTGGAGTCCAAAGATTAGATGCAAAGTCCAATGTAAGCGCCAGTTGAAATCTGATTGAGGAGGACAGTCATATAAATCGCCGCCAGACTCCCCCACAACACCTTTCTATGCTTTTCACGTTTGAGGTAAACAAAGAAATAGAGAAAGCTATTGAGGGCAAGAGGAGAAGGGGGAGACAGAGGGTGAGATGGTTGGATGGCATCACCGACTCAAAGGACAGGAGTTTGAGCAAACTCTGGGAGACAGTGAAGGACGGGGAAGCCTGGCATGCTGCAGTCCATTGGGTCACAAAGAGTCGGACACGACTCAGCAGCTGAACAACAACAGATGATGAACTGGGAAAGCACGTGTCACACAGGGCTTTCTATGGAATCTTTGAATGGGACTAGTGTCTGTCTTTCTGCTTAAGGAGAGAAGAAAGGGAAAGCAGGACGACTTGGACTCTTCCCAGAGTCGAGAGCAAAGCCTGCTGGCAGCATGGAGGGGCAAACATGGCCCTGGGGATGTCTCTGGTTGCAGGTATGGAGACTTTGGGTCTCTGCTTAGCTCTAGATGCTATTCTTTTGGCCATCACCACAGTGACTCTGCTCTCAGTACAGATGTGGGCAGCCCTTCCTGTTTTGGTTTAGCGTTTCTTGGGAATCCATGGCCAGAGGGTGTCACTGAGTCCCAGGTCCACCTGCCTCAGGGCAGAAAGGAGAAGGAGAGAGAGAGAAAGTGCAGGAGAGTTAGTTGGTTCTAGTACTGATTCTGTCTGAGTTTCTGTAGAGGGTTCAGTTCAGTTCAGTTCACTCAGTCGGAAGAGGGTTTGTCCACGATTAGCAGCAAAGTCTGGAGAGACCCAGTGCATTTTATGACTTTGTGATATTTAGGAGGGTGTTTTGTCTCTTATTTCTCTAACTTTTGAAACAGTTAAAGGATGCTTATTGGTCCCCATTTTGTTGGAGAGACCAAGTATGCAAACTGAACCCAATATTTATAAAAAATCTTGGTGATTAGAATTTTAAATGGTAATTTATTAGTGATTAGGTATTGCAAACAAGAAGGACTGCTCATGTGGTCACTAATAAATCAAATTATTATGCACAGAACTGGAGAACTGTTTCTTCTTAAGTGATGTGCTCTCCTATTTATTACAATAATTAAAATATTTAACAATGACTCTAAGAATTTTGTTTTGTAAAATCTGTTTACAAACTGACAAAGTGAAAGTGAAAGTCTCTCAGTCATGTCCAACTCTTTGCGACCCCATGGACTATGCAGTCCATGGAATTCTCCAAGCCAGAATACTGGAGTAGGTAGCCTTTCCCTCTCCAGGAGATCTTCCCAACCCAGGGATCGAACCCAGGCGGTCAAACCTGCCGCATTGCAGGTGGATTCTTCACCAGCTGAGCTATGAGGGAAGCCCCACACTGACAGCGCCTTCATTTTTTAGTCAATTTTCACTTCTATGAAAGGGAATAGACATGGATGTGGCTGTCAACTCCAACCATGCACTGAAAATTGTTTAATTCCAGGCCAAAGGGGAAGGGGCAGCAGAGAATGAGATGGTTAGGTAGCACCACCAACCCAATGGACATGAATCTGAGCAAACTTCGGAGGTAGTGGAGGACAGAGGAGCCTTGCGTGCTGCAGTCCTTGGGGTCACAAAGAGTCGGACAGAACTGAGCGGCTGAACCCCACCAGTGTAGTGACACACCCGCTGCATGTGACGTGGCGTTCACAACCAGCTTTTCTCATTGGGAGGACTGTCCTCAGTAGTTCCACCTGTGCAGAGTGTTTTTCCGGGTGGTTGCATGTCTTGGGGGTGACTGGCATTTGATTTAGCAGTTGCCATTTCCCCCCAGGGATACCAGAATGCTTCATGTAGATTTCCAGAGTTCTCAGGACAGGAAAAAGCTTCTTAAGGTTGCGATAATGAATGTCCCCCAGGCTCAGTACTAGGAATATGATGTCATCTACTTTAATGGGGGCTCTTGAGGTTGGTTCATCTGCAGCTCCAACTGAGAGACTTATTAAAAAGTGGATCCCTGTGTCTACCCCTGATGAGTCTGTCATGCGTCTATGGCAGATTTGAGCATCTGTACTTTTTAATAAGCTCCTCAGAAATCCTGACGAACACAGGATGCTTGCCAATAAACCTCATGGAGTCTCTTCTAATAATTTTCAAACAGCAACATCCTGAACACTTGTATCATGAAAATTGGTAAGTTGTTGATGATCTTTCCTTACTGGACTGTTTCTTTTCATTGTAAATTTACGATGGATAATAAAGCATGATGTAATATACCAGAGCTTAAAATGCAAAGGATCAATTCTGTTCAATAACTCAATTTATCAATTTCAGACTGTAAATATATTTAAATATTTTAATAAGTGTTAACAGCCTTTGTTTTGTTGGCTGAAACTTAGATATGCTATTAGCATTGATCAATAATTATTATTTGTAGGATTCTTGCTGGATCAACACAGCCTGGAGTGCCCCTCAACTGTGAACTCTGTCTTGTATTAAAAGTTTTCAAGCCTCAGGAAAAATGGTCTGAAAGAATGAGCTTACTCGAGAAAAATGGTTAAAATGAGAGTTTTGATCTATAGTCATTGATTTTGGCAACTTGGCCTCTCTTAGAGTAAAAACTGGTTTTAAGTGTTTTTGAAAAAGGATTATGAAGGATTTGCATCTGTTTAATGTGAACTACAGTTCTGCAAGTTGCCCGAAATGTCACCATCTCTGATTTAATCCTTTAAATTACGGTTTCTGGTGTGTCTGTCACACGAAAAGTGCTGTTTGGTGTCAGTCTAATGATAGTTTAGAGGTATTGCAGCAGAGTGCAAAGGCCATTGCCGTTGAAACAGAAACTTTGCAGTTCTTAACATTGTGTTCTTGGCCAAGGCAGGGCTCTCTGAGCGCTGAGTGGAGTGGAGAACTAAGTGGGATGTAACAGCACCTGATAAACCCTCTTCTTAACTCGACTCCCTTCTCTCCCCCTCAAAGCCAGACCCATTATCAGACATCAGGAGTGGGAATCTCCTCAGGAATGTGGGCACCTGGTGTTTCTCAAGGGCCGCCCTCGATGGGAGAGGAGACAGGACCGGAGCATCTGGAGTAAGTCTTGCTGCCGGTGTTGAGGGCCTTTCCCCTCCTCTGGGGCAGTCCCACCTCCCCTGCTCTCTCATCTTTCCCACCTCTCGTCCTTTCCTGGGAGCTCAGGGTGGACCAGGGACCAGCACTGCGATGTCTTTCAGCGCCTGTATCACTCTTACAGAGGCAGAGAGAGGGGTGGGTTTTCTTCCTCCACCAAAACTGGCTGCGGTCTGTGTGCATGAGTTCCCTTCTCATCCGTACCGATGTCTTTCTTCATTATCATTCTTAAGCTTAGCAATTACCATTTAGGGTAAAAATTCCCTATGTTGAAGGAGAGAAAAAAAAAAAAAAACCAAAAGGACACAGGAACAGAAACAATAGTGGCATGAACAGAAGAGAGTGAGAAGTCTGGTTTCATTAAATGCTTTCATTCGGAGAAGGTGGGACTGGACTCTAGGAGTATCCGAAGCCAAGGTGAGCAGTTTAAATTTGATGGAGAATGGGAAAGGGGGCCAAGCACGCTCTGGGATACAGGCACACCTACAGGCAGTTTACCGGGAGCACTTCCCAGGTCAACGCCCGAGGAAGGGAGGAGGGCCCAGGGGGCACTGGGGTGTCCACAGCAGCCTCAACTGACGGCCGTGGGAAGGACCTCAGAAGCAGGTGCATTTTTGGGGGCCTGGCCTTGCTCCTCTCACACTGGCCAGTCATCAGGTGTGGCTTCCTCTGCCCGCAGTGGTGCATCACGGGGTAAAGGGGTGCTCCTCGTCTGGGAGGAGTTTGCAGAGAGGATGGCAGCCACAATCAGTCATCTGGTGGGGGGTGTGTGGAGACTCCTTCACCCCTGAAGGAGGCTTGGGTGGTACACTGTGCTGTCCCTTATGGGGCATCTTGCTGTCCATCACTGCCGTGTCTTAAGGAATCTATTGTCAGGGGCAAAATGCTTACTTGGAGATTGGGTGTGTCTTCGGCAGAATGAGTGAGTCCTTCAACCCGTAAGGCAGGAAGCATCCTGAAGGCTGTGGGTTGATGGCAAAGCTCTCTGGAGGAGTGAGTGGCATCAATGCAAACCCTCGTTACCCCTGATGGGACTCGGTCACGTCCGTTGTACACTTGACCGGTGCTGTAGCAATATTTAAGCGTGCCATCTCGCTTCGCATTCAAAACCTGCTGGTGGAGGGCTGTCTTTCATTAGCATTCTGCTGGTTGTCAGCATTTTTGTGATACAATTAGAGGCGTGTAATTCCCAGAACAAATGAGCCATTTTGAATATTGTGAGTTGTGTAATTCAATATCATAAGAGCCTGTAGAATAATTGAGTTCAGAGAAACAAATATGCACGAGTGTGGACTGAACAATCTGGCGGACGAGGATCCTGACAGTTCCTGACCCTCCTGACTGGGTCATTGCGTGGAAGTGACACCCAAGGAGAGCGACCTGGCAAAAGCCACACACCTGTGGCTCTACGGCTGCCTTGCTGAAGCTGCTCTTGCCTAGGAAGGAGCAGGATCTCATTTTCCCTTGGACCTTTGCACAGTGCAGTTCAAGTAAGTCAGAACTGTAAATACAATCTCTACTGTGAATAAAGAACAATTTTAGTTTTCCTATCAGAGGCTCAGCCAGAAGTGGATGTGCTTCATGTTCTTTTTAGGAAACACGTGTGGCTTTGAATCTTGGATTTCCGTATCTCAACTGAACTCATCAAACTGCTTTTAATGTTTCTTGAGGTCATGTGCTAAGGCAGGAGCAGCACGTGATGGCTGGGGAGATGACAGGAAGGGTCTGTGAGCTGCAGGGAATGTGTGAAAGGGAATGTGAGAGGGGGCTGGAGGATCCAACTGCCTTACTGAGCCAAGGAAAGCCATGTGCTTAGCTCCATCAGCCTGGACAGAGGTTCCAGGACTTCCAGGCTTTGTAGAGACTCAGTCACTGCCCCTCCCCCCTGCACGGCCATGTGGCCAGCTGCAGCTGTTTCCCATGGGGCTGGTCAGTGGCCCCTGTGACTGCCTCACCCCCTCCTGCGACTGCAGTCTGACGCCCTGCAGGTCTCTGACCTCGTCTCTCATCGCCCCCTCCTCTGGTCCTTTTGAAGAATTTTTTACTGGAGCATAGCTGGTTTGTAGTGTTGTATTAATTTCTGCTGTACAACAAACTGACTCAGTTATACGCACACATACAGCCACTCTTTTCCAGATTCTTCTCCCAATGGAGACGATAAGTAGAAATGTTCTACCTCTGCACCTCCAACATATGTAGTGGTGGCGGTCTGAAGTGGGACATTTAAGGAAGATGAGTATCACTGAGAGAGCCCCCAGCTGTCAGAACAGGTTAGAACTCACCCTGCAGGGCAGTCTTCCCTCCACAGGTGAAATAGGGACACATCTAAATGAGTTATAAAGTGGGTTCCTTGCTAGACGAACCCACTGAGAGGAAGATGAAACAGGTGGGGGGTAAGAATCAAGAAACAACAAGTGGCATTTGCACTACATGGATGGACCTACAGACAGTCATGCTAAGTGAAGTAGTCAGACCGACCGACAAACACCATGTGATGTCACTTCTGTGTGGAATCTAGAAACACAATAGTAGAAATGAACTTATTTACAAAACAGAAATGGAGCCATAGGTGTAGAAAACAAACACGGTTACCAGGGGGTAAGGGGAGGAGGGATAAATTGGGAGACTGAGATGAACATATACACACTTCAGTTCAGTTCAGTTCAGTCGCTCAGTCGTGTCCAACTCTTTGCGACCCCATGAATCCCAGCACGCCAGGCCTCCCTGTCCATCACCAACTCCAAGCACTTACTCAAACTCAAGTTCATCGAGTCAGTGATGCCATCCAGCCATCTCATCCTCTGTCATCCCCTTCTCATGCCCCAATCCCTCCCAGCATCAGGGTCTTTTCCATTGAGTCAACTCTTCGCATAAGGTGGCCAAAGTACTGGAGTTTCAGCTTCAGCATCAGTCCTTCCAATGAACACCCAGGACTAATCTCCTTTAGGATGGACTGGTTGGAACTCCTTGCAGTCCAAGGGACTCTCAAGAGTCTTCTCCAACACCACAGTTCAAAATCATCCATTTTTCGGTGCTCAGCTTTCTTCACAGTCCAACTCTCACATCCATACATGACCCCTGGAAAAACCATAGCCTTGACCAGATGGACCTTTGTTGGCAAAGTAATGTCTCTGCATTTTAATATGCTGTCTAGGTTGGTCATGACTTTCCCTCCAAGGAGTCAGCACCTTTTAATCTCATGGCACACACACACTAGTGTATATAAAATGATCAACAAGGACCCACTGTTTTGTTGTTGCTCACTCACTCAGTTGTGTCCCGCTCTTTGTGACCCCATGGACGGCAGCATGCCAGGCTTCCCTGTCCCTCACCATCTCCTGGAGTTTGCTCAGATTCATGTCCACGGAGGAGATGATGCCATCCAACCATCTCACCCTGTGTCACCCCCTTCTCCTCCTGCCCTCAATCTTTCCCAGCATCAGGGTCTTTTCCAATGAGTCAGTTCTTTGCATCAGGTGGCCAAAGTATTGGAGTTTCAGCTTCAGCATCAGTCCTTCCAATGACTAGAAGGAATTAAGCAATTGAAATGTCCCAGGCTTTGGGGAATGGTTAACACGTGGCATATCTATATAGTGGGATCTTTTAAACCCATTAACTGGGTTGCCAGGCAAATATTTAATGACCATAATGACTGTGGGAAATGCTCATGATGAAACATGAAGTGGTGAGCAGGATGTACTATTGTGGAATTTCAGTAGTTAGCATTCCGTGAGTCACCCGAGGCTCCAGAACGTGCTGTAAGGTTACTGAGGATGTATATGAACCTGGAAGACTCTGAGTCTGTTCCACGAGGCGGGGGGGGGGGGGGCATTCCTTAGCCAGAGGGGCAGCCGACCCTGGTGTCTACACATCCTTGCAGCTATATCTCAAAACAGTTTGTTAGTTTATACTTTCCAGATATTCACTGACTTGCCCCCAGCAATCAGTTCCATTTCTTTGTAAAACACAGTTCCCCAAAGAACACCAACTTCTAGTCTTGTTGAAATAAAAAGTGAAACAGTCATAACAGGCAATGGTCCTAGAAAATATAACCCAAACTTCAAAAGTATAGAATGCCAAATTCCATCATAACTTAAAGCTGTGATGTGACTAAGGCACCCATACATTCTCTTTATAAACAAGAAAAGCAATGCCATTGAGAAATGGCAATGAGGATTCTAGGCAGTATCAAAATTGTTCAAGCAAAAAAGAAACTTTGATTAAAACTGAGAAAGGTGGTTGATGTGAGGTGGGGACATGCACACAATTGAGTATGTCTCATGTGAAAAGTGAATGTTTTGCTAGGATCCCAAGAGTCTGTGCAAATGACCCTGTGATACTACAGGCAGTGAAATTTCTAGGGCCTCCATTAACCAATGATCTATCACAGGTCAGCGGGGCAGGGACCTGGTGTCCTGGGCAAACACACTTCCTCTGAAGCCCAGAGGTTGCTGGAGAAGCCAGGCGGTGGGGGACACGTGTTGAGTAGAGTGAAGTGACGTGAAAATCACTCAGTCATGTTTGACTCCTTGTGACCTCATGGACTAGACAGCCCACGGAATTCTCCAGGCCAGAAGACTGGAGTGGTAGCCTTTCCCTTCTCCAGGGGATCTGCCCAACCCAGGGATCGAACCTAGGTCTCCCACATTGCAGGCAGATTCTTTACCAGCTGAGCCACAAGGGAAGTCTGTTGAGTAGAGACCAAACCACACATTTAAAAAGCCTGACATAGAAATCAAACTTACGGTTACCAAAGGGGAAATGAAGGGGGTCTCTTTGCCTCAACATGGGGTCATGTGATGGAGAGTACTTGATCCATGGCTCCCCAGGAACAGTCAAGCATGTAATCTCTGCTACAACCCCAGCACCGCTTTTCACATCCAGAAGCCCTCTGCAGCAGAGGCAGGGTTTTACTGTGGAATGGCAGGTGTGTACTTCAACATCCCACTGGGGTTTGCTAGAGACCTGTCGAGCCCTGGTCCCCAGAGCCTGGATCTGCTGGGCACACGGCCCACCTGGGCAGGCCCTGGGTTTGCTGCAGAAATTGCTTTTGCCTCACGGCACTCCTGAGCCTAGGTTTGGGAAATAGCATCTGTCAGACTGCAGAATCTTCTCCCAGACTATTATCAGTTGACTTGAAAGGCTGCAGAAGAGGCCACTGTGCCTTTTTTATTTTTGGTGGCAGGTGATACAAGTTGCAACAAATCCTTGAAGGTAAAAGGTCATTTTGACTTGTCCTGGACCACCAGAGATATAAAACTTCACTATTGGAGCAAACTGGCAAGATCCTGAATGTCCACAGAATTTTTTCCCCAGCACCTGGCCAAGATAGGCCTCACTGGGACACGTAGATGTAACATGTAACACGTGACCATTCATGTTGTCTGATTCTTGGTCGTGATTTGGAAACACCACTGGAATTTACGGCTTAGAATTCTAGATCTTGTTCAAGCTACCCGTATGTTACCTTTTCATTTGAGCTGTTGTCCTGGAAACCTTTGAAGCAACTGGAGGTGGAACAAATTCCTATGTAGCTTTTGGCTACAGGCCCTTTTTTCTACCTCTGAACGTGGGTCTCTCGAGCAGATCAGAATGGCTCACAGACCTTCAATCTCTGCAAAAGGAGCATCCTTGGGAAGTTTCATGAAGGAAACAGACTTGTGCTCCATTTTGCGGCCTCTCATCTCTGCAGTGACTCTGTGATAATAAATGTGTTTAAAAATCCATTACAGTGGGGCGTCGATGGAGGGTAGATTGTTCTGAATTTGTGTCAGCATCATAAACAATTTCACATCTCAAATGAGATTTCTACTCAAACACTAATGCTAGAGCACCATGTAAAACACCGACAGGTTTGAACAAATAGCACGGGGCTGCTTGGGTTTTAAAATGTTGGGATAGATAAAAATGTATTATTCATCTCAACTCTTTCGGCTGCTTTGAGATGCAAAATTATTTCTGTAGCCAGTTCTGAATAAATATGTGAGCTAGCGCCTTAGTGATCTTGACGTGTTCATCTAGCTTGATGTGAAATGTGCGAATTCCAGCTCACACTGCAGTTTGACCTTCTCTTCTTCAGGGTCTAATGGCCCTTTTACCTGCTATTCTTGACATTGCTATTTAAAGAAAAAAATTTATTGGGGGTATTTATAGGGACTTACCTGGTGGCTCAGATAGTAAAAGCGTCTGCCTATAATTCGGGAGACCCGGGTTTGATCCCTGGGTCGGGAAGATCCCCTGGAGGAGGGAATGGCAACCCACTCCAGTACTCTTGCCTGGAGAATCCCATGGACAGAGGAGCCTGGTGGGCTACGGTCCACGGGGTTGCAAAGAGTCGGACACAACTGAGTGACTTCACTTTATTGGGGGTATAGTTGCTTTAGAATGTTGTGTTAATTTCTGCTGTGCAACGAAGTGAATCAGCTCTATGTTTACATGTATTCCCTCCCCGCTGAGCCTCCCACCCCACCCCACCCCTCTAGGTCGTCACAGGGCCCTGAGTTGAGCTCCCCAGGCCCTACAGCATCTTCCCGCTGGCTACCTGTTTTACACCTGCTGGTCTACATATGTCAGTCCTGATCTCCCAGTTCATCCCACCCTCCTCCCCACGTCCACTCTCTACCCCTGTGCGTCTATTCCTGCCCTGGAGGAAGTTTCATCTGTACCATGTTTCTAGATTCCATATGTATGTGTTGGCTTCCCTGGTAGCTCAGCTGGTAAAGAATCTGCCTGCAGTGCAGGAGACCTGGGTTTGATCCCCCGGTTGGGAAGATTCCCTGGAGAAGGGAATGGCTACCCGCTCCAGTATTCTAGCTTGGAGAATCCCATGGACAGAGGAGCCTGGGGGGTTACAGTCCATGGAGCTGCAAAGAGTTGGGCACGACTGAGCGACTTTCACATCACTTCTTATATGTGTGTTAATGCACAATATTTGTTTTTCTCTTTCTGAGTGACGTCACTCTGTGTGGCACACCCTAGGTCCATCCTTGTCTCTACAAATAGCTATTTGAGGGGATGGGGCACTGTCTTACTTCAGAGGGGTCTTCTCTGTGTCCTCCGGAGAGTCTTGAATGGGCTGGTCTGGGTTAAGGGATGAGCCTGAGGTCGGACTGGTATCTCTCTAAGTCACATTGTCCAAAGGCCAAGTTCAAAGATGTTCAGCCAAGGCAGGTTGATGAAATCAGGCCTCGTGGACCCAGGAACTCTGAGTCCAGCGTGCAGGAGGTCAGGTAGCAAAGCCGGCCAGGGGTCACAAGGCAATAAAAGGTCAAGGACCCCACTAACCTGTCAGGAGACTCAGAGGCCAGCATTGAGGCGAGAACCATGACAATGTCTGCCTGGGGACTGACGGCATTCCTGGGAGAGGGACAGATGGGTTCTTCAGGTCGTTAACATGAAGCTGGCATTGGTGCTCTTCGCTGCCATTGGCAACCAACGCAGCTGTGCGCAGGGAACCATGCTGCACTTACAGTGTGAGGTTTGGTTTGCGGTTCAAAGCCATAGACTTTTAAAACAGTAAATATGTCTCAGACCGCAGACTTTCTAAATGCCTGAATTTAATTTTTATTCAAGCCCTCATCCCACCAGTCACAGTGATTTGCGGTCGCCCCTGTTCTGTTTCCCAGGGGTGATGTCCAGTCTCTGAGGGCAACTGTTGGTTGAATCTGGGGCCCTGTGGTCATCGATCCAGGGGCACAGATGAAGGGTCATGCCTCTGGGTCAAGGCCCTTTGGGAGCCAGGGTCTCCTGCTGCCTCTGGCCGTCTCCAGACCAGAGGCAATGCACCAGCAGATCTTAGAAGTCCCCTGTGCACTCTCTGTCATTGCCCACCCGCTTTGCAAAGGAGCACAGCCTTTTCCAAGCACAACCACTCCACGCACCCCCTTAGCCTTCAGGGTTCGTGGCCAGGGAAACAGGAAGTCACGGGTGGGAAGGTGGCGTCTCAGGGGCTGGATCCCGTGATGTCGAAGCCACTCTCCTCTCTGCAGAGAGAGGTTCGTACTTAGAGGACCCCTTATTCCCCATCAGAGGCTGTAAGTCTCCTCTTCTCTGGCGTCCTTCTGGTTCCAGAGAATGGAATCTACAAGAATCTACAACAAGGCCACATTCTTTCTCTTTACCTCCTTTTCTGAATGACCAATCTTGCAGAATTCTGTTACATGTTTTTCAGTCACAGGTTCATCATTGTCTGTGATTTTGCAAGCCGGACGCAATATCTGAGTCTGGTCATCCCCTCCTGGCATTACAGCCACTGCTTCCAGGGCACTTGGTTCTGTGCGGAGGGCTTTTTACCTGTTCATGCCTGTATGAGTGTCTTTGGAGATTCTTGATAAGCCTTCCTATAGTTTGGACTCAAATTTTGGTTTACAAATTAGGTGCCTAAAATTGTAACTTGTGTTTCAAAACGTAATGTCTAATTGGGGGCACCACTCCATCAGGGTGATAGACATATCCTGTCAATTTGGGGTTCTTCCTTCCCTAGCTTTCTGGGACAGCACGTGGGTACCATGCATCCGCTAGGACGTGGTTTCCTTTAGCAGACATTCCCAATGATTTGTGATGAAGAGTTTTTCAGCATTCTTACAAGGCTCCCTTAGGAACTGTTCCTCAGGAAACCTCAGTCACTCAATGGTGTGGCATCAGTGACAATCAACCACTCAGGGACGGCTTGATCGTGCATTTTTTGGTCTTCATTCTGTCCAGCATGTCACTCTGAACCAAAGTTAATTTTCTAGACAAAAGAGTCAGGACATAAATCCTTGGGGACTCTCTAGCCATTTAGATTCACTTCCTCCTCCACCCCCATCTCTTAATGATATGCCGGGAAACTGTTTAGCACTGGGTGCAGGACAGGCAGATGATGTCCACATATTTGACAGATTTGAGCACTTATTAGGCACCAGAGATGTCAAAGGTAGGAGAGCGGTTCTGGTCTTAAGGACATACAAAGACAAATGGAGAAGAGATGCTGATTAACAATTAAAACACAATATTATTACTTCCATTTGTGGAAATCTCTTCCGAGATGAACATCTGGCTATATTTTTAGCAATGATGATCATGAGGTTGAGGAGTTCCCTGATGACTCAGTGGGTAAAGAATCCACCTACAATGTCAGATACACAGGAGACTTGGGTAAAATCCCTGGGTTGGGAAGATTCCCTGGAGAAGGAAATAGCAACCCACTGCAGTATTCTTACTTACATGGGAAAAATCCCATGATCAGAAGATCCTGGCAGCTATAGTCCACAGTTGAAGAGTCAGATACAAACGAGGAATTGCACACCCACCCACACACACTCACACACATTGATCATGAAGTGCCTGTTCTAGAAATTGGAAAATAACTACTTTGTGTGATCCAGACAAAAACATGAATCAAAATTAGGATATGTGCCATTGGCTACTTAAAATTTTTTCTTTTTGAATGGATGAAGATGATGTGGTACATATATAAAATGGAATATTACTCAGTCATAAAAAAGAATGACATATTGCCATTTGTGGTAATGTGGATGGACCTAAAGATTATCATACTAAGTGAAGTAAGTCAGACAGAGAAACAGAAATATCATATGACATCCCTTACATGTGGAATCTTAAAAGAAACGATACAATTGAACTTACTTTCAAAGCAGGAACAGACTCACAGACTTAGCAAACTTTAGGTTGCCAGGGAGAAAGATGGGGGGAAGAGATAGTTAGAGAGTTTAGGATGGGCATGTACACACTGCTATATTTAAAGTGGATAACCAGCAAAGACCCACTGTATAGCACATGGAGCTGTGCTCAATGTTGTGTGGCAGCCGGGATGGGAGGTGAGTCTGGGGGAGAATGGATACATGTATATGTATGACTGAGTCCCTTTGCTGTCCATCTGACATGGTCACAACTTTGTTAGTTTCTTTTCATTCAAAATAAAAAATTAAAAATTCTTTCCTTTTAAACTAGCAAGACCAAGTTTATAGGTAAAAGGACAAAGGATGTAGTATTTCTTCTTTTCATTCATTAAAAAGCTTAACTACTCAAAGATGATCTATCTCTGTTTCTGACTGTGCTGGGGCTCTGCTGCTGCTTGCGGGCTTTTTCTAGCTGCTGTGAACACGCTTCTCTTCTCTAGGAGCACAGACTTGAGATGCATGGGCTCAAGTTGAGGTGCTCAGGCTTATTGCTCTGCAGCATGTGGGATCTTAGTTCCCCAACCAGGGATCGAACCCGTGTCCCCTGCATTGGCAGGTGGATTCTTAACCATTGGACCACCAGGAAAGACCTCAAAGAGAATTTTTGTAATTCTTGTGCTGAGCTGCATTGCCACTGAGGTATTGCTTGGCTCTTTCTGCTTACTGAGCCACAAAGCTCCTTAAAAGGCAAACTTCAGTTTTCCTTTCCAAATGGACAAAAATTCAGAATATGCTAAACCTGATGACATCTACAATTTCCTATGTCCTCCCTTAAGAATGGCTGTAAAGCTCTAGCTTGTAAGGTGTGGGATACCGTTTTCTTTGCCTTGAAGATGGAATTCCGTGGAAGATTGTAAATAATACCTGAATATGATTTTTATTTCACTTAGTGGATTGTCTGTGGTTTGATTTTCTCATCTCTATAAATGAGAGACTAAGATTAGATGATTTCTAAGAATCCCAAGGATATCCTAGAACTCTGTGACTCCAAGTATGATAAAGCCAAATATTTAAATGAAATTAATTCTGGTAATGCAGGTATTGTGTGTGTGTGTTTAGTCACTCAGTCGTGTCTGACTCTTTGCGACCCCACGGACAGTTGCCCGCCAGGCTCCTCTGTCCATGGGGTTCTCCAGGCAAGAATACTGGAGTGTGTTGTCATGCCCTCCTCCAGGGGATCTTCTCAACCCAGGGACTGAACCAGCATTTCCTCTGTCTCCTGCAACGGCAGGTGGATGCTTTAATGCAGATGCCAACAGGGCTCAAATTCCTGACTGTTCTTAACGCAGATGCCAGTCAATTTTAAAATACAGGTATTAACCCTGCATTTTCACTGAGAAAGCAGTAAAACAGCCACTTGTATAAACTGGTTTACCCCAGGTTTGCAGGAGCAGAGGTGTTATAAGTCGGTTCCCTGAATTTTCTGTGTGGTCCTGAAATCTGGAACTGCTAACATCATACATCTTATATCATTGACTTTCCATAGATTTTTTGAAAAGAAAGCCTCTACCTCCATGTGTTGAAATCTGGCTCTTGTCCTCACGGATGCCTTCCAGGAGCATCCTTGCTCAGAAGATTTGTGGACCATGAGGAAGACTCTACTCTTGGAGCAGATCACATCCCGGGAGCCCGGGGATCCCCTGAAGGCCTTCAGTGCTTCTACACTGAAAGTGTGACTACATCTTTCTCTGGCTCTATGCGTCTCAGCACCCACCCCATGAAATGCCACTGCAGCATGGTGAGATGTCCCATCTTTCACAAAGTAACTTCAGGCTTCACCGTAAACTTAGATAACATTTCTCTCAATACGGGCAAAAGCATGATCGTTTGATATATGATTTTTCCAGTCGTCATGTATGGATGTGAGAGTTGGTCCATAAAGAAGGCTGAACACCAAAGAATTGATGCTTTTGAATTGTGGTGCTGGAAAAGACTCTTGAGAGTCCCTTGGACTGCAGGGGGATCAACTCAGTTAATCCTAAAGGAAATCAACCCTTAATATTCATTGAAGTACTGATGCTGAAGCTGAAGCTTTAATCCTTTGGCCATGTGATGGGAAGAGCTGACTCATTTGAAAAGACCCTGATGCTGGGAAAGATTGAAGGCAGGAGGAGAAGGGGACAGCAGAGGATGAGATGGTTGGATGGTGTCACTGACTCAATGGACGTGAGTTTGAGCAAGCTCTGGGAAATAGTGGAGGACAGGGAGGCCTGGCGTGCTGCAGTCCGTGGGGTCACAAAGAGTCGGACACAGTTCAGCGAGTGAACAAGAGCAGTGCAACAATGGTGCTGTTGTCTGCAGGCGCTGGCTCCCTGGGACTTACTCGTCTGGTGGAGCTAAAACCATCTAATTCTCCTCCCCTTACACTGGAGAATATCTACTTATTTCTGAATTTGACTAATTTAGATGCCCCATGTAAGTGGTAGGTGGTAGCTGTCCTTTTGTGATAATGTGGCATGTGAAAGTGAAAGCGTTGGTCTCTCAGTCGTGTCTGACTCTTTGACACTGCATGGGCTGCAGCCGGCCAGGCTCCTCCGTCCGTGGGCTTCTCCAGGCAAAAATACTGGAGTGGGCTGCCATGCCCTCCTCCAGGGGATGTGGTATGTGCATAGAATAAAAAGAAAGGCATCGTGGTGTTTTTTGACTTGTATCTGAAGTCCTAGGAAGCCTTAGGAGCTGCTTTGGGGGCCGCGTGGACATGACTAAGGAACCCGCGGGCTCATCCTCTCTCCCAACCCCATCCTTACCTTCTGCCACATTCATGGTCCTCATGTGAGAAAGCATCCTGGACTAGATGATCTGACTATGACCATGCTCCTGATTTCAAGTGTTTTGCTCTGTTTTGGTCAAACAGGTGCCAGAGGAAATATTTTCCGTTGAGAAAATTGTTGTCACCCTTTCCCTTGATTGTCTCTCGGTGGTGATGTTCTCTGACTGTCTAACATGGGACAGGGGCTGAGACCCTTTCTCGGCAGGAGCTTGCGCAGCACACGATGGTGACAATACCTGGGAGAGGCGCCCATCACAGCTCCAGCCTGAAAGCAGAGTCAGAGGAAGGCTGCGGGGCTGCCCGACCAACCCTCGGTCTGAAGGCAGATCATCCCCACCTGTAGGAGGAGCTCCCCCAGGGTGATCGATACGGCGAGACCAGAGACCAGAGGCTCCTTGGTGAAGCGTTGCTACATGATTCTACTGCATTAGTGGGTGTGTCCGCCGGCTCGCTTCCTTCCAGCGGTTTACCAGTCCCAAGGAATGAAGCAGAGAGCGCTTCCTGAACTAAGTTTCCACTTGGAATCAGCCACGTGCGATGGGCGTCCTGGTGAGTAGGAATAGCTATCACGTGTGGCTGGTTCCTCTGGAGAGGAGCTTGGGTGAGAAGAGAATGTTGTGAGGCGCAAATTGAACTTGGACTCAGGAAGAGCTGTGTTTACGCAGCCCACTAGGCGGCCTGTGAGCAGCAGAGATGATGATGGTCGGAGCTGGACCAGGCAAGGCCCGCCTCGCCTCCCAGGACCTCCCTCCCCTGACACCCAGATGTCAGGGTGCTGTGTGCAAAAACCCTCGGTCCCCTATGTCTCTCTTCCCCCGTGGAAGCAGGGCTCAGGCTTTCTCCTGCCTCCTTAATAAAGCACACGGTAAGGGTTTGAATTCCCGAAAACGTCATTTAATCCTCTGGACCCCAGGGTGCAGCGTTTTTAATTTTAAAGCCCTTACAGATTCAAAATATCACAGAATGTTTATGGACAAATCACAGATTCAATAAAGGACTTGTATGTAGACTATAAAAGGAAATCTCAAACTCAAAAACAAACAATTCAATTAGAAAATGGCCAAAAACATGAGCCGACATTTAATGAAAGAGGATGAAATGTGAAATGTTAGGCACTCAGTCGTGTCCGACTCTGCCATCCCATGGACTGTAGCCCGCCAGGCTCCTCTGTCCCCGGGATTTCCCAGGCATGATTACGGGACTGGGTTGCCATTTTCTTCTGCAGGAGATCTTCCTAACCCAGGAATCAAGCCCAGGTCTCCCACACTGCAGGCAGATTTTTTACCACATGAGCCTCCAGGTAAGCCCATCAAAAAGGACAGGATACACACACATATCCTCGTGCGTGCTAAGTCGAGTCAGTCGTGTCCGATTCTGTGCCCACGTGCCCTCCAGGCCCCTCTGTCCGTGGGATTCTCCAGGCAAGAATACTGCCACGCCCTCCTCCAGGGAGTCTTCCCCACCCAGGGACTGAACCCACATCTCTTACGTCTTCTGCACTGGCAATCTGGTTCTTTACCTCTAGCGCCACTTGGGAAGTCCTATACCCATATACTGTACTTAGGATTCTGTTTTTTATTATTTTACTTTATTTTAGGCTGCGCCGTGTGGCATGTGGGATCTTAGCTCCCCAACCAGGGATCAAACCCATGCCCCCTGCAATGGAAGCGCAGAGTCCTAACCACCGGACCGCTAGGGGAGTTCCTGTGTTTGGAATTCTAGATCTGTGGCTGCAGAATTAGAGAAGATTCCATGAGCAACTTTCCATCCAAGGGGGGGCTGAGGGAAGGAAGCGCTCAGGCTGACCCCTGCATCCGCACTGACGCACCGACCAAGGGTGCTTTTAAACAGGGTCCTGTGAGGAAGGTGTGAGGATGCTGACGTGGACACAAAGTCTGCTCCCGTCTGCGGGGACCCCTGCTCCCAGTGTTCGCTGTGGAAATTCAAGCCAGACCGGAACATCCTTTGGATGCTTGATAATTGCAGCCGTTCTCCCCTGATTGATAATATCTGTCACTACCGACAGGGGTTAAATTCTGTTTCCACACTTGCAGTGTGGTGGCCAGCCTTTGAATCCAATCTCCTCCCAGACTCTGATCTATTAAACTTCTTTCTTTTCTGCTGGAGACATTTCCTGGTTTGTAAAATGAATAGATTCCAACCAAAATCAATGGATTTGTATTTAGCTTTTCTTCAGTCCCCTGCAATACTTTGCCCCTCCTTTTCTTGTGTCTCTAGGCTCATCCACAAGACAGTTTTTACCCCCAACCCTTCCCTGCTCCTTAGTACTCTGCGGAAAGTTGTGCCAGAACTGTGCAGTGGATTGGATTTGCAGCATACTTACCCAGTGAGGCAACGGAGCCCATTCAGACAGAGAGTTCTACCCACTAAATATTCACATAATGTGAAAAATAAATGGGTCTTGTTAGCATCAATGCCATTAGCAGGTTAACTTCCTTTAAAACCATTTTCATGATGATTAAGTACTGACTAGATGCTCTGTTGTCAAGGGGGTCTCTATGTTCCTGTGTGTATCAGCTGGTTTTTAACTGGCTAATTTCTGAGCTGAAGGCAGGAGATGGGGAAGTTTGGTTTTCCAAGAGTTGTCACAGAGGTTTTTTTTTTTTTTTTTTTTTAACACTTTATCAGTTCAGTTCAGTTGCTCAGTTGTGTCCAACTCTTTGCGACCCCATGGACTGAAGCCAGGCTTCCCTGTGCATCGCCAACCCCCATAGTTTATTCAAACTCATGTCCATTGAGTTGGTGATGCCATCCAACCATCTCATCCTCTGTCGTCCATCCCCTTCTTCTCCTGCCTTCAATCTTTCCCAGCATCAGGGTCTTTTCAGGTGAGTAAGTTCTTCTAAACACTTTATACCTAAATTTAAAAGAAGTAGCTCCTAAAACATCATCAGACCTTTGAGCTGACTTCCTGAACATAAATAACTCAACTAGTCTTAAGTATTATGAGTCTGGGCTCATTTACTCTCTGTTTAGTTTATTGTACCAGATAGCAAAGTTTAAAAGTATTTAGGAAAGTAAACTAGGATCGCCTATCCATCAGATAGCTTTTAAAATTCTACTTAAAATAGAGATTTCCCAGTTAAAATTGATGCTAGACTTGAACTAACTGTTTCTATGTCATATCAAGGGCTTCTCAGGTAAAGAATTGCCTGCCAATGAAAGAGAGCTGGGTTAGATCCCTGGGTCGGGAAAATCCCCTGGAGAAGGGAATGGCAACCCACTCCAGTGTTCTTGCCTGGAGAAGCCTATGGACAGAGGAGCCTGGCAGGCTACAGTCCATGGGGTCGAAAAAGAGTCAGATGTGACTGAGCAACTAAACAACAATGGCATATCAATTAAAGGAACGTTGGGAACATACCTGGTCTAGATCACTGACACCTCACAGGGCAAAAACATGTCGTTAAACTAAAAAAAAATCAAAGGTGTGTCCCAAAACACTCAGCAGAAATTAACTTGTAGGGCACATCCATCCCTTTTCCCTTTCGCCATCCTTGCTGCTCATGGGCCAGTTGCTTTGCAGTGCCTTTTTTAATCCTCCATGTGACGTCTCTCTGAGGTCATGCTATCCATATGTGGCAGATGGAGAGGCAGGCCAGTATGTTTAAGAACCTTCTGGAGATCACTGATCAGACCTAGAGCTTCTCAGCACAGAGTTTATGACTATCTGTCGGAATCACATCGGATTTCAAAATGCAGATTTGGGGGTCTCACCCACAGCTTCTCAATTTGGGGAACTGAGACACATAAAATTTTCATGTTTGTAATTGTCCCCCTAAGTTTTTTGTGTAAACACCAAAGTTATATCACGACATCTATAGCATAGCTGTTCCTTGACATATGTGAATTCTGCTTATGGACAAATTGCTTAAGTGGATCTGTCTAGAGAGAGTGTGGAGAAAAGGGAACCCTCCTACACTGCTGGGGAGAATGCTAGAATTTATTGAGAGAAGAGAAACAGTGTGTTTTATCCTAAGAATTCAGACCTCACAGGGTATTGATACGTTCTGCCTTGGATAATCTTTTCGAGGATACGTTCTGCCCTGGATAATCTTTTCGAGTCTGAGCTACTTAAGTTCCCTGTCAATTTCTTTCTAACTTTTGACTAGTGGAAGCTCTTGTGGATTTCAGGACTCTGGTCCCTCACACTGGTGAGGGAAAACAGAAACCACCCCTGGCCTTGGAACAGAGAGAAGACAGCAGAGGGAACTGGCTGTGAAGAAGACAAAGGCCAGAGAAGTCAAATGGGAGTAGGGAGGCCCAGCGAGGTTGGGGCTGCAGGACGTCCTGCTGCCTCTGGGTGGGGGGCAACCTGGGGGAAGGGTGTTAGCAGAATCCAGAAGGTGCTAGGAATGCCTGAGAGAGGATTCCTGTGAGGGCTGTGGGCAGCAAGGAGATGCTGGCTGCAGCTTCCTTCTTCCTCCTGTTCCACAGGGCCCTTGGGGGCCTCCCGTTAGTAAAAATCACCAGAAAGCTGGTTGGCAAAGAAGCATATTAAAAAGCAGAGACATCACTTTGCTGACAAAGATCCTATAGTCAAAGCTATGGCTTTTCCAGTAGTCATGTATGGATGTGAGAGTTGGATCATAAAGAAGGCAGAGAGCTGAAGAATTGATGCTTTCAAACTGTGGTGCTGGAGAAGACTCTTGAGAGTCCCTTGGACAGCAAGGAGATCCAACCAGTCCATCCTAAAGGAAATCAAGCCTGAATATTCATTGGAAGGACTGATGCTGAAGCTCCAATACTTTGGCTACCTGATGTGAAGAGCCGACTCATTGGAAAAGACCCTGATACTGGGAAAGATTGAAGGCGAGAGGAAGAAGGGGACAGTAGAGGATGAGATGGTTGGATGGCATCACCGACTCGATGGACATGAGCTTGAGCAAACTCAGGGAGATGGTGAAGGACAGAGAAGCCTGGCGTGCTGCAGTCCATGGGGTCACAAAGAGTGGGTCACGACTGAGTGACTGAACAACAAAAGAAGCCCGGAAACTGAAATACAGAGAAATGGGGGAAACAGAGGGGATGCGGTGAGTGACGGAGGTGCGATGGAGGTACTTCCCTCTCCTCTGTTCACGTGGTGGATCTGACTCAGCCAAGCTGGCCTGTCCCGGCACCTGTGTTCACAGCTCCCACCCCTCCCTTTGTTTCTGGCCTCTCAGGCCCTCTCTTGTCCAGTGGGCAGGCTCCCGGCTCCAAGCTCCAGGCAGGGTCCCCTTCATGACCTCATGCCTCCAGGGCCAGGCTGGCCCTAACTTCTCACTTCAGAGAAAGAGGTGGGAGATCCAACCATCACCCTGAGGCAGGCATGAGAGCCCTCACCTCCTTTCTGGGGACCCACAGATATGTTAGGTCATGTGGGGGGGGGGCATGGAGGGTGCTAGCCAGCTGACCTCAAGAGAGAGAGAGTCCTGGGTTACCCAAGTGGACCCCGTGGCATCACAAGGGTCCTTGTAAGTGGAAGATGGAGGCGAAGGAAGAGAGCCCAGTGGGCAGTGTGACTACGGAGCTCCATACGTGATGGGGATGCTATTCAGATCAACTGGGAAAAGAACCCCCCACCCCCAGTGGATCAATCTTATAAATAAATTTTTTAAGTAAGATCAGTCTTTCTTATAGAAGATTGATAAACGTGTTGATTTATCTTACATAAGTAAGATTGAACTTACTCTAAACATTGATTTATTTATTCTGCACTGGGTCTCAGTTTTGGCGTGTGGGATCTGTTAATAGTTCCCCACACAGGGATTGAACCTGGGCCCCCTGCATTGGGAGCGTGGAGTCTTAGCCACTGGACCACCAGGGAAGTCCCAGATTAATCTTGCTTATGTAACCTTATCAATCTTTTTATCAGAAGAAGCTATGTATGCCAATCATACTCAAAAGTAATTTCAAATGTATTAAAGATATAAACATAGATGATCTTAAAAATACAGAATTTGGGGATACTATTTTTACAGCTTGGAGGAAGGAGGAGCATCTGCTTGAGTAGAACTAGAAACTCAACACTGTGTGAAAACCTATAAGGGAAAAGACTCTGAAAGGTTAGATATAAATACACACACACACATATATATGGCTGTGGTTTAGTCGATAAGTCGTGTCCGACTCTCGTGACACCTTGGATTCAAGTGCTGGGACTTGAATTCAACGCCTGGGACTTACATGATATTGTAAATCAGCTATGTGCTGGGTGCTGAGCCGCTTCAGCTGTGTCCGACTCTGCGAGCCCATGGACTGTAGCCTGGCGGGCTCCGCGGTCTCTGTCTTGGGACCCTCCAGGCGAGAATACTGGAGTGGGTTGCCGTGCCCTCCTCCAGGGGATCTTCCAGACCTAGAGGTTGAACCTGCACCTCTTAGGTCTCCACACTGGCAGGCGGGTTTTTTTTTTTTACCACTAGCACCACCCAGGAAGCCCCATCAACCATATTGCAATTAAAAAGATTAAAAAATAAGACTGGAAACTCAAACGTGTGAAGAAAAGATGAATGGTCTTGGCCACATAAAAGCATAAGGTCTCTGAACAAGCAGACGCAAGTCAGAACAGGTGTGAGAAATGGGAAGAACACAGGGCGGCTCGTGTGAGCAAAGCTCCTACTCTGTGCACAGGGCTCCCACAAACGGGTGAGGAGGCAGCCGACAGGAGGGTCGGAGGGGACGGGCTGTCGGGCGGCACAGACGTGGAAACACCAGCCGCAGCGCGGGGCCCGGCCTCCTGCCGGGATCTGCGCTTGGGTTGGTTTGTTTGAATTGTGGATGACATAATTACTAAACAGCCAATAAGAGGATGGAAAAGAGCTTTATTTGAGCCAAACTGAGGACTAGCCTAGACGCCCGCTTCCCAGATGACTGTGAGAAGTCGCTTTGGAGATGCAGGGGTTTTTAGGACAATGTTATATCTTGTCAGGATGAAGGACATTAAACAAGTCAGGGTTCCATTTCTTCAAGGTTTCAAGGCAAAAACAAAAAAGCAGACCAGCTGGCTTCCCTGGTGGCTCGGATGGTAAAAAATCTGCTCATAATGCAGGAGACCCGGCTGTGATCCCTGAGTTGGTCGGGAAGATCCCCTGGAGAAGGGAATGGCAACCCACTCCAGTGTTCTTCCCTGGAGAATCCCATGGACCTAGGAGCCTGGTGGGCTACAGTCCACGGGGTCGCAAAGAGTTGGATACAGCTGGGCGACGGTCACTTCCACCATTCACGTCACAGCAAGTCAGCATGCAGCCTGGGAAGAGAGTCTTATCAGTAAAGGAGGATGAGCATCGGGTCCCAGGACGAGAGGCATTTAATCATTATTTTTAACGTGGACTTTCTTTGCTTATGATCCGTGTGCACTTTTCTTTAATAATTAAAGCGGCTGTGCAATGTATAGATAGGCAACAAGCAGGCCATTCTAATTAGTATCAAATTCAAGTGAGCTCATGCATAAGCCAGAATGACCTCCCTACGTCTAAGCGTGTGAAGGTTTTGTATCAGAACTCATGGTTGGTGACTTTTACTTTCAGGTCTTCTTTAGCCCCAAGCTTATATTTGACTTTTAAATTTCTTTATATATATATGTTATTGAAGTATAGTTGAATTACAGTGTTTCAGTTGTAACAGTCAGTTATTCTTGCTCAGTTGCTCAGTCGTGTCTGACTCTTTGCGACCCCATGGACTGCAGCACGCCAGGCCTGCCTATCCATCACCAACTCCGGGGTTTGCCCAAGTTCATGTCCATTGCATCGGTGATGCCATCCAGCCGTCTCATCCTCTGACACCCTCTTACCCTTCTTTCCTCAGTCTTTCCTAGCATCAGGGTCTTTTCCATTAAGTCTGCTATTATACATATACACATACATTATTTTCATGTCATTTTCCGTGATAGGTTATTACAAGTTATTGACTATAGTTACCTGTGCTATGCAGTAAACATTTGTTGCTTGTTGTGTATCTACTTTTTAAAAAATTTAGAACTCTAGCATTCTATTCATATTAAGTCAAACGAGTGGAACCAAAATGTCATAAATTTTTTAACTAGGCAAAAATTCATAAGCTTCCTGAAATATTTATATTTTACATGCTACTTATATATGTATACAAAAGCTTTTCTACTATGCTTGAGGAAGAACATCAAATGGGTGAGTGTCTGGCATTCTGTGAGCAGTTAGATTTGTTTTGACTGCCCTCCTATCCTCTCTGGTTTACTTGTACAGTGATCAGGAAGCAGGTTCTGAATGACCACTGACTTGGGGAGACCATATGGAGAATATGTTTACATATTAATGAAATTTTTATTAAATGTTCCGTTAGTGCTCTGAAAGTGTTTATTCTGGTTTTGCGTGTAAAACTTTTATGCATAGTTATTAAATATTATATTAAGGTTGTTAGTCATGTTCTTCAAATTCTTAAACCTCATTTTTATTCTTTAATCCATTTCTGAAAAGTGTGTTTCCAATTTTCTGTTTCTCCTTGAATTTGCAGATCTTTCACTGTAAGTATTTTGATGTTTTATTATGTGTCCCAGGATACATGCCTGTTATATTTTCTCTATGAATTATCTCTGTAATCAATGTAAAGTTGCTTCTTTGTCCTTTTAAAGAATGTGGGCTTTGCAATCTCATGTTAACGTCCATATGCCTACTTTTCCTGGGCGTTCGCGAGTCTCGTCTCTTCTTTATTTATTAACATTCAGTGATGTTGCTAATGCTGCCATCACTTGGTTTTGATGCATCTCTGGTAAACAGCGTGCATTTATATCTACACTGTGGGAAGATGCCTTTTAATGGGGGAGTTCAACCTATTAAAATGACTAAATGTCTCAAGGTATTTCAGTGACCCTATTGCTAGGTCTTCTGCTTATATTTTGAAGGAAAAGCACTAGTCAATGGAAATAAAATATCGAAATTACTAAAGGAAAGAAGGAGAAAGATTTCCACCAATCAGGGCAGCATATGAAGAGACAGACATCTACAAGGAAGGCAGTAAGTTCAAGTCCCAGCCTCCTTCTCGGGGCCTTCAGCTCGAATCCCTGTCTCTCCACTCACCCTGGAAAGATGTCTCATGAACTCCTTGGAATTTAGTGATTGATCATTTTTTTTTTTGGTTGACATTAGTTTATAAGTCTACTCTTCAATTTACTTTAAAATGGATGACTGCATCCACTTAACTGAAAATGTACTGGCTCTGCCTAAAATTACAAGGCACTGTGTGCAGCTGAGGAATCGCTTAAGGCATCACTGTTGTGAAGTCCTGTCCTTCACCCCTCCAGCATAACAGATTTATATATATATATTTTGTGTGTGTGTTAATGTAGCTTCATCTTTTAAAAAGTTGAAGTACAGTTGACTTACAAAGTTGTATTAGTTTCAGGTGTATAGCAAAGTGATCTAGCTCTCTCTAGACCTCTGTCTCTATATATTGCTTTTCAGCCCACTCCAGTATTCTTGTCTGGAGAATCTCATGGACAGAGAAGCCTGGTGGGCTGCAGACTATAGGGTCGCCAAGAGTTGGACATGACTGAAGCCAGTGAGCCTGCATGCATGCATTGCTTTTCAGATTCTTTTTCCTTATAGGTGATTATAAAACATTGATTAGAGTTACAAAATAGTGACTATAGTTGAGTGCTAGACAGTAGGTCCTTATTTATTTAATATGCAGTAGTGTTTCTATTGGAGAAGGAAATGGCAACCCATTCCAGTATTCTTGCCTGGAGAATCCCAGGGACGGGGGAGCCTGGTGGGCTACAGTCCACGGGGTCGCAAAGAGTCGGACAAAACTGAGTGACTTCACTTCACTTCACTTCAGTGTTTCTATGCTAATCCCAAACTCCTAATTTATTCCCCCTTTCCCCTTTGGTAACCATAAATTTGTTTTCTATCTCTGCCACTCTATTTCTGTCTTGGAAATAGGTTCATTTTTTAAAGATTCCACAAATAGGTGATATGTCATATGAAATTTGTCTTTCTCTGACTGGCTTACTTCACTTACTATGATAATCTCTAGGTCCATCCATATTGCTGCAATTGGAATTATTTCATTCTTTCTTATGGGCCAAGTAGTATTTAGAAACCCACTCCAGTATTCTTGCCTGGGAAATTCCATGGACAGAGGAGCCTGGCGGGCTACAGTCCATGGGGTCGCAACGGTCGGACACGACTTAGTGACTAAACCAGCATTTCATTGTGCGAGTACCTACCTATCTTCTTTATAGAGTTTTCTAGACTTTATATTTATCTCACATTTTTCTAGGAGATATCAGTAAAATGTTCTGGTGATGGAGCATATTTTGAATTTGGTCCCTTATCTGCAGCCAGTTTAACCTAATATCTGGCAATTCTTCACTGTTTATTAATTTTTATTACACAGCCAGATTAATCTGGTGTGAACTGTCTCAGAAATTATAAAGGTCAGCTCTCCATTTCCTCAGAGTAAACCTTGTCCTGGAGGGTAAGATGCTCTAGTACAAAGCCTTCCCTTCAGGAAGCTGGGCAGGGACCGCAGTACAGACCCCACTGAGGGCCAGGGTCTCCGGATCCTGCTGACCCTCCCAGGTCGTAGCTGGTTCAGCACACACAGGGAGAAAAGCTGGTGGGATAAAGAGAGCAAACACACACTTTATCTGAAGTGACAGGGCTCTCTGATTAAAATGGCCTCAAAATGTGTGTTTTTCTGAACAGTTATATTTCCATTAATAAGTGAAGAAAAAGGCTTAGCCCTGAAGGCAGCCGATTTCTCCTGCAAACTGAAGACCTAATTCAACGCATCTGAATTGGATGATTCCATCTCTGTTGCAAGCAGAGGGGGAAAGAAGACCCCCTCCAGGTGGGCTGGCACGCCTGGGCAGTGAGGCACACAGAACAAGGGTGACAGGCATCCTCTGTGACGCCCAGGCAGTGGGAGGTGCCCGCCAGGTTCTTGCCTCTGATGCCCAAGGACAGAAGTGTCAGGCCCTGGCCAACCCCATTATTGCACCATCCTCCCTTGGAGAGGGGAGAAAAGATGCAAGTGAGCACTCGGTGAGCACTCCCCTTCTGTGGGGAGAGCAGACATCACCCCCCTCCCACCCCTCCAACTGATATTACTGTTTGCATCTTGATTGTCATTCCCACTTACCTACATCTTCTGTCTTTAAATGACCCAGATGTTGCTCAAAGACCCACTTCCACGCTGACATCCTTCCTGTTTTCCAATGACCTGTAGGTCATTCTTTTTTTGTATCTCTTTTATTTCAAGGGCATCTAGAAGGGAGGAACTATAAACGTGTGGACCTAGTTCATCTTTTTGGATTGAAAAGTTGGCAGGAGGGGTGAGAGGCGGACTTTGAGGGAGCCCAGGGGAGGCAGAGGATGTGATCAGCAACTCTGTAGCTGGGAAACTCAGGAGAAGACAAGGGGTAGGGTCCTTCCTGTCTTCAGAGATTTGACATCCCCATTGTGGAGACAGCACAAGTACCTGGAATCATGGGAGACTCACGCACGGGTGTTCAGTAGAGATGAGCTCTGCTCCAGGGTGAGGTTTACATGCCTGTTAGTCATTTCAGCCTGTGTTTGATATGACCGCCATTCTAGAATTTCTGTATTCTCTTTTTCAACTTATTTCTACTCATCTTCAAAGGAAGGAACTCGATCCATGTCCTCTATGGAAATCCTTGCAGACCCTTGTCGTCTATACTAGCAAGGAGCCCAACACGTCTCTGGAAAGAACGCCTTTCGTGCACTGGGATACAGCCACGGGCATCCTCGGCTTCCCTTCGAGGAGCAAATGAAACTCCTCTTCTGAGTGAGTTGAGTGCCCCTGGTTTGCACCATCTTTTTGACACTTGGTTGTTGTTCAGTTGCCCAGTCATGTCCGACTCTTTGTGACCCCACAGACTGCAGCACGCCAGGCTCCTCTGTCTTCCACTGTCTCCTGGAGCTTGCTTAAACTCATGTCCATTGAGTCGGTGATGCCATCCAGCCATCTCATCCTCTGCCGCCCCCTTCTCCTTTTGCCTTCAGTCTTTCCCAGATCAGGGTCTTTTCCAGTGAGTCTTCCTGATGGCACCTACATAGACTTGGCCTTCAAACAGGTGCATCCCATTGATTCCTGGAGGTGAGGGGATTACCACCGAGTGCTCCTGCTCCTCTGGGGCAGCTCCTCCCGCTGCCGTCCTGACTCAGGCAGGCGGCACCGCTGTGGTTCACTCTGCTCCCGCCCTGGGAGGCCTGCCGGACCCCTGGGGGCAGAACGGTACCTGCCGGTGTGAATATCTGTGTTGCCTCATGGCCCCTTTCAGCATCTCAGTTCTTCCAATACCTGTGTTAATTTCTTGTAGTAAATTCCCTACCTTGGTTTCTTTTTCTGACCGATACAATGGGTCATCTAGTTTCTCAACCACTTATTCATTGTTTAAAGAAAAAAAAGATAATTGTCCTGCTTCTACATAGCAGGTGCTGTGCTGGATGCTGAGCACTGAAGAGGAAAAAGGGGAACAATCAATGTCTGTTGTCTTGAAATTCAGTGACTGGAGGTGTGCGTAAGGGACGTCATTCCTGCCTTGAGCCCTGCCATATCCGCAGGTGCTGCATATTTTGGACATCTTTGTGTTTTGACTCCATGACTGGGGACGCTCCCCAGGGAGAGAATTTCAGAGGAGACATAACCATATTTCCACCAGTGGCTAAATGTTAGGTTATTTTTTGCAGGTGAGCACAATGTGCAGCATGTGGGGATCTCAGTTCCCCAACCAGGAATCAGACCTGTGCCCCCTGCAGTAGAAGGGCAGAGTCTCAACCACTGGACCGAAGGGATGTCCCTAAATGTTGGCTTCTTAACTGGACTTTAGTCCTGGTTCTAGAGTGACCAGATATGGTGGTGACAGCTGAACTGTTACACCTGAATGTGATGGGAGGTTGAACTTTTACAGGCTTCCGTGGTGGCTCAGACAATAAAGAATCTGTCTGCAATGCAGGAAACCCCAGTTCGATCCCTGAGTCGGGAAGATCTCCTGGAGAAGGAAATGGCACCCTACTCCAGTACTCTTGCCTGGAGGATCCCATGGACAGAGGAGTGCATCAGGCTACAGTCCATGGGGCCACTAAGACTCGGACACCGAGACTGACACTGTCGCTTGAACGTGAACTTTCACATCAACGCTCATGGTGTCCTGGAAGGAGCATGCTGAGTGGATGGAGAACCAAGTCACACCCCACCACCCCAAGTCTTGCCACACGTTCAAGAATATAGCATCCTACAATCCCTGTACGCTATTGGGAGAAAAAGGTTCAACGTCATCGCTAAACATTTTTAGCAGCCAAAGCAAGTGTTTAAAGTGGAGTGACACCCTTGAGACAGCCTTGACCCAGTCAGAATGCCAAGTACCACTTATGAGCCGTATCTTACCCACAGCGGGCACTCCTGGCCGAGGCCCCACTGAATCTCTGTCCTCACACGATTTGATGGATCCTCTAGCATTTATCAGCCTCTGAAGCTCCATGCCTGGAAGTGACATTTTCTTGGAATCGAAGCCTTTAAAAGAGGAGCGTTCGATCTGATGGGCGGGTGGTTTATTGGGCTGCTGGACCATTTGGAGTTTTCTGACTGTGGTGCAGCTGCTGCCTGGTGCCCTGGGTGATGATAGATGATGCTTTCACAGGGAGCCCATCTCAGAGAAGGTCTCTTGTGGTCTGGTGAGCTGGCTGTGCAATTTCTTTGGTGTAGAACAAAGTTCTTAATATCTTTTTTTTTTTTTTTTTGAGAGGAAGACATGGGCCTATTGAGAATCTGATAAAAGCTATGGTCCCTTTCACTAGAAAAATGCATTTGCACATCATCTTGTGTGTAGTCTTACTTAAACCCATACATCCAATGGGCCCCGGAACAAAGACTCCTGATAGAACACACATGGCTATTGTGTGCTGAGAGGTGTGCTGTGATGAACGTGTATCTGGCTTGGCCTCTTGACGTATAAATTTCACACATCCTAAAGAGTGGGAAAGGCTGAGCATTCACAGTCACCCCAAGCTACAGTCTGTACCCGGTAGAGACTTCTCCACGGCTCAGGGGTCTTTGGAGATGGCTTGAAGTGGGTGACGTCTGGGTCTAGTTCATCACCATTTCCATGGTTTCTTCTATTCTCATCACCACAGAACCTGCTCTTGTCAAATTTGCTAGCAACCGCAGTCTCTCCAAAGCAGATGGCGTTTTTATTCCTTCCGGGACAGCTCAGCAGCCTCTGTCTGACCCGGGGATCGCCCGTTCCTTGGAACGGGTTTCCTTCTTGACTTCTGTCAGGCTCTCTTCTACTTCCCTGGCCTCTGCTCTCCATCTCCTTCGTTGCCTCCTTCATAGATGTTGCACGTCCTACAGAGTTTTCCTAGGGTCTTCCTTCATCTCGGTCTGCATTTATTCCCTAGATAGTTTCATCCATCTGGCAGAGGGGGACCGGATGAATGCTGGTGATTCCAGACTTGTCCATTCCCCTGAGTTCTGACACACACCCAATCGCTTACATGAATTCCCCACTTGGTGAATACACATCTCAAAATTGATGGGTGCAAGTGAAGTTCTTGACGGCAAGGAGGTGCCGTTTTTCTCAAGAGAGGCTGGAGAGAGCCTGTTTGGGGTTCCAGTGGGGAGATGACTGGTTACCAAGCTAACCATTTACCACCCTTGGTTTTTATTCTTTCCCCTTGTTTTGACTGCCTAGCCTGTCTGAAAATTCGGCGTTCGGCCTCTGAACAGATCGCTGTTCCGTTGGAACTCTCTGTTCTTGCGACTCCAGACCAGGCCGCCTTCCCCTCTCACCTGGAGTGATGTGCTGAGTGCCTCTTTGCTTCCTCCTTTCCCCCAGCTTGCTGCCACGAGCCGCTCCGGTGACTTTTACAGACACAAGTCAGATCCCATTATATCGTTTACATTCTCAAACAGGGACTCTTTATTGTTCCGATGAGATAAATGCACCTCACCTTGGCCTCTGCAACCTCCATCATCGGCTCGTCTCATACTCTCAAATCCTGGGCTAATGTTGGAGCTAGGATCAGGGGTTTCTATTTTTCCAATATGCTGGGCTTTGCTCTGGGCCCAGAGAAGGATTCCAGAAAAAATTTGACACCACTTAACTCATTTTCGCATGTATGCTGCCTTCTCCCTCCGAACAGGTTATCAGCCCCTGTGAACAAGCACTCCATTTTATGCTTTTTGTCTTCAGCCTCCCCACGTCTGCCACCAACCTGCTCCCCTTGTCTTTACCTAGAATAGCATCTAGTGTTATTCATTTAACACGTTGTTTTCTGAATACCTCCTGCTTAAGGGGCTCTGCGTTAAGTACTGGGAGTTGAGTAGACTTTATGTTCATATGATTTCTCTTGGTCTAGAATTACCAGCCATTTCACAGTAAGGATGGGAGTGGGAGGTATTTGCAATAATAAATGTGAGATGTGTCAAAGCAAATTTTCAGCTCGGGTAGAATTTTGTCATCCTAATGAATTCTGAAAACTATTTCAAGTTAACTCTGTTGCTTTGGATTAGTAATTCACTAAATGGTGCCTTAGTGGCTTGCAAGGGTAAATATGATTTCCCAAAGTGCTGAATTCACTCCTACACTGTAACTGAGACGATCAGACATAATGGAAAATAATGATAGTCCTAACTCAAAGAGACAACGAGCAAGGTAAACCCTTGCTCTTCTTCCTTCCTCCTTGATTAACATTTCCTACACAGAGTTTTGCCCAAAACACAGCAGTACAATGAATCAAAGCATGTTAGGGGAGAAAGGATCACTATTTTAGCAACAGATTTCTCCTTCTTGACTTAAACAGAACAACCACCCATGTTAGACGTGAGGCTGTTTGTGTTCAGGTGTTCTATTTGGTGTGGAGCTCTGCTTCAAGCTTCGTTTTTTTGAGAAAAATTTTAAAGCGAGTCTCACCAGGTTATAACCACCAACTTCCTGCTAAGGCAAGTGGATTTCGGGACGGTTTATCAGTATAGCATACATGATGCATTGTATATACTTAGTCTGTAGAGGTGAGTGAGCAAGAGGAAGCATGCCTTGTATACATTTTAAGCTGTTAATTCTAGACAAGCATGCAGTTTGGCTTATCTTAAATGGAGCGGGGCTATTCTGCACTGGTGGAAAATCAGAATGGGCTTATGGAAATAAGTAGCCTGGTGTCAGTTACTTTTAAAAATTAGTATTTTTCCCCTTTTTCTGCTTAAACAAAAAAATAGATGCAAGGAAGAGGAAATTTAGGCATGCCTGGGTTCTTTCCTTCTGTCCTGCAGAGAAGCCTGTTGCAGAGGCCAGAACCCAGGGCTTTTTGATGGAAGGGGCCCTCAACCTGAGAACTACAGAGGGTAAAGCTTGTGCACCTGGGGGGATTTCATGTCTGATAGTCATGAGCTGCCACAAAGAGTGAAAGTGGCTCAGTCTTAATCGGCTCAGTCTTGTCCGACTCTTTGCGACCGCATAGACTATACAGTCCGTGGTATTCTCCAGGCCAGGTTACTGGAGTGGGTAGCCATGCTCTCCTCCAGGGTATCTTCCCAACACAGGGATTGAACCGAGGTCTCCCACATTGCAGGCAGATTCTTTACCAGCTGAGCCACCAGGGAAGCCTGTGACCTGGAGGGGAGAGACAGACAGACACGCAGACAGGAGACTCCAGCCAGAAGGCTCACTTGCCTTGTCTGTTTTCAACGACACCCCTCAGTGGCTGCTGAGGCCCATGATAGGAAAAAACAGGGCTCACCCAGGAGGCCAGACAGGAAAACATTATATCCAGTTCTCAAGGCCCCAGGTTGACAAGATGGCCAGGTGCACCCCAGAAAGTGGGTGGGTATACATTTTTTTTTCCAGGCAAAGCTCTCTCTTGTATTTTATTTATTTAAAAATTTTTTTGTTAGAGTAGAGTTGATTTACAATGTTTTGTTATTTTCAAGTGTACAGCAAAGTTAATCAGTTTTACATATACATACACATACTCTTTTTCAGATTCTTTTCCCATGTAGGTCTTTATGGAGTATTGAGTAAGTCCTTATTAGTTATCTATTTCATGTATAGTAGTGCATATATGTCAATCCCAATCTCCCAATTTATCCCGTGCCTCCCACCCCCATCCCCTGGTAACTATGTTTGTTTTCACATCTGTGATTCTATTTTTGTTTTGTAAATAAGTTCATTTGTACCATTTGTTTAGATTCCACATATAAGTGATATCATGTGATATTTGTCTTTCTCTGTCTGACTTACTTCATTCAGTATGGCAGTCTCTAGGCCCATCCATGTTGCTGCAAATGGCATTATTTCATTCTTTTTAATGGCTGAGTAGTGTTCCATCCCATATATGTATCACATCCTCTTTATCCATTCCTTTGCTGATGGACATTTAGGTTGCTTCCATGTCCTGGCTATTGTACATATGGCTGCAGTGAACATTGGTGTGTGTGTATCTGTTTGAATTATGGTTTTCTCTGGAGATGGGTATAGGGTTTCAATGTTGCAAGACATTCAGATGTTCCAGATTCTGTTGTACAACAATGTGAATATATTTAACAGTATTGAATTATACACTTTAGAGATGTTAAGATGGTAAAGTTAATATTCTGTGTTTTTCCTTTACCTCAATAACCAACACACACACACACAGCCTCTAACTCAGCGGCTTTTGCCTGCCCACATGCAAGTCACTTGTGACTTGGTTGGAAATTTTCAATATCGGTGATGATTTAAGACATAAATGTTTGCAGATTGCAAGCAATAGAGGAATACATTGGTATGTGTGAATGGCTTATAACTGTACCTGGTCCATAGTCAGTATCAACAAACCTACTTGTGAAGTGGTCAAGCGTAATGCTGATGGTTGACAGCCTTGAAAGCAGCCCCATTCTTTTGAAAACAATACCAGAAATACTCTTACAATAGAGATAGATGGAGCTGACTCATCTTCAAATCTCTCCTGTCATCTCTGATGACACTGAGTTGGGAAAGGATTGCAGAATGATCTCCAGACCCTTGCAGAGAGAGGGGGTTTGACAGAAGAAAAGAAAGGGTCAAGGCAACCGTGCCAAAGTCGGTCGAGGACATGAAATTCTCTACGGGTTTCACATCTCATGGTGATGTGTGGACCCTTCTATCAGACTCCGGATGTGTAGGAGACTCAGACTCCTTCCTAGAGAGAGGAGGTGATTCCTGTAGCTCCAATCCAGGCTCTGTTGGCCGGGACAGATGAGGACCATCCCACAAGTTTCAATCAGGGCTGACACATTGCAAGCTTTTGGGAAGACAGTGTGAGCTCTCTGCAGGTTCTGAGAGCCATCTCCTGAGGCAAAAGGTCAAATGGCCCTCAGCTAACAGAGATACAGATGTGGAACAGCTGTGCCTTGGAAAAGAGCACACTCCACAGACAGCTGGGGGAGCTCTGCTCAGCTGTGGTCTGAAGCCATTTCTAAAACAGCCACTAGGAGATTACGCAAACTGGGGTCTGAGCATGTTATTTTATTTTTATTAAAAGGGTCACAAACTATACTCAAATGTGAGAAATTTTGTTCAACACTAGGTCATCCCTTTTTTTTTGCATTCATGATGCAAAACAATATATTGAAACTCAGAGCATGTTTCTGGCATAAAGAAACGAGTTTAGTGTAGTTCAATCAACTTTCCCAAATGTATATAGACTCAGAACATACTTTTATCACAGCACATTATAAATAATATTTGGATCAGTTTCTCCAGAAACATTGAATTAAGTAAACCCCCAAGCCCTCAAGCTCATTCAGTTGCATCCATACTCAGACCCTCAAATCGATCTAATCTTATCTACGACTGCTTTTCTGTGGAAATCTTCAGATGGGGAGAGAAGGTTGCTTCCTTTTCCTGAAATTCTATGTCTCTCTCTTTTTTTTTGGCCAATATTTCAAGTTCAAGGGTCGTCACTGCATCTTTGTTCAAGTTATAATTCTCCCAGGAATTTTTCTCCACCATTAGCAGTTAAACTTTAATGTACAAATTAAGTACTTATCATCTATAAAGGCTTTCCTAATTTCTTCTGTTATTTTGGTAATAATAATGGTTAACACTTCATAAACATTTGCTATGCACCATAAACTCCACCTAAAGCCCTTCTTATGCATTATTTCACTTAGCTATTAGTATTCTATGAAGATCCCCTGGAGGAAGGCATGCAACCCACTCCAGTATTCTTGCCTGGAGAATCCTGGACAGAGGAGCCTGGCGGGCCCCATTCCATAGGGTCGTAAAGGGTTGTACATGACTGAAGCAACTCAGCATGTGTGCACATTTTGTGAAGGTGGGTGTATGATAAACTCTCTCAAGCTTAGCCTCGTGATCTATAAAATGAGCAAGTCCTTACCTAAGGCCCTGCAGCTGGTGAGGAGCACCTGGTAAGAATTCAAACTCACTTCCCTCTGATCTGACAGCCTGCCCTCTAGCCACTATGCTGTACCTCATCTCACAAAAATTATTCTCTCATCCAAATCCCTACAAAGGTTTTGATCAGCTGCTTTTGGAATTTTGCTATTTAGTACCTTGAAAATTCACTGCCTTATAATTAATAAGTTGCAAATTCAGAGCTTAAGTCAAGATGGTAGGAATCTCTCAAGAAATACTTGCTGTGTCTTCCAGGTAGTTGGGGGTAGGGCGGGGGTCAATAGAAGCTTCTTAAATCCTCATCTCACCACAATACAAAAGAAGAGTCTATAAAATTACATAAAGCCTGGGACATTGGCACAACTAGAAGACAATGAAGGCACACACTTCAAGTTGTTTTTAAGTACAAATAAAATCTCAGTAAGCAATCTCTCAGACTCTTTTGCAAACCTTCTTCATAGGCAAAGGCAGTCTGATTCAAAAAACAAAATGAAACCAAACAAAAACATTGCCCAGAAGAGAGAATAGGGGAATGAGCAGCAGGTATAAAATTATTCTAAAACCACAACCATAATGATATCTAGCCTAATTGTGAAAATACTGGAAAAATTTGTGCTAGTAGGCCATAGCACTGATTACAGGGAAGAGACTTAAAATATACGTGATTTGAGGTGGTAGTCTTCAAAAAGCATAGTTTCTGCTAAGAAAAAGACAAAAAATAAGGGCTAGGCACTTTTGGGATTTGGGTGGGAAAAATAAAAGGAATGAAAGCAAAAATTAAAGTCCTGCAAGACCAAAAGTAATATAAAAAATAGAGGGTGCAGAACCACTCCATGCATCAGTAAGAAGTACATGCATTAAAGAAACCAGACTATGCAGGCAGAAGAAGACATCATGCCACGAGAGTAGAAATCTTGTAACCCACCACAAATATTCAAACTGAATATTGTGCATCTGAATAAGCCTAAACAAAGTTACCACAAAAATATAAAAAATGAGAATTAACACATTTCCACTGATGGAACTACTTCCCTAGACATCCATGAAACAAAACTAAGAAGTGCTCCAAGTGAATTAAATAATTTCCAACACTTATAATATGAAGAACCACCTTGAATCAGAAATAAAAACTTAAAAACAAAAATGGGCAGAAAAAAACAAAGAAATGAAGAGAGTAATGAGGTGTTGAAGAAATTCAAGAAAACAATGCAAAAATAAGATAAAGGAAGAAGTAAAAAGGATCAAACAGAAAGAGGTTTGTTTGTTGGGAAGATCAACAAAGAAGACACATGTACATAACCAAAATCACAAATACAGAAAACAAACAATGGAGCAGAGTTAACATGTAAATTGAAAACCCAGAAACCTTTACAGATATAAAAAAGACCTGAATTTATAATTGAAAGGGTTCACTGGTTTCCTTAGAAAGCAGACTGAATGATTAGATTCAAATATATCCCAGTAAAGTTATTAGACCTCAAAGATAAAGAAAAACCTTTCAAAGTTTTCAGGTAAAAATATTAAAATAACTTGCAAGGGCAAAATAGTTAATCCGTAATTATAATTGTCAACACAACGTTAGGAAAAAATACATAAAGCAACAATGGAGGAGAATTTAAAAAAACTCAGTGAAAGAAAGTGTGAGAAAGGCCCTTTATTTTATTTTTAATCAACCTGTCTGTGAATCATCAAGACTCTAGGCAATGGTTCCAGACACTCAACAGCATGGGGGTATGTGTACCAGGACCACTTCTCAAATTCAAGAGAGCAGGAGCTTCATCTCAAAAGAGCTGGCGGGGAAAACTCAAACAGAGAACACTAGGGAAACGGAAACAGTAAGAGACATCAGGTTGCACTCCTGATGTCAAAGTAGGACTGACACCTAAAAGCATTAAATATGACAGACAGGAACATTTTAAAATGCTACAGAGGTCATATGTAATAAAAATATTATGTAATTATATTAATTGGTATATTATATATGTGTACATTAGCTGATTAACCAGTGTTATGGGGCAACAATTACCGAAGAAGCAAGGAGCTAGAAATGGCCACATGGAGGAGATGTTAACACATCACTTTAGGTAAGGACAGATCAAGCTGACAAACCAGTAAGGATGCAGAAGACTTCAATGATGAGGGGCCGCTCATAGCACGGGAAGGAATGCAGATTGGCAGAAGGAAAGTGGCTGCCATGCTGTTGTGACTGAGGCCTCAGGCAGTCCTGCTAGGAGCTGGGCTGTGTCTTCAGGTTTCTCCCAGCTTTGAGACAAGGAGGCTCAATCTTTGGGTTTCTCCATCAACAAGGCCCTGACCAACAATTCCCCAAGGTCATAACCTCGGGTAAGGCAGTCCCATGTGGCCAAGGGCGATTCCCAGTGGCCTTGAATCTCATCTGAAAACCTCTGCCTGCATTCCAACGGGGAGTAGGGAGCCACTGCATGTTCTTGAGGGGGAGAAGGGTAGTATGGACGACACTTAGAGGAAATATTTTTGTCTGTCCTTTACACTAAGCGGAATAATCGGAAAGAACCTGAGCTCCGTGCCTGTGGTCAGCATGTGGGTCCACGTGGAGCAGGGCTTCACAGCCGAGCTGCCTTTTTTTACATCAGCAGAGTTAAGATTTCCAGTCATGCTTAGTTACTGCCCCTAAAGACACTCTCCATGACAGTGCATTTGTCTGCTGCTGGTTAGGCAGATGGCAAACCGAGGCGCCTGCTCAGGGAAATTAACGCCCTCGTTTGTCATCAGCCTGCAGAGCGGAAGCACTGGTTCCCTTTCTTGCTGATTGAGGGATGGTTTTGAAGAGAAAAACTGATGGGTAGAATGCTTCTCCTAGAAGGGAAAACTGATGAAGGGAATTGACTACCCAAATCTCGCTCATGTTGATGAGATGGTATTTCTGCTCACATTAAATGAGCTTGTCAAAAGAAATAGGGAGGTGCGGTCGCTGTGGGTGGTGGGAGCTACGTCCTTAGTGGAGGAAATCAATTTGGAGGTGGAGGGTCTGTTTCTGCTCCGGGCAGGTAGGTCTCCAATCTCACGCACGGCTTCATCTTGCTTAGCAGGCAAGCTCCCGTCTGCCTGGGCTACAAATCCTATGTGTCTCCAGGGGCCAACTTCCGTCTCTTCTCCTGGAAGTCAGAGTGTCCTCTGAATTTCCACCATCTGTATCTGTGCCGTGCAAGTTGGCACTTAGCTGATGTCGTGTCTTCTTTCTTGTGTAATTCCCACACTGTCCCTTGTGTGTTAGCCTTACTGTTTAGATGATCTGACTTTTTGTGGCCATTGATCAGGTCTTACAGAAGACCTGTATTCTCTCTTCTGCATGGAGCACCATGCTGGGAAGTGATAGGGATGTCATACATACCTGGTGATTGGTAAATCCTGGCAGGCATAGCCTGCACCAGTGTTTTGCTGCCCAGCAGTCACTGTTTTCCTTTCTGAAAATAATACCATGGGATAATAATCCCAAAGATTTGAGAGGTCACTCAGTCCTCTGTTATTGACCCTGAGTTTTTTGTGAGGTTGATCATTCTTCAGCAACGATCAGTTAACCTCATCTTGGTTGGCATAGTCATTGGTGGTTGGTTCAGGGATGGCTATGCAGCCTAAGACAACACCATCAGGGTAAATGTTGAAGCCTTTTCTGGGACATGAGTTAAGCATTACACCCAGCTTATATCCTTGGGAGCTACTAGTTGCCATCATGAGACCCCAAGGAGAACCAGCATTAAAGTAAAGGCAGAATAGAGAACGATTTGAGAACATAATTGAACCGTTGGACTGAGGCCTGACTGTGGACGTTCTAGTTGAAGATCTTTACTATTTAAACTGGTTTGAACCATGTCTTTGTTCTGAGTAACCAAACAGATGCAGGAGATCCTTCATAAATATTTCCAGGCAACTCAACTGTCATCCTTATTAATGTGAGCATTTTATATCTCTTTGGAGATCAGAATTGTGCTTGAACAGCTTTTCTTTTCATAATTCTAATATTTAGTTGCTCTCAGGAGGAGAGAATCACAACATTCTTGTGAGCTTATGTTGTTGTGCGGTTGTGTCCGACTCTTCGTGAGCCCGCGGGCTGTAGCACACCAGGCTTCCCTGTCCTCCCCTGTCTTCCAGAGCTTGGTCAGATTCATGTCCATCGAGTCGGTGACGCTGTCTAACCATGTCTTCCTCTGCCACCCCCTTCTCCTTTTGGCCTCAGTCTTTCCCAGCATCAGGGTCTTTTCTAATGAATTGACTCCTTGCATCAGGTGGCCAAGTACCGGATCTTCAGCTTGTAGGGAAAACTATGGATTAAGGAGAATAAAATGAAAAGCAAGCTTCCCCAGTTCCATACTCTCTCCCTTCATGGGGGGCCTCGTGGAACTTTTGAGGAACGTGGAGAAAGCAGCAGTGGGGGAAGGGGTGACCTCACATTAGTTTTTTACCTTTTCCAGGTTCTTCTACTCTCTCTTCAACTGCTCCAATCTCAACTCAGACAAGGGGCCTCTTTCTCCCCCTTTAACCAGGAGTCCCATCCTACATTCTGCCTCCACTGTCCACCCCATTCATAAGCCAGACACACAGGCTTCACACCATCTCTTATTACACTTTTATCAGTCTCAGAACTGCTGATGTTTTGGGCTGGACAATTCTCTGTTGTGGGGGATGGTTACCAGTAGTCTTGGCCGCCATCCATTAAATTTAGCTGGTAGCCCTTCCTCCTCTTTCTAGGGTTTGACAATAAATGTTTATAGGCATTGCCGAGTGTCCACTGGGGTCAAAATCACCACCCGCATCCATCCTGTTGAGGATCTTTGCCCCACAGGGAGTGTTCAGGGGTATAAAGTTGGTAAAACCACTTACCTCTTGTGGTTCCTCTTTGGAGATTCTGAGTTTCACATTAGCGTCCTGAATCTGTTGACTCAGCATCTTCGTGAAAAGATGAAAGAATCAGGACCCTTGGGGCTCTCAGAAACAGGACCCAACTTAGGGCATCTTGTGTCAGGGTTCTGAATCTGTGCTCGCAGACAATGATTCAACCGTCCATTGAAACTGTTCCCAGCCACAAAGCAAGAAAACGTTTGTTCTGTCTTAGGAAAAGAGCAGGAGAGTCATAACTACCATTTGCTGAGCACCTACGATGTCCTGCTATGTGCATCACTGAATGCTTTGTGTTTATCCAAGCTAATCGTCACAGAGGTGCTCCAAGGTCAACATTATACTTCACTTGATGGATTCAGGATGTAACCCTAGTGAGCTCAACACGAACTCCTAGTTGCAGGTTGTTGCAGCCTAATGGGAGACTCACAATGCCCGCAGCCTTGGGAGGGGGCCCGCAAACCTGTACCCCAGTGACCAGAACATAGAACAAGCTCTGAGCACCCACCATTTCTTTGTTTCTTGGAGAGAATGTAATTGTTCGTTAAGTAAAAATTCCACAGCAGAAGAGCCATCACTGGACTGAGATAAGACAGATTAACCAAGGAACCAGAGGGCAAGGTAATTTTTAAAAACTGTATTTATTTAGTTGTTCTGTCATTATACATTTGCATTTGGAAGCAGGTACACTTTAATCTGGAAAATGAGGCATCATCTAAGTATTAGGGTATTACATAGGGCTTTATCCTAATGGTGATAATTATCAGTGTCTTGATCGACTTTACCCAAAATGAAATAAAAGTTCACAAGAGGGGCTGTTGTGAGCTGGATAACCAGAGGTCTATATTCCTCTTGCATTTTTCCAATGGATGATGTTGGGTAGTCTCATCTTACCTTCCACGTATCCTTGTCTACTTATTTCTCTCTCTCTCTCCTATCTATTAAATAAAGAAGGAGTTTGGGCTGGATAACGAAGGCAGTTTCTGACTTTCTGTGGTTCTGATGATGGAATTCTGATCACTGAGTAGTCACTTCTCTTCTTCCTATCTCTTAGACCCACGTGTCCAGGGCTAGTTGCTGGTAGGCAAGTGTCCCTTACGTCCCCTTTGATGTGCTTCTGGAGTCATCTGAGTGCCTATTTCACGTGAGGGGTTCCTGTGCCCCTCATCTCCCACTGTCCCAGCTCACATGCCTCCAGCCTGCCTGGCCCTTTGATAATGGTGAGTAGGAGACAGCTTTACGCAGAGAATTAGCTGGCCGTTGTAGGTTTCCATTCCCTGTCATTCCTTGGGAGGCATCACAGCTCTGCCTGGGAGCCCCATGAATCGCATTTCCCCTGGCCTTGCCGTTAAGCCATTTTGTGAAGCTCCTCTGAGGATTTAGCGGCAGGCTCTCAGGGGACCCTCTGTCGTCAATTTTTATGATCGATGTGGCCCATTTTTAAAGTCTTCATTGGATTTGTTGCAATATTACTTATTTTATGTTTTGGCTTTTTGGCTGCAAGGCATGTGGGATCTTAGCTTCCTGACCACAGCTGGAGTTCGCGTCCCCTGCACTGGAAGGCGAGGTCTTAACCCCTGCCTCACCAGGAAAGTCCTGATGCTCTGTCTCCCGACTTCACATCTGGCTTTCCCTGGGTTTTCTTTTCCAACTTTCACTTTTCTCTTTTCTCAGTTTCTGCATTAAAAGCTCTTCTTTCTTCTCAAGTCCATGCCTGTCATCACCTCCATGCCTGCTGCTCCCAGCTTTGAAAGTGCCTGGGAGTCTAAGGTCTCAGTCCCCCACTGGCCTTGGGCAAGTAAGTGCAGAGGGTGAAACTGAAGTTTGTGCAAAATGTTATCACCGAGGATATAAAGTGAGCACGCCCACCTCACCATCATTAACATCAGGAAGAGAGTCGAGGGGTCAGCAAGCGTGACTCCACTGAGGCTCTTTGGTGGTGGAAGGCAAGGTTGGCCAGATAGCATCTTGGAGGGGATGTGAGGATGGGCAGCTGGCACCGGTGGGGGAGGACAATGCCTCTTACATCTAAGATACAACAGTAGGCACATCATGGCCCCCGGGAGAGTGGAAGACTGACCTTGCTCCCCTCCCGAGCTCCTGGGGGAGAGCCCTCCTCTATTCATTCATAGCAGATGAGGAGGCCTGTCCGTGAAGGAATCCAGGCCCTGCTGAAAATGCAGAGATCAGCCGCTTCCGTTCCTAGATCTGAGGAAAAGGCCAGGTTATGCCACTGTGTTGACCTACTTGCTATAGACACAAGGTGATTTGGGAACAAACACCCAAACCTTCAGAGTCAGAAGGGACCCAAGTGGGTAACTGAGCTGCTCTCCAAACAGAACTTAATTACGGTCAGTATTTTGGAAAATGTAAGGATTCAGAGGCAGGGGCTCTACAACCCTCAGAAGTGATCAGCCTCCTTCAAGTCATTTATCCAATTTGCAAATTGAAAGCAATTGCGAGGGGATAAATATTACTTAACTCTCACCATCACGGACTGAGTTTATTAACGCTGCATGTGAGTGGACTCTGTGGAGAGCTTGCTTGGGTGGGATGTGACAATCCATTCCAGGCTTTTCCTTCAAGCATGGCAGGCAGGATTGTAGGAACTTAAAATGGATTTATGATCACTGGGGAGAAGAAGTTCTAGAGAGGAAAGCCACCAATAGACCAACACTGAGAAATCCATGCAGGTTAGATATCAGAGTTTTCCAGACTACCTTGTTTGTTTCCAATGCCACGTTTGGTCTGGTGCAAATGCCAGCTTCAGTCTTTACCTGCCAAGTCTGGGCTGGCCACCATCAAAGTCCCCAGCCCAAAGTGACCAGGAGCTGCCCTCCTTACCTCCCGCGGCTGTAGCCAGGACCGGGCAGAGAGGTTGGACAGGCTGACAGGCAGCATCTCAGCCCAGAAGACTACACTACAGATAAATGGCCTTTGCATCATCTATGCTTTTGTTTTGTTTCCCTGACAACCCCCAGAGGCAAGTCTAGCAGGTGGATCAAGCCCATTTTACAGAGAACAAGAGTGGGTCTGACATCAGGAGGGTCTCTGGCCACAGGGACTCTTGACTTGAGGCTCAGTCAATGTAAAACAACAGTGGGTGGGGACTGGGAAAGGGGGCTCCTACAATTGCCAGAATCCTGCCAGGTTGCGTTTGGGAAGGGGGGCCTGAGGAGTGGAGAAGGTTGGTGGGCTGCCTTCTCATCCAGCCACCTGCTGCTGTGAGTGGCACGCAGGGGATGGAAATGGTGTTGACAGCCTGCAGGAGAGGAAAGGCTGCCTGTCTCCACCACTTCCTGCATTCCTCTCTTGCTGACTCTCCTTCCTCCCATCTTTGTTGGCTTGGGAGCTGAACATCAAAGCACTGAAGTCCGTTAGCCTTCATTGAAATCTCAGAGCTCTGCCGTTGAAGGCAAATGTGTGGATGTTGGGAGGAACTTGATCTACGGTGAAGAGCGAGGGAGACCTGGGCAGGCTGGGATGGCTCAGAAGGATGTGCCAACATGCACCACAGTGAGTGTGCCCGTGTGTGTGCAGGGCCGTGTGCATGCCTGTGTGGGTGTGTGTGTGGACACATGGGTGTGAGGGTTTGGCAGGAGGGGAAGTGGGCTGCATTTAGTTATCAGGACGAGCAGGAGAGCGGTCTGAGGCCGAGGACAGGAGTGTGCAGTCAGATCCTGGTGGCCTCTGCTTGCTGGGCAGAGGAGATGGGTCATGACATGGCGGTAAGGTGACTAGGGTCCAGACTTGTGCTGGATGGCTTTGGTTCAGGGGATCACACTGCACCCCCTTCAGCTCTCAGAAGCGTCTCCCATGCATTATTTGGTCATCCTTTCCAGAAGGAATGGAAGCCTTTCCAGGCTCAGGCGTCCCAAGCTGGGCAGCCGAGTGGACCTAGTACCCTCCTTCTCTTTTCCAGGTCCTGCCCAGGAGCCAAACCTGGCTTCAACCTTTTCCTCTCACCTCTGAGTCCAGTTCCTGGTGTTGAGTCTTGGGTGTCTCTTCCCCAGGTGGCCTGTTGAGGACACATGTCCCCCAACTAGTAGCAGATCCAGACTCTGCAGTGACCAGGCGCCAGGGCTGTGGCCGTTTCTTCTGACTTGTCTGTCCACTGTCCTAACTGGGGGTCCCCGGACCATGCGCCCTGCCTCCCTGAGAGCAGGGACCCTTCCCAGGGGGCTGAGGCACACAGGCATCTGGACAGTATCAGGTCGCCTTCCAATAGTCGTCTATTCACGGAGCCTGAAGGCCATCGTTGTTTACATTCAGGATGCAAATAGCTCTGTGTCTTGACCGGCTTCGAGGAGAGCTTTGAAAACATCCAAACATGAAAACACACTTCCAGCACTGTCTCCCTCACATCCTGATGATCTAAGCATCTTTCAATCAGTGAGGTTTTCTTTCCTCTCTTCCCTGTTACGCATGACAATGACCCAGCTTGTGTTAGGGTTCCTTCTCCCCGCCCTTCTCCAGACTGGCGGGCTGGAAGCGGGCACTGGGCGGCTGTCTTTGAACACTGTGTGGATGCTGCGGGCTGAGGGCGTTTAATCAGGCCTCTGTGACGTTGAGGGTGTCAGATGCAGCCATCGGGGACCCTGGCTTTGAGATGGAATCAAAGGCTGTCACAGGCGATCTGAGTTAGGGCGGCTGAGAGGGCCACCCACCACCGCAGCCTCATACTCCAGGCTTTTCCATACGGTGTACTAGAGGAAACCAGAACCCCAGATGATTAACATCCACATTGAAACTTGATTCCAAATTTATAAAACTCGAGCTGGCATTTCAACATCTGACAAGTTCTGACCCTCCGTTTTCCCAGTCATATCTTTTTTTAAAAAAATTGGAGTATAATTGCTTTACAGTGTTACATTAGTCTCTGCTGTACCAAAGTGAATTGGCTATGTGCTTACAAATATCCTCTCCTCTTGGGTCTCACCCCAACCCCCGACCCCTGTCCCACCCCACTGCGACCTCTAGGTCATCACAGAGCCCTGAGCTGAGATGCCCGGGCTGCATAGCAGCTCCCACTAGCCGTCTGTTTTATGCATGGGAGTGGGTTTAGTCCTACTGAGCACCCACCCCACTTGCCTGGGTCTGGCTCAGTCACCGCAATTAGAATTGGGTCTGAACGCCCACCCGCCACTTGGTAGTTGGATGACTACCAACTTTTATTGGTGAGAAGCGTCACCTTTTGGAACCTGAGTGTCTTCACATGTGAACTGCTGGGAGGGGGGCAGGACTGTGGGGAGAGGACCCCCGTGTCCTGGGTTGTCCCCAGCACCCACTGATCAGGCCTAAGGGTCTGCCCGGGGGGGTTTGGCCCCTGAGACACATAGGCCAGAGGAAGTGCTCTGAATCCCATGGAACAGAGAGGTCACCTTGAAAGGGGGCCTTCTTCTAGTCCCAGCACACCAAGTCCATGTTACATTAGCCCAGGTTCATCGATGTAATCCATGAGCAGGGGTCTGGGCTCGTCTGCCCTTTCAGGGGCCTGGATGCCCGTGTGTGTGTGTGTGTGTTTAGTCACTCTGTTGTGTCTGACTCTTTGTGACCCCAGGGACTGTAGCCCTCCAGGCTTCTCTTTCCACGGGATTCTCCAGGCAAGAACACTGCAGTGGGTTGCCATGCCCTCCTCCAGGGGATCTTCCTGACTCAGGGATCGAACCTGGGTCTCCCACATTGCAGGCAGATTCTTTATCCCTGGCCACCAGTGAAGCAGATGCCCATAGTCTGCCCCGCATGACTCCATCCTACTCTCTGCCCAGATCTCTTCAAGATCCAGGACCCATTCCCCAGTTGTATTTCTAAAAACCCAAAGATCTGCACTTGGTCCTTTTGACTCCCTGGGAAATGATTCCCAGCCCTCTCTTGATGAGCTGTGTGTGCTTTATTTGAGAGGCTTTCTGACCAACACCCAGGCCCATCTTGCAGATGAGCGATCCCTGTGAGTGTTATGCTGGCTTAGGTTAGCTTGTGGACTCACTGACTTTAAGGAGGTGGGATTTCTCGAGGAGGTGCACTGCGTGATTGGGGCAGTGACTGCTGGCCTGCTATAGGTTGAAGAGCGATGGATTCATGTTTTTTGTTTTCTGGCTGCAGAATTGACTGTTCGAAGAGGTCATGGGTGAATGTTTCTTTTGCAAAAATCAAAGCATATCACAAATTTGTTAGGATTCAATATCCATCACATGAAAATTTGATCATAGCCACTTTGTACTTCATACACATTCACATTTTTTTAATTAGGTAAGAATACACTGCTTAGGGCTTCCCCAGTGGCTCAGAGGTAAAGAATCTGCCCACAGTGAAGGAGCTTCAGGAGACTCAGGTTTGATCCCTGAGTCAGGAAGCTCCCCTGGAAGAGGGCGTGGAAACCCATGCCAGTACTCTTGTCTGGAGAATCCAGGGGCCTGGTGGCCTACAGTCCATAGGGTTGCAGAATCAGACACGACTTTGTATGCCTGGACACTTCTTTAAAAAATTATTGATTGATTTATTTGTGGCTGTCCTGGGTCTCTGTTGCTTCGAGGACTTTCTCTAGTTACAGCCAGCAGGGGCTACTCTCTCGTTACAGGGCCCGAGCTTCTCCCGGCAGTGGCTTCTCTTGCTGCGGAGCACGGGCTCTAGGCACGCAGGCTTCAGGAGTCATGGCTCACAGGCTTAGTTGCCCCACAGCATGTGGGATCTTTCTGGACCAGGGATCAAACCCGTGTCCCTTGCATTGCTGTAGTCCATGGTTCTGCAAAGCGTCGGACATGACTAAGCAACTGAACTGAGCTGAACTTGCATTTCAAGGCAAATTATTAACCACTGGACCACCGGGGAAGCCCAAGGCTGTATTCCTCTTTTAACTAAAAAAGTGACAATGTGACATTCCCCCGCCCCACCATGCTAATCACTGTAAATGGTTTTCATGTGCCAGGAAAAGTGTGAAAAGGAAGATGCACACCAAAACTGAGATGATCATCTTACAGCTTGTTTTTGAAATTTGCTTTTTATCCCCCCCCTCCAGGCTATATCATACCTAAGTGAACCTGATGCATTTCATGTGACTTCTTAGATTGTCCTTTCTGCTTCCTGGAGACACAGCTACTTCTTCTGACCCAGGGACCAAATCCATGTCTCCTGCCTTGGCCGATGGGTTCTTTGCCACTGAGCCACCTGGGGTCCTCACAGCGACTTGTTGCTATTCAGTCACTCGGTCGTGTCTGACTCTCTGCGACCCCACAGCCTGCAGCACGCCAGGCTTCCCCTCCTTCTCTGTCTCCTGGAGCTTGCTCAGACTCATGTCCATTGAGTCAGTGATGCCATCCAACCATCTCATCCTCTGTCGTCCCTTTCTCCTCCCACCTTCAGTCTTTCCCAGCATCAGGGTCTCTTCCAATGAGTCAGCTCTTCACATCAGGTGGCCAGAGTATTGGAGCTTCGGCTTCAGCATCAGTCCTTCCAATGAATATTCAGGACTGATTTCCTCTAAGATGGACTGATTTGAACTTCTTGCAGTCCAAGGGACTCTCAAGAGCCTTCTCCAACACCACAGTTCAAAAGCATCAATTTTTTGGTGCTCAGCCTTCTTTATGGTCCAACTCTCACATCCACACATGAGCACTGGAGAAACCACAGCCTTGACTAGGTGGACCTTTGTAGGCAAAGTGATGTCTCTGCTTTTCAACACGCGGACTCTGTCGTAGCTGTTCCTCCAAGGAGCAAGGCCCAGCACTTCTGTCTCCTCTGCATTTCAGGTGGCCCAGAGCGGCCAGATCAGGGGACAAGTGGGTGCACAAGAGTTCATCCCCCACTAGATGGATGCTGACGACCGCAAACAGAAGGCAGGAGTAGGCCGGGGGGTGGGGTAGAGTCGTCCTCCTTCCTCTCCTGCTCTGAGCTGTGCTGTCTCTGCCGGTCCCATAAAGGTGGCATCGCAGCTACCTGTAACCTGCCGGGTCACACTCCGGGGGCGCCTTCGGAAACGGCGGCCGGGGAACGGCTCACCTTGCACCGCTCCTCGTGACCACACGGTGGCAGTGTTGCACACAGCGCTGCTTGGTGAGGCTTCGACAGGCTGGCTGGTTTTGTGGTTCACATTCCAGCTGCAGCTGGGAGGGCAGGAGACTGGGGGTGGCGGTGTTCCTGCAGGCGTGAATCAAACCATCTTCGGTAAAAGCAGAGCTGCGTGGTCACACAGCTCGCACCTGGGAGGACCAGGCAGGAGGCCGTCAGCTCCGGTCAGCGGTCCTCACTTCGGTGTGTTTGTGGCTTTAAGACAAGTTCGATCCACCTTCGCCTCTGAAAGAGACAGTGTTGGACATGACCCTCGGGTCCCCAGTGGGCAGTGGAATTCTGATTCCTGTGTGGCTCCTTGTCGCCACCCATCACATTTAAGAGGACTCACGTTTTCCTGTGGCACTGTTTAAAATTTTTGAAAACAAAAAGTGCAACACAATGTCTTCTTTACCTTGTTTAAGGTGAAGCTTTTCTTTTTTAAAACAAAATCCAGAAATGCTCACGACGAATCAAAGGAATGATACATTTAATTATTTAATTTGTTTATTTATTAAATAATTTTACTTATTATTAACATTAATAATTTCTGTTTATTTAAAAGCATTACAAAAAATGAAAAAACCCCATGCACACTGAGAAGATATTTGGAACACACATAGTGAATTGATTATTATCAGATATAATTATCAATATCACATGATAATATTATCAGAATATATTAAAACATTTTATAAAACATTTATATATTATCATCAGAATACATAAAAACATTTATAAAACAAAAAGCAGTAGATAAAAATCGGGCAAAAAGCATGGATGGACATTTTACTGTAAGGGGAAAAGAACTGGCCTATAAAAATAGAAGACATATTCCATTTCATTATTGATCAGATTGCCAAAGTGAAGGAAGTTGATGCTATTAAATGGCTGAAAGGATTTAAGCCAAGAACTTGTCCTACTCACTGCTGGTGGGAACATTATCTAGGACAATTGCTTTACAAATATTCATGTTTTCTTGTAAGTTGACCATTTGCAGACCTTGTGATCAGAAGCTGTCTTATCCCTAGGTACATAATCAAGAAAATTTCTTTGACATACACGCTGGAAGATGTGCACAGTGATGTTTATAGCAGCATGATTCATAATGTGGAAAAACTGGAAGCCAATCAAATTCCCATTGACAAAGGGATAGACTGTAGACTGAACTTAAGAGAGGAAATTCATACCTCAAGGGATGGTTTCATGAATGAAGGTCACATCTGCATGTGAGGTATGAGTTCAATCTGCTGTGTGTTGACAGGGTACATAGGCTGTCAGCTGCCTGTTCCCCCAAAACACCACCTGTGAAGTGTGTTGAACCAGAAGAGCTCAGTGTATTAGATATGGGACAGAATCCCCGCCACAGTCTCGGCGTTGTCTCACAAGGAGAAAGTCATGGGGAGACAGTCACAGGGCTTTGGTGCCCGGCAGCATGACTTCCGGAGGGGTCAGTGTGATGGCTCATTGTGTGTGTCAATGTGACTGACCGTCGGGCACCCGGACCAAACCTTATTTCTGGCTTTGTCTGTGTGAGTCTTTCTGGATGAGATTAGCATTTGAATCAGTGGACTCAGTAAAGTAGATGGCCCGCCCCCTTGGGGGTGGTCCTCTTCTGGTTCATGGAGGGCCTGAAGTGGACAAAAGGGAACAAAGGAAGAATTTGCCCCCCTTTTCCCACCTCACTGGCTGAGAGGGGGTGTTTCATGGTCTCAGTCCTCAGTTCAGTCACTCAGTCGTGTCCGACTCTTTGTGACCCCATGGACCTGCAGTACGCCAGGCCTCCCTGCCCATCGACAACTCCCAGAGCTTACTCAAATTCATGTCCACTGAGTCGGTGATGCCATCCAACCATCTCATCCTCCGTCCCCTTCTCCTCCTGCCTTCAATCTTTCCCAGCATCAGGGTCTTTTCCAATGAGTCAGTTCTTCACATCAGGTGGCCAAAGTATTGGAGCTTCAGCTTCAGCATCAGTCCTTCCAATGAACATTCAGGACTGATCTCCTTCAGGATGGACTGGTTGGATCTCCTTGCAGTCCAAGGGACTCTCAAGAGCCTTCTCCAACACCACAGTGCAAAAGCATCAATTTTTTGGTGCTCAGCTTTCTTTATGGTCCAACTCTCACATCCATACATGCATACTCGAAAAACCATAGCTTTGACTAGATGGACCTTTGTTGGCAGAGTAACTTCTCTGTTTTTTAATATGTTGTCTAGGTGAGTCATAGCTTTTCTTCCAAGGAGCAAGTGTCTTGTAATATCATGGCTGAAGTCACCATTTGCAGTCATTTTGGAGTCCCCCAAAATAAAGTCTGTCACTGTTTCCATTGTTTCCCCATCTATTTGCTATGAAGTGATGCCATGATCTTAGTTTTCTGAATGTTGAGTTTTAAGCCAACTTTTTCATTGTTCTTTCACTTTCCTGCAGTCATCAGATTGGAATTTATTGGGTTGGCCAAAAAGTTCATTTGGGGTTTTCTGTAGTATCTTTCGAAAAACCTGAAATGAGTTTTCTTTTGGCCAACCCAATACACCATCAGCTACTCTGGTTCTCAGGTCTTGGGACTCAGACTGAATTATCCCTTCCATTTTCCTGGGGCTCCAGCTTGAGGACATCACATGAAGGGACTTTTCAGCTTCCATAATCATGTGAACCAATTTCTTATAGCAAATCTACATTATTAAGAACATATTTCATATAATATGAAATCTATCTGTCTCTCTATCTATCTTTCTATCTATCTTTCATTTCTTACTGGTTCTGCTTCTCTGGAGAACCCTGATTAATATAGTCTACTAGACTTCCCTGGTGGCTCAGTGGTAAAGAATCTCCTTGCAGTGTAGGAGACATGGGTTCCATCCCTGGGTTGGGAAGATCCCCTGGAGGAGGAAATGGCTGCCCACTCCAGTATATTTGACTGGAGAATTCCATGGACAGAGGAGTTTGGGGGGGCTGCAGAGTCGGCCATGATGGAGCAACTGATGCATGCACATAGAGGATAGTAATTGGTAATGGGGAAATTTTATATTGTAATAGCTTTAGAGGTGAAGGTTTTGGAAACAGTATTAATGAAAAGGTGTAAATCTTGAGAAGTCAGGTTTTTTTCATTGGTTTATGGAAAAATATTTCTGTCCTTGAAGCAAGTATTATCTGAGACGATTTTTGCCAGACTTGACTGTGTTGTTGAGCAAGCAACTAGAAAGCATTTCTCTCCCAGAATTTTTCTCAGAATTGTTTGGCATAGTAATAAAATGTTGGTTTCAGTTCTTCCCTCTTCCCTTCTGGCAATTTCTCAGCCCAGTGAGAGGATGGACCGTTATCATCTGGAGACATGACTAAGCCTGATCTGTACCACTGTCTCCTGTGTTGTGGTCAAAGGTAGAGTTTATGACATGAGTTGTTCTAACATTAAAAAAAAATTAATGTGGATCATTTCTGAAGTGTTTATCGAATTTCATTAGAATATTGCTTCTGTATTATGTTTCGGGTTTTTGGACACATGGTGAGATATGTGGGGTCTTAGCTCCTTGACTGAGGATCAAAACTGCAACTGCCTGCATTAGAAGGTGAAGTCTGAACCACTGGACCATCAGGGAGGTCCCTGTCTTAATATTTATAAATGTCAGGGTTCCTTGTGCTTTTTGTTAGAAGACACTTGTTGGATCCTTTGATTGGACAGTGGCTGTGTAGTGGCAATAACCACACATTTGAGATCATGACCCAAACCAAGCCTGTGAGAAGGGTCACGGTCAAAGCTTGTAGTCCACATCTAAACAAAGTACCCCAGTTAACCCCCCAAACAGATCTCATCCCCAAACTGAAGAGCTCCATGAGGGTATTAACTAAATTATCTAGTTTCCTGATACCACTCTTTTCCAGACCTTTTTTTCATTTTAAAAATCCAGGATATCTGCAGACGCATAAGCATTTTCTCCCCCATATGGCAGGACATGTTCCGTCTTGATTGGCCAGCCCACATCTAAACGTTATGTGTTTATTTTCATGGACGTCCTCTTGAGAGGATGATCCTGAAGGTGGGAAGCAGAGTACAGAGAAAACTGACTCTTGCACAGTGTACAGGTCATAGACAACAAGCTTTCTTGATGCAAATCCAAAACCATTCATTAGGAACACTATGATGATATGCTTCAATCAAAACATACCTGATGCTATGGTACTGTTTGCAGGATGGCCAAGTTTTAAAGCCACCCATCAAGTGTGGCTCTTGTCAGGTGAAGGATTTTGGGACTAGAGTCATCAGACAGATTCGAAGCAAAAGAACTTGGGGTGGAGCCTGAGCAATGCCCCTGCCCTAAGATCTGTGGAAGTGAGCCAGTCTCTAAGTAGACAGCAACTATTCCCATGTTCCCTTACAGACTTTTTGTTAAGGTTCAATCACAAAGGCATAGCCCATAAAAGGCACTTGAATGCTGACAGAAAACTCTTTTTCTATGTACCGTATGATAAAGGATTTAAGATTTTTGGCTGCCCGTCCTGTTGTGTTGCTGGCAACCTCAGGAGTGCTTAGTGTTTGAATCCAATTACCAAGGAACCCGACTGACATTAAAAGAAAGTGGTAGCAAAGGAAGCTGGTGACAAAGAAAGAAAAGTGAACATAAACCAAGTGGTTCGTTTGATTATATATTTTGGCTAAATTATTGACACATTTTATTTCCAAATTGGGTTTGTACCAAAGAGAAGTAAAGGATGCAAAATTATGTATTAATGATAAGGATCTTACAAGTACCCCAGTTAAGAGACGGAAAGCATCCCCTAATGGTCCATAATCTTACAGTAAACTCAGAGAAAAGGAAAGCAAAAGCATTAAATTAAAGTATGAGAATGTGTGGTTCAAATTATCTGCATCTCATTCAATGGATCTTGGTTGAATCTATTTACTTTGTGCTGATGTCCACTTGATGGACATCAAGTTTTTGATGGAAGCTGTTTTTCTTCTGATGAGTATCTGCTTTTAGAAAATTCTGACCAATTTCCAGCTTGAGGTTTCCATACAGGACCGATTTTCAGTTACTGTAAACTGTCTTGTCTGTTTGCTGGAGAGTGAGGTTGGTGACGGGCAAGTGTGTATTCAAGGATCGAACCCTCGAGATTTTTTCTGCTGTGCTATGTAACAGGGTAAGAATGTGTCTCTCAGGCTTTGAGGACCATCAAATGCATCTTAAAATCAATTTTCCAGGTTTGAGATTGTGCAGGAGTTGCTTAGGAGAACGGTGAGTAAAATCACCCCATGCTTGTGGGTGATGAGACTGGATTTATTATGTGAGTCCTTTGCAGTGTTTCTCTAAGTGTTCTTACCAGAGATCACAGTCTAGAACCAGAAATAAAACTACACTTGACCTTTGAACAATGTGTTGGGGGGAGGTTAATATGAGTAAAACTTAGAGCTGCCCCTCTGTATCCACAGTTTCTGCATTTGTGGATTCAACCAACCATGGACCCTGTGGCACTGTAGTATTTACTATTGAAAAACACTCCCCTGTCAAACCTGTATTCTTTAAGAATCAACTCTATTACAGTCCTAGGCTGACCCATGACTAACTCACAGTAATTAGTGGCAGAAGGGAGTTTAGGGAACTCGGTATGCATGTAGAAATGAAAACGTAGTCTTAAATGACCAGTGGGCCGAAGAAGACATGCCAAGGAAATTGGAAAATACTTTGAGATGAATGAAAACAAAGCACAGCATATCCAAACAAGGTCCTAAAGCAGTCCTTAGAAATTTATAGTCGTAAATTTCCATGTCAGAAAGAAAAGATCTCGTGTTTTAGCTTAACTTTCCAACTTAAGACACTTATAGAAGAAGAGCAAGCTAAGTCCAAATAAGCAGGAGGGAGAAGATAATAATTACAGTGGAGAATAATGAAATAAACCGGAGAAAAACAGAAAACCAGCAAAAGCAAGGTTGGTCTTTTGAAAAGATCAACAAAATCGACAAATTTTGAGTTAGATTAACTGAGGAAAAAAAGAGTGATTCAAACCAGTAAAACCAGGGCTGAAGAGGGGGCAATGCTACTGACCTTGTAGAAAGAAAAAGAATAACAGGGTAATAAATTGTATGCCAATGTTAGATAACTTAGATGAAATAGAAAAATGTCTAGAAAGACACAAATTGCCAAAACTGACTCAGAAGAATTAAAAAAAAAGAATTAAAAAAAAAACAAACAACAAACTGAAAAGACCTATAGCAAACAAAAAGGTTAAATTAGCAATTTAAAGCTTCCCACCCCCAAAAGTGCAGTACCCAAATTCTATAAAACATTATGAAATTAATGCCAGTTCTTTACAGACTCTTCCAAAAAAAAAAAAAAAATAGAAGAGGCCAGAACACTCCCCACTAATTTTATGTGGTCAGGATTACCCTGGTATGGAAATCAGACAAAGACCTTACAAAAAAGGAAAACTATAGACCAATACCTCTAATGACTATAGACTGGTATAAATGACCCTGGTCATCTATAAAAGCTTTTCAATAACACTGTACCAGGCTTGGAGCCAATAGAAAAGAAACACTTAGCAGCTCGAGGCCCATTCTCTGGCCTGTAAATTTCATCTTATAGATTTCAAATAGAAAGTGACAAGAGCGAGGGAAAACAGAGATAAGAACAGAAAAAAAGACACGATTCTGCTAAAGACGAGAATGTACGAATTGGACCAGATAATCAAAGGATTCCTCAAGAGGGCTTCTCTTGCCTGGGGGACAAAGGAAACTCAGCATTTGGGAGCTTGATAGAGAGAAGTCACAGCTCAGACCTGTGTGTGTGGCTCTGGGGCCTCAGAGGGGTGTGCTGCTCTGAGAGGGGGTTGTGGAGTCAGGGCAGTGAGATGGTCTCAGTTGGATTTTGGCCAGATCTCCAAGATTATCAGCTGTCAGTTTCCTAAGAGGCCACCATGAAAGTGAAAGGGAAAGTCACTCAGTCGTGTCTGACTCTTTGCGACCCATGGACTGTATAGTCCATGGAATTCTCCGGGCCAGAATACTGGAGTGTGTAGACTTTCCCTTCTCCAGGGGATCTTCCCAACCCAGGGATTGAACCCAGGTCTCCTGCATTGCGGGCAGGTTCTTTACCAGCTGAGCCACAGGGAAGCCCAAGAAGACTGCAGTGGGTAGCCTAGCCCTTCTCCAGCAGATCTTCTTGACCCAGGAATCGAATTGGGGTCTTCTGCATTGCAGGTGGGTTCTTTACCAACTGAGCTATCAAATGCATCAAACTAGTGAAACAAAACTGAAGTTAGGGAGAACACTACCTTGACAGACAGAGTCTGGTAGTGTCTGAGAAGAGGGAAGCTGGGGGTATGTCTGTGGGGCCAGGGTCTGCTGGGTTGAGTGATTTAAGAGGGTAGACAGAGACCATGATCGCTTCAGGTAGGCGGGCCCAGTAGGGCAGAATTCTCGGCGTGAATATTGATGAGCCAGCTCTTAGCGTTAACAAGGAGGCTATCCAGTTGGTTCAGTGTCTTTGCTATTTTTCCAGAAATACTTGCCTCTGGAAAATAAGTGATTTTTGCCTCATCCAAGTGTTGCCTAAGACAGAATGGGGAAATATGTCTTTTCCCGGAAGCGTGTGTATCACCATATGCTTCTCTGAGAATGATGACTGTGCTTGAGAAATCAAATCAGGAGAAGATGAACTTCTACATTATGGAAATAAGCAAAGGACACCCAGATGAGAATGAATGGAGGCTATTTATTCAGAGTTTGCTGTAGCAACAGAGCTGACCGCTGTCACCTGTTTGCAGAGACACAGAGGCAGTTGTCTAAGATTTATGTAATTGCTTGTTTATCTTTGGCTGCCCTGACTACATCTTCATTGCTGCCTGTGGGCAGGGTGGGCTTCTCGTGGTGGCGGCTTCTCTCGTTACAGAGCAGGAACTCTGGGCGCACTGGCTCTTTATGTGTGGTGTGCGGGCTCAGTTGCCCTGCGGCATGTGGGAACTTCCCAGACCAGGGGTCCCCTGCACTGGCAGGCAGATTCTTAACCACCAGGGAAGCTCTCAAAGGAAGTTTTATAGTAAAAAAAAAGGGAAGGCTTCTGGTATGCTCTGATTGGAGGTTGTCGGCCCAGGAAAGCTGGAAGCTGCCAAACTAGAAAGACACGGCATTTTATATCATTGGTTTGGGGGCGTCCTTGGCTTTCTCTTGTTGGCGCAGGAGACTCAATATTTTGTAATAACTTTTAAGGGGAAAGAATCTGAAAAAGAACACATATATACATATGTGCGTGTATATATATGCATCTGAATCATTGTAGAGGTAGATAGTAAGTGCAGATGGCAGGGCCAATTTGCAGCTGAGAGGACACACGTTTCTGGAACGAGGCATATCCTGATAACAATGGCATGAAGTGAAGTGAAGTGAATGTAAGTCGCCCAGTTGTGCCTGACTTTTGGCGACTCCATGGACTATGCAGTCCATGGGATTCTCTAGGCTGGAATACTGGAGTGGGTAGCCTTTCCTTTCTCCCGGGGATCTTCCCAACTCAGGGATTAAACCCAGGTTTCCCACACTGCAGACAGATGCTTTACCAGCTGAGCCACAATAATAGCATACATTTTTACCATTCAGGTATATGGAGGTATGATTTCTTTACAGTAAAATCCATTTTTTTTTAAGGTGCACAGTTATATGACTTTTGAAAGATGTACAGAGTTTGGAATCACCAATGTAATCAAGTTGTAAAATATTTTCATCACCCCAGCCTTGAGGATATTATGCTAATGAGATAAGTCAGACAGAGAAAAGCAAATACTGTATGACATATCTTGTACATGGAATATCCAAAAAAGCTGGACTCAGAGTGATGGTGACCAGGGCCTGGAAGGTGAAGAAATAGGCTGATATTGTTCAAAGGGTACAAACCTCCAACGGTAAGTGAGGGAGGGTCTAATGTATGGCGTGGTGATGACAGCTAATAATAGTGTATCATAGACTTGAAAGCTGTTGATGTGGGTGGACCTAGTCTGTCATACAGAGATAAGTAGGTCAGCAAGAAAAAACAAATACCACATATTAACACATGTATATATGGAATCTAGAAAAATGGTCCTGATGAACCTGATTGCAGGGCGGGAATAGAGATGAAGATGTAAAGAGTAGACTCGTGGACACAGTGGGGTAATGAGAGGGTGGGAGACAGAGAGTGGCCTTGTCATATACACACCCCTGGGTGTAAACTGGACAGCTAGTGGGAAGCTGCAGAATGGCAGAGAGCTCAGCTGTGCTCTGTGATGACCTGGGGGGGTGGGGGGTGGGATGGGGGGCTGGGTGGGAGGCAGGCTTAAGAGGGGAGGGATGTGTGTCTACATACAGTTGATTCACTTTGTTGTAAGGCAAAAACTAACACCACAGCCTAAAGCAATTATACTCCAATAATGAAATGCAAAGAAAGTTGCCAAGACAGGAGATGGTAACTGTCTTCACCCTGAAAAGGAAATGGTAATTATGTGTCATGGTGCAGGTGTTAGCTAATCCTTCTGGTCATCAATTTGTAATAAACAAATGTATCAACCACCACATCGGTACACCTTAAACCTACACAGTGTTGTTTATCAATTGTGTCTCAACAAAGCTGGGGAAATTTTTAAAAAGATAGATGATGAGCTGCCCTTAGTTGCTTTCTTTTAATTTGTTTGTTTTTGAGCCATAGCTTATTAGGTTTTTCAAAGGATACCACAACCCATTCTGTAGATTAAGCACTTTAGGATGGCCTGCTTCCTTGGGTTTCTATTAAGGAATTTGAAACCCCTTTGATAGTTACATATTTGACTTTGAGTATACTCTGTGATATATTAAAAAAAATGCTTACATGTAAGGTTTTGTTTTGAGTAGCACTGCAGGTTATTATTATGTTACGATTGCAGAATTTGTTTTGTTCAAATAGAAAATCCACCTGGGGCATTGGGAAAAAAGACAAGTGTGATAAATGTTACATAAGAATCTGTATTAGTGGCTTCTGTGTGAATACCAAGCAACTTGCTTTCTCATAAGAGCCTGTTCTTTCAAAATTCATTCTTCTCTTGCTCCTCACGGGAGCCGCTTGGGAATGTTGCTGTCACTGTTTGATTTTTTGTTAAGGTTTTATATATTTTCTCAACTCAATGATAAATATTGTAGGCAATTTAAAAACTATATAGAATGTTATGTAACAATATATGAAGTTTGAGACAATCCCATTATGTCAGTATACTGATTGAGTTCCTAATCCAGGTCCTGGGATCCAAATCTCCATGACTAGCAAAGCAGTTTCATGTTCACATTTATATGCCAGATTCTGGCTCCTTCTGTAATAAATGCAAAGCAGGTAATTCAAGTTAAAAGTAAAGCTTTGAAACTATGCAAGGATTTTATGAAGCCACTATATCATGGCAAGACGTTTCCCGTAATGTTTGTACATTCTGACACTAGAGACACCTTTTCATTTTCATAAAAAAATTAGCGTAAATTAGTTTAATCCCTCCATTTTAATTTTAGTGAACACTTTGGGAGTCAGATTAAAATGACATTCTGCAAACTATTTCACTGTGAGGACCACTTGCAGTTTCTTTCATTCTAAGAAACTCTCAATATGGTGCTAAACATCGCCCTGGATGAGCTGAGCTGAAAGAAACTGACTTTATTCCTATGTGTTTGTTTGGGAGCAATGCAGGGAGACGGCTCTCCCCGGGGAGATGTGGCTCAGTGGTAAGGCACCCATCTGCCAATGCAGGTTCCATCTCTGGGTCGGGCAGACTCGCTGGAGGAGGAAACGGCAACACACTCCACTATTTTTGCCTGGAGAATCCCATGGACAGAAGAGCCTGGTGGGTTACAGTCCATGGGGTCGCAAAGAGTCAGACATGACTGAGCATAAACACAGTGAAGGGAGATGAGACCAAGTTTGGATACTTGGATCCACGGAAACAGAGGGTGGAGGAGTGTTCCAGTGCTGGGGAGGGCTGTCGACCATCTGTGTTGGCTAAGTGGCTTCCCTGGAGAAAAAGTAAACCTCCTGCTAACTGTTTAACAGAAAGTAATTTTACAACCTCAAGCCAGGCACCTAGGAAGCTAGGATGGGTCCCCTCTCACCTGGTATGTGCATTTCAGAGGGATGGCTCCCGGGTCCTTGAGAAAGACATTCATGGGTTGTAAAACTGGTAAGAGGTTTCTAAAAAGATTTACATCTCCAAAGGGCAGAGAAAAGATTTTCAATTATAAGTTTTCTGAAGTAAAGTCTCTAAGCAATGGGAGGTCAGCAAGAAACTCAGTCTGAGTTTCAGTGCAGCAGAGGGGAATGGAGGTCTGTCTAGGTCAATGGTTTCACCTGTGAAAGTGCGGGTTGGTGCTTGGGTTTCAGTGATGCAGAAAGATACAGGACAGGATGCAGGAGGCAAGTCAGGACCAGTGGTCCAGGACCTCTGCCTCAGAGGAGAGGTTTCTTCATTGACCTCTTATCTACACAATCTGATCATCAAAGAACACCTTTATTTACCTCCCACTGGTTTCCACATTGCTTTTTTCTCCCTGCTGTGATCAAATCCCTGTTACTGGACTCTCTGCACTTAGCTCCATGCCCTCCCCTCTGTGCTCTGTTTGATGATGTCGGGTCCGGGATTCTAAGAATCATATCTATGCTTCATCATTGAGTTCCCAGTGTCAACTGGAAAAATATGCACAACCTAAATAAAAGTTGAGAATTATGCTTTATCTGGTGGACAGAACTGATGACTTAAGCCCAGGATGCAGCCTCTCAGTTAGCTCTGAGGAGCTGCTCTGAAGGGAGGAGCCAGGATGGAGGGGAGCTGTTGCAACAAAAATCAGATGGTGGGAATAGCCACTGATGCTAAAGATGACCAGGGGCTTCCCAGGTGATGCCAGTGGTAAAAAAAATCCACCTGCTGATTCAGGAGATGTGGGTTTGATCTCTGGGTTGGGAAGTCCCCCCGGAGTAGGAAATGGCAACCCTCTTCAGTACTCTTGCCTGGAAAATTCCATGGACGGAGGAGCCTGGTGGGCTACAGTCCATGGGCTTACCAAGAGTTAGATACGACCGAGTGATTGAGGACACACACACACACACCAGACATCTCAAGTTAATGAACTTGGCTCTATTCTGTGTATGGAAAGATGCAAGAGTCTGGGCTCATTGGAATCATTCCTTTGATATACACTTAACTTGTCTGGAGCCAGTATCTTTTGTTTGTCCATCCTGAGTGCCCCCTGGGTGCACATCTGGGGGAGGCTGGCAGTGGCTGCTGGCTTGATGGCTGCATTTTCTGTTTACTGTTTACTGATGTGGCAGGTGACATGTTTATCTGCAGTAACTGGAAAGTACCCACAATGGGGAGAAGGAAGACGGGCCATGCTCTTCCAGTCTCTTCTTCCTGTGTGACTCCAGGCCCATGAGCCGTCCACCACCAGCGCTTTCTCCCCAGGGAAGCGCCAGGGAGACTAAGTCCAGGGGGACCTCTAGCTCAGCAGAAACAAGAAATGTCTGTGCGGGGGCCATGCTCTGGTCTTGGAAACTGGCTTTCGCCTTTCCTAGGATGTTATCTCCAGATCTCGGCTGGCGAAGCAAGGCAGTGTTTGTCAGATTCTGCCTCTACTGTACTTTGTATATAAAATGTTCAATCAGATCAAAGGGTCAACTTGTCAACCTCAAGAAAGACGACCTACATTTTAAAGTGTGAATATGTCCAGGAAGCTGCTCCTTGTGACCCCTCAGGAAACCATTTTGACACTTCTGACCTCAGCTTAATATATTATTTATTAAGGGAAGTTCATGACTGTTTTTGTACCCAGAAGAAATTAAAGATGAAGTAGGAGAGTGCTGACATTTCTCACTTGGCCAAACTCAAGAAATGTGTGTTTATTGCACTAGTACCACTTAAAGTGGAGGGCACTTGCCATCAGTAAATAAGCCTCTGAATAGATACAGAGTGACTGACAGTGCATCCTTCCAATGAATAGGTCATTAGTGGATAGCTTCCAGAATCTCCATCTGTCTCTACATGTATTTCTGTGCATCCTTGGAGATGCTTTTCCATTCTGACCAGTTGGTAGATGTCTTAGTTTCTCTGTGTTTAAATACTTGGAATGCTAACCTGAATGTCCATCAGCAGAGGAATAGATGGAAATAGAAAGAAAATGCAGTACATCTATGCAGTGGAATACCATTCAGCCACAAAAAAGGGTGAACCAATGCCATTTTCAGTAACAAGGATGGACCTAGAGATTATCATACTGAGTGAAGCAAGTCAGACAAACAGAAAGATGTGATATCACTTACATGGCATCTAAAAAAAGTGATACAAATGAATTTATCTACAAAATGGAAATAGAGTCATAGATATAGAAAACAAACTTCTGGTTTTCAGGGGATAGGAGGGGGAGAGAGATAAACTGAGAAATCGGGATCAACATGCATTCTGCGATTTATAAATTAGATGACTAGTAAGGACCTACTGGAGAGCATAGGGATGTCTGCTCAGTACTCTGTATGGGCTCTATGAGAAAAGAACCTAAAACAGAGTGGACACATGTTTATGGATGAGTCACTTTGCTGTACCCCTGAAGGGAACTCAACGTTGTCCATCAACCATGTGTGATGTGTGTGTTAGTCGCTCAGTCGTGTCCGACTCTTTGCGACCCCATGGACTGCAGCCCACCAGGCTCCTTTGTCCATGGGAATTCTCCAGGCGAGAATACTGGAGTGGGTTGCCAATCAACCATACTCCAATAAATCAACTAAACTCCAATAAAAATGAAAAACAAAAACAAAAAAATATTTGGGATAATAAGCGTGAGTCAAACTTTTAAAAATATTGGTTTATATAAGATATATTCTTCCTCCTGTCATCTCAAAATGTGTGAGTTCAAACATATTTCCCTGATCTGTTTTTGTTTCCCACCTATCAGCTCGAGCTCCCAACTACACTGCAGCAGTATTCACAGTGGCCAAGATGTGGAAACGACCTAAATGTCCATTGACAGGTGAATGGATAAAAAAGTGATGTATGCATACAACAGAATATTATTCAGTCTTAAATAAGGAAACCCTGCCACGTGTGACAATGCAGAGGACACATGATTCTAAGAGAAATGAGCCAGTCGCAGACGGGCACACACTGCGAGATTCCACTTACATGAAATCTAAAAGAGTCAAACTCATAGAATCAAAGGCTAGAATGGTGGTTGCCAGGGGCTGAGAAAAGAGAAAAATGAGATATGGCTAACAAGCAGGTATAAAATGTCAGTCATGCAAATGAGTTGGTTCTGGAGATCTGCTTACAAGCAATGTTTTACCCATAAATAACAATACCATAACGTGCACTGAAAAACTTATTGGAGACTTCCTTGGCGGTCCAGTGGTTAAGACTTCATCTTCTAGTGCAAGGAGGTCCAAGTTTGATCTACGGTTGGGGAGCTAAGATCACACATGCCTCATGGCCAAAAAACCAAAACACAAAACAAAAGGAATATTGTAACAAATTTAATACAGACTTTTGAAATGGTCCAAGTCAAAAAATTAAAATGAAACATCCTTTAAAAAACTGCAAATCTAGAATGTGAATGTTGGGGTCCTTTAATGGACTGGAACCTGGTGGTCTGGAGTTGATGATGAGAAAGTGAAAGAAGGAAAGAGGCTAATGTTCCCTGGGTTATGCAGCTGGCCTTTGCGCTCCAGAGAATCAGCCAGAAATAGAGAGATAGCGAGAGAGAGAGAGAAAGAAAGACACAGGGACCCAAGCTCTGATGGAACAAGGGTGCTTTACTGAATTCTGTAAGAGTATATATACCAGTATATATACCATCCACTTCTTTAGATAAAAATCAAGAGACCAGACTTTACACATTTACCAAGGAAGCAAGGAGCAATAGAGGCCATAAAGCCAAAAGGCGATCCATATCAAAAGAGGGTCATAAATAGTTACTTTTCACCGTATGGAAAAACTAATAAAGGAAATGTGTGGATTCCTCAGTCCTGGGAGAGGCTTGCCTCTCCTCTTAATTCCTGAATATTCAGGAATTAATAAGGAACAGAGGATTCATGACAGATCCAAAACAGCTCACAGGAAGCCTCCTGTTAAATGCTTCCTGACAAGTGAATAGATCTTACCTTCAGTGTTGCTACCAAGCATTCTTTTAGAAAGAGTTTTTTCCTCTTAACCAAATGGTTCCATATAACTTTCTAGAATTTTTTTTTCATGTGAGACCTGATCATAAACTTCTGACATCTGTGAAGAATGATATGAGTTTGAGAGGGAAGGAAGCTGAAGATGAAAAAAATTACAGTTTTCTAGCCCTAAGACAGAATGGTTGTTGGCGATTGTTCCCTTGTGAAATATTTCTAAACTGGTGCTAAGCCAAGAGGAATGTACATCAAACTTCAGAGCTAAGGTGGGTGTTAAAGACAAATCAGTGGCTTCGTAAGTGCTGAAGGTCCTCTCGGATGAAGTGATGCTCTTGTGGTAGAGCATCCATTGGACAGTGCTGTGTGCTAAAGTGGTCCTCCTGCATGGCAGGAAGAGCAAGAAGCCTGAAGTCAGATGAGCTGGATGTGAATCCTGGCTTTGCCGTCGGTAGTTGTAGGATCCCAGGTGAGTTGACTAAATTCTTGGGCCACACGGTTCTCATCTGGTAGGCAAGGGTGATGACACCTGTTGGACTGGGTGTGAAGATGAGCAATAATTCATGCAATGCCCCTGGCCCCATGTTTGATCCTAGGAGGTGCTTGGTGAGTGGAGGAGTGAAGAACTTGCCACCAAGAAGGAGCTGTGAGGCTTCAAAATAAACACAGACAATAACTTAACATTTACCCGAGAACTAACTAGTGAAGAAGTTTGGAGGATAATTACAGCAGGAGACCTAAGCGGAAGAAACTCACTGAAGTGAGTGTTACCTTTGCGAACATGGAGTAAGGATTATTGATTTCAAATCAAGAGAGGAAAAACAATCCCATCAAATATCCAGATAAGGAGCAGCTTTAAATTTTCACACAAAGCAATTGAAAAACCAAATTAAAACCTAGCAGTGGAGAAGGGAACATAAAAATAAACCAAGTGCTGGACTCGAAATGAGTTTCCGCAGTAAGGACTGGAATTTCAGCCTTCTGGCTAAAAAAAGGAAGGACGTGGCCTGGAGGCAGCCAGGCACGGGGGCCCACCTGGGCTGGTGATGACTGTCCCGTGTCTGGGTCCTGAGTCACATCACAGGCCTTAGAGATTATCCTGGGGCAGAAACTGGCAAGAATGGCCTACGTCGAATTGAAATTCACACGGTTTCAGAAGGATGGGAGCTCATCATGGAGTTAATTGTCAAGAAGAAAGAAATGTGGTCCTTTGTGGACAAGCGCGCCTGAATGATTGCTTCAATGGTGCCTCTGTGCTCTGCAACACCCTCGATGCAGGGCTTGTCTGCCTGTGATTTCCTTCACTGTTATGGATGTTTTGTCGGTTAGGACTTATTTTTCCTTTGAGACGACAGTCAGAGAGGGTTCAGAGGCCATAATTACACTTTGTTATGCCACGTGGGTTTCATAATTTCTCAATTAGATGTTTTTTAGTCACAGTTTAAAATGCCTGCACAATTCTTAAATGCCAGCCCCAAATCCACCTTTCACGAATCGATGACTCTTCTGCAGTGAAATGCATTTCCTCTGGCAACAAATGAAGATGGAGAGGCCTGCTGCGGAGGGAACATAGCCGTCACCAGGGCAGGAAGGTCAGTCATGGGTTGCCATGGTAGTCTTAGCAGCGGCTGGACCACAGAAGGCTATTTCAGAGAGACGGTGGTAAAACCAAAGCCCCTGTGAGTTAGAGTGCATCACAAACTGGCATAACAGTTTATGGAGGTCAGAAGTGCACAGATTACATGTCATCTTATTTCCATAGCAGGTCTCTCATCATTCCACGTGTCTGAAAGCAAGATCCATTTTTCTCACCTGCTCCTTCACCAGGTGAAGACATCCCTCTGGCTTCCCCCACCTGTGTGTGTGTGTGTGTATGTGTGTGTGCGTGTGTGTTTATGTGTGTGTAGCATTACAATTCACTTTTCTGACCACTAATTTTTTCAGGTCAAAAGTTTGGATACCTGTTTGAGTCCAAGATGCAGTACTTGGGTGCAATCTCAAAAAGAACAGAACTGTCTGTGTTCATTTCCAAGGCAAACCATTCAATATCACAGTAATCCAAATCTATGCCCTAACCACTAATGCTGAAAAGGCTGAAGTTGAACGGTTCTATGAAGACCTAGAAGACCTTCTGGAACTAACACTCAAAAAAGATGTCCTTTTCATTACGGGGGACTGGAATGCAAAAGTAGGAAGTCAAGAGATACCTGGAGTAACAGGCAAATTCGGCCTTGGAGTACGGAATGAAGCAAGGCAAAGGCTAATAGAGTTTTGCCAAGAGAACACACTGGTCATAGCAAACACCCTCTTCCAACAACACAAGAGAAGACTCTACACGTGGACATCACCAGATTGTCGACACCAACATCAGATTGATTATATTCTTTGCAGCCAAAGATAGGGAAGCTCTATACAGTCAGCAAAAACAACCGGAAGCTGACTGTGGCTCAGATCATGAACTCCTTATTGCAAAATTCAGACTGAAGTTGAAGAAAGTAGGGAAAACCACTAGAACATTCATTTATGACCTAAATCAAATCCATTATGACTATACAGTGGAAGTGAGAAATAGATTTAAGGGACTAGATCTGATAGACAGAGTGCCTGAAGAACTATGGGTGGAGGTTCATGACATTGTACAGGAGACAGGGATCAAAAATGTCTCCAAGAAAAAGAAATACAAAATGGCAAAATGGTTGTCTGAGGAGGCCTTACAAATAGCTGAGAAAAGAAAAGATGCAAAAGGCAAAGGAGAAAAGGAAAGATATTCCCATTTGAATGCAGTTTCAAAGAATAGCAAGGAGAGATAAGAAAGCCTTCCTCAGTGATCAGTGGAAAGAAATAGAGGAAGATAATAGAATGGGAAAGATTAAAGATCTCTTCAAGAAAATCAGAGATACCAAGGGAACATTTCATGCAAAGATGGGCCCAATAAAGGACAGAAATGGTATGGACCTAACAGAAGCAGAAGATATTAAGAAGAGGTGGCAAGAATACACAGAAGAACTATACAAAAAAGATTTTCACGATCCAGATGATCACAGTGGTGTGATCACACACCTAGAACCAGACATCCTGGAATTTGAAGTCAAGTGGGCCTTAGGAAGCATCACTAGCTAGTGGAGGTGATGGAATTCCAGTTGAGCTATTTCAAATCCTGAAAGATGATGCTGTGAAAGTGCTGCACTCAATATGCCAGCAAATTTGGAAAACTCAGCAGTGGCCGCAGGACTGGAAAAGGTCAATTTTCATTCCAATCCCAAAGAAAGGAAATGTCAAAGAATGTTCAAACTATCACACAATAGCAGTCATCTCACATGCTAGCAAAGTAATGCTCAAAATCCTCCAAGCCAGGCTTCAGCAATATGTGAACCATGAACTTCCATATGTTCAAGCTGGATTTAAAAAGACAGAGGAACCAAAGATAAAATTGCCAACATCCGTTGGATCATAGAAAAAGCTTGAGAGTTACAGAAAAACATCAACTTCTGCTTTATTGACTATGCCAAAACCTTTGACTATGTGGATCACAACAAACTGTGGAAAATTCCTAAAGAGATGGGGATACCAGACCACCTTACCTGCCTCCTGAGAAATCTGTATGAAGGTCAAGAAACAACAGTTAGAACTGGACATGGAACAACAGACTGGTTCCAAATAGGGAAAGGAGTATGTCAAGGCTGTATTTTGTCCCCCTGCTTATATGCAGAATACATCATGTGAAATGCCGGGCTGGATGAAGAACAAGCTGGTATCAAGATTGCAGGGATAAATATCAATAACCTCACATATGCAGATGACACCACCCTATGGCAGAAAGTGAAGAGGAACTAAAAAGCCTCTTGATGAAAGTGAAAGAGGAGAGTGAAAAAGTTGGCTTAATGTTCAACATTCAGAAAACTAAGATCATGGCATCTGGTCCCATCAGTTCATGGCAAATAGATGGGGAAACAGTGGAAACAGTGACAGACTTCATTTTTTGGGGGGCTCCAGAATCACTGCAGATGGTGACCATAGCCGTGAAATTAAAAGATGCTTACTCCTTGGAAGAAAAGCTATGACCAATCTAGACCCCATATTAAAAAACAGAGACATTACTTTGCCAACAAAGGTCCTTTTGGTCAAAGCCATGGTTTTTCCAGTAGTTATGTATGGATGTGAGAGTTGGACTCTGAAGAAAGCTGAGTGCCAAAGAATTGATGTTTTTGAACTGTGGTGTTGGGGAAGACTCTTGAGAGTCCCTTGGACTGCAAGGAGATCCAGCCAGTCCATCCTAAAGGAGATCAGTTCCGGGTGTTCATTGGAAGGGCTGATGTTGAAGCTGAAACTCCAGTACTTTGGCCACCTAATGTGAAGAACTGACTCACTGGAAAAGATGTTGATGCTGGGAAAGATTGAAGGTGGGAGGAAAAGGGGATGGCAGAGGATGAGATGGTTGGATGGCATCACTGACTCAATGGACATGAGTTTGAGTGAGCTCCGAGATTTGGTGATGGACAGAGAAGCCTGTTGTGCTGCAGTCCATGGGGTTGAAAGAGTCAGACATGACTGAGTGACAGAACTGAAGTGAACTTGAGTCCAGGAGAGAGGTAAAGAACCTGGCTGCTGGTGCAGGAGACGTGGGTTTGATCCCTGGGTCAAGAAAATCCCCTGGAGAAGGGAATGGCTATCCACTCCAATATTCTTCCCTGGAGAATCCCATGGACAGAGGAGCCTGGTGGGCTGCAGTCCATGGGATCACAAAAGACTTGGACATGACTTAGCAACTCAGCAGCAACTGTACATGGAGAAAAAGAGACTGGGTTGGAAAACCCTGTGACCCAGAGGGAGAGAACAGGCTCCAGGAGACAGGCGTTAGGAAGGTGACCGATGACCAGGGTCCGATGGATGCACAATGCAAAGGCTGGACCCTGTTGTGTCTAAGTATTCTCTCTCCTCTGTGCCCCCTCCCACCCTCCCCCTCTTTCCCCAGCATTCTGGGATTCCAGAACAAATGCGTGCCATATATTGGGAACATGAGTAACGAAACTAAGCACTTAGAGTAATCACTGCTTAATCAAGTTGAGTTGTATTCAGAGGTGAGACATCTCACAAAGTTGTGTGTATTGCTGGGCATCCTTTAAGGGGACGGTGGGGACCCTCGATTGCAGAATCACTGGTGACTGACATGCCTTCCTGCGGCGGTGGTGGCAGCCCCGAGTTTCTGTCTGATCACACTGGTTCCTGTCCGAGTTCAGACGAGTTTGAAGCAAACATCTCCCCTGTGCCTGATGAGCAGATGCAAACACTGCCTCGGTGTGACGCTAACAGGACAAGATGTGAAGGCGGCTAATACAGTACAGGTGTATGTATTAAATGTAATGATGAGATGTAATAAATCACTTAGCAAAAGAGCAGATGAAGATTTCCTGTCTTTCCCTGGATCTGTCTTCTTTTCTGTAAGGCAGGGACTAGGTTGCTTTGAGGAGAGGTGCCATCTGATTGCTTCAGAGAGGCTCAGCTTCTCTGCTGATTCTACTGATTTCCCCCATGGAGATGGTGAGAATCTTTGGTGCTGGAGGGCCATTACTGGACTGATTGGCTTCCTGTACATTCCATGGTGTTCCTAGGTCTTGAGAGTCCATCCAACAACGCTCCTCTCCATGGCCTGGTTTCCTAAGAAGAGAGCAGAGTCAGCTAAGATCAGTGAAACCTTTTGGTAGACTTTCCTTAATATTTAAAAGTAAAAGGCGATTATGAATCTGAAAAGCAGAAACACGGCCACTTGGAATCTGACCTTGAATGTCATCCAGATGTTAACTGGAAATAATATTATTTATACGTAAACTATTCTTTTCCCCAAGGTAGGAAGGCCAAAGTTAGGGTTAAGTTTGAAATAAGGGTATTTTTTGAAATCAGGACGCCAAATGGGGAAAAAAAGAAACCCTGGAGGAAATAAAATCAGTGATGGCAATGCACTCTAATGTTTGCATTTGCCCAGCAAACATTTGTTCAGCTAGATCTACGCCAAGCAAGGTGCTGAATGTGAATAAGTTCCCGGCCAAGTTAGCAAACAGTGCTTTAGAGAAAAGGGGTGAGGGGAAAGACAGTTCCTGTTTCCATTGAAGTAGTAACTGTTGATTAAATCTTTGGTGCTGGATTGCCTTCTCATCCTCATTTCTTTATACCCTCCCTCTGGCAGGGGATTTCCCAATGTGTATCATGGGGAGGGTATATTTCTTGGCCCCAGAGTCCTCAGGTTTGACTACTTTCTTTGGCCAATGGAATTTTAATGAACTTGATGCAACCAGTGATCTTAGAGGTGCTAGCATGGTCTGGCTTGGCCTCTTGCCCTCCTGGGATCCATCACGAGAAGGATGTGTCCTGGATACCTGCTGGTCCAAAGAGACTGTGGAGACAAGCGGAACAGAACTGAACCTGAATCAGAGCCTAAAGCCAACCTCAGATGACTCACAGCCTACTCCAGTATTCTTGCCTGGAAAATTCCATACACTGCGGAGCTCTGTGGGGTTGCTAAGAGTCAGACATGACTGGGCATACACGCACTTACAGATGATGAACTGTTTGCTTGCGTGCTCAGTCATGTCTGACTCTTTGCGACTCTCCCACTCCATGGGTTTTCCCAGGCAAGAATACTGGAGCAGGTTGCCATTTCCTCCTCCAGGGGATCTTCTTAACCCAGGGATTGAACTCATGTCTCTTATGTCTCCTGCATTGGCAGGTGGATTCTTTTCCATTGTGCCATCTGGGAATCCAGAGTTTATAGATGATGAACTATTGGTCTTATGAAGAACAAAAGTAACTTTAGTTTTGAAACTATTTAGAAGGCTGCTTTAGCTGAAAAAAAAAAATCACATAGGGACAAAAAGTTTCCCCAAAGAGGCATGTTTCCCAGTCTAAGAAACATGACAATGAAGTTCACTTAGATTGCCTTTGAATTCTCATATATTTTACCAAGGGTTTTCTTTGGCTGTCGCAAGTCACTAGGCATTTCTCCTTTTTCCTGCTCCCTTGCAGGCTCGAGGGGGTGGTACCTTCCACGGTTGCTGTTGCCAAATCAGCATCTGAGCCACGAACACTCTATGGCCCTGTGTCCTGCCACCACTCGAAGGAAGGTTGCCAACACCAGAGGTCAAGGGGCTCGTGTCTGCCCCGAGGGCATGGTCCCCCACGGCCGAAGCTGCTGGAACCAATTCTGCAGACGTGGCACCTCTTCTGATTCTCACTCAGTGTCCATGGCAACCGGCTCATCACAGATTGCTGCCATGTTAATCAGGGCTGGGGTAAACACCCCAAGAGACAGACATGGCATTGCGACTGAATTCCTCTCCTCCATCTCTGGCATGGTCCGCTGTTTGCAAACTCTACTTGAGAATTTTTGCTTTCTTCTCAAGATGCATTCTGTGCTGGGACTCTCCTTAGTACTTGTGTAAGAATTCCTCGGGCAGGCTGCTTCATCAGCCTCTTACCATCCTTTAGGGCCACCTGAGTCACCCCAAGCTGGAGTGCCAACCACACAGGGATTTACACATACCTTGTTTTTCTGCCATGGAGGGTGACTAAGATTGGCTGATGGAGATTTGATGGACTTGAATAATCGATATTAAAACAAGGAAGAGAGAGAAGAGCTATGGGAAAGATACTGGGTGGTCTAGTCTATTCCGAGCCAGTTTAGGGAATCAAAGACACTTCCTTGGCAGAAAAGACACTTCCTTGCCTTGAATCCCATGGAAACTTGAGACAAGGTTATAGTTCTGGATGATTCTTAGAGTGAGGGTCAATACCAAAATGATCCAAGCTTTGCAGAACTCTAAAAATCTGTCACCTGGAATAGAGACAGGGTCACAGATTGTGGCAGGACAGGACAGTGACCTCAAGGGACAATGCTAGGGGATGAAGCCATAAAGAGAATGACATTGGCAGAGACTTGGACGCTTGAAATGCCCCTTTTATGCTCCAGGTACAAAGTTTTAATGAGATGGTGTCTAAGGATGTTTGCACCTCTAACTTTATATGATTCTATCCAGACGTTTAATGGAAAATTTCAATTGTTTTCCCAATGCAGCTGCCACACATTTGCTATTTTAATGGGCTTGCTTTCCATCCTGAATATCCAGAGGAGGTGGACATAAATCAGCTTGAGCTCCATCTATTCCTTCGATCGAGGGAGAAAAAGTCGCATAATATTGGAAGAGAGAGGTTGGAAGATTTTCTTGTCTGTGGGAAAGGAATGATGGGCTGAAATAAATAACCGGCAGAAACTGCCTTTGTGTCGCTCTGATAAAACATGCAAGGAGGGGAGGGGGGCCCCAGGGAGACCTCATGTACCTGGGAGGGGGACAAGGTTTGAATTCTGCAGTTTCACACACTTTGACTATATTTATCATCATTATCAAATCTTCTGTCTGGTGCTGAATTCCAATTTTTATTCCACTCACAGAACTCCTCCTCCTAGTATTTTTGTGGAGTAAAGCTGATTATAAAAACTCTGTTCTTCACCATTTGGCTTAATTCCTTGTGTTAAAGATGACAGTAAAAGCACCTTGGTTCAGACCCACTGCTTTAAATCCCTTTTTGGAAGGAAGTCTGTTCCTCTCTTCTGCAGACTCCTCTAATTCATAGTCCATCTTCTAAGAGATAGATTGAGGGTTCCGTTTATTCCTTTGAAAAAAAGAGGGTATTAAAAAACCAGTTAATACTCAAATTGAGAATGTAAAGGCAAGGCTTAGTCTTTTTTAGAAATTAAATTAAGAAGTTCACTTTAAATCTTTCAAGCTTTCCCTTTGGTACTCAAAAAATGTCTATTCATTATTTTTAAAAACAACAACAAAACACTTATCTCTTTCCAGTGAAGTGAAATTTGTTCAGTCTTGTTTGACTCTTTGCAACTCCATGGAGTATACAGTCCATGGACTTCTCTAGGCCAGAATACTGGAGTGGGTAGCCTATCCCTTCTCCAGGGGCTCTTCCCAACCCAGGGGTCAAACCCAGGTCTCCCGAGTCGCAGGCGGATTCTTTACCAGCTGAGCCACAAGGGAAGCCCAAGAAGACTGGAATAAAAAAGTAGGTTAAAAAAACCGTCTGAGTTCTGACTGGCACTGATGTGGCTTCCCTTAGTCCACGGGGTAACAAGCAACACTTCTTCTCCTTTAACATAGTTCATGATTTTTTCTTGTTGCTGTTACTTTGAATGAGGCCTGTCCTCACCCCTCACTCAATGAGCCAGTGTTTACGGACATGAAGTTCTGCTTGGGAGGTGCCTCCAGGGAACACAGGGGAGGTGGGACAGGGCTCTTCTGTCCCCAGGGAACAGGGCAGGCAACAGGGCAGAGGGAATTGAATCCAACTCTTGTTTACATGTGAAATGTGGCTGTCGGCTGAGCCTGGATGGCGGAACACATGCCCCTGGTGCACCCGCATTGGAAGGAATGAGGATTGTAAACAGCAGTTTGTTTCCTCCGGGTCCAGCCACTAAGCGGAAGTTCAGATCACATGGTTCCCAGGCCAGGGCTCCTCCTTCCGCCCTGAGGTCCCTGAGGTTGATCTGGGGTGGTTCCTTGTGGGTGCTGGTCAGGCTCCCTCCACCACCTCGCCTGCCCAGGCTCTTTCCACTGTTTCCCTGAACTGTGGTGTTGGAGAAGGCTCTTGAGAGTCCCTTGGACTGCAAGGAGATCCAGCCAGTCCATCCTAAAGGAGATCAGTCCTGGGTGTTCATTGGAAGGACTGATGCTGAAGCTGACACTCCAGTACTTTGGCCACCTCATGCAAAGAGTTGACTCATTGGAAAAGACTCTGATGCTGGGAGCAGTTGGGGGCAGGAACGACAGAGGATGAGATGGTTGGATGGCATCACCGACTTGATGGACACGAGTCTGAGTAAACTCTGGGAGTTGGTGATGGACAGGGAGGCCTGGTGTGCTGCAGTCTGTGGGGTTGCAAAGAGTTGGACACGACTGAGTGACTGAACTGAACTGAACTTGTTATCTGTTGACTGTTCTCAGCGCAAAACCCTGGCAGGAGGTCAGGGATGGATGGGGAGAGGGCAAGCTGGGGTCCCCATTCCTTTGGCTTTCTCCCTGGGTGTTTGTGTAGGGGGCTGTCCAGCTGTATCTCCTGGCTTAAAGAAACTGCTCTTCTCCAGAAAAGCTGCCCTACTGGGTTCCTTGCCTTCTGGGGCTTGCCAGCCTGTCCCCCAACTTGTACCAGCCCTGGGCTCCTGCCCTCTCCCGTATGGTCCCCATGCTGTCTCCTCACCTTTCCAGTTTATCCTTCTGAAAGTAAACCCTGCCTGAAGCTTCTGCAGTTCAGTGTTCTGGCTTTTTGCTTGCTTGTTTTCTTTTATTTCTTTTTAAATTGCATTTTTAATTGGGGGATAGTTGCTTTACAACACCGTGTTGGTTTCTGCCTTGCATCCACATGAATCAGCTACAGGTACACATACATCCCCTCCCTCTTGACCCTCCCTCCCACCCTCTAGGTTGTCACAGAGCACTGGGTTTGAGCTCCCCACTTCATACAGTAAACTCCCACTGGCTGTCTATTTCACATATGGTAATGTGTCTGTTTCCAAGCTGCTCTCTCCATTCATTCCACCCTCTCCCCCACCAGGTCCACAAGACTATTCTATGTCTGCATCTCCATTGCTGCCCTGCAAACAGGATGCTGGAGACTCTGATTGGTACAAAGACCTTCTTGCTAAACTCTTGAGCTAGTGGAGGGGCATGGTGAGGGGGACCTCAGATCCCACTGTCCCTTGAGGAGGACTCATATTCTGGTGGGGACACCTTCATAGATGTCATTAGGCAATCATCTGACTTATTCACTCCTTATGGCAAACTTTGAACTGTTGAAGCCAAGAGCAGCTCTTAAATAAAAAATAATTTGTATCCAGAAAATGGAACCGATTTGAAAAGGAATGGTTCATGGTGATTTAGTGAATTGTCAGGTTTCTATTTCATAAATAACAAAATAGAAATTAGGAGCATGTCAGAACACATTAGCACTCACCCATAAATAAAAGTGATTTTATTAGAAGTGGTAAATTATGCTTACTTAATTCACCTTGTCATGCCTGGCACTTTGCTGTATATCCTGTGGGTTTTTCCACTCCCTGGATGTGTTACAGTTCAGCAAGACAAACATATTGGGTAAGTGATGTAATAGAAATGCAATTATGAGTAAATAAATCTTGTTTTCCTCTGTTTCATGCAGTAGAGCTTGTCTGTCTTTTGGCGGACATACAAGGCTGAGCTTCATGAACACGGGAGATTCATGCACCCTCTTGGTGTATCTCTCTCTCTCTCTTTAAGGCCAAGTGGTGGAAAAGAAATGAAAAGATGAAGAGTCTGTCCCTGAACCTGAGACACCAGAATAAAGGACTCTTCTTTCTCTGCTAGGTGGTATTGGTCCTGCTAGTGTTTTGACTTCTGGGGAAAGGAAATCTTTGATCCACGCGGTGGGTTGGTGGTCACAGCTGGCCATGTCCTGCAGGCCAAGTCCAAAGGCACGGGAAGGAGGGAGTTTTCCCTAAGACAACCCTACACTGACTCCATTTCCGTAAGTGTGCAAGCCCGACTGGGGACCACACTGATACACGTCGGAAAGTTCCAGTAAGACCCACAGGTGACCCAGGACCCAGGTAGGAGCCAGGAAGTCAGGAGGTGTCTGAGGGGCCCTCCCGGAGCCATGGAGCTTGCCAGGCATGTCAGAGCTGACGTCAGCATCGCATCCCTTCTGTTCGGCCTGTGTCCCGGCTCTCTCGTCTGACAAGGCCAGGCCTTAACAAAACTCCCAACTTCTGGAGCACCTCAGACTCTTTCCGCAGCGTCTCCCTCCTCCCCAGGAGGACTCAGGGACCTTCAGCTCCCTCCTGCCCTGGGTTCCCCACCAATGGTTCTTCGCCCCCTCCGTGTCATCAGCCCATCTCAGAATCCTCTCCCCTTGGCTTGAAAACACCTATTTGTGTTCTACTTCTCCAGGACCCTGGCTATTAAATGATAGTGACATAAAGACAATGCATATAAACAATTCAGTTCAGTTCAGTCATTCAGTCGTGTCCAACTCTTTGTGACCCTGTGGACTGCAGCACGCCAGGCCTCCCTGTCCATCACCAACTCCCTGAGTTTACTCAAATTCATGTCCATTGAGTCGGTGATGCCATCCAACCATCTCATCCTCTGTCGTCCCCTTCTCCTCCCACCTTCAGTCTTTCCCAGCATCAGGGTCTTTTCCAATGAGTCAATTAACACACTGTTGATGAGTTACCCCTTTCTGGGAACACAGTGCCTTCAGCCAATAGAAAGCTCCAGACCAGGTGCCCTGAGCGTTCATAGTGAAGGTGGGGAGGCGTGTTCTCTGGGACCCTGGCCCAGTCTGAGGCTCCCCACTCATGGGATGGCACGCCTCCTTGGGATCTGAAAGGTCTCTTCCTGGACGGTTCCCCGCCCACCTCCAGACCTGGCTGGGGCTGGTGGTACAGTGCTACATGTTTACTTATTTATTGATATTTTTGGCTGTGCTGGGTCTTTGTTCCTGTAAGGGCTTTTCTCTAGTTGCAGAGAGCTGGAGCTCCCCTCGAGTTGTGGTGTGCGGGCCTCTCATTGCCGTGGCTTCTCCTGTTGTGGGGCACAGGCCCTAGGGCACGTGGGCATCAGTAGTTGCGGCTCCTGGGTTCTAGAGCACAGGCTCGTTAGTGGTGGTGTACTGACTTAGTTGCTCCACAGCATGTGGGATCTTCCCAGACCAGGGATCGAATCCGTGTCCCCTGCATTCACAGGGTGATTCTTTACCACTGAACCACCAGGGAAGCCCCAGAGAGTGCTATATAGACCTTTCATTATAGTCACACTTTCAAAAGCATTCTCCTAGCAGAGTACTTTGTATTTGAGTCCCCATATGGTAAGGGGAAGTATTTTTTCTCATTTGACAGTTGTGGGTAGTGAAGCCAATAATGACAGAATCAAGGACCCAGACCTTCTGAACCAGCTTTTTTCGACCCTGCTTAGCTTCTGAGATCAGATGAGATTGGGCATATTCAGGGTGATATGGCTGTAGACGCCTGTGGCTTTTCTGAAGATGCAACCCAACTGTGTTTGGTTTGCTGAAGACATCTGGGTATTAAGTTCTGAAATCCAGAAAAGAGGGTGGCTGGTGACGGCGAATGGATAAATTGCCGCAGTTAGTCTAACTCATTGAAAGAATCAAATGTCCTTTGTAGCTGTTGCATTCGTCACTGAGGTCCAGTTGCTTTGTGCTTAATTAAAGTTTAATGAAACACTGTGCTATGTCTCTTTAATTATTTCCATTTTACAAATGAAGACATTGAGGTTTAAATGTACCAAGTGATTTGGCTGGGCTGAATCACTGGTCAAAAGGAACTAGGATTTCTGACCCAAATCTGCAATGATGTCTCTTTTACTTGGAGGATAAAGGAAAAAATCAAATTCTAGTTATAACGTGGAGTTCATGGAGTCTGCAATTACTGCATCACTTAGATACTGAAAATTATGCGCTGTAACAGATTGTGCTTATGTGGTCCATCGTGTCCGACTCTTTGGGACCCCTTGGACTGAAGCCTCCTAGGCTCCTTTGTCCATGGGATTCTCCAGGCAAGAATACTGGAGTGGGTTGCCATTACCTACTCCAGGGGATCTTCCTGACCCAGGAATCATACCCTCATCTCTTGTGTCTCCTGCATTGGCAGGCAGGTTCTTTACCACTAGCGCCACTTGGGAAACCCTAGTAAAAGACTAATCATGTACATTTGTTGAATGCATTGGATGTTAGTACCACTGTCCATCTCCATATTTAAGCATGGTTGATTGTCTAAAAACATGAGAAATAAACAGAGAGTTATTTTCTGAATCAGTGAGGGTAACCTCTACCTTGGAAGGATTAATCCTGGTGTTTAGTTCAGTTACTCAGTCGTGTCCAACTCTTTGTGACCCCATGGACTGCAGCACAGCGGCTTCCCTGTCCATCACCAACTCTTGGAGCTTGCTCAAATTCATGTCCATCAAGTCAGTGATGCCATCCAACCATCCCATCCTTTGTTATCCCCTTCTCCTCCTGCCTTCCATCTTGCCCAGTATCAGGGTCTTTCCCAGTGAGTCAGTTTTTCGAATCAGGTGGCCAAAGTATTGGAGCTTCTTCAGCTTTAGCATCAGTACTTCCAATGACTATTCAGGACTGATTTCCTTTAGGAGTGACTGGTTTGATCTCCTTGAAGTCCAAGCCACTCTCAAGAGTCTTTCCCAACACCACTGTTTAAAATCATCAATTCTTGGGCACTCAGCTTTCTTTATGGTCCAACTCTCACATCCATGCATGACTACTGGAAAAACCATAGCTTTGACTAGACAGACATTTGTTGGGAAAGTAAAGTCTCTGCTTTTTAATATGCTGTCTAGGTTGGTCATAACTTTTCTTCCAAGGAGCAAGTGTCTTTTAATTTCATGGATGCAGTCACCACTTGCAGTGATTTTAGGGCCCAAGGAAATGAAGTCTGTCAATGTTTCCATTGTTTCTCCATCTATTTGCCATGAAGTGATGGGACCATATTTCATAATCTTAGGTTTTTGAGTGTTGAGTTTTAAGTCAGCTTTTTCACTTTCCTATTTCACTTTCATTAAGAGGCTCTTTAGTTCCTCTTTCAGCCATAAGGATGGTGTCCTCTGACTATCTGAGGTTATTGATATCTCTCCTAACAATCTTGACTCCAGCTTGTGCTTCATACAGCCTGGCATTTCACATGATGTGCTCTGCATATAAGTTAAATAATCAGGGTGACAGTATACAGCCTTGATGTACTCCTTTCTGACTTTGGAAACAGTCAATTGTTATACGTCCAGTTCTGTTGCTTCTTGACCTACATACAGATTTCTCAGGAGGTAGGAAAATGGTCTGGTATTCCCACTTTTTTAAGAATTATCCACAGTTTGTTGTGATCCACACAGTCAAAGGCTTTGGCATAGTCAATGAATCAGGAGTAGATGTTCTGGAATTCTCTTGCTTTTTCTATGACTTAAATTGAAGAAAGTAGGGAAAACCACTAGACCATTCAGGTGTGACCTAAATTAAGTCCCTTACAATTATACAGAGGAAGTGACAAGTAGAGTCAAGGGATTATATCTGATAAACAGAGTGCCTGAAGAACTATGGATGGAAGTTCATGAGATTGTATAGGAGGTGGTGATCAAGACCATCCCCAAGAGAAAGAAATGCCAAAAGGCAAATGGTTGCTGAGGAGGCCTTACAAATAGCCGAGAAAAGAAGAGAAGTGGAAGGCAAAGGAGAAAAAGAAAGACGTACCCATCTGAATACAGTGGCTGTGACTCCTCCCAGCCACTGGCAGTCCATGGAGCCATGGTGAGCCATGACCGTGGAGGGCCGGCTGCCTGGTGACAAGGCTGAGGACTCACCAGTGCTGTGGAAAATGGCAGATGAGCTAATTAAAAATGGAAGAAGTCCGGTTTAAGGCTCTTCATGTGTAGAAGGGGCTTAATTTGTGCTGCTGTTTGTTGTTGTGTTTCAGTCACTATATCATGTCAGACTCTTTGTGACCCCATGGACAGCAGCACGTCAGCCTTCCCTGTCCTTCACTATCCCCTGGAGTTTGCTGAAACTCACGCCCACTGAATGGGTGATGACATCCAACCTTCTTATCCTCTGTTGCCCCCTTCTCTTCCTGCCCTTGATCTTTCCTAGCATCAGGGTCTTTCCCAATGAGTGCTCCTGTGTATCCTTCATAACACACCATGCTCAGCATCATTTGCCCACAAGAACTTTGGGAACATATTGAATCAATTGCCCCAATACAGAACATATTGAATCAATGAGCTCCCCATTTTTGCCTGACATCTCCCTGTCAATGGAGGTTGCTTGTTGTCCCCTGGCAGACAGGACAAGGAGGCCCAGATAAACCTATGAATATTCAGCCAAATACCAATAAAGTCCTTGTTCAATGTGATTTATTTGTCATATTGATCTACCTTTTTCAAGCCAAAAGCAAATTAAGTGAGCATTGGCTTGTGTTACCTTGAGAATGCAATACAGATAAAAATCAAACTGTTATCTTCTATGTACTTCAAAGATTAATTGGAAGGGCTATTCTTTTGGTGATCAATTTCGTGTGCCCAACAGTTGTTTGGGGGAACCGTGGCCTCTATGCAGCATGGAAGCATTTATCACACGGTGTCTCTGGCATAGAGAGCAGACTTGTGGACACAGTGGGGAAGGAGAGGGTGGGATGAATTGAGAGAATAGTATGGAAACTTACAGATTACCGTATGTAAAATAGGTAGCAAATGGGACACGGAGCTCAACCCAGTGCTATGTGACAACCTAGAGGGGTGGGGGAGATGGGAGGGAGGGGATGTATGTATAGCTGTGGCTGATTCATGTTGATGTATAGCATAAACCAGTACAATACTGTAAAGCAATTATCCTCCAATTAAAAAAAAAAGAAAAAAATAAGATGTCTCTGGATTTGAAGACAGTCTAATTAACAATTCTACTTGTACTCTCTCCTTCTTCTAAAAATAGTGCCCACAAATTGGCCCCCTCTCCTAAATATCTGCTTACATACTATTTTAGCAGCCAACTTATGGATTGCCAGGAGTTTATAAAATACCCATCTCAAAATAAAAATGCCTCTCCTGCAATCTGTGAGAGGGAGCCTCGTGCAGATCCCAGCAGGACAAGGGTGCCGCGTGCAGTGAATGTCTCTTGGAAACTTGCAAACCCATCTCTGTGGGTTGATAAACTCGTAGAGTTTTTTTTAAACCCTCAATCCACCTTGTTCTCTTTTAAGAACTTTGAAGCATTGCTGTCTTCATGTTCAACTCTGCGGCCGTCAGAGACTTTGACCTCAAAGAAGTGGGAGTAGGAGGCGTATCCACCACCATCGGGGTTCATGCCCACCGTCGGGGTTCACGTCCCCTGTCATCCCCGTGGAGCTGACCAGGAGAGGAGGACTGAAGGGTTTGCTTCCCTGGTGTGGCTGGCTTCCATCCTGGAGTTCCCATGCCTGGCAGGCTCTTGGGACACCCAAACAAACATGCAGGCAACGCCCTACTGAGGCACAGAGGGCGCCGAGCCCAAGCGCTTTCTAAACGAGATCTTCACCAAGGAGCTGAAGACACAACCAGGACAACGCTGTTCTGTCCATCTCTCTGTTTTTACTTTTAAATTAACTTTTATTGGCGTATAGTTGCCTTACAATGTTGTATTAGTTTCTGCTGTAGTGCAGAGTGAATCAGTGGTACGTGCATGTGTTACCCTCTTGTTTGGATTTCCTTCCCATCTAAGTCAGCACAGAGCTTTGAGTAGCTTCCTGCGCTATCCAGTGGGCTCTCATCAGTTATGTGTTTCATACAGAGTGCTTACATGTCAGTCCCAGTCTCCCAGGTCCCCTTCGCCCCTTGGTATCCATTTGTTCTCCACATCTGTGTCTCTATTTCTGTCCTTCAAATAGGTTCATCCCTTTCCACATGTATGTGTTATATATACTATTTGTTTTCCTTTCTCTGACTCACTTCACTCTGTATGACTGTCTCCAGGTCCATCCACTTCTCTGCAAATGGCACTATTTTGTTCCTTTGTCTGGGTGAGTGATACTCTATTGTGAATATGTGCCACATCTCCCTTATCCATTCTTCTGTCAGTGGACATTTAAATAGCTTCCGTGTCCTGGCCTTTGTAAATAGTGCTGCTATGAACATTGGTGCTGCATTCCCTTCTCCAGGGGATCTTCCCGACCCAGAGATTGAACCTGGGTCTCTTGCATTGCAGGTGGACTGTTTACCATCTGAGCCACAAAGGATAGATGAACATTGGGGTGCATGTGTCTTTTTGAATTATGGCTTTTTTGGATATATTCCCGAGAGTGGGATTACACTATTATATATAAGATGGATAACTATGGAGAATCTACTGTAGTGTATACAGCACAGGGAACTCTACTCAAAGCTCTGTGGTGACCTAAAAGGGAAGGAAATAAAAAAAAATGGGGATATATATGTATATGTATAGCTGGTTCACTTTGTTGTACAGCAGAAACTCACACAACATTGTAAAGCCATGATAAAATTAATAAAATTCAATAAAATTAATAAAATCCAATGCAAGTTAACTTAGAACAAGGAAGGCTCATCTCTCTGAATTTTAAGGTTCCTACTCTGCCTCCTCTTTGTCCTGGACTGGAGGGAAGGGTAATATGTCACTGGATTCAAAATTTGTGGTTCTGTATAATATTGATTTTTTGGTGTTTACTAACATCTGTTTCTTTGTATTTCACTCCGTGATCAATTTAAAACTTCCACACATGCCTGAGAAGAATTTTTATTCTATATACACTCTATATACATTCCTCAGAACAAGCTTACAATTTTGTTGTTCGAATCTTCTGTATCCTTAATATTTTAAATTTCTTGGCTGGTTAGTCATTGAGAGAGGTATAAACATTATTATTTTAGATTTATCACATTTTTTCCAGGTTATTGTTTCAATTTTGAGTTTATTCAGTTTGAAGCTATATTGAGTTCTTACCAGTTTCAGTTTTTTCAAATTTATTTTATTTTTAAGAAACTTTTTATTTCATATTGGAGTATAGTCAATCAACAAGGTTATGATAATTTTAGGTGGACAGCAAAGTGACCCAGCCATAGATACACGTGTATCCATTCTCCCCCAAACTCCCCTCCCACCCAGGCTGCCACATAACATTGAGCAGAGTTTCATGTCCTATACGGGAGGACCTTGTTGGTTATCTGTTTTGTTTATTTTTTTGACTTTTCAGCCAATACTTTTTTTCCATTTATTTTTATTCATTGGAGGCTAATTACTTTACAACATTGTAGTGGTTTTTGCCATACATTGATATGAATCAGCAATGGATTTACATGTGTTCCCCATCCTGATCCCCCCCTCCCGCCTCCCTCTCCATCCCATCCCTCTGGGTCTTCCCAGTGCACCAGGCCTGAGCACTTGTCTCATGCATCCAGCCTGGGCTGGTGATCTGTTTCACACTTGATAGCATACTTGTTTCAATGCTGTTCTCTCAGAACATCCCACACTCGCCTTCTCCCACAGAGTCTAAAAGTCTGTTCTGTACATCTGTGTCTCTTTTCCTGTTTTTCATATAGGGTGATCATTACCATCTTTTTAAATTCCATATATATGCGTTAGTATACTGTATTGGTCTTTGTCTTTCTGGCTTACTTCACTCTGTATAATGGGCTCCAGTTTCATCCATCTCATTAGAACTCATTCAAATGAATTCTTTTTAATGGCTGAGTAACATTCCATAGTGTATATGTACCACAGCTTTCTCATCCATTCGTCTGCTGATGGGCATCTAGGTTGCTTCCATGTCCTGGCTATTATAAACAATGCTGCAATGAACATTGGCATATACATGTCTCTTTCAGATCTTGTTTCCTTGGTGTGTATGCCCAGGAGTGGGATTGCTTGGTCACATGGCAGGCAGTTCTATTTCCAGTTTTTAAAGGAATCTCCACACTGTTTTCCATAGTGGTTGTACTAGTTTGCATTCCCACAACAGTGTAAGAGGGTTCCCTTTTCTCCACACCCTCTCCAGTATTTATTGCTTGTAGACTTTTGGATAGCAGCTATCCTGACTGGTGTGTAATGGTACCTCATTGAGGTTTTGATTTGCATTTTTCTGATAATGAGTGATGTTGAGCATCTTTTCATGTGTTTGTTAGCCATCTGTATGTCTTCTTTGGAGAAATGTCTGTTTAGATCTTTGGCCCACTTTTTGATTGGGTCATTTATTTTTTCTGGAATTGAGCTGCAGGAGTTACTTGTATATTTTTGAGATTAATCCTTTTTTCCATCATTTGCTATTATTTTCTCCCAATCTGAAGGCTGTCTTTTCACCTTGCTTATAGTTTCCTTTGTTGTGCAAAAGCATTTAAGTTTCATTAGGTCCCGTTTGTTTATTTTTGCTTTTATTTCCAATATTCTGGGAGGTGGGTCATAGAGGATCCTGCTGTGATTTATGTCGGAGAGTGTTTTGCCTATGTTCTCCTCTAGGAGTTTTATAGTTTCTGGTCTTACATTTATATCTTTAATCCATTTTGAGTTTATTTTTGTGTATGGTGTTAGAAAGTGTTCTAGTTTCATTCTTTTACAAGTAGTTGACCAGTTTTCCCAGCACCACTTGTTAAAGAGGTTATCTTTTTTCCATTGTATATTCTTGCCTCCTTTGTCGAAGATAAGGTGTCTGTAGGTATGTGGATTTATCTCTGGGTTTTTTATTTTGTTCCATTGATCTATATTTCTGTCTTTGTGCCAGTACCATACTGTCTTGATGACTGTGGCTTTGTAGTATAGTCTGAAGTCAGGCAGGTTGATTCCTCCAGTTCCATTCTTCTTTCTCAAGATTGTTTTGGCTATTTGAGGTTTTTTTTTTTTTTGTATTTCCATACAAGTTGTGAAATTATTTGTTCTAGTTCTGTGAAGAATACCATTGGTAGCTTGATAGGGACTGCATTGAATCTATAGATAGTAGATTGGATAAAATCTCCCAGGTAAAAGATACACTTGTGTTTGGTCTGAAACAAGTACCATTGAACTTTGTGAGATTGCTCAGAGATATTTATAAACTGTGAGACTGAAAATAATGTAAGAGAATAAAATAGAACAAACACCAACCAAGGGAAAGCTGATGCTTCGTCACTGTTGTTGTTGTTCAGTGGCTAAGTCGTAGTATACTATGACTTAGTATAGTATACTATAGTATACTATAGTAGTAGTATACTACTACTACTATAGTAGTATAGGGTAGTATACTCATTTGGGTAGTATACTCATTTTCACAGTATTGATTCTTCTGATACATGAACACAATATATTTCTCCAACTATTTGTGTCCTCTTTGATTTCTTTCATCAGTTTTATAGTTTTCTATGTATAGCTATTTTGTTTCCTTAGGTAGATATACTCCTAAGTATTTTATTCTTTTTGTTGCAATGGTGAATGGTATTGTTTCCTTAATTTCTCTTTCTGTTTTCTCATTGTTAGTGTATAGGAATGCAAGGGATTTCTGTGTGTTAATTTTATATCCTGCAATGTTACTATATTCATTGATAAGCTCTAGTAATTTTCTGGTAGAGTCTTTAGGGTTTTTTATGTAGAGGATCATGTCATCTGCAAACAGTGAGAGTTTCACTTTGGTTATCTGTTTTAAATATAGCAGTGTGTACATGTCCATCCCAAATGTTATACCAGTTCCAAACTGTTAATTTCCTGGTGATTCATCTCTTTTATAATCCACTAGTAATATGCACCACATCAAGTCAACTTTGCCTGATACTAATATTAAAAAGCCCAGATATCACTTTGCTGACAAAGGTCCATATAGTCAAAGCCATGGTGTTTCCAAGTCATGTACTATGTGAGAGTTAGACCATAAAGAAGCCTGAGCACCAAAGAATTGATGCTTTTCAACTGTGGTGATGGAGAAGACTCTTGAGATTTCCTTGGCCAGCAAGCAGGTCAAACAAGTCAATCCTAAAGAAAATCAACCCTGAATATTCATTGGAAAGTCATGCTAAAGCTGAAGCTCCAATACTTTGGCCACCTGATGAGAAGAGCTGACTCACTGGAAAAGATCCTGATGCTGGAAAAGATTGAAGGTGGGAGGAGAAGGGGACGAGAGAAGATTAGATGGCTGGATAGCATCACAGACTCAATGGACATGAGTTTGAACAAGCTCTGGGAGACAGTGAAGGACAGAGAAGTCTGGTGTGCCACTTTTCACGGGGTGGCAAAGAGTCGGACACGACTTAGCCACTGAACAACAACAGTGACGAAGCATCAGCTTTCCCTTGGTTGGTGTTTGTCCTATTTTATTCTCTTACATTATTTTCAGTCTCACAGTTTATAAATATCTCTGAGCAATCTCACAAAGTTCAATGGTACTTGTTTCAGACCAAACACAAGTGTATCTTTTACCTGGGAGATTTTATCCAATTACATTTTCGGTGTATGTTCATTCAAGTGGGCCGATCTACACCCTTCTTTTATGCCTTATGTTTACTACACGTTTGCTTGTTTTTCTCCCCTCATCTCTATACTGTCTTCTTGAAAGCAAATCTCTAATTTTTCTCTACTGGTTGGGAAGTTATATGTCTTATTCCTATTCTTTATAGTGGTTAGGCTTAATATTTAATTTAAAAGAAACTAAAAAAAATCTCAAGCTTACACAAAAGTTGCAATTACAGCACAAAGGACAGGGATGCAACATCACCAACTAACAGTGCGTATTTCCTGTGAGCAAGGGCGTTCTCCTGTATAACTGCAGCATATGTATCTGTGTGCATGGGTGCTCAGTCTTGTCCAACTCTTTGCAGCCCCATGGACTGCAGTCCACCAGGCTCCTCTGTCTATGAAATTTTCCAGGCAAGAATAATGGAGCGGGTTGCCATTTCACAATCCAGATCTTCCTGAACCAGGGAGTGAACCCCCATCTCCTGCATTGCAGGTGGATTCTTTACCACTGCACCACCTGATATAACCATCAGAATTCTGAAAGTGGTATTCTTGCATCCCACCAACTGATGCAAAGACCTCATTCCCATTTTCCTTAATGTTCTAAAATTTTCCTTTGTAGTTAAAGATTTCAATTCAGAATCACTAGTAACTTAGGTCATCACCTTTTGTTAATCTGAAAAAGTTCTTTTTTTTTTTCTTTCTTATTTTTATGTCCTTGGAAGTTTTGAAGATTTTTAAGCCAGTTATTCTGTATGATGGGCTTCCCTAGTGGCTCAGTTGGTAAAGAATCTGCCTGCAATGCAGGAGACCTTCAGCTCGATCCAATGTTTCCTAATTCCTATTAAAGATGTATGCCCTGAACCTAATTATACCACAGAAATGCCCTGAGTTCTGTTCTTTGTAGTCTATCAGATACATGTATAATTCCAATTCATTCTTTTATGAATTATGGTCACTTTAATCACTTGATGAAAGTGGTATTTCTCCTTGTAAAGCTGCCTCCCACCCTGCCCTTTATAACTGATAGGTACTTTGTGGTGAAGGGCTTTGAAGCTATGTAAATATCTAATTTCTCCTCAGATTTTCAGTTTATTAATTGTATCAGTAAAGACTCATGGTTTTCTATTTCATCCAAGGAGTTTAACTAGTCTCTTATTAGTGATATTTATTTTCATGTTCAGATTGTTTCAGATGTGGTCAGTGGGAGCCTCTTTAAGCTGACTGTTGTCTTTTGATGGGTCAGGTTGTTTTTGCTCATATCCTATTTCTGGCACAATGAGATGCCATCTTGTACTTTTCTTCCCCAAACCTGGAATCTGCTGGGTCTCCGAGGACCACTGAGCTCTTACCATGGAGACTGATCCTGAGACCCTGAGATCTGGGCCCTTGGTGTGCTGAGCTCTAATGGGAGGTATCACAGCTTGCATTGCTCTGGGGACAAAATGAGAAGTTATATCTGTTCATTTTTCTCCTTGGACTTTAATCTCAGATGAGCCACTTTCACAGGGTGCTGGTACCTGATGACACCTCTGCTCCTCAGTTGACTGCGGGAAGTCTCAGGGTGCAGGCCCATCAGAGGTGGCAGAGGCCCATCTACCTGCAGCATCTTCATGAGCCCCACCTCAGTGAGGCCAGGCTTATTTGGGGTGAGTGTGGATGGGGTCTCTGGAGGTCTATCTAGATACTTTAAAAGACCTGAGAGCAACTTATGGAATAGTAAGCAGAGAACTACCGTTATCCTGGGGTGGTTTCTAATGAAATCCTAATTAGTTCATACCAAGTCCACTCAGGAAAGCAGAACACCTTGCTGGGGACTGTGGGGAGACCATGGACATCAGAATATCTGCCTGTGGGGGTGTGATTGCTCTGAAAGATGCCTGGAGCTGCTATTGGTGACCCAGGACCACACAGCATTTGGAGACAGGATGAGGAGAGCTGGTGTCCGGTCCAGTGGGGCCCAGAGGGCTCAGGCAGACTCAAGGCAGAGACTTCTTCTCTAGAGGGAAGCAATGGGAGGAGCAGACCTCAGAGAGGCATGGGGCCTTGGGATTGGAAAAAAGAAGTGTCCATAGACAGAGGAATGCATAAGGAAGATACACACATTACAATGGAATACTATTAAACCATAAAGAAGAATGAAATAATGTCATTTGCAGCAAGGTTTATGGACTATGGAGTATCATACTAAGTGAAGTAAATCATACAAGGACAGATATCATGTGATATTGCTTATATGTGTAATCTAAAAAATGATACACTTATTTATAAAGCTGAAATAGACTCACAGACATAGAAAACAAACTGTGGTGACCAAAGGGGAAAGGATAAATTGGGATAAATTGTTGCTGTTGTTCAGTTGCTAAGTTGTGTCTGACTCTTTTGCAACCCCATTGCAGCATGCCAGGCTTCACTGTCCTCCACCATCTCCCTGAGTTTGCTCAAACTCATGTCCATTGAATCAGTGATGTCATCCAACCATCAGTTTGGAATTAAAATATACACATTACTTATATAAAATAGATAGCAAAGGCCTACTTTGTAGTATGAGGAAATATACTCAGTATCTTGTAATAATCTGTAAGGGAAAAGAATTCAGATACATATATATTCATATACACATCACTTTGTTGTACTCCTGAAGCTAACACAACATTGTAAATCAACTATACTTCAATTTAAAAAAAGAAAAGAAAAAGAGCTTAAATTAGGGAACGGGAATGCAGTTAAGACCCAGTTACCAGAAAAGTGAAAGTCGATCAGTCATGTCCAACTCTTTGTGACCCCCTGGACTATACAATCCATGGAGTTCTCCAGGCCAGAATACTGGAGTTGTAGCCATTCCCTTCTCCAGGGGATCTTCCCAACCCAGGGACTGAACCCAGGTCTCCCGCATTGCAGGCGGATTGATTACCAGCTGAGCCACAGAAATGGGGCCCAAGTTGGTAAGATGACACTGGTTAATCCCACGGTGGCTTCTTGCCCTTGAGTCCTGGTTCCACCTCCATCAAGGGCCATGACCTTGGGCAGAGGGCACAACCGCTCTGTGCCACAGTGGCCTTCTCTGCAAAGTGGGATCATGAACCAGGCACACCACAGGGTCGTTGGGAAAGTGCCATGAGATGACACAAGTCGGGGTTTAATCCGAGACAGACACACGTGTTAACAGTGACTTTCACTCAGGCACAGAGCGGAGAACCAGTGATTGGAACTGAGCCCAAGGTCAGGCCAAGTTATCAGCAAGTCTGACCTGCTCTTGCTACTTGAACACTGAAATTGATCCAAGGCCTTGGGGAGAGGCCAGTGGGAAGAAAACTGCAGACTGGGGTGTGAAGTTGGGGAGAAAACCTCCCCCACCTTGGCAGCTGGAGTGTAGTGTGTGGCTCAGACCATCGCTTCTCCCAGGGGTGATGGTGCTCCCTCATTGGGAGGGAAGTCCTCCCGGCTTGTGTTAATTCCTCCATCATCTCCGGTTCCACAGAGGGAGTCAGAATGCTTTCTATTTCTTTAGAGAGAACGGAAAGCCACGCAAACACAGGAAACAATGGCCAGTTCTGAGAGCATCTTTCCTCCTCTTCCCACTCCCCTCCCCGACTCCCTCTTCCAAAAGCACTGGAGCAAAAGAAACAAGAATAAATTGAAAAGAAAGCTCCTCTTTCTAGTCCATAAAAAAGATCAAAAGCAATGGCAGGGGAGGAGAGGAGGATGCGGACCAAACATCCGTGCCTCGGAGAGACAAGAGGAATCCTCCGATTGAGCCATAAAAGGTTTATGGCGTCCTAGGAATAATTGAGTATTTCCTGGTTTGTTGTGCTGAGATTTTATGAGCCAAGCAGGGGACCTTTAAAGCTTGTTTTCCTTTGCTCTTCAATAGGTTTAATTAAGCTTGGACTTGAGGCTTCAAGTTGTTTGAAAACTTGAGACTCAACCCAAAGCAACCCAAGAAACCTACATAACCACTGAAGAAGTAAGGACTGGAATGGTTACATGGGTGTTCCCAATGGGCTAATAATTTGGTAACCTCTCAAAACAAAAATTTTACAGTTTTTCCTTAGCAATCACCCAGATCGTGCTGAAATAAAAATCTTTAATGATACAATTCATCTACCTCTTTGTTTGCCTTCGTATCTTAAGTCAGCTGCGTGGTCCTCCTCTTTAGCAACATGACTAACCTGTGCCTTCTTTGCCTTAAACCTTTGTCCCCTCCCACCCACTAGACGTCATTCCCTTCATTATATAGGAAACTTATTTCCTTTCTCGCTTCCATATGGTCTCAGACTTCGCTTACAATTAGATGCATCCATTACTTAGTAATACATTCTTCAGTCGATATGAAAGCAGGGTTCATTACATGAAGGAAAAATGCGTTGCTTTCAACACTAACAGCAACACAATAATGATGGATTGTCTAGATGAGAGTATCCTTAAGGAATTATCCATCCTTAATGAGGATAAAATAGGAAATTTATCCTATAGCCTGATCAAGACCAGAACCAATTTGTGTGTCTCCACTCAGGTGTTTTATAATATTATTTCTTGTGGAAACTAGAGTTAACTAGTGTAGTATTCACTTAAACTTTTAAAATTGGACTTTATTTTTTAGAGTAGTTTTAGGTTCACAGCAACATGGATCAGAAAGTACAGAGTTCCCATACACCCTCCCCCCAATGCCCACACTCTGCCTCCGGCATGATCAACATCCTCTGCCTGAGTGCACCTGTTAACTGGATGAACCTACATGCAGTATCCGCCAGGTTCACAGTCTACGCTATGGTTCACCCTTGGTGCCGCACATGCTATGAGCGGACAAATGTATGACGACATGCTTCTGCCATTACAGTATAGTACGGAGTAGCTTCATGGCCCTAGAAATCCCTCCCCTCTACGCCCTGGCCTGAGAGCTCAGTTGGTAAAGAATCCGCCTGCAATGCAGGAGACCTGGGTTTGATCCCTGAGCTGAGCTCCTGGAGAAGAGAAAGGCTATCCACTCCAGTATTCTGACCTGGAGAATTCCACAGACTTTACAGTCCATGGGGTCGCAAAGAGCTGGACATGACTGAGCGACTTCAATTCACTCACTAAGCCCTGACAACTACAGATCTTTTCACTGTCTCCATAGTTTTGTCTTTTTCCAGGATTTCATACCACTGGACTCACTGTATGTAGCCTTTTCAGATTCTTTCACTTAGTAACATGCATTTAAGTTTCTTCTATGTCTTTATAAAAATAGCCTTTATTTTTGGGAGTAGTGGTGTTTACCTTTTATTTCAAATAAACTGGCTTCTAAACTGGTAACCTAAGACTCCCTGTATCAGACTTGCTCTGAGCATGGCCAGAAGCAGAGGAAGCTCAATTTCCACCTTAGTGGATGCTGAATTACCTCTCCTGGCCAGGTGAGCACAGGAGAAGTACCTCTCCTTATGCAGAGGTGCTGCTAGAAGTGAGGAGGTGGAGAAGGCTGATGGTGCCTTTAAATCCAGGTCCAGAGAATGTTCACTGCCCCCAACTGCTCCTCTCTCTTGAGTGTACCTGTCATTTTATGGCTTTAGGTCTCAAATTTCAATAGTCCTTGAAAAAGGGCAATATTCCTTGTTTTTATTTTTTATGTATTTTTATTTTATACTGGAGTGTAGTTGATTATGTTTCAGGTATACAGAAAACAGATTCAGTTAAAAATATACGTGTATCCATTCTTTTTCAGATTATTTTCCCATATAGGTCTTTACAAAATATTGAGTATAATTCCCTGTTCTACACACTAGGTCTTTGTGATTATCTATTTTGTGTATACTAGTGTGTATATGGTAACCCCAAATTCCTGATTTATCCCTTCCCCCATCTTTCCCCTTTGATAAGTTAAGTTTGTTTTCTGTCTGTGCGTCTGTTTCTTTCCTTGTTTCTAAAGACAAGAGTTTTTAGTTGAGAGAGACAGAGCTCCTTCTTGAAATCCTAGTGTGATTCTAGGACTTGGAGTATCCGTGTTTACACATCCTCTGTTGGGCAGCGGGTACCACAGAGCACTGGATGCACAGGAGGATGAGCTAGCATCCAGTGCTCTGTGGTACCCGCTGCCCAGCAGAAGATGCTGGGCATGGATGCTAGCTCATCCTCCTGTGCATCCGGCCTAGCGAGCCTCTTCGCTCTCGGTGCTGCAGGAACGCTCAAGAAAGCAAGACTGCCCCTGCCCCTCTATTTCCTCTGAATGATGTGATGGGTCCCCTGCCCCACTAGAAACTTCTAGTATGTTTAAATGAGCTATAAGCTTAGAACTGAACACTTAGGGTAAAAGCAGACACAAGAACCCTCTCATTCCCTTCAAAGCAGAAGTTACTACTGGATACTCAGTGACGGACAGCAGCCATTCTGTGTTAACAACAACTAAAGACGCCTCTGTCCCAACGATTTCTTTAATCCTGGAATTCTCAAAGGGGCATGAAAGTTAAGTAACTACATCACAGCTTCATGTCTTTTCTTCTCTATATCCATTGTGTCTGATTAGTCCTGGATCCAAATTCTATTCTGTTAGAATGTCTGTGGGCTGATGAGCCTCCAGCAATCTTTCAGATGCGCCATTTAAAGATTCATGTGGTATCATCCATAAGAGTCACGGGTGTTGCCTCTTTGGATGAGCAGCAAGAAGTCATGAAGGTTTTCCAGTTCAAGGTCCTCATTTTACAGATGGAAAGAGCAAGGCCCTCAAAGATCTGGTGAAAGTGAAAATGAAGTCGCTCAGTCATGTCCGACTCTTTGCAACCCCATGGACTGTAGCCTACCAGGCTCCTCTGTCCATGGGATTTTCCAGGCAAAAGTATTGGAGTGGGTTGCCATTTCCTTTTCCAGAGGATCTTCCCAACCCAGGGAATTGAACCCTGGTCACCCACATTGTGAAAGAAACTGAAAGTCGCTCAGTCGTGTCCGACTCTTTGTGACACCCTGGACTATATGGTCCATGGACTTCTCCAGGTCAGAACACTGGAGTGGGTAGCCTTTCCCTTCTCCAGGGGATCTTCCCAACCCAGGGATCAGACCAAGGCTTCCTGCATAGCAGGCAGATTCTTAACCAGCTAAGTCACCAGGGAAGCCCAAGAATACTGGAGTGGGTAGCTTATTCCTTATCCAGTGGATCTTTCCTACCCAAGAATTGAACCAGGGTCTCCTACATTGCAGGCAAATTCTTTACCAACTGAGCTATCAGGGAAGCCCACATTGTAAGCAGATGCTTTATCGTCTGAGCTATCAGGGAAGACCAGGTGACTTGTGCTTAATTTTCTACAAAAGACCTGAGTCTAGAAACTGACTTTACTGAATCTAACTTCTGCTCTCTTATGGCTGCCCATTTTCATTTTTCATTAAACAAATGCAGTCAGCACTAAAATTTCCATCAGGTCCCATGGCAGCAGTTATCAGCAATAGTCAAGTCAGCACTATGATTACCCCCATTTCACAGAGGAGCCACCCCAGGGAGGTTATTGACTTGCCAAAGTCAGAGTTTATGGAAGGCTGTGCATCCTGAGAACACAACAGATCTGACCCAGCATCTGTGGTCCAACTGCCCACCCCCCACACTCTGGTATCTCCGATGCTCAACACTACAAGCAGGCTTTTTGGTGCCGGCTCTTGTCACAAATTCCAAATGAGATATAATATCTCCATCTGGAAAGTCAGGCCTTAGCTCAACAAGCAACATTAGATCAAGATTTAACCATGTGTCAGCTCTGAAGTTACTTTTCAGGAACAATTTTTTTTTTTACAGTGTTAAGATCCTTTGAGGATCTTAAAAAACAATCATTTCTCTCTCCTCATGGGTGCCTTGTGGCCTGATGGAATGTTGATCTGTTTGTCATCTGTGTTTTAATTATTCAAAGGGTTATGGAAAGAGAGAACTAGGCTGCTCTCCCATGCAAATATCAGCCAAATATCTTTTTCCCCTTTGATATAGAATGTGAAACAGGAAGCACTGTAATTCTTAAAGATGACTTTTATCTCATCAAACCTGCTAAGATTCCTGTATTACGGGAGAGTACCAAAGCCACTGGATGCTTTAGCAGTTTGTGGCTTTCTTGGCTTTTTTTTTCTTTTGATAGAATGGAGGGGAAGGATGTGAAGAGAGTCATCATATTTGATTTTGGAGTGAAGGTAAGTGTTTCTCTTAAATCCGTCAGAAAAATCCTGTAGTTCTTTAGGGATCAATGAACACTATTAATGAAAAGGCAAGGCCAATACATAATGAGGATGAATGGGTCTTTTTAAAGTTTAATCTGGGGGCTTCCCTGGTGGCTCCATGGTAAAGAAGCACTCTGCCAATGCCAGAGATGGGTTCGATTCCTAGTCCAGGGAGATTCCACAGTGCTGTGGAGCAACTAAAACTGTGCATCACAGCACCTCAGCCCACGTGCCACAACTACAGAAGCCCACATGCCCTAGAGCGCACGCTCTGCCAGAGGAGAAGCAGCTGTGGTGAGAAGCCCGTGTGTGCACTGCAAGAGCAGGCAGCCCCTGCTCGCTGCAGCTGGGGAGCATGGAGGTGTGTGGGATCCATGAAAACGCAGATGGGGCTTAAACAAGGCAACTTTGTGTGTGCGCAGTTCTGGAGATTGGAAGCCCGCAGTGAATGTACCAGCTGGGCCTGTTCCCCGGAGCCTCTCAGCTTGGCTTGCAGATGCCGCCTCCCCACTGGGTCCTAACGTGGTCCTCTCTCTGGGCAGGCTCATCCCCGGGGCTCCGTGTGCCCAGATTGCCTCTTCTTAGGAGATGGTTGAATGGTGTCGCCGACTCAGTGGACAGGAATTCTAGCCAACTCCAGGAGATCGTGGCGGACAGGGAAGCCTGGCATGCTGCAGTCTACGGGGTCACAGGGTTGGACACAACTTAGCAACTGAACAGCAACAGATGAGGACACCAGCCAGACTTGATCAGAGCCCACACCAAGGACGTCATTGTGCCTTAAACACCTCTCTTAAGGCCCGGTTTCAGAATACAGTCACATTCTGAGGCCCTGGGGGTGAAGACTTCAACATAAAGATTTAGGGGGACACAAGTTAACACAATTCAGAGAACTGGACGGGGGGCATCTTCCTCATCACGTCAGTTCTCTAATGGGTCCTGTAAAAATCACTGATTTTCAGTGTGTCCAGCTTTTCCTGGTTGTAAGGACAAAAGTGATGACGTTCGTACTCTTTACATGTTTGAACTGAGTCTGAAAGTCTTTCACATTCTACTTTCACTGTCGTTTACTTGAGTTCATTGAAAGAAGAGACTGCAGCTACTGGATCTGGGATGCTGACTGGAGAGAAAGTAAGATGCAGAAATAATTGATTAAATAAATTAAATGCTCATTTGAAGTGGTTAACTCCATCAGCATTTTAAAAATGGGAAAACTAGAGTTCAGATATTAAATGATTTAGCTTAATAATCAACAGGGACCATATCCCAGGACCTTTGATCTAAGTTTTATATTCTTGCTGTAAAATAGAGAGCCATAAGCAACCTTTATAATTTAGTGTTATATTGCATTTACTAAGTGCTATATAAATTAAAGGGAGGGAAGAAGAGTATGTGCTGAAATAATGATGACTAAATTTATAGAAGTTATTTATAGAATATATTGAACGAGACTTCCAGAGGAGGCTAGAATTTATTTGCTTGGTGGGAGAGGGTTCTCCAGGTGTTTTCTAGGGAACAGAGTAAGCAAAATGAGGAGTATTTCTTGGTGGAAATAATCCATCATGTGAAATGAAGCTAGAGAGTAAAGTGGGGCTAAAATTCTCATTTGAAAACTTAAAATAATTCCGTCTTGCACTTCAAAGCCTGGACAAGTAGTTCTTTGTTTCACGTCAAAGTGGCCAAGTGGTTGATTCTTCCATAGCGTTTAAGACCGATGGTTTATGGGGTCCTTTGTCAGTGGCTTGCCTTTCCTCCTGCACCATGACACCCTGGCCATTAGGAAATGGTTTCTCTGTGTGGCTCTCTAATACAGCACCCAGGCAGTGCCTTTTGGGAGGGCCTGCAGAAAGAACGGATGCCTTCCTTGCCAGAGTGGTGAGTCCTATGCCTGCTTGAGGGTTTGTGCATCCAGACCTGGAAGCAGGTGGGAATGAGCTAACATTCTCAAGTGGCTGGAAAGGACAGGTTGAAGAAGGGTGATGCTAATCAAGAGAGTCTTGATGCACCAAGGCAGTTTCAGAAATTAATGACTGACTTCTTAAATTAGGTAATAACGCTAAGAGTCTCCCAGAGATGCACCTTTAGGAAGACCACTCAAGAAGGTTTTGAGCTTGAACATCCTAGCCAGGCTAGTCACAGACTGTCTTATGGTCACAGCACTAGACACCTAGAGGAGGACTTAACTTCCTCATCTGTCATCTGGTCCGCAGAAGGCCTCTAAGACCCAGCCAGGGGCAGCTGCTTGCTTGAAGCTAGGCATCTCCACTGGAAAATGATGTTGCCTCCTGAACTTCTTGAACAACTCTGGGCTGTAAATTTAAGAGACGAAGGCAGTGTGTGGAACGTGGTGGTGGTAGTGTCATGACAGGTCCTGGGAATTTGAGGTTACAGTCTTTGGTCGGCTTCTCCCAGTGCTTCTCTGAGGGGAATAACCTCTGTCTCCCAAACTCTTAATTCCTTTCTCAGCTCAAAGAGTCACTCACGCTCTTTGTTTATGACCATGAAATGATATGCATAGTATACTTTTTATGTGTCGTTATCAGGTAAACAAAGGATTAGGATTTAGAGAAAGCCGTGGTGGCTCAGATGGTAAAGAGTCTACCCGCAGTGCAGGAGACCTGAGTTCGATCCCTGGGTTGGGAAGATCCCCTGGAGGAGGACATGGCAACCCACTCTAGTATTCTCACCTGGAGAATCCCATGGACAGAGGAGCCTGGTGGGGTGCAGTCCATGACGTTTCAAAGAATGGACAGGACTGAGCAATTAAGCACAGGTCTATGTACTATAAAGTAATGGGTTGGCCAAAATGGTTATTCAAGTGTTTCCATAAGATGGTCCAGAAAAACCTGAATGGACTTTTTGGCCAGCCTAATACTTCCACCTGTGAGGGGTTTTCTAAAACACTGTGAAAGATGGCAGCTTAGCCACAGTTTTATTAACTGTTCCTGTTACTGCCCCGTAGTCACCGGAGAACAGGGCGCCACAGTTGGAGTCATCAGGTGCTCATGGAGATTAAATCTGCCTCACAGAAGAAAGGATGTGCTAACTTTCCTTAAGGAAAGCTAGGGATGACCGAGGCTGAGGAACGAAGTTGATATTGTGGAATATTACAGAATAAAAGGATGTCTCATACATCTTAAGAGATGCTCGAATAGGCAGCCAGGGACTCATGGCCAAGCTGAAAAGAAATAATCCCAAACTGGAAAATGAAAGCTAAAATAGGGATGATGGGCAGGAAAAAGTCAAGAAGAGGATTGCAGAATCAAGCTGTAGCAAAAACAAATAGCCAAGCCGGCTGACACAGCATTCCGGAGCCAGGGACTCAGTAGGGTCTGCCGAACCTCCCACTCTGCGGTGTCTCTGATACTCTGGGGGAATTTCTCCTGCCTAATTATTCGACCACGTAACAGCGAGCTTCAGGTAAGAAGAAAAGTTTATCCCACGTAGGCAAGGTTCTGGAAGATGGAGAAGAGATTCCTTACTCACAGAAATGCATCATCTTGTTTCTGTCAACCTAAAGAAAGTGCAATGTTTTCTCCTGGAAATGTAATCACAGAGGCTATTCCATCACATTTTAATTTCTACTTTCTCCCTAAAGAATTTTTTTCCTACTTAGAGATGTTGCAGAATCCATTAATTTGATATGATGCAGGTTGTTATAAGTAATATTTCTTCCTGCAATAACTAGATAGAAATGCTAAATTTAATATATTGGTTTTGGGGAAACCATTTTCCCATCTTCTCCAACTGATTGCACATTATAACATGTTAATTATAACTGTAAATATAATGGCAAGGGGAATTCAGGGAAAATATTCAGTGCCTTTCAAAAGGAAATTCAGAAACTATTTGTGGCTGGTTTGTGTGTGTGGGTGGGTGGGTGGGTGTTTCTGTGATGTCTCTTTTCCAAGGTGAGTAAGAGCCCCTCCAGGCTGCCTACAGTAGGTGTATAATGGAGACATCAAAAAGGAACCAAGAGCAATAAAGGGTAGATATGGGTGTTAGCTTAACATCCGTCTCTTTGACACAGAATCAACTGGAGGAAATAGCAGGATATCTGTTTTCTTGATTTTTTTCATATGCTCTACATACATTCTGATTGTGTTTATATGTCACCAAAGTACCACTAATTTCTTAACCTGTTTTTAAGTATGGAGTTGCTAGAGCTACAGCATACTAATATTCTTTTTTAAAAAGTTTTAATTGAAGTACAATTGATCAACAGTGTACAGAACAGTGATTCAGTAAGTGTGTGCATATAAATATATATACACATATATCTGTAATTGTTATAAATAAGAAAACAAAGCCTAGAGTTGAAGTTTCTCTTCTTTTATTCTGGGCCTGCTGCTTTTATTTCTCAGGTTTTGTCTACTTTTCTGCTTTTCCTTTGTTGACATTCACCCATCATAACAAACCATTGCTCACCTCTGTCTAAACCCAGTCCTTTGTTTAAATCTCTGATTCTCCTGTTTCAGTTTTCCCTCTTTTTCCTAAACGGAGAGCCCAGGAAGGTAGAGCAACAGAGAGAAATGATACATTTCGGTCAGGAGCTTTCTCTAAGTTACACTTGCTAGGCTCTGGTCTTTCATGTCTTAATTAATATACCCCATGGAGGTCATTTTCAGTCTTGAAGCTTCTTCCCATTCTTTCAAAAAGTTAGAGGTTAGTTTCTTGCTTTTAAAAAATTAATAACAACTAATTGGGACTGTGATAAAGGCAAAAAGGAACTATATTATGAATGACTGATGTGGGTCTCTTATGGGGAAAATGTATGGAAGAACTAAGGTGGTTATTTCTTTTTCAGTCCCCCTTTTTATAATGGATTCCCACTGCAGAAAATTTACATAGAGCCAACAGAGTGTGACAAGAGAATATACTGCTCAAACAGCCAGCTAGCTTAACTTAAGATTCAGTTAATTCAGCAGTAAACATCAGAGGAATGGGACTTCCCTGGTGGTCCAATGGTTAAGACCCTGCCTTCCAATGAGGGGGGCGTGGGTTCGGTCCCTAGTCAGAGAACTAAGATCTCACATGCCCCGTGGTGCAGAACAACAAATGTTGCTGGAAAACCTGAATACCTCTATGCAAAAAACCCCCCAAAACTAGCAACAAAAACTGATCATACCTTGCACCATATGCAAAGATTAACTCAAAATGGATCATAGACCTAAACAAACAAACAAACAAAATCAAAAGAATCAATTGTGATGATTTTCACGGCAGGGCAGGCCGGAGTGGAAATAATGTTGGATTAAATATTGACAGATCTGATCTCTAATCAGGCATCTGATAAAACTGCGTGCCTTCGGAAATGTAATTTCATTTCTCTGATGTCTGTGGAGCTGAGGACAGACCTGCAGGTCCAGCTACCCATCACTGCAGAAAACACCCCTTGGAAGCTTCCAGGCTATTTTTGGTTCTGAGTGAGTCTGCTGGCTCCAGGTGAGTCTCAGGCCTGCCCAGGTTCAAGGGGAACAGAAGCAGGTTCTGCCTCATCTACTAGAGCATTTACAATGGGAGATCCTCTTTTGGTCATTTTTTTAAAAAAAATATGTTTCCACTTAAGCCTCCATTTTGAATGCTTAATCATTGCCTTGGAATATGGAATGTTTATTATCCTTTTAAAAAATAATTAGCCATGACTCAAATATTTTTTGTCTTGTAGGCTTTATTTTCTATACATGTATTTAATTAATTTATGTATCTTAATCACCCAGCTTTATGGAGATATAATTGACATATGACATTCAGTAAGTTTAAGGTGTGTAGCCTGTTGATTGGCTCATTTACATATTGCAAAATTATTATCAGCACAGCATTAACTAACACCTCCTTCTCGTCACTTAATTACCATTTCTTTTTTGTGGTGAAAACATTTACCATCTACTTTCTTAGTGAAGTTCAAGTTTACCATGCAATGTTATTAACTATAATCACTACAGTGAGAGTGAAAGTCACTCAGTCGTGTCTGAGTCTTTGTGACCCCATGGACTATACAGCCCATGGAATTCTCCAGGCCAGAATACTGGAGTGGGTAGCCTTTCCCTTCTCCATCAGATCTTCCCAACCCAGGGATCAAACCAGGGTCTCCTGACTTGCAGGCAGATTCTTTACCAGCTGAGCTACCATCTAATGTCTGTACATTAGATGCCCAGGACTTTCAAATCTTATAACTGGAAGTTTGTCTACATATACTTTTACTATTCATCTAAAATCCTGCTGAGACTATATTTTCAAACATAGAGGTTTTATATCTTAAGAGCTATAGGTCTGATAGACAAGTTACTCAAACCAATGAAACATCTTTGCTTTTGAGCTGGTCTGCAGAATTCTATGAGGACTGCTGTGATTGAATTAAGCCCTAGCTAGTATCTATGGGCCAAATCCATGAGGATCTCTCTGGTGGAAAATCATTATATTTGCTTCCATGTTGAGAAAAAAAAATGATAAAATTTCCCGTGGGCCTCAGAATGAAGATATTGCAATGGCAGACAGAGGCACGTGGTTGTGTAGGTTTGCTCTGGGACCTCACTGGAGTCGAGTGAAGCTCTTGGCAGTGGTCCTGGACCCTGTGGTTTCTGTCTTTAGCCATCCCTCCCCTCAATGGAGGCGCCATTGTGTGCTGGTTAGGAGCCCAGACAGCCCAGGTTCCACACCTTCATCATCCGGCTTCCCAGACGCGTCATGAGCCCAAGCCTCCGTTTCCTCATGTGTGAACATGCCACAGTGATAGCAGCCATGGAGAGGTTTATGTGCAGATAAGTGACTTTGTAAAGCACTTGGCTCATTGTCCTGCGTGAAGACTATGTGGGCGCTGCCTTTGTTACCAGTTTTATTTCATTATCACCATCCTTGGGTTTCTCAGTGTCTCAGTCCTTGAAGAAGTTGTCCCAGCTCTCAGGACTCTCGACAGCTGGGTGACCCAGTGTTTCTCCTGGGCATCGTTTTTAAGGAGCAGCTCAGAGCAGAGACACCAAGATTCCTGGGAGCTGCTGCAAACCCAGACAGCTTCTTATGCAGTTCATTTTTTACTCTACCCGCCGGGCTCCTGCTTGCATTGTTCTTGGGGTGAAAGTGATGCCTGAAACATCACTGCTCAGACCAGGGGTTGGGCCCTGGTCCACTGACTCTCATTGAGAGGTGCTCCCGTGCCTAGATGTCCTTTCCTGGAAATTTCCAGCTGTAGATACACACTTTTTAGAAGAAGCATCCAGATGCACATTTCTCATACTTCATTCTGAGATAAGATTACCAGACCTAGAATGACCTGTACTCTTTGGGTTAGCTGTGCCAACACTGGCTCAGAGCAACTCAGAGAAGCGTGATGTACACAGCTGCCCTGGGTGAGTTTGGAAGCGGTTTCTGATCACCTTCTCCTCCTGACTTCACAACAATGTCATTCGCCTTGTCCCATGTGGAATGACTCCCACTCTGGTTTCCAATCAGTCTTGGCTCCAGGATGTGTTCTGAGCAAAGCAGAGTGCAGGGGGAGGTGACCTGGGGGGCGGGGTGTCTCTGCCTTCCCCTCTTTGACATCTAAGGAGCCTTATCACACCCTGCGCTGACGGCCCGAACGTGGGAGGTTTTAGTTGACTCTGTTGTCAAGCCTCACCTCCTGTAATGTGTACTGCGGCTGATTTTTTGAAGTTAGAACAGGCCTTTGTATCAACAAGCAAAACACTTTCTGACCTATGAGATGTCACTGGTCCGGATTCCTCTTCTTCATCATCACCTCTTCCAGCTAGGCGTTCATAGCACTCTGCTGAACTTGGACTAGACCTGGACATGCACACAACTCCTCCCAGTCCTTCCAAAGCCTTGTCATCTTCCAGGACCCTACTTTGTATGCAGAAAATAAATAAAAATGTACTTCTGTATAACCACCAAATGGAAACTAATGCAAAAGATAAGGCATTATTCTCATTGTGAAATAATTCACTTTGGGGGGGGCAAAAAAGAAAACTCATCTGGACATTTCTTGAGATACCAAGTTAGCCTGTGGCTGTGTTCAGACTGACTTAAGAGAATCACTTTAGTCCACAACTCATGATTATTTCCTGCTAATAAATGAGAGCTTCCTCATTTGGATCTCTGCGGAGTCACCCCTTCCAGTGGAGTTAATTGCCAGGTCCCCCAGAGGGCCTGCAAGGACCACGGAGCCTGAGTCTCTGACCCCGTCTCCCACCTCTTCCAGTCTCCTACACTTGGAGCCCCAGGTTTCTCTCTCTATTTTGAACACACCGTGTTCGTTTCCTTCTCAGGCCCTTTGTGCTTGCCATGGGCCTGCCTGAACTTGCCCTTCCTCCAGGCTTTGATTATGGATTCACTCCCATCATTCTGCAAAGGATCCTAAGCCAACCCTCCAGGGCCTTCCCCTGGGCGCCCATTAATGTCAGCTCCCCACCGCTCAGACTCCATTCCACTCCCTTTCAAATCCAAGCCATAATCCTTATACTCTTTTATTCCACAGAACTTCCCCCTAAGTTCCATTTGTCTTGTTTACTCCCAGGCCCTCCCAGTGGACATCTGCTTCCTTGGTATCATCTTTAACTACTCTCAAGAGTGTTCTGGTTTAAACACGAAATTATACAAGTATCGTATGTATCACTTCTAGAAATGATATTTATTTTTTTCTGATATTTATTTATATCTATTTATCTATTTTTTCTATATAAATATATATATTTGTTTATTACTTTTTTATTTTTACAGAAAAAAATTCTACATTCTTCACTAGAATATAGGAACAGGAGAGGAACAAATTATCATTGTGCCAGGTAATTATTTAGGCACCAGGGAGGCAAGAGTGAATACAAATTGTGAGAACTCAATCAGTTATTTTTTGATGGAACCAGTTAAGTGAAATGAATGACAGGTTCTACATCAAGTGTTTGTACACAAACACACACACATAAGTGAAGATTTTGGATCACATTTTGTTTCACAGTCGTGTGATCTCCTGCTTCAAATCATGTAAGAATAGGGATTATCTCAGTCATTTGGAGGAATGAGATTGCAAAGAAATTGTCAAAAATTCATTGGCAAAAAACCTTGTTTGGGAATGTTGCTTCAGCTACGTTGCATAAACTTTCCTAAAGAAGCCAGTGATTTCTCCATGGGTAGCTGGAGTCTTCTCTGGATTTTTGTCAAGTTTTTCTTTTCAACATCTGGCTTTGGTACATGACAAGTTATTCCAGACAATTTAGAATAAATTCTAAATTTCACAGTCAAGAAAATCAGCAGAACACCTCTGTCTGGAGATTATAAGGAAAAGATAAATAATATTGTCAAGTTTAAAAAGTCTCCAGTTTTTATTCAAAATTATGGCAGAATCTTTCAGGTATTTTCCACTTGGTTTCTGACTTTGGGGAACTTGAGTCCCTTGAGAAAGACAGCCTCTTCTGGGGCAGGGTCCAGGACAGTGGATCAGACTGGTCTCTGTCACTAACCTGGGCACTGCAGTTTACACTCTTCATATTAGCAGGAAGCAGAGAAGTGGCAGGGGCCAGAGGACAGTGCACGTTTAGTATTTATGGGAGGAGTTTATTGATCCGCACACAGGACAGCGATACTGGGGTCTCTGCTGGCTTTTGCACATGGAGCCATGGATGAAGTAAGAACAGAGTTTGCTTTGAGAAGATAGTCCTGGGTGGAGAGGGGGTAGCTGAGGTTGTGTTTTAACCCCCTCCCATCCCCTTGACTTGGAAGCTTCAAGCAGCACACCACTTGCCTCACTTCATGTGAAAATGTGGTCAGTAGCAAAGACCATTTGTTTTCAGTGTGTGTAAAACTGATAAAATAAAGATTGACCCAGAGAACTATTTAAACCTGCATTTGTGTCTTTCCTACCCCAAAGATGATTTATTCACATCTACATGCTAGACACAGCTTTGAACGGATACTTGAGCAGCTGGGATGTGGTGAATCGCAGAAGACCACAGCACTCCAACCCTACAAATCAGAACTGTCCAGAGAAGTGGCAAAATCATACGCATGTTTAAAAGCAGCCTAGAACTGGGAGCGTGGGGAAACCCAACTGAACTTCCTTCTAGTAAGATTCAAGCCCTTCCAGCAGAGACTGGGGGTACGTTCATCCCTGGCACATTTCTGTGCTCAGTATGTGTGGGATGTTGCACCCACCTGTCTTTTAAACTTCTGCCAACTATAAGTTGGCACTTGCCATCTGCCTCTACAAGGCTTAAATCAGGAGCCACTATAGCCTCTGACCTTCAATACCCGCTGGAAGGAGTCCAGGGTGGAGGTCAGGAATGAGGCCCTCCACATTCTGGGAAAAACTGGAAGTTCTTCAGATAGATATTGTCAGGAGAAGATTTTATGAGCCCAACTCTTGCATCTCCCCATGTCTAGAAAAGCACTAAAATCATTAATGAGGGGCATCAGCTCCTCATAACGAGCAGCCAGCCTCTGCCCCTTCACTAAAATAACATTTGCAACTGACCTTCATCCTGCCTCTGTGGAGCAGTCTCTCAGAGCTATCCGAAATGCTGCCTCCCAGGCTACAGTCCTCATTTTGCCCCCAATGAAACTAAACTGACAGCTCTCACATTGTGCGTTTTCTTAGTCAACGTTTCATCATCCCCATGTTGGCCAACAAATTGACGCTTTTGAATTGTGGTGTTGGAAGAAGACTCTTGAGAGTCCCTTGGACTGCAAGATCAAACCAGGCAATCCCAAAGGAAATCAACCCTGATGGGAAGGGCTGATGCTAAAGTTCCAATCCTTTGGCCACCTGATGCAAAGAACTAACTCATTGGAAAAGACCCTGATGCTGGGAAAGATTGAGGGCAGGAGGAGAAGTGGGTGTCAGAGGATTGAGATAACTGGGTGGCATCACTGAGTTGATGGACATAAGTTTGAGAAAACTCTGAGCGGTAGTGAAGGACAGGGAAACCTGGCGTGCTGCAGTCCATAGGGTCGCAAAGAGTAGCAGATGACTTAGTGACTGAACAGTAACAACAGATGTGGGCTGAGAGGATGGTTTGGAATTCTGAGAACTCCCAGTATGGAGTGATCCACACCTATGCATCACATCCTTCTCATGGGACCTTCACGGGTGTGTGGTAGCAGCAACAGGGCAGAGGGCAGAACACGAGGCTGAGTAAGCACCCCTGATGTTCAGGGCATAAAACCTTGACCTATTACATGCCTGGTCCTTCTGCAGGTCTGGGGATGGGCAGGAAGGCTGAGGGAGATTCCTAGGGTACAGTAAGTTCTGCATGGTGGCAAGGCAGCAGCAAATCAAAGCCTGCTCCTTTTGTAGATGGATGGGGAAAGATCTCCAAAGGCTCAGGAAGTGGCTGCTGGCTTGTAAAGCTTGGAATTTCAGAGTTTCCCCAATTCTCAGGTGCTAAACCTTGCTGAAGGGGCTTCCCTAATAGCTCAGTGGGTAAAGAATCTGCCTGCAATGCAGGAGACACAGGAGTTTTGATCCTTGGGTCAGGAAGATCCTCTGGAGAAGGGAAATGGCAACCCACTCCAGTATTCTTGTCTGAAGACTCTCATGGACAGAGCAGCCTGGCAGCCTACGGTTCAAAGGGTCACAAAGAGTTGGACATGACTGAGCCGCTAGGCACACACAAGCCTTGCTGAAGGGACAATCTTGGCCCCTGCCCTCCAGGTCTGTGAAGCCAGGGGTAGGATGAGTCTAACTCAAGCTGCAACAAAGCCCAGACTCAGTGCAACACAGATATGTTTGACTCAGCATCCCACCCTTTCCAGGGGGAAAACACCATCTATTTTGTTGTTGTTCAGTAGCTAAGCCATGTCCAACTCTTTGTGACTCCATGGATTGCAGCATGCCAGGCTCCTCTGTCCTTCACTGTCTCCTGGAGTTCACTCAAATTCATGTCCATTGCATCAGTGGTGCTATCTAACCTTCTCATCTACTGTTGCTCCCTTCTCCTCCTGCCCTCAATCTTTCCCAGATTGATAGCATAGTCACAAGAAGAATTTTTCAATTCTTTTAGCGTAGTTGATGAAGCAGAAGTAGATGTTTTTCTGGAATTCCTTTGCTTTCTCTATGATCCAGCAGATGTTGGCAATTTGATCTCTGGTTCCTCTACCTTTTTGAAACCCAGCTTGTACATCTGAAAGTTCTCAGTTCACATTCTGTTGAAGCCTATCTTGCTGGAAAGCATCACTTTGCTGACAAAGGTCCATACAGTCAAAGCTATGGTTTTTCCAGTAGACATGAATTTGAGCAAACTTCAGGCAATCGTAGACGACAGAGGAGCCTGGTGTGCTGCCAAAGGGTCACAAAGATTTAGTGATGGAACAACAAAAACAATTTTCACTTTTTAAAGTTATAGATCAACAAAGACAGTTTGAGTGCAGGATGATGTCAGTAGAGAATTCCACCAGACCATTTAAAGAAAAATATCATCAATATTGCACATGTGTTTTTCCAGAAGCGAGAGGAGGAGGAAGTACTTCTCAATAGTTTTATGAGGCTGGCATAGTCATGAGGCCAGAAATCTGACAGGGCGTTACTAGAAAATTAAAGATTAAAATCCTTTGTGAACATGATGATAAAAACAGGACAGTAGTTTTTAAAAACTATTTTATTGATGTATAGGTGATTTACAATGTTGTATTAATTCCAGCAAAAGGATTCAGTTATTCATACATATATTCTTTTCTGCTGTGATTTGCCAGAGGATATTGAACATAGTTCCCTGTGCTATACCATAGGACCTTGCTTCTATCCATTCTATGTAGGATAGTTTGTATCTGTGAGCCCCAGTCTCCTACTCCATCCATCCCCAGTACCCACGTGGGAACCGCACATCTGTTCTCTATGTGTATGAGTCTGCTTCTGTTTCACAACTAGCTTCAGTTGTATCACATTTACATTCCACATATAAGGACAGCAGGTTTTTTTGTTGGTGTTCTTGTCAATTTATGGGAAGATCTTTCTGGGTACGGTAAGTTTCTACATTTTTATGTTTTGATATTTATAGTTAGATGATGTATACAGTTGCCATACTCAGTGAGTGATCTCCTAAAGATGTGTGCGCTTTATTATGTGACATTTACACCTCAGTAAAAACAAAATGAAGCGACTGTGAAGATGATGTAATTTACATCAGTGAGAAATGCAGGTAGAGTCTTTATGAACACATGTCACTTAGTAATAACATGTGTGAACTGCTTTATTAGATGCTTTGACCTTGATGCTCTAATTTAATTCTCATAATAAACACTTTATGTTTGTGATGTTATTCCCAAACTCAGGAAGATATTTTGTTTATTCTAGGCTTTAGAAAGTGAGTGTACAGCAAAATCGTGACAGAAACTCAAGTTTTTCCCTGTTAGTTTTTGCTTTTCCATGAAACAATACTCTACTGTTGCACTATTCCTGCCTTGGAAAACTCCCGCCAAAGCAATGTTCACCATTGAGGTCTCTGAAATACCTGCTTTGCTCTGAACTTCTGAACTTTCTTGGCTCAAACGTGAAATAACAGCCTTTAATGAAGAATTATAATTTTATAGCAATCATGCATTCTGACTTATGATTCACTCAATTATCTGAATTAAACTATTTTCTTTGCCTTCACTGTTGGACTCTGAAGCGCCACTAGAAACCCATCTACCGCTTTGCCCAGTCTGGGGCAGGTACTTCCACATGTCCCCAAAATGTCATAAGATCTCCCCCACCATGATATTTATTATGCAATGCTGTATTTTTCTGTTTATATGTCTGCTTCTATGCAGCACTGATCTCAGAGATTTTCTGCTTGTGGGAGAAATTGTTTCTTATTCATCTTGAATCCTAGGGCTTAGTATAGTGTGGGACACTCATAATCCGTCAGTAAATACTTACTGAATGACTAAACAAATGGATCACATGCCTTAGGAGAAGGGGTCACCTCTCCAGTCTGCCATAACTCACCACAACTACATTGATACATTGATTAGCAATTTGTCTGGAAATTAAAGTAATATTTTCATTGTGCTGTTAAGTGCAGCATTGTTCAACCTGTTTGCCTATCTGCCAACATACAGCCCAGGGCAGAGATTGCATTCAGCTTTGTTGTAGGATTTACAGCAGTTTAGGGGGTTATTGGAACATGATAGTTGTTCATTTTCTTGGGCGAATAAATGCATTTTTATGTTGATTATGTAACTTACATACAGTTCTACAAACAGTATATATATTGTTCACACATTATATGCACATATATAAATTTAAACTTATCCATACTTTTCTTCATTGTGATTTTTATCACTTGTTTAATAATTTCTTTTCTCCCTCAAGACACTGTCTTAATTTTTTGGTAAGATTTGAGGGTTTGATTTTTACATATTGATACTTAGTTCATTAATTTTTTTTCTATTGGTGGTGTGACACAGGTATCAGCTTTTTAATGTATGCATAAACAGTTTTCCCAGTTCCATTTATTGAATAGCTTAGCTTTTCTCCTTTGATTTGTAACATCCTTTATCAATGTTCCATAATTCATAATTATTCTCCATTATGTATGTTGGTATTGATATCAGAGTTTTCATTACTACAGTTTTATAATAAGTCTTGATACATGGTAAGAAGGGGCTTTCCTCATAGCTCAGTTGGTAAAGAACCCGCCTGCAATGCAGGAGACCCCAGTTCAATTCCTGGGTTGGGAAGATCCCCTGGAGAAGGGAGAGGCTACCCACTCCAGCATTCTTGGCCTTCCCTTGTGGCTCAGCTGATAAAGAACCCACCTGTGATGCAGGTAGACCTGGGTTTGATCCCTGCGTTGGGAAGATCCCCTGGAGAAGGGCAAGGCTACAAAAGTCGGACATGACTGAGCAACTTTCACTTTCACCTAGTAAGGAATTTTTTGGTTCCTTTTCTTTTTTCTGCTTGATCTTTCCTCCTAGAGGTTTATAAAAAGAAAATTTCTCTTTTGCTGAAGCTCAAGTTTGTTTCTTTTTTTCCACCCCACTTTACCAGTTTCCAGTCTATTATGTCTGCCTTATTTTTCAAAAGTTTATTAAAGGCTTAATCTAAGCTTTTAAGTTCTTAAGACATTTACTTTTCATCTTTTCTTTATGATCTCACATATTTCCTTTTTTTTCATTCTACCATAAGTGACTATGATGTGGTACACTTTTTGCCATTCAGTTCCAAATACATCATGGTTTCCTGTGTGAACACCTTACTGCCTCAAGTTATTTAAGAGAGTCCATGTAAACCCGTGCTTGTTGCTGATTTCTCGTTACTTGAAGCTTTGCTCTGAGAATCTGATCTGAATGTGTATCAGATACCTTACATTCCAACAGGAAACAGATGCCACTCTCAGTGGGTAATTGAGGAAGGTTTAATGAGGAGGCTATTTATAAAAGTGCATGCAAGACTACAGGAAATCAAGAGCAACAGTCGGGACACTGGAAACCTAGCAAGATGGGGGAGCCATTAGCATCCTCAGGGCTGAAGTTTAAGGAGGGGAAAGTTGACCAGAAATCACAGATAGTAGCCGTTGTTGTAGCAGATGGTTTCCTGACAGGGGCTGTGGTCAGGTAGAGAAACTCACTTCAACCTATGATAATATAATGACCCATCACAGAGGAATCCAGGAAATAAGTAATCTCACTCACTCTGTTCCCCAATCCAATCCTTCCCATTCATGTGAACCAACCAGAAGCCAGATGGCAAGTGAGCCATGGATCAAGTCCATGTACTTCTGCCTCCCAGGGCACACGGCAGATTGAAGAAAGCCAGAGAGTGGGTTTGGATGGCATAATGAAAGTGTCTAGCACAGTCCATCCTTTCTGTCCCCTCTGAACCTTCAGTTATGCATCTGTCATTCAAGAAAAATAAATGTGCTGTCAACACTGGGGACAACAAAGCTCCATGAGCCTCCACATCTATTAAGGTGTGAAGTCAATATCCAAAAACTAAAAGGTTAGCCACCTCAAACTGCCCACCATAAATGGCATGTTTTCTCCTGATCTACAAAATCATCAGTTTGGACGTTAGTAGTAGTAATCAATTATCCCTCAGAAATGGTATATATAACAATAGCCACAAGTTAATTGCACAAGGAACTGGGTTGTTTCCTCACCTGGCACCTGTGTGCATTTCTGTGTCTACAGCTTTGACTTCAGCACCCACCTGTGGCCTCGTGAGGGTTCACTATGAAAAGTCAACAAAGGGGAAGGTCTGGTTTGCTGATGGATTTGCACCATGCACCCAAATGTATTACCATTCCGCCTGGAGATGCTAGATTGGAAAAAAACAGTGATGATGGGGCAATCCCTGGGTGCCTTGTGGTTAAGCACAGTAGGGTCAGTAGGAAACCAGGAACTGCTCACCAAGGGGAGGGTTGCTACTGGCAGAAAAAGGCACGACTTCATTCCCAAACCCAAGGGATTATGCTGTGATTCTTTCATTGGGGTTTTTCAGTTGCTATAAAATATATTATCTGCCTCACACATAGGAAACACCCTTCATGGGAATGAAGGGCATCCCAAATACCCTTGCATGTCTTGATACCCAGATTATGTGAAAAGACAGCTTGAACTACTTCCTGGATATCACATGGGAGTCTAAGCAGTAGATTTTCTTGTTCTTTACTCTCTCTGCACCCCACCCCCCAAACTGGCCATCGTAAGGGTTACTCAATAATCATGTTATAGGATCATGTTTTCATATCCTAGCTTTCAAGAAGCAAAAAGTCCATCAACAGTTGTGTCTATTTCTTTGAAATGAGTGCTACAAAGTGTCACAGTATATCTCCAGCTTAGAGGGGATATTTAGACATATCTCATCTCTATAAACTTTACCAGTATGGTAGGTCTCCAAGTTTTTGTGGGCTCATCTCTCATGCTCTCACCAGACCCACTTAGCACAGTGTCATCACGTGATGGAGCACTGGTTGAGATATGAAGACATTCGATTCCTTCTGGTGTATCCTAGGACCCAAACAGGAGAGTTGGCTCAGGTAGGTGTGCTGATGCTCCTGCCACGTGAGAATGAGTTGTTCTGAGAACCTTTACCGATAGAAATGGAGAAAATTACATGCCAGGTCTGCCGCTGTATACTGGGTAGTAGAGAGATGCTGATATGCCTCAGTAAGCTGCCATATGTTCAGTTCAGTAGCTCAGTCATGTCTGACTCTTTGCGACCCCATGGACTGCAGCACGCCAGGCCTCCCTGTCCATCACCAACTCCCAGAGTTTACTCAAATTCATGTCCATTGAGTTGGTGAGGCCATCCAACCATCTCATCCTCTGTCGTCCCCTTCTCCTCCTGACTTCAATCCTTCCTAGCATCAGGGTCTTTTCTAATGAGTTAGTTCTTCACATTAAGTTGCCAAAGTACTGGAGTTTCAGTTTCAGCATCAGTCCTTCCAATGAATACTCAGGATTGATTTCCTTTAGGATGGACCTCCTAAAGGTCCTAGGTTGGATCTCCTTGCAGTCCAAGGGACTCTCAAGAGTCTTCTCCAACACCACAGTTCAAAAGCATCGATTCTTCAGCACTAGGTTTTCTTTATGGTCCAACTCTCACATCCATACATGACCACTGGAAAAACCATAGCTTTGACTAGATGGACCTTTGTTGACAAAGTAATGTCTCTGCTTTTTAATATGCTGTCTAGATTGGTCATAGCTATTCTTCCAAGGAGAAAGCATCTTTTAATTTCATGGCTGCAGTCACCATCTGCAGTGATTTTGGAGCCCCCCAAAATAAAGTCTGTCACTGTGAGACCACAGAAATGATGGGCATCACTGCCCGAATAAATGTGTGACAAACGCCAGTCCTCTAAGGCTTGTCTGGGTTTTGCACCCTTCAGACAGGTAAGGCAGGTGTGGTTCCTCCCACTCTGCAGGCTCTTGTGCCTGAAGCTCCAGGCACGTGCTCGTGGTTTACTCTGCTGGCCGAGGAGAGCCAGTTCCTGGGGCTTCCTGTTGTCTTCTTCTATCTTTACAGCTCTCACCCCTGCAGGCCAGGGAATCCACATGGGGGTTCTGACAGTAATGAGGCTTACCCACTCTCAGCACATCTCCAGGGCTGGGGAACTAACCACAAAATGTGCTCATTGTTCCACTGGTTTCCCTGTGATACAGAGTGAAGCTGAGACTATCGATTGCCTGACCTCCATAAGCCCTCCCAGGACTTATCGTAGCTTTCTTTTTTTTTTTTTTCTATAAAGCTTTTCTTATAACCAGTGCAGAGCCAGACTCTAATACTCTTCAGAGAATTCCTTGTCTTCCCCTTTGGCTGATGAACAGTCATCCTTGCTAAGTGGTTCCAGGTTGCTTAGAAATCATTTCCTGCCTATTTCCCATGACTGCACATGAGTTTGAGGCCAAGAAAGATAATAGAACACCTATCACACCTGGGCTGAGTGGCTTTGATGGAACAGTGGCAGGGCAACCGGCTCCAGAACTGTTGCCTGGAGAATCCCAGGGACAGAGGAGCCTGGTGGGCTAGGTCCTTGGCGGTCACAAAGAGTCAGACATACTAAAGCCACAATGATGCTCCCAGCCTTGCTCTTTCTGGCCCTCAAGGTTTCTATTTCTGGTGGGTTCATCCCCCACCCCAAAGGGCAGGGCTTCAGGCACTCGAGAGCACAGGTGAACAAGGAGAGAGGTGGAAGGCTGGAGCCAGAAGGAGGAAGGAAGGACACCTGGAGGGTGTCAGAGATTGAACAGAGTGGGCAGGGAGTGTCATCTTGTTTGCTTGGCACAGAGGAGTGTGATGGAGAGGGCTATGGGGATAGGATGAGGGAGACTCTTGGAGAAGATAAAAAGGGATGTGAGAAGTGCTGTTAGGGATTAGGAGTCAGATTACCTTTAGCTGGCTTCTTGTGTGGTGCTAGTGCCAAAGAACCTGCCTGCCAATGCAAATACACGGGTTCGATCCCTGGGTCAGGAAGAACCCCTGGAGAAGGAAATGGCTACCCACTCAAGTATTCTTGCCTAGAGAATCCCATGGACAGGGGAGCCCAGCAGGCTACAATCCAAGGGATCTCAGAGAGTTGGACATGACTTCGCGACTATACCTCCTCTTCTTAGGTTTAGCAGTCTTTGAGAGTTACTGGTAAGGATGGAAATGGATTCCTCTCTAATTTTCCTCCTGTTTGTACAATGCTTTTTAAAAGTCTGTGATAGAGTTCCCTGGTGTGAACCACATGGGTTATAACTTTAGTAGCAACTCTAAGTGATGACTCCCGGGTCCTCGCTGAGAGAGCTTCCTACCTGGGGGAGAGGAAGGCTGGGGGCTGTGATGCTGGGAGGAAGGCACTGCAGCATCACCAGGGCAGGTGAGGTTGCGGCAAGGATGCTGGATGCCAGAGCCTCGCTGTGTCTCATCTGTGCTCACGGTTTGTCCTCCTCATCACCTCCTTGTGCTGAAGAGCAGAGAGGAACGTCTCCCCTCTTGCTCTCTGAGCTGCCAGAGAAGGTGGCACTGCCTGGCCTGTGGCTCTGTCGAGCCTTGAGGGGGCGGCCAGGAGGCGGTACCATCTCTTCTCAGACACAAGCATAGCAGGTCCCACCTGGATCAGAGGTGGGGGCTCAGGTGACCTTTGGGAGTTGGGAGGCAGAGAAAGACAGAGACCAAGGAGACCTTTCTCTAAGCATTCTGATGTAGGACTGGGGCATTCTGATCTCAAGCATTTAATTGGAGACTAGACGACCTTCCATCAGGCAGGCGGGGATCAAAGTCTTGCTCCAGAAGGTATTTGGTTGGCTCCCCGGAAAACACCTGCTCTCGAAAGATTTAGTCCAGTGAGTTTCCTGAAGGCCGGGCTCCTGTCTCCCCACCTCTCTCCTAGCATCCCGCGTGTGTTTAACTTTTGACCTGTCCAGCGAGTGATTGAATGAAGCATCTGACCTTGGCCGAGACACTGCCTTTAGAGAGAAGGAACCAGGTTTTCATCTTGGCCCTCCTTCTACCTGCGTGTCCTTGAGAAATGACTGCCGTCCGAGTCTCGGCCCCCTGTGTGAAACTCACTTGCAGAGGGAAAGCCAGATTCTACTGAATGCCAGGCCACAGTCACAGATGAGTGTATCTGAAAGGAAGAAATAGCTATGAATGAGAAACCCATCTTTCTCCTTTTATTGCTTTAGATTTTTTTTTTTTTTTTGAGTCACTGAGTCGTATCTGATTCTTTGTGACCCCAGGGACTGTAGACCACCAGGCTTCTCTGTCCATGGGATTCTCCAGGCAAGAATACTGGAGTGGGCTGCCATTCCCTTCTCCAGGGGATCTTCCCCACTCAGGGATTGAACCTGGGTCTCCTGCATGGGAGGTGGACTCTTGACCAACTAGATCCACTAGAGGGTAGAGTAAATTTCTTATGGGAGGATGTCTAGAGATTTGCCTAATGACCCTCAAGGCAGAGGGTCTTAGCTGTATGTGCATCATGGCTGGAGAGCCCGTCCACTCAATTTATACCTTGGATGACGGCTGGCGTGGTGGATAAGAAGGCTCATCTTTTGGTGTAACAGACCATGGGTGTGGCCTGATTGGTTTCACGTTGAAACTCCCCAATTCTTCCTGACCACCCTCATTGGAGGATGCTAGATGTTTGTGAAATCATCAGCTAGAAGAAGGACCCATATGTTCTAACTCAGGAAAGTTGTCTCAGTCAGGGATGGTTATTGTTTTGCTTTCTGGGAATGTACGCATGTGGCCTCAGGCAAGTTTGACTCTTTGAGATCCCATAGACTGTAGCCCACCAGGCTCTACGATCCTTGGAATTTTCCCGAATTTCTGGGTGAAATGAAAGTGAAAGTTGTTCAGTCATGTCTGACTCATTGCAACCCCCTGGACTATACAGTCCATGGAATTCTCCAGGCCAGAATATTGGAGTGGGTAGCCTTGCCCTTCCCCAGGGGATCTTCCCAACTCAGGGATCAAACCCAGGTCTCCCGCATTGCAGGCAGATTCTTTACCAGCTGAGCCACCAGGGAAGCCCAAGAATACTGATGTGGGTAGCCTATCCCTTCTCCAGGGGCTCTTTCCAACCCAGGGATTGAACTGGGGTCTCCTGCACTGCGGGCGGGTTCTTTACCAGCTGAGCTATCAGGGAAGCCCGGATTTCTGGGAGGTGCATGCAAATTCCAGCTTTAGGGAAAGTAGGGATTTTCATAGGCATGTGATTTATCATAGAAAATTTTGATTTATCCAGCGTCAGCCTGGTGAGCCAAGCAGAGTAAATATCGCTTTTCTAAGGTTTTAGTTGTAAGATGAGGAAATAGAGCCTCAGAGGGGTTAAGTGATTGCCAAGGTCATGACTGTGTTTGGCAAGAAATAGCATTTCATACCCTGACCATTCTGCCCTTTCTTCACCGAATCACTTCCCTCGTGACTTGTGGCATGAATGATGATGGATAGGTGTCTGCTCATGGATGTTTATGGTGTGTATCTCTGCCCTCTGCTTAACAATTGATGGGGAAGGAGCCTTTCAATTTGGGCTTAAGAAAGACAGACACCAACTAGGGTGAAATTGAGTGGTTGAAAATGCATTTTGAGATACTTCACCTGGAAACATGCTACTGACAGGTAAATAAAATGAATGTGGAGAATCTCTTTCCTGCCAGTAAATAACACATAGCTTTTGGGCAAGTAGGTAAATTCAAGGAGATTGTCTTTCCCAGATACGCTTAAAAAGTTCAGTATGTGAATAATTGAGCAACTTCCTGGCATACTCAATATTTATTTGTAAGTCTGCTCCAGGCAGAAAAAGAGAAAAAAAAAACATTTTGAAAACAAGTTTTGCATTAGCTAGGAGTTCATTTGTTTGTCAGAAGAATACCTAATTATATGTGCAAAGCAACACATTGGTGCGTCATGATATTTTCTTGTGGACATATTGAAGTGAACTATATTAGGCAAATTAGAAGGGAGATGGGTAAAAATCTGAATCCTGTGTGCATGTGTGCACTGCAGGAGACAAGAAAAGAACTTGAAGAAATCTGTTTGCACATTGATTATGATCCTTATTACAGACTTACAATCCTATAATCTAAGAATTGCTTTTGCACTAGATTTTTCCCTCTGGTTAAGCCAGTGGCCAGTCTGGGAGGGGAACAGAACCTCACCAGAAGTGGATGCTCAAAAACTGTTGAATAAATGTTTTGTTGGTTTGCCAACTGGTCCCTGTACCCAGAGGGCAAGGAGAGAGGGAAGAAAGAGGCAGTCACTCCAGATTGGCAGGTGGCAGTTTTTTAAAAATTTATTTTTAATTGGAGTATAACTGCATTCTTGGAGGAGGGCATGGCAACCCACTCCAGTGTTCTTTCCAGGAGAATCCCATGGACAGAGGAGCCTGGCGGGCTACAGTCCATGGGGTCACAAAGAGACATGACTGAAGCACCTGAACATATAATTGCGTTATAATGGTGTGTTGGTTTCTGCTGTAAAACAGTGTGAGTCAGCTCTACATATACACATATCCCCTCCCTGTTGATCCTCCCTCCCACCACCTAACATCCCACCCCACTGGGTCATCACAGTTTAACTAAATGGGGGGACTTACTTGTGAGGTTTGTCTTGGGCACCACTGTTGAGTAGATCTTCACCCCAGCTGGTCTTACACCATCTCACTGTGGGAAAAGTGGGCAGACACACCTCCCAAGGATGGCAGAGGGGGAGGAGCCTCCACTGCTGGCATCTACCTTGAGGGTCAGCTGAGGGTCATGTCCCCTTGATGACCTCCTCCAACACATCTCCTATTCTAAACACTCAATGTCATCTTTATGAATCTAAGTTGTTGCTATTTTCAGTCACTCATGTCTGACTCTTTGCAACCCCATGGACTACAGCAGGCCAGGCCTCCCTGTCCTTCACCTTCTCCCAGAGTTTGTTCAAACTCATGTCCACTGAGTCAGTGGTGCCATCTAACCATCTCGTCCTCTGTCGTCCCCTTCTCCTCCCGCCCTCAACCTTAACAACAGGGTCTTTTCCAACAGGTCAGCTCTTCACATCAGGTGGCCAAAGTATTGGAGTTTCAGCTTTAGCATCAGTCCTTCCAATGAATATTCAGACTTGATTTCCTTTAGGATGGACTGGTTGGATCTCCTTGCAGTCCAAGGGACTCTCAAAAGTCTTCTCCAACACCACAGTTCAAAAGCATCAATTCTTCGGCACTCAGTCTTCTTTATGGTCCAACTCTCACATTCCTACATGACTAATGGAAAAACTGGAAGACTAAGTTATGGGCATGAAGAGAAGCAGAGGCCACTCTGTCTGACCCTGGTCTAGTGGGGTGGGAAGTCCCATCCAGAGGAGGCCAGCACTGCCTGCTTCTGCTGGCTCTTCCCAAGCTGGCTGGGTCTGAGGAGGAGAGGCTGCTGGTGGCCTGGACCAAAATTTAGGACTCGGGGAGCTGGTACCAGGGGTCTGAAGATGGGCCCTGCATTTACCCTCATACGTGTTCTAAACAACGTGTCTCCTTCACCTGGAGGTCTCACTGGTGGCGCATTCATTCTTTGATTCACTGAGTGAATAGTTTGAGCACCTTCTATGTGCTGGACGCTGGTCTTGGTGTGGATAACAGCGGGAAGTGAAAGAGACAGCCATCCCTGCCCAAGGAGGGCTCACATTCTATGGGGGAAGGTGGACGACAAAACAACACAGGGGTGTGTGATCCAGTGTGATTGGAGGCTCTAGAGAGATTCACCGTGAGATGCAGCTCACTTCCACTGGCTGAACATTTGTGAACTGGGATCAGTCAGTTACCTTTCCTGGGGAGGAACTGAACTTCAGCCTCCCAGAACTGTACTCTTCCCACAGGAAATCATCAGGAGTGCTGCACTTATTTTAGACACTGGTTACAAAAAATTAACCTGCTTCCTTTAAGTAGCTTTAACCAAATGCAACTTAGTTTTCTAAGCCTGTTCATGGGAGGCTGTTAAAACACAGTGCATGCGTGGTAAGTTTCTTCAGTCGTGTCCGACACTTTGCAACCCTATGGACCATACCGTACCAGGCTCCTCTGTTCATGGCAATCTCCAGGCAAGAATACTGGAGTGGATTGCCATGTCCTCCTCCAGGGGATCTTCCCAACTCAGGGATCGAACCCAAGTCTCTGACGTCTACCTGCATTGGCAGACAGGTTCTTTAGCACTAGTCCCACCTGGGAAGCCCATTAAAATACAGTCTAGTGGTAATTCAGGGCTTTGCCAAGAAAATTGCAGCAGAGGATGAGACATGAGAAAATTGTTGGTCATACTCTATTGGCCATCGCAGACTTCTCTCTTCATCTCATTTCCTTCCTCTCTCTCTGTCTCTCTCTTGCATATTTGATGCTGTCTTATAGGTTTCCATTGGAAAAAAAAATCAATACTTGGCTCTGACTATGTTCTTGGTTCAAGTGTTAATTCCATTTGGCATTTTTCCTTTCATCTGAATGGAGGTTTGTGATAAGTGTGGCAGAAAAAATAGGAGGGAGATTAGAAGCATTTCCTACCAATATACTTTCTTCTTTCCCTTTAAGTTTTATTTATTTATTTATTTTTTACTTTTTGGTTACTCTGTGGGGTATGTAGGGTCTTAGTTCTCCAACCAGGAACTGAGGAAGGAATCTTAACCACTGGACCACCAGGGAAGTCCCAACCAATATATGTTCTAAAAAAAAGATGAAATATTTGTGCTGGTTATTCTTCATCCCTGCCCTTGTCTTCCCCTTATTCCTTCTCCTCCTCCCTCCCCAACCTCCTCTCCTTCTTCTGCCTTCCTGGTCTTCTCTGCGTGCCCCTGGGGTGTGTGTGTGTGTGTGTGTGTATGCGTGCACGTGAGCATCTCCTGCTTGCTTGTCCTGACGCTGTACCCTCATGTTCAGGCCCCGGCTGGGGAGAGGGCAAGGATTTCCTTTTCTACCACACCTCTGGCCCCTCTCCTGGTAGTGGTGCTTCTGTCTGCAAGGTTTAGCTCTCTTGGGTGCCACACCCCCTCCAGCACAATTCAAGCTGTCACCGGGATGCAAAGTTCCTTAATTTTTTTCCCCCCATTTTTGCCCGCACGGTGAGTCATGAGTTTTGCCCACAGGGATCAAAATTGTGCCTACGTTGTGCCTTCCTGCGTTGGAAGTGCAGAGTCCTAACCTCTGGACCACCAGGGAAGTCCTGTGGTCCGTCTCCATCCTTGATGTTGGGGAAGGATGATCCCTCCCCATGGCTGGCAGTCTGGGTGCTCCACCTTCTCCGGCGATTCTCTTAACCCTCCCCACCGTTTACATACAGTCTCTGTGGGCGGCTTCCCCCAGAACATGTCTTTTCTTTCTGGGTGCGCCCCTGACTGATATTGTAATCTATGTCAATAACTAAGCATTGAATATAAAACATTGCTATGTGGGGAAAATTAATTATTTAAAGGGAAACAAGCACAGAGTGTAACTTAGGTATCCTGTTTTTCCTTACTCATCTTAAATTATTGACTAAATTAGCCCTGCTTTCTTTCTAGCTTCGACAGGTTACGTATTCACAACCAACCTTTTCTTTCAGATCAGAAACTCTCCCCAAAGGCTGCATTTGACTCTGGAACATCACAGCATTAGAGACATTCAACATCTTTAGTTCTTTCCCACTTTGGCTGAGAGTTAAGACCAGATTCTCCGTTTCCCGTAACTGCAGGAGTCAGCCAAGGAGACTGATGCACAAGCAAACGTCCTTAACAGGAAGTGGAAAGTGTGACCTTGGCCTGGGGAAGCCTGGCAGCGAAGCTGCCGCTGTGGTGGGACCTGCAGAAGGAGCGGGCACGAGCGTGTCATCGGCTCCCAGTGACCTCTGCCCTCTGCATGTGGAGAAGGACTCCAGGAGCCGACGTGTCCGGGAGACTGGGGTCAGGATGAACGGGAGCAGGGGTGGGGAGGGCAGTGCCAGGGAAGCCGAGTCACCCTGTCACCTGAGCCCCCAGCCTGCTGCGATGACAGCTTCCAGAGGCTCTATTTCCCTCGCCAGGAATGCCCTTCACTCTCCCACTCTGAACAGAGCAGGAAACCTATTATTAGGAAAGAATGGTCTGAAGGAGGTGATTTTCACTTCTCATGTGGCAATTTAGGGATCTACTGCTCTAAATCTACAATATGGGAGAGAGATGCCTTTTTTTTTTTCCTGTTTTAATCCTTTGCTTTTTAAAATGTAGAGTTTGGGTTAGTCTTACGATTTGAATGATTATCCCACTACCTCTGACATGTTGCTTCTTTCAGCCTGGATCCTACTTCAATTCCAAAGTTAGGCTCTGATGCTTCTGTTTGACTTTGGAGGGTGAGGAGAGACTTCATGAGGATTATTTGAAAGCTTGAGTGAGGGTCACAGCCACCTCGTCCTCCCCTCCAGCTTCAGCTTGTGGTCTCGTTTCCCCTTTTCTGTCTCTGGTGTCTTCCCTTCCTTCAGTCTCTCTCCCACTAAGGCTCGATCTTCCCCAGGCCTCCTCCCCACCTGGGGTGCTGGTCCCACTGGCCCCAGGAAGGGACCTCCTTCCAGCCCCCGAGAATGAGCCTCATCAGCATGGCCTCCTGGTGGCCTCGGGAATGGTACAGGGTCTCCACGGAGAAGAGAGTGGGTGACACAGCTGGGCACTGAGAGAGAAGTCAAGAAAAATTCAAAGTGGACCCTGAGCTGTTAAATCTCAGACAGATGTGGAGCATCAGAAGCAGGGGTGGTAAGAAGGATGAGGCCAGAAAGGCTGTGACACTAAATCAAACCTGGGTCCATTCACTTGCATGCGGTAAAGACAATCTACTGACACTGGCTTGTAGTGAAGGAAAGTACAGTGTTTATTTGCAGGCACCAAAGGAAAAGACTGGAACTTCCTGATGGCTCTCAGAGAAGGGGTTTTAAAGGCAACGGGAGCAGGGGCTTCAGGGGCTGGGATCAGCTCATGGACACCTCTCAGATTGCTTGGCATCACTGTTAAGTTTCAAACATCATCAACCTTCTGGCTTCAACCAGTCTGGAGTCCGTGTTCTTGCCATCAGCACGTTTCATCTGGTGGGGGTCTGATTCCTGTAGAAATGACTTAGGGATGTGTGTTGGTCCTTTATCCATGGATTTCAAAGAACTGTGAGTTTGGTAATTCTGCTGTGTGGCTGGTCATTGTCTAAATGGGCTTTCCTCATAGCTCAGTTGGTAAAGAATCCACCTGGAGACCCTGGTTCGATTCCTGGGTTGGGAAGATCCCCTGGAGAAGGGATAGGCTACCCACTCCAGTATTCTTGGGCTCCCCTTGTGGCTCAGCTGGTAAAGAATCCACCTGCAATGCGGGAGACCTGGGTTCTAATCCCTGGGTTGGGAAGATCCCTTGGAGAAGGCAAAGGCTACCCACTCCAGTATTCTGGCCTGGAGGATGTATAGGACTATACATAGGATGTATAGTCCATGACTGTATAGTCCATGGACTGTATAGTCCATGACTGTATAGTCCATGGACTATACAGTCCATGGGGTCACAAAGACTTGGACGTGACTTTCACTTTCACTTTTTCATTGTCTAAATTCTTACCAGTTCCTCAGCTTGATAGCTATATTTTACCTCTATACCTTCACCTTCCTAATCAGGGGCTCCTGAGCAACTTTTGAGACTCAGGGAGGCCCAGGAGACTAAAGTAAAAGACTTGTTTTTCAAAGAGCTGGAACCCAAGGACTTCTATGTGGTTTCAGTTGTCTGGGGGGGCCACATGATCACTTCAAATTCAGATACAGTAGGTTTGTCCAATCCTTGGGTTCCAGGTAGAATAAACCTTCTCAGATCTCTCTCCCACCAGCCTCCAGGTTGGTCTGAGAGTCTATCTTCATCACACATGGAGGCATTTTGGGTTTACGTGCACATGCTCACAGATGACTGTGTGATAGCGTTTGTCATGTCTATGTTAGCATCCAGCACAGCTCTGTGGGAACGAGGCACTGGAGCCTGGTGGAGCCTCGTGGGTGCGGCTGGCCTTGACAGTCCCAGCCCCACGGGACAGAGGATGGTGGAGAATTAACGAGCATCTACTTTACACCAGAAATTATCCTAGAAAACTGATGGGGGCTTATGCTCTTTGATGATACTATGTGAATTATATTCTGAGCCTCATTTTGCAGAGGAGAAAGACAAACAGGGCCCTCAGTAACTTCCCCAAAGCCACAAGGCTCAGCAGGTGTCTAGCTCGGCCGGTGTGAAGCCTAAACTAGCAAACTTGGCTGGTTCTCAAGTTCCAGCTGTTTCCACAACCTCTGGGAGGCCCCCGGTGGGCAGAGCACCCTGGTAGGGGTGGGGAGAGGGAAGCTGTGTCCTGCCCCCTCCTCCCCACCCTCTAGCCAGCCCGTCCAGCCCCGCCAGCAGTGTGGCCTTGGCACCGCCTGCTGGGTGATGTGTGATGGCATGGGGGCTCTTGCAGACAAGCCGGGGTGGTTATAAGGAGCCCGGGGACGCCTTTTTTAGTGCCATCATGGGCCTGGGATCAACGCTGTATGCTTTCATTTTCCCGGTTCTCTCTGCATGAAGGACTCACTCACTGCCTCCCGCGGGGGTGGGGGTCCATCTAGGCGTGGTCTGTGTGACCTAAGCTCCCATCAGGGCATGGGGTAGAAATAACAGAACCTGATTCCACAGGGAATGGATCTAAAACAAGGTGGCCCTTGGTGGTTGAATGGGAAGAGGAGATCAGAGATCTTCAGCTGCAGGTGGGGCTACACCCAGAGGGTCTTCGCAGAAAATGTCACGAGCTTTGGGTTTGGGAGGGTTTTTCTCATCCATTTACCTTTTAGGAAGTTACTGGTGTTTCCCCCTCATTTGACAAGTGTGGAAACAAAGGCAGAATTATTACATGATTTTTAGGAGAAATAGTAAAAGTGAGACCAGATTTCTAGTCTCCAAGTTCTTAGCCTGCCTCTATGTAGAACCAGAAGCTGAAAGGCAGAAAACATCGCTCTGGGCCAGGGTGTGGCCCCCCACTTGGTAGCACAGCCTCTTCTTGCTTTGAAAGGGCTGGGCTTTGTGCCCCTGGAGGGCTGTGGCTTGAGAATTTTCAAGGAGGAGACCCCTGGTCTCAGGGCTGGTAAGTTCTGCTGCTGAAGTTCATTCCCCAGCAGAGGTGGCTGGTCAGCACCCACCTCGGCCATCAGCAATAGGATCTGTGCCCTCCAGGAGCTAAACTGTGAGGGGCAATTTCAAAATAAAGGAAAGAAACAAACCAGGAGTCTAAGACATGGGCAGACGTCCTGGGAAAAAGCAGGTTGCAGCGGCAGACTCTGGAGGCGGGCTGCTTTCTCTGGATCATTCAGGAAGGCCTTTCTGAGGATGAGAGCTCTGAACTGAGGCGTCTGTGAGGCTCGGGGCCCAGGGGTGGGCAGTTCAGGGGGCAGGGCTTCCTGAGGGGCACAGGTGCTGGGGCGGGTGGGGACAGGGAGCTGGAGAGAGGTCAGGGAGGAGGCCGCTGAGGCTGGAGCCTGGGACACAGATGTGGCTGTGAAAGCGGGGCACAGGTGCAGGCGGGAGTGGTGGGCACGCTGGAGGGGTCCCCTGGTGGCATCCCAGGAGTCTCCACTGGGGTCCTTGCACCTGCTCTTTCCTCTAAGCTCTGAATTGCAGTGGCCTCTACTTTCTCTGCAGGGGGAGAAGATGGAGCAAGATGCTCTCTGCCATCATTCAGGACCATCTTCACGGCACCCGGGACCTCTTTCCTCCCTTCCCAAGCCCGCCGCAGGCTCTGGACACATGAGTAGGGATGTTGTAGGCATAGGTGTGTGTGTGTGAGTGTGTGTGAGAGACAGAGTGTGAATGTGTGTGAGAGTGTGAGCATGTATGAGGGTGTGGGAGAATGTGTGTATGAGTGTGTGTGATGATGTGTGAGTGTATGTGTGAGTGTGAGGTGTGTGTGAGTACACATGTGTGTTAGTGTGAGAAGGTGTGTGTGTGTGAGTGTGTGTCTGAGTGTGTGTGTCCACTGAGCCTGGATGGAGTATTTGAGAGCAAGACAAGGCAAAGCTCACAGATGCTCACCATGGCGCCTCCATTTGGGGCTGATTCCTGGCCAAGCACCCGCTTTTCCATCAGAAGTCAGGGTATCACCCTGGGCGGCAAAGACAACCTTTCCCTCACTCCTTGAGGATTTGTTTATCGCTCCATTAAGAAATTCATGTGGACCATACAAATTGGGAAAACACAGAAAAGTAGAAAAAGCAAACACCGCTAATTACAGTCAGCTTTCTATTAATCCCGACCTTAAAAAAAGAAGCCTGGGGGCTTCCTGGGTGGTTCAGCGGTAGAGAATCGACCTGGTGATGCAGGAGGCGTGAGTTCGACCCCCGGTCTGGCAGGGTTCCCACACGCCTCGGGGCAGCTAAGCCCAGACGCCTGCGCTGCCGAGGCTGCGCTCCGGAGCCCGGGACCGAGACTGCGGGAGCCCGTGGCCCCGCGCCTTGCTCCGCACCAGGCTCGCCCGCGGCGATCAGGAGCCCCGCGCCGCAGCTGGAGTGCCCGGCTCTCCGCGGGAGGACAAGCCTCAGCCATGACGCATCAGGCCCCGATAAATAGAGCTGTACGTGCGCGCGTGTGTTCTGTGTTTATAAAGCAGCCTGAAGGGACAATGGGAAGGCAACATCGCTTTATGAAAAGCATGGCAACAATGCCGGGGCTCGTCATTTCCTGACCGCATAGTTGTCCGTAGAATTGGTGAGTCGTAGTTTATAAGGCATCCACCCCACTGCTGCACATTTAAATTACCTCTGAGCTGTCCATTATTAAAAACTTGTGTTTAGTGATTACACAGCTCTGTGCAGCCTGATATTCTTAGATATTTTTAGAGTATCTTATTCCCTGATATTCTTAGAATCTCAGGATAGATTCTCAGAAAATGTCATGACTGGATTCACAAAAAAAAAGTATACATGCTTTCAAAATTCTTGACGCTCAGTGCCAAGAGAACTGGCAGTTTATAGAGAGCTGTGGGCCAGTTTGCAAAGTGGCCTCTGGCCTGGGGTGGTCCTGGGGGCATCTGTGCGGGGCATGGTGGCGGCATGGTGGCAGAGGGGACAGAGGGGGGTGTAGGCTGGGGGAGAGGAAGCGGGCAGGTGAAGAACACAGAGACACCCGGCCAGAGCCCTCACGGGCCAGGTCCTCCGGCCCGGAGACCGAGCATCGTGGAAGCATGTGGATGAGTCCTCAGACCTCTGTCTGCAGAGCTGAGCGAGTGAAGTGCATGTCCTGGAAACACATGGGAAGGAGACGCAGTGGGCACTGGCAGTCAGGGGCCACTGGCCCCTGCTCTCTGCATCGCTGTTTCCACAACACGATGGAGTGGGCCCCCAGATGTTCCACCACCATCAGCAGGAGCTTGGACCTCCGTTGTTAACATCCAATCAAACAATTACGGAGAGTTGACTGGGAACATTTTCTTCATCTAGAAAATTACAGTGTGAGTATATTCCTTCAAATGAGGGTGGCATGGAGGGCATTTTTGATTGGGGGTTTAATTCTTGTTCCTGGAAATATAGAACACATTCATGCTGGCAGTGAAAAATCAAACCCCAAACAAGGGTTTTAGGCTTTATGAAATGTTTTATGGGCTGTGTGTGTGTATTGTTTCCCAGTCCTGTCCAACTCTTTGCGACCCATGGGTTGTAGCCTGCCAGGCTCCTCTGGCCATGCGGATTCTCCAGGAAAGAATGCTGGAGTGCATTGCTATGCCTTCCTCCAGGGGATCTTTCTGACTCAGGGATCAAAGTCGCGTCTCCTGTATCTCCCGCACTGCAGGCAGATTCTTCACATACTGAGCCATCAGGGAAGCCTTTACGGGCTAGAGTCACAGAAACATGTGACTGGGGGAGAGCAGTCTTCAGGAGAGATAGGAAAAGAAAAGGATAGGTTTTTAGAGATGGCTTAGGTTTGTAGCCTCTAAGAGGTTTAAGGGAAGAGTGTATGGATTTGGGAGTTAACTGGGGTTAGATGAGGTCATGCAGGTGGGCCCCTGTGATGGGGTTAGTGCCCTCAGAAGGGGAAACAGAAAAATGTCTGTCTGTCTCCTTCGCTCTTTCTCTGTCCCTCACCCCCTCTCTTTCTCCTTTCCCCTCTCTCCCTCCCTCTCTCTCCCTCCCTCTCTTTCTCCCTCTCTCTCTCCCTCTCTCTGTCTCCCTCTCTCTATGTTCAGCACCAGGTGAGGAGGCTGTTTTGATGCCAGGGAGACAGTGGTCTGCTGGCAGCTTGCTCTGGAACTTTCAGCCTCCAGAATGCGGGGGCTGTGACTGTCTGCTGTGTAAGCCCCCCATCTGTCTGCGGTCTTTGCTTGGTGCCGAGCCCCGGGAGGACCTCTGCCCTCCCCTCCCCTCCCCCTGTGTCACCACCATGCTGCGGTCCTGGCCGGCAGCTTCCTCCCCCGCGTCCCGGGCACCGTCCTGCCCCGCATCTCAGGCTCCCTGCCCCGCAGGAGAGTCCGGGCAGGGCCCAGCCCTCCCCATCATGTGGGGGGCAGAGCGGGCACACATGCGGCTCCCCTCGGCTGACTTTGGTGTTTATTCCTGCGTCTCTCTTGGCGCTCCAGGAATCCAGATGAGGGGCTGACCGGGCGCCTCTGTCCGTGAAGACCGGCCTGCCCCTTCCCCGGCTGCTCTGCTCTAACTTTGACCTGTGACCTTGTGTGTGTGTGTCTGCTGGGCGTGCTGCTTGCTGTATGTTTTGTGTGTATGTTGCAGCGTGTGCTGTGTGTGTCGTATGTCATGTGTGTGTTTGCTGTGTGCTGTGTGTGTGTTGTGTGTGTGTGCTGTGTGTGTTTGCTCTATGTCGGGTGTGTATGTTAGCCGTGTTGTATGTCATGTGTGTGCTGTGTGTTGTATGTCACGTGTGTGTCTGCTGTGTGCTGTGTGTGGGCTGTGTGTGTGTCTCCTGTCTGTCCAGCTCTGCAGTCTCGCAGGCCACACTCAGACGGGCCCGTCTCTCACTGGGCTGTGTCCCTGAGGTTAGCTCACACATTCTCTGAGGCCAGGATTTTCACTGAAGTGACCCCTCCGGCAGCCACCCTGCCTGACCTGTGCTGCGTCCCCCGGGGGCCGAGGAGAGCCCATCAGGGCCACAGCCCCGGGACCAGCATCTCTCAGATACACTGATCCCTATGTGCCCTGGCCACAAGACCCCTCCAAGGCTTTTTCTCCCACCATAACCTGAAATTTCTTATTCTTTTTTTTAAAAATCATTTTTATTGAGGCTTAATATATATGAAATAAAGTTCATTAACCCCACTGTCCAATTGGACAAGTGTATGACTGTGTAACCACCATGCCTATCATCACAGGAAACACCTCCTTTGCTCCACAAATGTCCTTCCTCATGCAGACAGCTCTGTTCCCAACATGGCCCCTGCAAACCACTGATCTGCTTTCTGTCATGACAGTTAAAAACCTGTTGTAAAATTTTACAGTAATGATATTCTATCTGCAATGCAGTCCTATTTAATGGCTGAGTCATATCCCATGGTGTGAACATAACAACTTTGTTCATTTACCAATTCACGAACACTTGAATTTTCCTGAGATTTGGTCATAATGATGAAAGCTGAGATAAATACTCACATATAAGTCTGTAAGCACTTCTCCTGAAAGCATCCAGAAGTGTGATTGCTGGAATGTTCAGCCAGTGTTTCTTTTACCTTATACAAAATTGCCACAGTATTCCCAAGTAGTTGTATGATTTTCTGATTTCACCAGTAATACATGAGTATTCCAGTTTCTGCACATCCATTTCTTCTTGACTAAGCTTTGATATGTTGTTCTTTGAAGCCAAAGATGGAGAAACTCTGTACAGTCAGTAAAAACAATACCTGGAGCTGACTGTGGCTCAGACCATGAGCTCTGTATGGCAAAATTTAGGCCCAAGTTGAAGAAAGTAGAGAAAACCCCTGGGCTACTCAGCTGTGACCTAAATCAAATCCCTTATGATTATACAGTGGAGGTGATGAATAGGTTCAAGGGATTAGATCTTATAGATGGAGTGCCTGAAGAACTATGGATGGCAATTTGTAACACTGTACAGGAGGCAGTGATCAAAACCATCCCAAAGAAAAACAAATGCAAGAAGGCAAAAGTGATTGTCTGAGAAGACTTTACAAATAGCTGAGGAAGAAAGAGAAGTAAAAGGCAAGGGAGAAAGGGGAAGATATACCCAACTGACTGCAAAGTGCCAGAGAACAAATAAGGAAAGACAAGAAGGCCTTCTTAAATGAACAACGCAAAGAACTAGAGGAAAACAATAGAATGAGAAAGACTAGAGATTTCTGAAAGAAAATTGGAGATATCAAGGGAACATTTCAGGCAAGGATGGGCATGATAAAGGACAGAAACTGTATGGACCTAACAGAAGCAGAAGAGATTAAGAAGAGGCAGCAAGAATGCACAGAAGAACTGTACAAAAAAGGTCTTAAAGACCCAGATAACCACATTAGTGTGGTCACTCATCTAGAGCCAGACGTCCTTTACTGTGAAGTCAAGTGGGCCTTAGGAAGCATCACTACAAACAAAGATAGTGGAGGTGATGGAATTCCAGCTGAGCTATTTCAAATACTAGAAGATGATGCTGTTAAAGTGTTGCACTCAATATGCCAGCAGATTTGGAAAACTCAGCAATGGCTATAGGACTGGAAAAGGTCAGTCTTCATTCCAATTCCAAAGAAAAGCAATGCCAAAGAATGTTCAAGCTACGATATAATTGCACTCATTTCACATGCTAGGAAAGTAAAGCTCAAAATCCTTCAACACAGGCTTGAGCAGTACTTGAATATTCAGATGTACAAGCTGGATTCAGAAAAGGCAGAGGAACAGAGATCAAATTGCCAACATCTGTTGGATCATAGAAAAAGCAAACCAATTCCAGAAAAACATCTACTTCTGGACTATGCTAAAGCCTTTGATTGTGTGTATCACAATAAACTTTGGGAAATTCTTAAAGATATGGGAACACCAGACCAACTCACCTGCCTCCTGAGAAATCTGTGTGCAAGTCAAGAAGCAACAGTTAGAACCTTGTATGAAGCAATGGACTGGTTCAAAATTAGGTAATGAGTGCACCAAAGCTGTGTATTGTCACCCTGCTTATTGTAACTTATATACAGAGTACATCATGTGAATTGCCAGGCTGGGTGAATCACAAACTGGAATCAAGATTGCCAGGAGAGATAGCAACAGTCTCAGATATGCAAATGATACCACTCTAATGGCAAAATTAAAGAGGAACTAAAGTGCCTTTTGATGTGGGTAAAAGAGAAGAGTGAAAAAGCTGACTTAAAAATCAACATTAAAAAAATAAACAAAAAAACTGAGGTCATGGCATTCAGTCCCATCACTTCCTGAAAAATAGATGGGGAAAAGGTGGAAGCAGTGGCAGATTTTATTTCCTTGGCCTCCAGAATCACTTTGGAGGGTTACTGCAGCCATGAAATTAAAGGACTCTTGATCCTTAGGAGAAAAGCTAGATGGCATATTAAAAAGCAGAGACATCACTTTGGTGATAAAAGTGCATCTAGTCAAAGTTATGGTTTTTCCAGTAGTCATGTACAGATGTGAGAGTTGAACCATAAATTAGGCTGAATGCCAAAAATTGATGCTTTCGAACTGTGGTGCTGGAAAAGACTCTTGAGAGTCCCTTGGACAGCAAGGAGATTAAACCAGTCCATCCCAAAGGAAATCGGTCCTGAATATTCATTGGAAGGACTGACGCTGAAGCTGAAGCTCCAATACTTTGGCCACGTGATGTGAAGAGCCTGCTCATCGGAAAAGACCCTGAAGCTGGGAAAGATTGAAGGCAGAAGAAGAAGGGGGTGACAGAGGATGAGATGGTTGGATGGCATCACTGACTCAATGGACATGAGTTTGAGAAGACTCCAGGAGATGGTGAAGGACAGGGGAGTCTGGCATGCTGCAGTCCATGGGGTCACAGAGAGTTGGACATGACTCAGTGACTGAACAACAACAACAGTAACTAAACTGAAGATTTTGTTTGGATTTAACGGGGTTTTATACACACTTGTTTTGAATGGCGTCAGATTTTATGAAACGCTGTCACATGCGTAGCCTACGGTCTGCACCATCTCATTCTGGGTTCTCTTTAGTTTCTGCTCCTGTGCTGTGAGATGAAAACTGCTCCAGGTTGTAACCCAGGATAATTATCAGGTTCATCTTAATTTTTTCCTTCTTTCAGGAATCGCACTACTGTGCTGTCACTGTCCTGCGTCTGAAGATTATTGTTTCATATGTATTTGTCCACTTTTCCGGTTAATTTTTAGCAGCAAGATAAATTGGGAACCTGTAATACACATGATTGGAAGTGTGGGTATTTGTGCTGGGAAAATTTTAATCACTCCACTCTCTCAGGCAAAAGTTGTGGAGCTCACGAGCTGTTACATTGGTCTGTCTCACGAGCTGTCACACTGGTCTGTCTCATGAATGCAAGAGTCGCAGCTTCAATTTCCTCTTCTTCACAGGAGCCCATGTTTATGGGACTATTACTTTCTTAAAAGACTTGCTGTTGTCTCATGATTTCCTGTGCCAATGTCTTTCCTCAAATGAGAATCAACTGATTATTCCTCACTGGTTGCCCCTAGTTTCTGTTCAACTTCTCCTGCTTTCTGCTGACTCTTGGTTAATTATATGTTTAGATCAAATTCTTATTTTCAGAACTGTCAGTGTTCACACAGTCCCAGACCTGGTAGCTTTGTTATGTCAACTGTTTCTACACCAGGCACTTACAGAAATCAAAGCCTTAGAGAATGTCAGAATTGATGAGAGTAAGTGTTACGGCTGACAGTCATTTGGTTTTGGAGCCAATAAAGTAAGCATTAAAGTTTATTAATTACACAAAAATGCTTCCTGAAGGATAGCAAATGTCAAGGCAAACTGCCCTCTCTGGTGAGACTGTCAGGGTTGAGGGAGGGTCAGAGAGGGAGCAAAAGTCATCATGCTTTCCTCCTGTTTACCTGGAGTTGCTGATGAACAGAATGGACAAAAGCATGGGGATATACTTATTGTCTTTAGTTCTCCATCTTTGAGAAACATTTTCCCTTCCTGTTTACTTACCCATCATTTGAGGGTGAAAACTCAGGGCGTTTCCATGGATAATGTCTGTGCTGCGCTGTGCTCGGTCATGTCCGACTCTTTGCAGACCCATGGACTGTAGCCCGCCAGGCTCCTCTGCCCGTGGGATTTTCCCAGCAAGAATACTGGAGTGGGTTGCCATTTCCTCCTCCAGCGGTTCCTCTCGACCCAGGGATCAAACCTGTGTTTCCTGCATTGGCAGGCAGGTTCTTAACCGATGAGTCTCCTGGGAAGTCCATCTATGGATTCTACTATAGTGAATATTAAAGTCATTTGAAAAATATATTGGAATAAAAATGTTCTTACAGTAAAGGAAGGTAGTTATAAATACCACTGAAAATCACATGGCCGTAATAACCTCCCTAGAATGCCTAGACTGATGTCTCATTGAGTAATGAAACTGCAGCTAAGTTAACACCAGTAGACCATCACTGTGCAGTTCCCCTGCTATTGTGAACTTGAGACTATGCAAAACTTAAACCAGACTAATTTCTAACTAAAGACAATAACAAAATTATCCTTCAACTGCATATGACACAGCTATTCTGTGTACAACCGAAACAGGCCAACCCTTCCTTTTGAACGGGGTGCAGAGTCAGTCCTTAGGTGATGCCCTCTTATTCCTCAATATCCTGTAGGATAAACACTATGATGTACAGTATATTACTATTAAAACATCGTGTGTGAGATGATAATGGGTAAATAGAAGAAAGCAAAGAAACTATTTGGGTAGCATATATACAAACATAACAAAACAGTGAAGTTCTTATAGCGATTACAGTCTTTATACCTACAACTGGTCATAAGGCTGCAGTTGGTATTTATAACTAACTCATCCACTCTCGAGCTTCCTTTGTGGCTCAGATGGTTAAGAATCTGTCTGCAATGCAGGAGACCTGGGTTTGATCCCTGGGTTGGGAAGATCCCCTGGAGAAAGGGAAAGGCTACCCCCTCCAGTATTCTGGCCTGGAGGATTCCAAGGACTGTATAGACCATGGGGTCACAAAGAGTCAGACACAGCTGAGCAACTTTCACTTCATTTCATTCACTCTCAGCTCCAATTCCCTTCACCTTCAGTGATCACTTCTGCCAATCGTGATTCTTTGCCTGGTGAAGCGTTCCAGACCTTCTCTCCAAAAGCATCTGGGCTATTAGCTGTCTTTATGGAATTGGCTGCTGGTGGTTTTCCACTGCCTTCAACTAAAGAACATGATGGTAATAAGAGTCACAAAGGGATAGTCTTCCAGATGTCCTCTTCTTCACCTCTGTTGTAATTGCTACCAAAGCTCCCTTTGAAGGTCAAGGTCATTCACCCCATCAGTATGAGTTAGTCGCTCAGTTGTGTCCGACTCTTTGTGACCCCATGGACTGTAGGCCACCAGGCTCCTCTGTCCATGGGATTCTCCAGATAAGAACACTGAAGTGAGTTGCCATGCCCTCCTCCAGGGGATCTTCTCGACCCAGGGATGGAGCCTGGGTCTCGTGCACAGCAGGCAGATTCTTTACCATCTGAGGCACCAGGGAAGGTGTTCAAAGTGGCTGGATGGGATGTCAGCTTTTAGTTCAATGGAATCATTGTCCCCCTGTCCCCACCACTGATGGACGCAGTTGTTAATTTGGCATAAAGACCTCTACATGAGCAGAGCGCAAGTTCCCAAGGATGGGGACAAAAATTTTGCTAGTGGATCATTGTTGTTAATAAAAACTAGACTCAACCCTGTTTCCGTGTCTTTATTCCAGGACATATGAATCCTGGTTCTGGGAGAAATAGCACCATATATGAAAAGTGACTTAATATAGTAAGACTTCTGGAGAACACTGGCCCACCCTGCAGGGTATTGCCATCTGGCTTGTGCTGCAAATGCATCTTCAAAATGCCTTTCCATCAATTGTCAAGTTAGCTGCTGCTTCAGGACGGGAAACATGGTAAGACTAGTGAATTTTCTATGAAGGGAGTCCCTTGACCAGAAGCAGTGCTGTGTGGAATGACTTGTCAGTGGATAAGGAAGAAGCACTGCAGTTAAGAAGGAGCATCTGTATCTAGATTCGGTGTTTGTTCTACTTATGACAAAGCTTTGCCTCTTCTAGAATGGAAGTGGCCCAGTGTAATCAACCTTCCAACAAGTAGCTGGCTGATCACCCTGGGAAATGCTGTTGTATCAGTGGCTCAGTGTGGTCTCTCTGCTAGCAGACTGGACTCTCAGTGATTGATTATTAATCACATCTACAAAACACCTTCACAAAAACACTTGACTAAGTAACTGAGCACTGTCATATAACCAAGGGGACATGTCAAAAGGCCATCACAACCTAAATCCAGATTCTTGGCCCTCACTCATGTCCACTTAGTAAAGATGATCTTTCATGCTTGTTCTAAAATTTTTTCATTTTGAGAATGCTCTCTGCTCATCTTCATGTGATATCCTGGTAGAAGTCTGAGGCAGGAGCCTGAGATCTGCAAATACAGAATGGATTTGGGACGAAAAGGACCTTTCTGATTAAAATAAACATTGTACACTTGGTTTATCTGGTAGATTTTAATGGTTTTAAAATTTTTGCACGTGTGTGTGTGTGTGTGTGTGTGTGTGTGCTTATTGGGAGTGGGACAAGACTGACATGCCAACACTATGCAGTGCTCTTTGGATCTTTTGGACAGTGTTCAAGAACCCCAGGATGGAAGAAATGAAGGATGACGTGTGGGTCAGGCAGGATCCATTAAGCCCTGTAGCTTCAGCGCAATAAAGTGTGTGGTTGGCACAAGACAAGGAACATTATACACCAGAGACACAGAATAAGCAGAGGGCCCAGTGCCCAGTCAACAGTTCCTTCAAATTAAAATACGCAATACAGTTGAGAGCATGAACCAACATGAGCTCATGATTTCTGAGGTTGCTTTCTGCTTTTCCCCTTTTGCTTCACTGGCCTGGGGGTGGTGCTGCATGAAGGAGGGTTGAGGTTTATCTAAAGCTTTTGTCTTTTTGAGGATCCAACCCCAACTCTGCAAGCTCTGCAAGTTGAATTCCAATCTTACTTCCTCTATAAAATCGTCTGTAACAACTCACCCTCATTTTTCTCCTCCTTCAAATTGTTGGGTCAACAAAACAGGGAGCATTATTTTCTTACTGCTGGTTCTGTTATCAGTCTGAAAGCACGACGTGGAGTTTGTGCGTGTTTATCAGAGTTCCTGATAAATGTTTGTTGGGAGGTTGATTGTCAAAAGCAAGGTGGTGGGAGGTAGCTTTTGTTCTTCAGGGATAAATTAAATGATGGGTTGATAATTCATTCTCTGCCGCCTATGTGTTCATGCAGGCCATCTGAGAAGTCTGTTTTTAGTGATGCAGACTCACCACTGGAATCACAAAAGGGAGTTCAATTTTGGGTGTTTAAAGTGAGTGTTCATCTGTGCCTGGGAACACAGCAGAGTAATAGCATGCAAAACCTTCACCATCTAGAAATACTGGTTACAATGGACCACTTATTTTCTAAAAATATAGAGCTTTGAGCCATTCAGGAAACGTTACTGAGCACCATATGGGGATGGAGTGACAAAACCAGCGTGGTCCTGCCTGAAGAAGTAAATGGAATAAATGAACACCTCACTCTGGTCTGAATGGCCATCATCAAAAGCCTATAAATAACACAAGAGAAGATGTAGAGAAAAGGGAACCCTTCTTACACTGGTAGGAATATAAGCTGGTGGAGCCATTATGGAGAACAGGATGGAGGTTCCTCAAAAAAACTAAAACTAGAGTTGCCATATGACCCAGAAATGGTACTCCTGGGCACATATCCAGAGGAAACTATAATTAAAAATGATACATGCAGCCCTATGTTCAAAGCAGGACTGTTTACAATAGCCAAGACATGGAAGGAACCTTAAAGTCAATCAACAGATGAATGGATAAAGATGTGGCATATATATATGTACAATGGAATATTACTCAGCTATAATAAAGAACGAAATAATGTCATTTACAGTCACATGCATGGACCTAGAGATTATCATGCTAAATCAGACAGAGAAAGTCAAATATCATATTTCACTTATATGTGGAATCTAACAAATGATGCAAATGAACTTATTTCCAAAACAGAAACAGACTCACAGAAAACAAACTTATGGTCACCAAAGCGGAGAGGGGGACAAATTAGGAGTTTGGGATTAACATATACACATGGCTCTGGGTGGACTCCGGGAGTTGGTGATGGACAGGGAGGCCTGGCATGCTGTGGTTCATGGGGTCGAAGAGTCGGACATGACTGAGCGACTGAACTGAACTGAATATGTGAAATAGACAATCAACCAGGACCTATTGTGTAGCACAGGGAACACTACTCAATATCCTGTAATAACTTATTGGGAAAAGAGTCGGAAAAATAACAGATACAGGCATATGTACAACTGGGAAGCTTTGCTCTATGCCTGAAACTAACACGATATTGTAAATCAACTATACACCTACATAAAAATCAAATTAAAAAGAAACTTAATTCCAATTAAAGGAGATTTTACAGTGTAAGCCTGAGGTATGGTCCTTCAGAATGTCACAGAAATAGTGATACAGTGAAACAGTAACGAATAGGCAGTGATTTTCCCATCATAACCAGGACATGTTGGTCTGGGAATCGAGTGATGAACATTAGGGTGGGTCCTGATACACTCTTATCTGAAGACCCATTTGCAGCTAGTTTTTATTTCTTGCTTTACTATGAATTTGGCTGAATTAGAGGCTATAGAAAGTAAGAAATGTTTCAACAAAACACAAACTGTTGTTCTTTTCATCTGGGGGCTGAGATTGATCCCTGGCAATTCTGGCATCTTTGTGTCCTTGGGCACATGGAACAGAAGGGAGTTCACGTGTGTTTGGGTGATTTGATTCTGACCATGAAGTGAAAGGGGCTGCCACTAAGCCCTGGGGGGCAGGGAAGGACAGAGAGGCAACTCACTCTTGTGGGAAAGCAACGGAATCCTGCTCAGCAGTGCAGATGGCAGTGAAGTTCTAAGTCTGTTGAATCTGAAAGGAACTCACTGTTGCCTTCTCTTTCATTCTCCTTCCAGCCCAGAATGTCTGACCACCTGCCATACAGAGACGCAGTGACCTGTATAGGAACCTAAAGCAAGAAGGTCGTAAAGACTGCTTCAGTTATTGCTTGGATCTTGAAGAGACAGGGCTTCGTCAGAAACGCCCACCATCCATGCAGGAGGGCAGCGAAGGCTGCTCTGCACCCCTGTGAGTCCTCACATCTCACACCTCTAGGACTGTGACAGCTCTTGAAGTGTTCTGAATTTGTGCAATAATCCTGCCATGCAATAGATTACAGACACTTCATTTGTATTTCAACAGAAGCCCTTTGTCCATTTTCCCTCTGGCATGTAGATTTATTTTCGTTCAGAGAGGGAGGCCGCAGTGGCAGAATGAGAAGCTCTCAGTGACATTTGCCAGGATCAAGGCAATCTGACAACTGGACACTTTGAACACTTTTTGGAGGACTTGTAAGTCACTAGGTGCTGTGCTGAGTACTAGAAATTGGAACACGGATCAGGTGCCCCTGATGACTCAGCCGGTGAGGGAACACACCTAAGCTCTGCATTTTATTTTATCATTTTAATTCAACTTAATTTTTTATTTAAAACTTTTAATTCACTGTTTATTAACCAGTCAATCCTGCAGAAATCAACCCTGAATGTTCATTGGAAGGACTAATACTGAAGCTGAAGCTCCAATACTTTGGCCACCTGATACGAAGAGCTGACTCATTGAAAAAGATCCTGCTGCGGGGAAAGATTGAAGGCAAGAGGAGGAGGGGGCAACAGAGGACGAGATGGTTGGATGGCATCACTGACTCAGTGGACATGAGTCTGAGCAAAATCCAGGAGACAGTGAGGGACAGGAAGCCTGGCGTGCTGCAGTCCGTGGGGTCACAGAGAGTCCATGGGGACACGACTGAGCGACTGAACAACGACATCTTTTTGGTTTGTATTTTTTATTTTAAAACTTATTTTTATTACATTATTTTATTTTTTATTATTTATTTGAAGCATTACATTTTAGATGCGCTTTCAATGTGTGTGTTTTTTGAGATACTCTGGTACATATTTTTGTCCCAAGTTGCGACTTTTCTTTCATGGCTGTGCTGAGAGTAGTGATGTCCATATTGATGTAACCAGGAACAGGTGGTAAAATAGCATATGGGTTTGAGGATCAGACAGCCACGCTGGAATGCAGCTCTTTGATTCACTGGCCATGGGAGAGCTCTGGCTCTCTCATTTGTAAATGTGGCAAATGCTATTTACATCATGAGATCCTTGGAAGGACTGATGGAGAACTCGTATTAGAATACCTAGTCTAAGAAAGCAATCAGTAAGTCTTCATTCCTCATCCCAAGACTTGTATCTCTTTCACAGCACTGTGATAAATTTACTTGGGCTGAAGAATTTTAACTAGTCAGGAAATGTTTCTATAAAGAAGACAGAAGAGAAAACCAAGCCTATTTAAAGGTTTCACAACTTACTTTGCTATTTAAAGGTTTCACAACTTACTTTGCTATTTAAAGGTTTCACAACTTACTTTGCCCCTTGAATCAAACCAAGTCAAGGGGATCAAACCAGCCCATCCTAAAGGAAATCAACCCTGAATGTTCATTGGAAGGACTGATACTGAAGCTGAAGCTGAAGCTCCAACACTTTGGCCACCTGATGTGAAAAACCAACCCACTGAAAGAGACCCTGATGCTGGGAAAGATTGAGGGCAGGTGGAAAAGGGAGCGACAGAGGATGCGATGGTTAGATAGCATCACTGACTCAATAGACATGAATTTTAGCAAACTCCAGCAGACAATGAAAGACAGAGGAGCCTGGTGTGCTGCAGTCCATGGGGTTGCAAAGAGTTGAACACTACCTCGCCGCTGAACATCTGTAACTTACTTGGCTGTTCTAAGGAAGAAGACTTCTCTAGAACACTGATCAGTTTCCTCCAATCGCTCTTCCAGTCATACTGAACCCTTGAATAAAGTTTCCATAGTTAATGCACTGCATCTGATCACAGTGATGCCTCTGTGTACAAGAAATCATCAAGAAGTGAATACAGCAACAGTGGAGACTTTGGCACATGTGGTGCTGAATCTCAGAAATAAAAGTCAAAACAACATTACATCATTACACTTTTCCCAGCAAAAGAACTCAGAGAAGAAAGAGCTCATAATGTTCCAAGGAACAGAAGGAGACTGTCTTCCCTCTTGAGCGAACACACAGGATGTGAAGAGAGGGAGGTCACAACGTCCCTGTTTCCCCTTCTTGGCCTCTTGGATGCTTCCCATTTTCAGACTTGTCAGCCTGTGGATAGCTCAGTAGGAAGATCAGTTCTGGTCTATGCCCTTGGCTTCAATCCAGGCAGCAAAGAGGTTGTTATAACCCTTGCTTCAGTGTCAGTGCCAAGTTTTTTGGCTTCTAACTACATTGCCATCAGTGTAGCTACTATCATATTTCCCATTTGGCTCAGTTGTTTGTATTTATATTTTAGCAGCCAGAGCTCTGGAGTGGGGAAAAAAAAAAGAGAGAAGGCTGGTAAATGGGAGGATTTGGGATCCAAAACTAATGCTACCTTCAGCATCCCGGAGTATGAAACTGTCAGGAATTGAGGGTCATTATATTGATGACAAAAACAGAGATGAGCTGGATGAAGTAAATTACCCAAGGTCACAGCATGTCAGAGCAAGAGAGACAAGTACCACTCAGGATGGAGCCGTTTAATGGTTTTTTCTCTCGCCACGCTGCCTGGAACTCTGAACCATATGCTGTTCAGATATATCTGCTCTTCTCTTGAGGTGAAAATTTTCCAGACTTTCCTACCCTTTATTCATCTTATTTTCCAGGGTTTGGGACCCAGATTACTGTCCTCTGTCATGAGGTCCTGCTCCCACTTGCTAATGGTCCTTGCTACCGCGGCATCACAGGGCAAGGCCTCGGATGCCCTTGTGCCTAGTGAGAGGGTTGGAGGATGAGTCCTCTTCAACCGGAAGGATGCTCTTCCACTGCGACCTTCGAAGGACCGATTAGACTTTGTGCTTATTGATTACCACTGAGCTTAATGTCAGCCAGATCCCACATGTCTACATTATGCCTTTAAAGTCCTAGAGAGGCACTGTCAACATCAATGTTGAGTCTTTTTTCTTAAGCTTTTTTTTTAATGTGGATCATTTCCAAAGTCCTGACTGAATTTGCTACAATATTGCATTGGTTCTGTGCCTTGGTTTTCTGGCTGCAAGGCAAGTGGGGTTCCGGCTCCCTGACAAGGGATTGAACCCTTGACCCTTGCATTGGAAGGTGAAGTCCCAACCACTGCACCACCAGGAAAAGTCCCCCAGCACTGCTTCTTAAAGTGACAATTTCTTGTGATGATGTTAATAATAATCAGTAAGAAAAACCTAGCTATTCTTTACTATGTTCCAGGCGTTTTAAACCTCAGCTTTGCCTATAGGTGTTAACTCATTTAATCTTCACAACAATCTTCTGAGTTTTGTGTGTGTATGTGTGCTCAGTCATGTCCGACTCTTTGTGGCCCCACAGACCATAGTCCGCCAGGCTCCTCTGTCCATGGGATTCCCAGGTAAGAGTACTGGAGTGGGTTGCCGTTTCCTCCTCCAGGGGGTCTTCCTGAAAACCCGGGGATTGAACCTGCTTCTCTTGTGTCTCCTGCATTGGCAGGGGGATTCTTCAACACTAGCACCACCTGGGAAGCCCTTGAGTGCGTTACTATTATTTCTCCTAATATGTGGATGAGAAAACTGAAGCCGGGGAAGGTAAATGTGTTCAAGGTCACACATCCAGTGAGGAGCAAAGTCAAGATTCACATTGAGGGGGTTTGTCTACAGAGTCCACAGCCCTTGGATGTTACTTGCTAAGAACTCAAGTTACGTCTCGCTCTTTCTGCCCTTCAAGGCTCAGAGCAGTGGAGGATATACCTTCATCTTATAAACTGTGTGAGAATAAAATTACTGAACAGGAATCCTGTAATTACCCAAACATAGGCTTGGAGTAATTGGTAACAGAAAACCACAGTGGATTCCAAGTCCATTTCCTCCAACTGTATGCGGACAAGAAGTTGGAACTCTCTATCTCTTTTGAGGACAGGCAAAAAGAGAGGAATTAGGGTGGACACTGGTCAAAGAAAGCCGTTCCTCCTACCTTATCCCATGGGGAGGATCCGTGGAGGAGACCTGCTTCCCTGGGACAGTGCAACAGAAAAGGTCTGTGTGTAAGGGGGTATTCTGTGCAGGAGCACCAACTTAGAACACAACGGCACCCCCTATTTCTAGGGTTTGTCCAGTAATGTCAAGAGTGGGCTGATCACAAGAGCCAGTCTTTCTTCCTTGGGGACACACAAGTCAGGGATGGAGAGGAGGCAGGAACATGGAAGGGGAGTGGGGTCGTGTCTTCTCAGAGGACAGGACAGAGAGGCACCCTGCTAGTCTGCTCTCTCTACCCTAGCCTGACTGTTTTCTAGACTTACGGGGCCCTCCTTGGTCTGTGGAGGAAGACCCGGTATTAGAAATGTCCAGCAGCAATCCCTGAATCAGGCTGTTGGATGGCAGTTCAAATGTAGAGCCCAGGAGACTGGTACCCACCCAGCATCGGGCACAGGCTCCACTTTCGCCTCCTCTTCACATGAAGTCCCCAGAGTGGTCCCGAATCAAGGAGGCTAATTTCCTGATTGATCATCAGAAAACTTTTCAACATCCTCTTGTTCAGTAGTTACGGTCTCCATGGAGCCATCTAGGGAGTGGCCTGTTTCTAGTGTCGTGATAAACAATAATTTACAATTCACTGGAGATCTCCTCCAAATTAGGTATTCTAGGGATTATTGCTGGAATTGGTCACCCTTGAAATAATACGGAGAAAGTAGCCAGTGGTTAGAAAGCATGTTTCCCATTTATAATTTGAGTAGCTTATTTGTCTTCCCTAATTACCACTGAAACTGTCAGTTCTTGGACTCCAGGAGCTATCTGGTTCATAGGGTTAAATAACAATTTTTTAAGACCCTTTATTGGCTTTCTTTGCCTTTTCTTCTTCTTCTTCTTTTTTTTTTTTAAAGAATTCTGGCAGGGCATAAAATGAATTTGCTAATTAGTTTTCTTTTCCTGACCTGCATCATCTTATTGCTTCAGTTTGTCTCCAAGGAGGCCAGCCAAAGTTGTCGAGACCAACCAGACTTGTCAAGCCCATACAGCTTCTGAAGACCCGCTATTCAAAAAACAGTTAAGACAGTATGCAATTCAAGTGGAGGTTACCCAACGGTTTAGCTTGGCCAGGTGGGTAGCCTCTGCCACCTTAAGTGCACAAGGACGAGATGGGGATATATCATCTCTGTAGATTTCTACAAGTCCTAAGAACAGACTCTCCCAATCTTGCCTGGAACTCTTGTTTACAAAATGACCTAGATATTCCAAAGTAGAATCAGGGATGAGATCTAATTCCTATGCATTGCATGTAACAAACAGCACTGTGTGGTTCTTATCATGAGGAAAATTTTGGAATTACAGGTCTAGGAGGATGATTCTAGGCTGGGTGATTCTTTTTTGAGATTGGAGTTTAAGACCTACTGCCCTAGAGGAAAGTGACAACAAATATAAAGTTATAGGAAAGATTAGAACAAATTTACTGTAATAATATTTTTGTACCAACATACACAAACTTGTTTTTCTACTTAAAGGCATAAAATGTTATATATTTATAACTGAAAGACCATCTGCTAGATCATTTAGTCCATTCTCAATAATGCAGAAATTCTTTTCAAGGAAAAAGAAACTCACTGTTTTTCTTTCCCCAAAGTAAGAGGGTCTGCTATCCCCAGTCAAGAAAATCTAATTCCTAAACCTTCTGAAATAGCTTACATAAAATAAGGACTTTGGGACCTCACCATATAACCACTAAATCATGATGTTCATGGATAAGGCTTGGAAATCTGATTTGACCCAAAGAATGAGGTCATCAGTCAAATTCAACAATCACTGGTCTATTCCACTTCTGTTCAACAGTCGAGTGAACTCAGCAATAGAATTGAAGTGATTCACCAGATCAAATTTGTGGGAGGCCTTCAATGGTCTGAAGAGCTGAAGTCTGCTTGGTGTGAGTCATGAACAAATGCTTTTGTCTCTCAGAAAGTCTGATGAGATGGTTCCCATCATGCAGAGTATTAGGGGAAGTTTGGAGGTTAGAGAAATCTTCTCAATACTTCCAAGTCTTCATGCACACTGCCATCCATCACCTCTGCCCACCTGTAATTAAGATCTTCTCTCAGTCAATCTCTGAACAGAAGGAGAAGGATTTGAGCTGGAGAAAGATGACCATGACCTTGTAGATGAGGGAACAGAGTCCTCGTACGGCTGGCTTACTGTGCTTTGATAATGAAGTTTTTAGGACAAGTCAACACAAAGATAGAGCATGTGGGCATCTTATAAACCACTGAATTCTAGCTTTACCATTATTTCATCCTCTAAAGTACTGAGGAATTAACTTCCAAAATGATCCTAGTGATTCTCATCTCCTTGGACCCCATTCTCTCTCCCATGTTGGATAGAGAAAGCTTGTGTCACCAGGGGGATGTGGTGGAAGAATGCATTGTGATTCCCAAACTTGGGTCATACAAGGATCTGTGGCTTCTTCTTTGCTCTCTCTTGGAGCCTTGCTCTGGGAAAACCAGCCCTGCTATTGGGTGGGGACACTTAACAAGTCCTGGGGAGAGGTCCTCCTGGTGAGGAAAGGAGGCCTGCCACCCACAGCAGCACATCTTTCCAATGATGTGGGAGGACCACTTGGGAAGAGCATCTTCCAGCCTCAGTCCAGCCTTCAGATGATGTAGCCCCAGCTGACATCTGACTGCAACCTAGAGATGGCCTTTTGGCCACCATCCCTGGCTAAAGTTGAAACAGGGGTTTATTGCTTTAAGTCCAAGTTTGGGGTAATTTGTTATATAGCAATAGATGATTAACACAAATATGTTGAGTGATTACCCCATAAATGTGAGGTTGTCATCTTTGTTATGTGATAATCATGAACCTTTGATGTGGGAGAGGTAGGAAGAAATACCAAAGATGAGATTCACATGCTGGAAAAGTCAAGCCAGTGAGGAGTGTTACCAGCCATGAGGAGGTAGTCCTTGCACTGCATTTATGTCATTTTTTGGATGACTGTAAATCAGGCATGGAATACCAATTTAGAATGAATAGTGTGAGTTAGAGAAAGTGGTAGTGAGAGTTCTTGGCTCTGAGGGTGGAAAGTTTCTTCCTTTTTCTGGTCTAAGCCACAAAACTACCCCTTTCATGAATCACAGGGGGCCTTTCTATTCTTATGGAGACTTCTATTCAGATAGGGTAGTAAGGGAAACAACTGTGCTGTCTGAACAAAAGGGAAAGCACATATATATATACACACACACGTGTGCACATGTGCACACGCACACACACACACACAGACATGCACACACACTACTTAAGCCGGTCATCTGTTGATGGGCAAGTGGGTTGTTTCCTTGTCTTGGCTCTTGTCAAGAGTGCTGGTCTGACCATTCCTGTGCATGCATTTTTTTTTTAAATTAGAGTATTCTCTGGATATATGCCCAGGAGTGGGATTGCTAAATCATGTGGTAACTTTATTTTTAGATTTTTAAGGAAGCTTCATACTCTTTTTCATAGTGGCTATATTAATTTACATTCCCACCAACAGTGTAGGAGTGTTTCCTTTTCTCCACACCCTCTCCAGCATTTATCATTTGTAGACTGTTTGGTGATGGCCATTCCCTCTGACTGGTGTGAGGTGACACCTCATTAGGGCTTTCGTTTGCATTTCCCATAGAAATAGTGGTGTTGAGCCTTTTTCATGGGCCTGTTTGCCATCTGTATGTCTTCTTTAGAGAAATGTCTGTTCAAGTCTTCTCCCCATTTTTTGATTAGGCTGTTAGTTGTGTTTTTAAAAAAATCGATGCAGTTGCAAGAAGTGTTTCTATATTTTGGACATTAACCCCTTGTTGGTCACATTATTTGTAAATATTTTCTCCCATTCTGTAGATTGTCTTTTCATTTGTCGACGGTTTCCTTTGCTGTGCAAAAGCTTTTAAGTTTGATTAGTTTCCATTTGTTCACTTTCACATTTATTTCTTTGGCCTTGGCAGACTGATCTAAGGAAATGTCACAATTTATGCCCGAGAACATTTTGACTATGTTAACGGTGATTTTTCATTTTTCCCTTTCTTTCTATATTTACTAATTTGAATTCTCCTGTGAGAAAGAACTTCCACTTTTTCCACTGACTTATTCACTCAGTTATTTATGTTTTGCCAGTACGGACTCATGGACATCTATTTTATTGTTTGAGTTATGAGCTAGTACTATTGCTATTTATTTTGTTTATCTGTGTTTTGAGTTGTTCTAACTTTGCCATTGGGAGCCCTTTCTGGTTGGTCTCCATCCCTTTTTTGTGCTTTATTTGTTTGGCACTTTCTTATTTTCTAGCTCTGTGAGCTGCTCCAGGCTCATCTGCGCGTCTGGCATTTTCTTTGTTCTAGTCCTGGAATCAACTGCTTTACTAAGGAGCTTTGCTTCAGTCAACTGAAACAAAAACAAAAACAAAAACAAAAACTAAAACCCAAACCAGAAAATGCACAACCTAGAAATTGTGGATTATGTTTTCTTTGGGGGCATTACTAACTGAGGACTGGGCAGCCAGGGAGACAGCCTCTCAGGCAGCTCTAAGGAATAGCTCTAAAGAGAGAAAGGGGGAGCCAAGATATGTGGGAGATTTTGCTGGGGGAAAAAATGTAGTCAGAGATCAAAAGATTACTCCCACTCAAAGAAAACAGACATCTAAAGTTAATGATTTTAGTCCTTTTCTGTGTATAAGAAGATGCAAGAGTCTGGGGTTATTGGAATCACTCCTTTGATGTGCATCTTAACCATCTAGGGCCAGTATCCTATTTTTCTCCATCCTGAATTCCTCTTAGGGGTGCAGTAGGCTGCAGTGGCTGTTGACTTGAAGGCAGGAATAATTTATTGCTTATTGGAACAGCAGACAACTTTTTTGTCCATAGTTGTGTTTTTGTTTGTTTGTTTTTGAGAATAGTATTTAGAAGCCAAATCATGGACGGTAACAGGGGGTCACTGTTGCTTCTAGCTGTCCTCAGTTGATAAAGCTAAGAAAATATGTATCCACGTAACACATGCATGTACATCTGTATTTATGCCTTCGTCTATTTTTAGTACCTATATTAAAAGAAAATTGTGAGTCCATATTGATACCTCCAACCCCAATCCAGCACCAGAGAATGTTTTCTAGCCTTTCCCTCTCCTTATTTGTAAATTCTTTCTCTGGCAGTGAGACACTTCATTCTCTATCTGCAATGTCCTTATTTGTTTGACTCTAGAACACAAAGCAAAGTAGTTGAAGAATTCTGAACCCATGGGAACTTCCTTGTCTTTACAACCCACAAAGATTATCTTTTCTTTCTATTTATTTCTTTGCTTCTTCCTATCTCTGTGAAGATTATTTTCAAGTTATAATCTTCAAGTGTTGATCGTTTATTTCTACATCTTGTGTTCTAACATGTCCTGTTTTCCTGTGTGCTTTGCTGTGTTTCAGCTTTGCCCTATTTAGGGATGCTTCTAATAAAGGCTTTCACTTTTTCCCTGGGGCATGTGGAGTTCTTTGTTCATTCTTGTGGACAGCTCTTCTTGGAAATTACTTTATTGTATTTTTATACCCAAAGCTCATTTCTCTTCCTACACCCCAGCTAAGTTCCTATTGTCTTATCCAGCTTCCTCTCTGAAAGTGACGTGTTAGTTGCTTAGTTGTGTCTGACTCATTGCAACCCTATAGACTGTAGCCTGTCAGGCTCCTCTGTCCATGGAATTCTCCAGGCAAGAATAGTGGAATGGGTGACCATTCCCTTCTCCAGGAGATCTTCCTGACCCAGGGATCAAACCTGGGTCTCCTGCATTGCAGGCAGATTCTTTATCATCTGAGCCACCAAGGAAGCCCAACCTCCTCTTTGCATGTCTCCTATTTATAAGATGCTCAGTTCAGTTCAGTCGCTCAGTTGTGTCTGACTCTTTGCGACCCCATGAATCACAGCACGCCAGGCTTCCCTGCAAATCACCAGCTCCCGGAGTTTACTCAAACCGATGTCCATTGAGTCGGTGATGCCATCCAACCATCTCATCCTCTGTCGTCCACTTCTCCTCCTGCCCTCAATCCCTCGCAGCATCAGGGTCTTTTCCAGTGAGTCAGCTTTTCGCATCAGGTGGCCAAAGTATTGGAGTTTCAGCTTCAGCATCAGTCCTTCTGATTAATATTCAGGACGGATTTCCTTTAGGCTGGACTGGTTGGATCTCCTTGCAGTCCAAGGGACTCTCAAGAGTCTTCTCCAACACCATAGTTCAAAAGCATCAATTTTTTGGTGCTCAGCTTTCTTCACAGTCCAACTCTTATATCCATACATGACACTGGAAAAACCATAACCTTGACCCGACAGACCTTTGTTGGCAAAGTAATGTCTCTGCTTTTTAATATGCTGTCTAGGTTGGTCATAACTTTCCTTCTAAGGAGTAAGTGTCTTTTAATTTCATGAATGCAATCACCATCTGCAGTGATTTTGGAGCCCCCCAAAATAAAGTCTGACACTGTTTCCACTGTCTCCCCATCTATTTGCCATGAAGTGATGAGACCAGATGCCACGATCTTAGTTTTCTGAATGTTAAGCTTTAAGCCAACTTTTCACTCTCCTCTTTCACTTTCATCAGAGGCTTTTTAGTTCCTCTTCACTTTCTGCCATAAAGGTGGTGTCATCTGCATATCTGAGGTTACTGATATTTCTCCCGGCAATCTTGATTCCAGCTTGTGTTTCTTCCAGCACAGTGTTTCTCATGATGTACTCTGCATATAAGTTAAATAAGCAGGGTGACAACATACAGCCTTGATGTACTCCTTTTCCTATTTGGAACCAGTCTGTTGTTCCATGTTCAGTTCTAACTGTTGCTTCCTGACCTGTATACAGGTTTCTCAAGAGGCAGGTCAGGTTGTCTGGTATTCCCATCTCTTTCAGAATTTCCCACAGTTTACTGTGATCCACACAGTTGAAGGCTTTGGCGTAGTCAATAAAGCAGAAATAGATGTTTTTCTGGAACTCTCTAACTTTTTCAATGATCCAGCAGATGTTGACAATTTGATCTCTGGTTCCTCTGCCTTTTCTAAAACCAGCTTGAACATCTGGAAGTTCAGGGTTCATGTATTGCTGAAGTCTGGCTTGGAGATATGAGATGAGGTGCCATGAAAATAGAGGATTGTTTCAAAACCCCTAATGATGTTTCTAAGAGACTTTCTCTACTCTTATGCCCTTTGAAATTCTGTTTTGAAGTCAAATTGCCATGGTAATTTTTAGTACAGGATAAATCAAAAGGAACTTAAGGTGATTCAACATGGAGGAGAGGTATATAATTTCTCCTGATTTCCACTCTATTGGAAAATATCATTGCACTTATTTAATATAGGAAGAGGATATTTCAATCACCAAAAGTCATTCACGAGGAAATATCAAAGTACTTTATATTTCTAGTTTTATTGTAAATTCTTCAGGGCAGAGGCATCAACACCCACACCCATGCCTGCATTATACTTGCACATTAATTAGCATGGCAGCTACAATAATAAAACAGGGTTAAAAGAGACATTATTAGAAAATATAATATGAACTCTTAAATTAGTGACTTGTTAGTATTCAGAAAACAGCCAGTGTTCACTAAAAGTCAATATTGCACTCAATTTTTAAAACTGAAAGTCACAATGGAAAAACCCTTAGGTTGTCTGCAGCTGTGAGAACTGGCAACTTCCCACGCCAGTCTGTGGGGATCGCAGCTCACTGCCTGCTGTCCTCCGTCCCGCAGGCTACCTCGTTTCTGGAAACAGCCTGTCCCCACATCTGAGATCAAACCAGTCAGTCCTAAGGGAGATCAACCCTGAATAGTCATTGGAAGGACTGATCCTTAAGCTGAAGCTCCAATAACTTGGCCACCTGATGCCAAGAGCTGATTCATTGCAAAAGACCCTGATGCTGGGACAGATTGAAGGCAGGAGAAGAAGAGGGTGGCAGAAGATGATATGGTTGGATGGCATCACTGACTCGATGGGCATGAATCTGAGCAAACCAGGGGTGATAGCGAAGGACAGAGGAGCCTGGGGTTCTGCAATCCATGGGGTTGCCAAGAGTCAGACACGGCTTAGCGACTCAATAACAGCGACGTATCCAAAGCTCAGACATTCTTCCAGGGCACACTATATCCTGAGGCATGAGATTTTCACATTCAATCATCTGTCTGGTACTCATTCACTCAGTGATTCCGCTTTGTTTTCTGTTGGGAGTTTGGTGTATCCTGATTATGATCTTTGAGGGATTATTTCCCCCTTGGTGTCTGCAGCCTCTCTGCTTACTGATGAAGACCTCCGTTGGAGAATTTTCATGCAGCTCCGGGGCGGTGTTGTGCCTTTCTGGGCTAGTAATGACAGCGGGGGCAGACAAGTTATAGAAGCCCTGGCACTGGTTGGGGACACAGCTCACCCCTCCCTGCCTCCCTGTGGGAACAGGACTCTCTGCGGTTGACTCTGCCCATTGCTCTCTGTGCTACGGTGAGCGGGGCTGACTGTTCTTCTTTGCCTTTCCTCTCACGGGTGTGAAATATTCACTCTCCCCTAATCGACCTGCCACTCAACATCTCCTGGAAAGAGACTGTGCACCCCATCAAAGGACAGGATCAGTGAACAGGAATCTCAGGATCACCGAGCAGGCGGGATAGCCATTACACAGGCTCACCTGTTTGGAATAAGTGATCCGAGGAGCGTTCGGTGGATCAAGGGTGAGACACCTATTTTACTGCTCCAAATTCATATGCTTCATCACACAGAGTCACTCAGACCTTCCCCAAGCCCTTATTTAGTCTCGCTTTAGACACAGTTTAAACACACTTCCGGGCTTCCTTGGCGGCTCAGATGGTAAAGCGTCTGCCTACAATGCAGGACACCCAGGTTCAATCCCTGGGTTGGGAAGATCTCCTGGAGGAGGAAATGGCAACTCACTCCAGTACTCTTGCCTGGAGAATCCCATGGACAGAAGAGCCTGGTAGGCTACAGTCCATGGGGGTCGAAAAGAGTCAGACACGACTGAGCGACCTCACCTTCACTTTCACTAAATACACTTCCTTGTTTGGTTTCACACTTGGAATGGGGCCTGATATGGGAAACTGAGGGTGCACCTTCTCTCAGCTTCATCACTAAGAGCCTGAGTGAACTTGAGCTAATTATTGCAGCAGACTGGATGCGGGCTTCTTATCTATGGGTGGCGGCTTGGGCGAGGTGACCGCTAGGATCCCTCTCGTGTAAACACCCTGTCTTTCTGAACTCTGTGCAAGCTCTCAGGGGCCAGCCCTGTGCTGGGCACAGTGGACCACTGGCTAGACCTGCCTGAGAGGGTAACTCAGCGGCAGTCAGCGGAAGTGCTTCTTGTCTTCCAGACCACGGGGCACCCAGAGATCAGCTCATCAGGGACAAGAGACCCAGTGATACAGGGACAGAGCAAGGAGTGCTGAAAGAGAAGGTCCCCCAGGAGAGGAGGTCTGGGTTACCCACCTCAGGAAAGAGCTCTGGGCGCCATCTGACCTGGGCGAGCCTTGTGCCCCGAGAGCCGTCATGGGTGGAGCGGTAATCCTGGTTTTTTCAGTTCCTTTTTAAAAAAATGTTTCTTTGGTTGGGGGGGGGGGGGGGGGGGCTGCTTCCTTGGGGGCTGGTAAAGAATCCACTTACCAAAGCAGGGGACACAGGTTTGACCCCTTGTTCGGGAAGACCCTACGTGTTGCAGAGCAGCGAAGCCCATGCGCCACAATTACCGAGCCTGTACTGAGCTCTAGCGTCCAGGCACTGCAACTACTGAGCCCACCCGCCTCTGCTACTGAAGCCAGAGCACCAGGAGCCGGCGCTTCCCAACCAGAGGAGCCCCCACAACGAGAAGCCTCTGCAGGACAACTAGAGAGTAGCCCCCGCTCCCGGCAAAACTAGAGTAAGGTCCACGAAGACCCAGCACAGCAAGAACAAATACGTAAAAATCACTGAGACTTTTTTTTTTTTAATTGTGGACCATTTTTTAAGTCTTTATTGAATTTGTTATGATATCATTTCTGTTTTATGTTTTGGGTTTTTGGCCACAAGGCATGTGGAAACTTAGCTCCCGGACCAGAGCTCAAACCAGCACCCCCTGCATTGGAAGGTGGAGTCTTAGCCCCTGGACTTCCAGGGAAGTCCCCTCAGTTCCTTTGAGGAGAGGCTCCCCTGTGAATGCCTGACTCGGGGGTGGGGAGCCAGCAGGCTCCCTGGGAGAAGTCTGGGCTCATCTCTGGGCTGCAGCGGAGACCCGCCTGGAGGGTGGCCAGAACTCGGTCGGGCAGCTGGATGATGAGATCACAGCACAGCTCTGATCGCAGCTTACCCATTCCTGCGCCGAGTGTTGACAGGGAGGGACTGTGACTGGGTCCCCGCTCCGGAAGGTGGGAGCCGCTGCTGTCAGCCTGGAAACGAGGCAGTGGGAGGACCAAGCCTTCTCTGGCTTTTTGTTTGTTCCAAGCACAGAGTCAGACCGGAGAGGAGCCCGGATAAAGTGCAGACACCCCAGATGCCTAGTGGGCCTGACCCCTTACCTGTGCTCGTCACCGCATCCTCTCTGCTCAGTGCCCCTCGTGGACAGCCCTGCAGCGGCGGCTGCTGCGACAACTAAGGGCCGAGGACAGAGGTTCTGAAGGTCAAGTGCCCCAAGGTCAGAGGTGGCAAAGATCATTGTGTCAGAAGAGCCAGGAAACGTTTCCCCGGGGAGGGGAGGTGTGTGCTCCTCCAGACTCCCTTTAGGCTCTGTCCTTACTTCCGATAGAAGGACAGGAGCAGTGGGTGGGAGGGGAGTCAGGAAAAAAAGGCAGGAGAGGATGAAGGTGATACAGGCCACGGAGCCAAGCTGTGGACTCTGACAGGGCGGAGACTTTCTTTAAAGCTGGTTCTCGGTGATGGTGTTGCAGGAGGGCCTGGTGATCCATCGGTGCACCTGAGAGAGACCTCACTGGTCTGATGCTAAGTCACCCGGAAGTATCTCACAAATTAAGAAGGGGCTCAGCAGTCCCTAGTTGGACAGAGGCTTCAAGGTAAAAAGCAAGGCAGTTCTGGAACCTCCCTCCGGTGGGGTCACCCAGGGCCATGGCTGATCCTCCCATCAACCCAGGGTTTGCTGCTCTGCATTCTCCCCAGCCACTCATGCTGCAGGGAAATGTCATCTTCCTCTGTCCCTGCCCATCCCAATCCTCCATCCTTCAAATCCCTCCAGGTCTGCCCCCAGCGTGAGCCCTTCCCCACATACTCCATGAGCTCTAAGCCCATAGTCACTTCCCTTAGCTTTCGGTGACCATCTCTGCTGTGAGCTTTGCGTCCGTGTCTACGTTCTAGGCTTCTTGAGAGTAGGGGTGATGTTTATGCCACTGCATCTCCACGGTGCTGTGTCTGGGGCTGGCAGGCACTGGACACTGAGGACCTAACTGTCTAAGGGATGCTACACTTGCTTCCTTCCTGATGTATTTTCGGTGGGCTTCCTAAGTCAGAACTCAAATGAAAGTCTGAGTCAGGTGTAGAATTCAAAGTAGCCTGCTTCATTCTTGAGGGATGTTTGGATTTTGGACCGCGAAGACAGCCTCAAACTCCAAACTCCTCTTTAAAGCACAGCATTGTAAATGACTTCTGAGCCAGAATGTAATCCTCATGAAAGCGGTGCTATAGAGGAAGAATGCCAAGTGTGGGCATTTATCTGCAAATTTATTTGCGAATTAGTGCGGGAGAAAGAGAGGGGAGAGGCTTCTCCACCTGCAAAATTAGAATCGTGCCTAACCAGAGGATGGTGGCGAGGATTCAGAGAGCACGGAATGCCTGCTGTATGGTAACCAGCCTGCAGGTGTTAGGTAGTAGTATTAGTATGGACTCAGGAACCTCTGAACTCGCCCCAGCCAGGATCTCCTGCCTGGCATGAATGTTCGTTTTTCCAAAATGGTTCAGGTCTACCTGAAGAGGAAAGTAAATTGCACTGCCCAGCAGGTTGTCAAAGGCTACAGGTGACATTTAGGTTAACTAACCAACATTTAGGTTAACCAACCAGAAGATTGAAGGCGGGAGGAGAAGGGGACGACAGAGGATGAGATGGCTGGATGGCATCACCGACTCTCGATGGACATGAGTTTGAGTAAACTCCTGGAGTTGGTGATGGACAGGGAGGCCTGGAGTGATGCAGTCTATGGGGTTGCAAAGAGTCAGACACGACTGAGTGACTGAGCTGAACTGAACTGACCGACTGAACCAAGCTGCAGGTCGTAGAGGATGTAGTCACGGCCAGTTGTCTGGTTGAGTTTAGCAAGGATGAGTCCTGGGCACAGTTCAGCTGTTAACTCTCTCCTGGCTCTGCATCAGACACAAGAGACGCAGGTTTGATCCCTGGGTCAGGAAGATCCCTTGCAGGAGGGCATGGTAACCCACTCCAGTATTATTGCCTGGGAAATCCCATGGACAGAGGAGCCTGGCAGGCTACAGCCCTTGGGGTCACAAAGTCGGTCATGACTGAGTATATAAGCATGCAAGCACATCTGGTTAAGTGATCATGCAAACCGGGGTACAAGGCTTTGCTTGACCATTTCAGGAGAGACACATCCAGGCCAGGTGGCCAACAGTAGACACCCAGCCAGGGCTATTCAAAGGGAAGGTCCGGGATCTAGACCTCAGCCTGAAAAGCTGGACTGGGAAGGGATGGGGGGCGTGGGGACAAGTGATCAGGATTGACGGGTGATGCAGAGAGACACGGCGGCCTCCAGGGTGGCCCCTGTGGGGGGCACGGCACCTTGGCACTCTTCTTCCCAGGAACAGGAACCCCAGGTTGACTGCGAGGACCCTCAGACAGCTGGCGGCAGCTCTGCCTCCTTACTGGGCTGATGACCGAGTCCACCCCCGGAATGTGTCATAGGGCTCAGCGTGGTCTTTGAGAGCAACTGGCTACAGGAAATACAGATTTGCATTTAAAAGCGGTTTCAGACATGGAGACTGCCCGGCGCTCTCTTTGGAAGCTGACCCCTCTGTGAGCGGGCAAACACACCGAGTGCCTTCAGGAAGTGGCCCTCCACGGGAAGTCAGGGGCTCCTTGGCGCTCCTCTCCCAGCCTCAGAGGGCTTCGTGGCCTTTTCTGTACTTTCTTACTTTACTTACTTATTTACATTCAGGGCCGAACTTCCTTAGTTGACACTGGCACGGCGACTGGGCGATTTCGAATGTCATCTGCGTGGGAAGTTAATCCACATTAATGTTCTTGGCTGTTTTGGTTTTTCTGTTTTTGTTTCATCTGGTATCCTTTTTGCTCCCCTTCTGCCAAGGGCTCTAGAATCTTCAGCAGCTCAACAAGGGCACAAATGCGCTTGTCTGTGATGTACAGAGGGTCACACCATGTTTGAGCCCTAAAGAAAGTGGTGCAAGGGGCTTCCCTGATGGTCCGGTGGTTAAGAATCCGCCTTGCAATGCAGAGGGTACAGGTTCGATCTCAGGTCGAGGAACTAAGATCCCACATGCTTCAGGGCAACTAAGCCCGAGCCCTCCACAGGCTGAGCGGCACAAGCAGACCAAGACCGCTCGCTGCAAGGGAAGATCCCGCGGGCTGCAGCTAAGACTCAGTACGGCCAATACATAGACATTTTTTTTAAAAAAAGAAAGCAGGGCAGTCGAGTTCCCTAGAGTTCTGTGGGGAGAGTGAACAGACACCTGCTTAAGGAACATGGGGCAGAATTTGTGCTGGGGCAGGTGAGAGGTGGGCAACCTGAATGAGGAGAGGTCACAGCTGGCGGGCGAGGTCCGAAAGGCTCTGGGGGCCAGCGGGAGGCTCAGCCAATCTTTGTTGGGTTGGAGGGCACGTGGACCTCTGAGAACACTGGGTCCCTCCAGCCGACTGGAGAAAAGGACGCTTCTTGGAAGGAACCTTAGACAGGTAGGGAGGGTCCTCTTGTGCCTGAGTAGAGTTTGGTTTTCTTTTTAGATAACAGAGTCTCAAAGAGTACTTTTACAAGGGATAACGTGGTTGTCAGGCACAGATGGATATTGGATCCACATTGGAACAGGGCTTCCCAGGTGGCAGAGTGTTAATGAATCTGCCTGCCACTGCAAGAGATGAGGGTTCGATCCCTGAGTAGGGAAGATCCCCTGAAGGAGGAAAAGGCAACACACTCCAGTATTCTTGCCTAGAGAATCCCATGGACAGAGGAGCCTGGTGGGCTACAGTCCACGGGGTCGCAGAGTCAGACATGACTGAGCGACTAAAGCGTCACCACCACCAGGTTGGAACCAAGGGACACGGAAGAAGTGGAGACATTAAGAGGCCACTGTGAGTGTTTAGGATCAGATTTAACTGTGACAGCAGCCGTGGAATGGACAGGAAAGTCAGAAATGTCACAGTGAAAGGTTAGATGAGACTTACTCCGTGGCTATAGAGACAAATATAAATAGGAAGCATTACTAGTACAACACAATAGGGTCAAGTCAACAAACGGGACCAGAAACCAGGAGACCAGAGCTGCCATGAGACTTTTCTCCACTGACCCTAGGAAATAGAGCTAACTTCTCTGGACCACCTCTTACTCCTGGAAGAAAGAAGCAACCATAATATCAGGGCTTGCTTCTCAAGTTTGAGAGTGAAAGAAGACTTGAGCAGAAAACACTTTTGAAATGTTAGGGTGATCATGCAAACCATCGCCATCATTAACATCCTCATGCAACTGGAATCCTCGTGACATTAATTTTTGCGTGTCAGGCCCAGATGCAGGGATCCAGAGGAGGCACAGTCCGCTGGCATCTGTGAGCTCCTGGAGGGAGACAGAAGACCACTCGGCATCATGGCAGGAAGGGAGTTTCCTACTTTCAGGCAAAACAATAAAAAAGAGCTATCTCCTCCCCAAGAGCTTGTCTCTGAAAGGCGTGATTCTCATAAACATCATCATTGAGGTGTAAGCATATGTGGTACCAAACAGTAGCCTCAGTTCCCCTGCCGGGGGAGGATGTTGCCACTGCCCCCAGTAAACAGAAACCCAGATAGATTCACAGCCAGTGGGGCTGAGTCAGCGAGCACTCTGAGCCACCCCTGTGTTCAGTCTTCCCGCACAAGCTCCAAACCGATGCTGGGAGGACTGGTACCCACTCCCACCCGGGGCTGTCCATCAGGCAGACCTCTTACTAGGGGGTGGGGCTCCCAGCACCTTGCTGTTTGCTGGGTCCTACAGCGCGCACCTTTCCCACCTGGATGCCAGCAGGAGATGTGGACCTGCAGGTGCTGATGGGCGGGGAAGGGGCTGGTGCAGACGGCCACTGAGGCTCCAGGAATGATCAGCCTTTAAGTGACAGAGAGCTTCAGGAGCCATCATGTTTTACAGACATCAGGGTGATCAGCGCTGTCACTTTCTTAGTTCAGCATTCATTTGAGGAGGTGGGAGGATCTTAGTACATGTCAGGGGTTGGTGCCAGACAGCTGGCTCCATAATGCGTGTTCCTTATACATGATCTTGCTTAATCTGCACCAGCGCCTTCCACTGTAGCCCATTTTATGGATGAGAAAATTCAGCCTCGGGGAAGGTAGACACCTTTGAATAAAGCCACAGAACTAATACGTGATACTTTTCAGGATCACATTAAAGCTTGCAGCCACCCAGGCGTTTCTTGTCAGTGCTCTGACATCCTGGGAATGAAATCCTCTGCCCCCCACCCCCATTCCACGCCTGTGCTTGGCAGGTACCAGCACTCAAATATTTTTGGATTGATTGATCACAAGTGGAATGAAGATGGAAGCGTGGCATCTGCTGCCCAGCGTGAGGAGGAAATTAGCTGGACCAGCTCCTCCGAGACCCTGGGGCTTGTGTGGCTAGAGGAGACAGGGATGGGGAAGCAACCAAGAATTAAGGAGGGGAGTAATGGGGGGGAGGTGACAAAAGGGAATCAGAATGAGTAAAGAAAGTGACAGAAAAGGCATTGGAATAGCAGAAATGAGTGCTTAGAGTTAGAAAACAGTTTGATCTCACTTATATATGGAATCTAAAAAAGCCCAGGGCATGAAAACAGAGAATGAAGATGGAGGGTCCCAGGGGCTGGAGGCAGGGTTGTGGGTGGGGGGAGCACTTTAAGGTACACATTTGTAACCGGTGGATAAGCCCTGGGAGGTAACGCACAGTCTAGTGAACGCAGACAACATTATTGTATTATAATCGTTAAACTCGCCGTGAGACTAGCTCATAATTAATCCCGCCAGGAGAAAGTGATGATAATTGTGCCCAAATAGAGGTGCTAGCTAACACGGCATTGGCAACCAAACTACAGTATATACATCGATTAAATTAACAAGTTGCACACATTAAACATACCCATATAGAGAGAGAACAAAGGGAAAAGTGGGCTTCATGTAATCGTTGTAAGACAGGCAATGGCTTTCTTACTTCTTCCATTTTCATCCTGAAGCACAGAAATGGATTGAGGGGCTTCTCTGGCGGTCCAGTGGCTAAGACGCCGTGCTCCCAGCACAGGGGGCCCGGGTTTGATCCCTGGTCAGGGAACTAGGTCCCACAGGATGCAACTAAAGATCCTGCATGCCACAAGGAAGCCTGCAGATCCTGCTTGCTGAAACTAAGACCAGCACAGCCAGAGAAAGAAAGAAAAAAGAGATGGGTTGATGCAAGTGGTTCTGAATTCAAGGTATGCTCTGCAAATCAAAGTCCCACAGCTGTCCTGGAGTGGGCATCTGAGCACGTAGGCTGTTGGTTCATTTTTGTCAACCTGCCCACTGATGTCTTTGCCCTCCATCTTTCTGGGAAAGGAAGTGGTGCTGACATTAGAGGCACTTGCTTCTGCCAGGTGTCATTCGTGGTAATTAATCTCCTGCATATGCAGTGGCCTGGTTAACTCTTTGGGTCTCAGAGGGCTCCTCAACCCCTTACCTTTATTTCATTTATTCCCCAGCTCCCAGCCAGCAGCCTTCAGCCTTTTCTTTCTCTAACTTATTCCTTCCAGCTGAGGTTTCTCACTTTGGGTCCGTGACGGAACAACAGCAGATATTTCATGCTCCTAGAGCAAGCACATTACTTTGGTTTCAAACTTTTGAAAATCTCTGAAAGACAACAAATTTTAAAAGGCATCTACAAATGCAGAACAGTTCTCTTTTTTCCACTGAGCCCTTGTATCAGAACTCAAAGGTGTACACAAGACACTGAGACTCAGGATTTTTCACAAGCAACTGAATTTTGTATTTATTTATTTGGCTGTGCCAAATAAATGCAGTTGCAACATGCAGGATCTTTAGCTGTGATGTGTGGGATCTCATTCCCTGACCAGGGATCGAACCTGGGCCTCCTGCACTGGGAGCAGAGTCTTAGCCACTGGACCACCAGGGAAGTCCCAAATTGAATTTTAAGCAAAGAATTTTCCCCACACTTCAGAGGAAAACAAATTGTGTTTCAGAGAAAGAGGTGGAAGGCGAAGGAGGAAAATGGAAATCAGTGGGGAAGGCTGGGGGCTGGGGTTCCTGGGGGTTTAGTGGTTCCTGAAGGGTGTGTGTAAATTAGAAATTCAGTTCAGTTCAGTCGTTCAGTTGTGTCTTACTCTTTGTGACCCCATGGACTACATCACACAAGGCCTCCCTGTCCATCACCAACTCCTGGAGTTTGCTCAAACTCTTGTTCATTGAGTCAGTGGTGCCATCCAACCATCTCATCCTCTGTCACCGTCTTCTCCTCCTGCCCTCAGTCTTTCCCAGCATCAAGGTCTTTTCCAATGAGTCAGCTCTTCAAATCAGGTGGCCAAAGTGTTGGAGCTTCAGCTTCAACATCAGTCCTTCCAATGAATACCCAGGACTGATCGCCTTTAGGATGGACTGGTTGGATCTCCTTGCAGTCCAAGGGACTCTCAAGAGTCTTCTCCAACACCACAGTTCAAAGCATCAATTCTTTGGCTCTCAGCTTTCTTCACAGTCCAACTCTCACATCCATAGATGACCACTGGAAAAACCATAGCCTTGACTAAGGCTCCTCTCCCTACGTGTGAGCCTTTCCCCTCCACATCGCCCCACGCCAGTTCTGTTAATCAAAGACCGTGGGCTCTGTTCCCCTCTCCTGCCTCAGATCTGCAGGCTCCAGACCTAGAGCCCTGTGGTGACTCAGCGACCTGGTCCTGGGGAGGCAGAGGGTGGGTACCTTGTCCCACTCAGGGGCCATTCTGCTGGGTTTGTGTTTCCTGAGCACCACTTAAAGACCCAGCCCATGGGGTACGGGGTGGGGGAGCTGGTGGGACCATATGTACCCCCAAAATAAAGAACTGCACTGGGACGGATTCCTGAAACACAGCTCCTCGGTAAGTCTGGAATCCTTTAGAGCTGATCGTAAAATCCTTCTCTCTTCTTTGGGGCCCAGAGCATATTCCCCGTCCCTCCTGCAGTTCTGTGCCCCAAGTCATGGACTTCCATCAGGCAATGTTAGTGTAGGTGTGGAACCAACATCCTGGCCCCTGCCTGCACGCTCACCTCCTCTGTCCTGATCCAAATGAGTGGCACGTCCTCACAGCTTCAACTGGACAGGTTGCTTCCGCAGTGGAAGAGGCTTGGGTTTCCTTCTAGCGAAGGAAAAATGCAGGCAGGCCGAGAACATTCATGTGAGCTTCACATGAGTGAAGAATAAATCTAAAAACATGCAATAGCTCAACACAAATGTTTATTTTTCTATAGCCACACAGTTGAGAGAGAGCTCTGTTTCACATAAACATCCTTTTCCATAAAAACCTGAATTTAGCTGAAAAAGAAAAAGCAACACATTCTGGGGCAGGCCAGATTTTAGAAGAAAAAATAGTTAATTCTTTAATAAATATTTAGTAGGCAATTATTTATTTTAGGGGTTTCTGAGCAAAGGAGGTGTTCTTAATAAGAAAACAGACATATCCCTGCCCTGTGGGGCTTATGATCCAGTAGGGAGGCAGACTAAAAACAGATAGACCGTTAGTGTGACTTTAATAGGTTCAAGGTGATGTGCATGGAGCCAGTGAGCAGGGTGATACTCTCTCTTTGGGTTTTAGAAAGGACTCTCTGACTCAACAATTTAAAGTTACATTCGCATGTGTATTACCATATGTGAAATAGATCGCCCGTCCATGTTCGCTGCATGAGACAGCGTGTTCAGGGCTGGTGCACTGGGATGACCCAGAGGGATGGGATGAGGAGGAAGGTGGGAACGGGGCTCAGGATGGGGGACACATGTACACCCATGGTTGATCTGTGTCAATGTATGGCAAAAACCACTACAATATTGTAAAGTAATTAGCTTCCAATTAAAATAAATACATTAATAAAAATAAATAAAAAGAAAATTTTTAAAATTCATAAATACACACAAACACACACAAAGTCACATTCACAGAGGCTGGTCTAACTCAACATCTGGCGGAGGCAGTAGCCCATGCAAGGGTCCTGACTCAGAAGAGATCTTTGCTGGACCCCAGAGAAGATCATCTTCACTAGAGCTCAGTCAATCAGGTGAAGGGGAGCGTGGGGGCAGATCACGCAGGGTCGTGTGGACCTCATAAGGATTCTGTTGGATATCCTGTTTGTGGACAGAAGCCACTGTAGGTTTTGATCAGGATGTGCTCAGTTGCTCAGCACTGTGTGACTCTTTGCGACCTCGTGGATTGTAGCCCACCATGCTCCTCTGTCCATGGAATGCTCCAGGCAAAGATACTGGAGCGGGTTGCTATTTCCTTCTCCAGCAGATCTTCCCAGCCCAGGGATCTGACCAGCATCTCTTGTGTCTCTTGCATTGGCAGGCGGATTCTTTACCTCTGAGCCACTGGGGAAGTGATATACAAATAAGACTTTGTCAGCTCTGAGTAGAAGGCATCAGAATGGATCAGAAATGGATATCAATTAGGAGCCTGTGGTTTCAGTTCCGGTGAGATATTATGGCCACCCTGGATAAGAGTGAGGGTGGAGATAAACTGACAGAGTTCAGACCCACTGATGAGGACACATGAATGATAAGACCAGGTGATGGGTCTGAAGGTGAGTGATGGTAAGGAGACAAAGAGGAGAGGGAGGAGTGGAAAGAGGGTTTGGATTACTAGATACAAGGTCTTATACACAGGATGGATGAGCAGCAAGGCCCTGCTGTATATAGCACAGGGGACTATAGTCAATATGCTGTGATAAGCCATAATGGAGAAGAAAATGAAAGATTCATGTCTATGTATTGAAAAAAATACATGTATATATATATAAAGTTATATAGGTTGGTAGGTTGGTTTAGTCTCTAAGTTGCATCTGACTCTGCGACCCCATGGACTATAGCCTGCCAGGCTCCTCTGTCCATGGGATTCTCCAGGCAAGAATGCTGGAGTGGGTTGCCATTTCCTTCTCCAGGGGATCTTCACAATCCAGGAATTGAACCTGGGTCTCTTGCAGTGCAGGCAGAGTCTTTACCAACTGAGCTACAAGGGAAGCCCTCCATATATATATATATATATATATATATATATATATTATATATATATCTGAGTCACTCTGCTCCACAGAAGAAATTAACCATACTGTCTTCAGTATATCAACTATACTTCAGTAAAGAAAACAAAACAAACAAAAATGATAAAGCTGAGTCCCAGGTCTTGGGTTTGAGCATCTCTTAGACGAGGATTAGGTGAGTCACTGTATCTGGTGTGAATTCAAGCCCAGGTAATTCACCATCCTTCAGTATACACAAATCCTGGGTAGAGACGATATTTTGAAAGACAGAACCAAATGCAGAATATGTGGGAACTGTCGAGAATGAGAAGAACTTTAGATGATGATGTATTCATGCCCTTATATGAAAAAATGTCCTAGAAAACGAAAATTTGGGACCCTATTGGTATTTTCAAAAATAATTTTGGTCTTTAGTCAACCTCTTAGGGAATTTTCTTCAGTGTATAGAATTTTCTCAAATAAAAGTCATCAGGAGTTACTAAACCAGTAGATGTTTACTGAATAGATACATTTCCACAGTTCTTCAGAATTCATAATAAAGAAGTGACAGCATCAGGAAAAAAAAAAGCCCCCAATGCAATAGCTTCTCTCAACAGTGGTTCATGACTCTGAAAAGAGAAAGAACTATTTCTCAAATAGGAAACTTATGATACTTTGTACACTTGGCAGACACAATTTTCAGAAGGTGTTGTGTGCTCTGGTGTGGAAAAAAGAAAGGCAGGGGAAGACTCAAAACAGATAGTAAAACTCTTTGCAAGCGTTCACACTTTGAGTCATGCTGTCTATTGTATGTGTCCTCAGCAGGAAGGAATTTAAGTCTATGAAGGAAAATAGATCTTCACAAACTGAAAAGCCTGCCTTAATGCCATTCTTAACCTATACGTTTTGTGCCACAAAGTTTCTTAAGCTGTTCAGTATTGATTCTTGTTTTAATATAAGGAGAATTATTAGATTAAAAAGACAGAGGAGTTTAAAGGGGATTCCCAATCACTTTGCCTTGAGAATGAATGAATTTAATCAGGAATTTTTGTTCCCAGTTGCCACTGAGATCTGCTTGAGAGCGAGCAGAGGAAATATGACTCAAGATACCCGTCATAGACTCACTGAATGGTCATAGAGGAGTCAGCAGAAGTCCGTTAGGGTATAGGGGGAAAGAACAGAACAAGAGATATTTTCTTAGACCGGTGAGAATGTCTCCCTCTGCCTTGTGAGCCCGGTGAGGGCACGGTCACAGTCTCCATCTCAGCAAACACACAGAGGTCAGCACGGTGCATCCCGGTGCATAGGAAATAGTCACAGAATGCAGAACATTGAAGAGGCCCCCAGAGACACTGTGCCTCTTTTCTTCCCAAGACTGGTCCCAAATTTGAGAGACCCAGACCGGGGGACGCCTGCGTTGCTCTTACCATGGTTCCTCCAAACAGTCCAGAACTTCCTTGAAGACAAGGCAACATTTCATTTCATGAAAAAGAAAAGCATTGATGGCTAACCTACTGAGTTGAGAAAGATGATCCTGGTGAAAGAACCATTTGATGACATGGAATGGATCTTGATGAACATGAGTTTGGTTTTATTGTGGAGATAACTGTCTGAACGGGAGTAGTTGCCCAAGATGATGATGGAAAAGGATGGGGATTCAGGGAGGGTAGGCTCTCTCGGTGAATCTTGATATAAAGGCAATTGGACACAAAGAGAGGCAAGAGCCTCATGAGAGTTCAAGGGAACTTCTTTTATTATTGTTTTTAAAAGATGAGAGCATCTTTGTATGATCAAGGGAAATAATCCACAGAAAGGGAAATTTATGATGTGAGAGAGGATGGAAAATCACTAGTGATATCTTTTGAGTAGACGAGAAGGGATTGAATTCAGGACACAAACTTGGGAGGGGGGCTTGTCATTAGATACAGGCAAAGGGAGCAAAATAGTGAACTTTAAGAAAAGAGGGGCTGACCTAGTGATCCATAGATGGCTGTCACAGTGACAGTTAACGATGTTGCCTAATGGCAAGAGCTTCAAAGTTCAGTTAGTTCAGATCAGTTTAGTTGCTCAGTCATGTCCGACTCTTTGTGACCCCACGGACTGCAGCACGCCAGGCCTCCTGGTCCATCACCAACTCCCAGAGATTACTCAAACTCATTTCCATTGAGTCGGTGATGCCATCCAACCACCTCATCCTCTGCCGTCCCCTTCTCCTTCTGCCCTCAGTCTTTCCCAGCATCAGGGTCTTTTCCAGTGAGTCAGCTCTTCGCATCAGGTGGCCAAAGTACTGGAGTTTCAGCTTCAGCATCAGTCCTTCCAATGAATATTCAGGACTGGTTTCTTTTAGGATGGACTGGTTGGATCTCCTTGCAGTCCAAGGAGCTTCAAAGAATTAGGTTCATTTCATGAGTGAGGAGGGATGACAGGCCAGAAGCCACAGTAAGGAGCTGGAAACACCTATTCATGGCCCAGTCCACCTGTGCAAGGAATTTGAAAGAACAGGCTGAGGGGAGGAAGATTCCTCTGCAGTCAGCTGGTTTCAGTTAGAGAAGGTGAAGGGAATATTCCAAGAAGAGGCTGAAATAGAGAAGATTTTGCTGATGACCTTGAGTTCTAAAAGTCACAGTGCCAGGATCTGGGCTGTGGGGCAGGGGTGGGGAGTGGGGGGGCGTGAGGGTTTAAAGATGTACAAAGCTTAAAGGGGTGAGTTTCCAATTAATAAAGGATTACTTGGGACTTCTCTGTGGTCCAGTGGCTAAGACTCTGTGCTCCCAGTTCGATCCCTGACCAGGGAACTAGATCCCACACGCTGCGACTAAGAATTCACCTGCCACAACTAGAGATCCTGCATGCCCCAACTAAGGCCTGGCACAGTCCAATAAATAAATATTTTAGAAAAAGATGATGGATGTGTCCACGGCGAAGTGCAATGTAAGAGTGTTCAGTGAATTGCGGTGGTGAGGCTGTGCATATGAGGGGTAGGGAGGAGATTTCTTCAGATTCAAGCAGGGTTCTGTGTGTCTCCAGCCCATCACACTGACGGTGGGACAGAGGTTGTTGATGGGTGGTGAGCGGTGTGCAGAGCCCTGGGGACATTCCCTGGTGGCTTTGAGGAACAGGGCTTTGTCCTGCGGTCCTGCCTTTGTCCCCTGCATACCTCTGGGGGAAGCTGTTTCCATTTGCTCCACATGCACATTGCCCCATGCACGGCAGCTTTCTGCAGAGATCAGAGGCACCAGGAGCACGTGGGGGTCGTTATTATCTCCCACGTTACTGATCAGAAAACTGAGGAACAGACAAGTTCAGTGACTTTCCCAATTTCATGCTACTGTTGTTAAGGGAATCAGAATGTTTTCTAAAATCAAAAGTTCATTTTTTAATACAGTGTTTAATGGTTACTTGCTATTTGCAGTTCTTATACAGCATTGGCCCTGTTCTCCATGTGGTACATCCTTGAGCCAGTCTTACACCCAGTAGTTTGTACCTCCCATCCCCACCCCTGTGCTGCCCGTCCCCCTTCCCTCACCTACTGGTAACCACCAGTTTGTCCTCTGTATCTATAGGTCTGCTGCCTTTTTAAAGTGATATTTACTAGTTTGTTGTATTTTTTAGACTTCACACATAAGTGATGTGGTATAGTATCTGTCTTTCTCTGACACTTCACTTAGCCTAATGCCCTCCAAGTCCATCTATGTTGCTGCAAATAGCAAAATTTTGGTCTTTTTATGGCTGAATAATATTCCCCTGTATATATGCACCACATCTGTATCCATTTATCTGTCGAAGGACTTTTAGGCTGTTTCCACGTCTTGGCGATTGTGAATAACGTTGTGATGAACATTGGGGTGCTTATATTTTTTAGAATTAGTGTTTTTTTTTTTTTTTTTTTTCCTTCTTCTTCTGGATATATATCCAGGAGCAGAATTGCTGGTCCTATGGTAGTTCTGAAACTGTTTACCACAGACTGGGACTTGAACCCACATATCCTGGGACTCGAACCCAACCCAAACCCATGGTACCTGGTTTCAGGACCTAATGAAGCTCAAGTTCTTGATGTCTCATCCCAGAAAGAATCCAGTGAGAGACAAAGTGATAGGTAAGAGGTAGATTTATTCAGATTCAGAGAGACGCACACTCCACAGACAGAGTGCTGGCCACCAGAGAGCGAGTATGGCCATGAAATTTGGCGTGGTTAGCTTTTATAGGCTGGGTAATTTCATATGCTAACGAGTGGGAGGGTTGTTCCAACTATCTTTGGGAAGGGGCAGAGACTTCCAGGATCTGGGCCGCCGCCCGCCCCTTGGTGTTTTAATAGTGCCGTGGAACTGTCAGGGCACCTCTGGGTGGGTCATTTCACTTGCTCATTGAGAATCAAGGTCTAGCCTTGTCTGCCAGCTTGGTTCCATCTGATTCTAATCAGTTTCTGTGTGCCCGTGGGCCAGGCCCTTCTTTCAAATGTTGCGCCCTGCCCCTTTCCCTCCTGTTACAGTTCTATTTTCAGTTTTTTGAGAAATCTCCATGCTGTTTTCCACGGTGTGTGTGCTAAGTCGCCTTAGTCATGTCTGACTCTTTGTGACCCCACAGACTGTAGCCCGCCAAGCTCCTCTGTCTGTGGGAATCTCCAGGCAAGAATACTGGAGTGCATTGCCCTTTCCTTCTCCAGGGGATCTTCCCAACTCAGGGATTGAACCCACACCTCTTACGTCTCCTGCATTGGCAGATGGGTTCTTTACCACTAGTGCTACCTGGGAAGGCCAGTAGTGGTGTTTGGGGCCATGCAACTTTTTTTTTTTTCCATTTTTATGTAGTAGTCAAATTTAACAATATTTTCTGGCCAGCAACTCTTGATTCTGCCCCTGCACTTCTGGGTGCCTCGCAGGGGGAACTCAGAAGGTATCACATGTGGACAACAAGGAAATGAATGCTACAGGTCCCAGCAGGTGGAGGTGATGGAGTTGCCTCCACTCACCACTCCTTCCCCAGGGCAGGAAAGTGAAAAGAAAGTGTGCACGTGTTAGTCGTTCAGTCGTGTCTGACTCTTTGTGACCCCATCAACTGTAACCTGTCAGGCTCCTCTGTCCATGGAATTCTCCAGGCAAGGATACCGGAGTGGGCTGCCATGCCCTCCTCCAGGGGACCTTCCTGGCCCAGGGGTGGAACCCGAGCCTTCTGCCCTGCAGGCAGATGCTTTCCCATCCGAGCCACTACAGAAGCCAGGGGTAGGGGTTCTGGTAACCAGCTCATGAGCCTCCTCTGAAATCCTGGTGACCTAGAACAGCAGGTCACCCATGGCTGGCTCACAGAATAAGGCACCTGCTGGGGGGACTCTGTCCCTTTCCCCTTCCTCTCTGCTCTCCCTTCCCTCCACTTCTTAGGATCAGATTCCTAAATAAGCTGCTCCACGCAAGCCTGTCTCAGCCCTGCCTTCGGCGGGGCACATGCGTGCAGAGGTCTGTGTCTGTGTCTTTGTGTGGGTGTTGGAGGGCGAGCTGGCCAACCGACTGGGTGAAGGGGCAGAGGGACCCCTGCCCCACCCTCAGCCCCACTTTCAGAGGCACCTGGAGAGTTCCCCTCCTGGGGCTTGCACATAGTTCAGGGGTGTCAATCGCCTTGCATTTCATTGCTTTCTTTCTCGGCAGGAGATTAGGTTTCAGCTTTCTCCACTCTAATGTATTATTTACCACCCAAGCATCTGCTTTGCCTCTTTTAGAATTTTGTTGACATCTCTCATCTGGGATCAGCTCCTCAGTGGGTCTCTGCGTCCTTGTAGGTTTGGGATATAAAGTCACGCGTATGCTTTCTTATTAGTGGGGCTTCCAGAGAGGTTGTAGGGAGAAAACTCTGCATGCTCTGTGCCCCACGCACAGGGGAGCTGGCATTTTGGCTGATACCTAGTGTAACATTAAGAGCTTAAACCCCGTGCCCTAGTTCTGTGTCACTGTGATTAATGAGGAGACTGGGGGCAAGGCTCAGAATGCCTTGGGGGCCTGGTTTCTTCATCAGGCTGTGTGACTTGATGGCTGAGACCCCCTCCGGCTCTAAAGTCCTTTTATCTAAGCTCCGCCTTTGGCCCTCGTAGAAACACTACTGGTCAGTGTCTCAGGGCAGAATTGGGTTAATCTGCCGACTTAGGGAACCACGTTCTGCTCTTGCCTCCCACCCTCTCCCCAGGAAATGCCTGGACTGGCAAACTGTCATCTTCTTAGGGGCCAAGACAGCTTGTATTAACTCTGTAAATGCTTCATATGCCCTTTGCGTCTCTCTGTAGAATTCACTTGCTGTTTTCTCCCCTTTGGCACCTTTAGAGAGCTGTGTAGGACATGGGTTTTATAGGGGAGTTCCTGGCCTTGTGTTCATGCTTTTCGTCCTTTTTCTAAAATTACCTATACTTTCTGGAAAGGATTTGGATAAAGGGGGCAAAAAATGGACTCTAAACCCATGGCCTATTTATACGTGTGTGTGTGTGTGTGTGTGTGTGTGTCTGTACACACACAGGCAGCAATATGAGTATTTTCATTGACTTGAAGCCCTCCCTTCGCCTTGTCAGTGAAGCAGATATGCAGTGAGGAGATGCAGCTTGTTTCTAACTTACCCGCTCAAATCCATCCTTATTGTTCACATCTCCCTGTCCTCTCCCAACAAACGGCTTGACAGCCACTGGGTGTCAGATCTGGGAAACCGTTCTTGAAATCGTCTAAAGAAGAGGAGCTGTCACAGACAGAGAAACACTCGGCCATGTCAAACCTAGAATAGCAGCCTGTCTCCAGCGGAATTGAATATCTCCTCTTTGACCTCCAGACGCAGCTCACATATCACTTCCTTTGCAAAGATCCTCTTAATTGTCCCAGACAAGGTTAGACACTCCCTCCTCTGTTTGCTCCTAGATTACCTGATAATTCGATTGCAATAAACAGGCTTTTCCATTTGAATAAATATCACCTTGAATTATAATTGCATATGAGAAAGAAGATATTCAGATGAGATGCTTGTCGATTTGGGCTGAGGCCCCAAAGCCTGGGAGCATCAGAGAGGACCTGGGGGCCTTGAGTGGGAATCACGCGGGAAGGAGCTGAAGCTGCTTGGTCGGCATCAGTTCCTCTTCAACCTCCAGCCGCCCCAGAAAGATGAGGTTGGAGAGGATGAGGGAGAAAACCCCTTTGGGGGGGGCTCTAGAGTTCTGGAGGGTGGGAGTGGGGTGTTTTAATCAAGGAAACCGCAGGAGACTGCAGGTATTTCTATGTGCAGAACACACAGCTGGTGTCTGGTGCCCCCTTGAATGGCCTGGAGGCAGGAGGATGTGCGGAGTGCCCCATGGGAGGAGGGGAAGGCACACATTTCCCCAGTGTCCCCCCTGTGGGAGGTGCCTGGGGGCTGTCTTAAACCCGATACCTGCTGAGGAGCCTGGGGGCAGGGGGGGGCACTGAAGCTCAGGCAGTGTGAGCTGCAGGGGCCGAGCTGGGGGGAGGACTGCTCAGCTGGACAGGGCGCGGGTGGGGCCCAGAGGAAGAGTCTTGGGGAAGGCGCAAAACACAGGCATGTACACACACAGACACAGATACACACACACAGACACTCACACACACAGACACAGATGCACACAGACACAGATACACACACAGACACAGATACACACAGACACAGATAGACACACAGACACAGATACACACAGACACAGATACACACACAGACACAGATACACACAGACACCGATGCACACACACAGACACAGATACACACAGACACAGATACACACACAGACACAGATACACACAGACACAGATACACACACACCAGACACAGATACACACAGACTCCCACAGATACACACAGACACCCACAGATACACACAGATACATTCACACACAGACACAGATACACACAGATACCCACAGATACACACACACACAGATACACACAGACCCCCTGCACACTGTTGTACGCGATGTCCGAATCCCCGAGCGAGAAGAGAGAAGGCCTCCAAGACAATGCAACTGGCAAAAAGGGGAAGTTTATTATTGAGTCGAGCCAGGGCCCTCCCCTGCATAATGCAGTGGTGCAGGTCAGAGAGCCCCGAACCCAAGCTGTTACACAAATTTATAGGTAAGCACACGGCATTTGTAGTTGGTTTAAGTGGATTGGTTACAAGTTTGCAAAGCAATTTCATTGGTCAAAACTTTCGCGCGGGCGGGACTTTCCTGGGGGTTTCCTCCCCATTCCTAATTTCCTAATTGGCAAACAGAGGTCAGTGTTAAGCAAAAGCTAATTGGTTGTATCCAGGTGGCCTGATAATCTTACCAAGTAGGAAGGCCTACTTCTAATCTAAGCTGCGTTACTTCTGCTCGCCTCACAACACACAGGCACACACAGATACACACACACAGTCACAGATACACACAGACTCCCATAGACGCAGATACACACAGACACCCACAGACACTCACACAGACACAGATACACAGAGACACCCCCACACACAGACACACACAACCACAGATTTACATAGACACACATACATATACACATAGACACTCAGACATATACAGACACTCAGATACACACACAGAGACACAGATACATACAGACACCCACACACAGAGACACACACAGAGACACATACAGACTCATGCACACAGATACACACAGAGACACACAAGTGTTTTTCATCATGTATGCACACCCAGTGGTACCAACACCACACCCTCTAGTGCACCTGCCTTGCTCCTGAAGCTCCTCCCCCACATCCAGTCCTGGACGGGTCAGAAGTGGGAGATGGGAGGTTGAGGGTGAAACGATGAGAAGAAACCAGAGCTGACCGTGGCTTCTCCCGTGGTGTCCCCTTGCCCAGCAATGCTGTGGCGGGCACCCGCCGCTCTGCCAGCTCCTTGCACAGCCTCCACCCTGACTTCCTCCTTTTTCCCCTACCCTGACCGCCCCCCATCCTCCGAACTAAGGCCAAGCATGCAGCCTTGCCCTGCACGGTGTCCATCTCTGGATTCCTCATGGACGGTGACCCCTGGCATGTCTAAGAATGGGACTCGAGGCACACAGGTCCATATAGCACCTCCCCAGGGTACATTGTTAGACTAGGGTGCTGGGCTGGTCATCAGGTTCTTCTGGGGGGTCAGGCATAGGGGCCAAGGAGCAATGCCTGGCTCTGATTTGAACTGTAGCTAGTTTTCACTTGTCACTCTCATGCATTGGAGAAGGAAATGACAACCCACTCCAGTATTCTTGTCTGGAGAATCCCAGGGACAGAGGAGCCTGGTGGGCTGCTGTCTCTGGGGTCGCACAGGGTCAGACACAACTGAAGTGACTTAGCAGCAGCAGCAGCTCAATCTCCCATGAAGCTTTCAGAGCCGTGGTCTTTGGCAAGGCTGTCTGCTGGGTGCTGCTGCCACAGATGTCCTGCTAGATAGTGGCTGCTACCGGGCTGGGATTCAGAAGCAGAGTCTGGGGCCTGAGGGAAGAGGCCTGTGTACCCACATATAACAAGTATTTATTCATCTACATAGTTCAACTTCCTTTCAACAAAATTCAGTGTGGCAGACACGGTTCCAGGCTGGTATTTCACTGGTTAGCATGCACAGGCATCACTAGGAGAACTGATTAAAATGTATATATTCCTGGGGGCTGCACTCAGCCCCAGAGAGTTCGGGGGAGGGACCCTGGCAGCGGGCTTAGTAGCAAGTTTCCCGGGTGACCTGGTGATACAACGCATGGTCTGCGGGCCCCTGGGCACATGACTGAACTCTGATCAATTTCCATTTTTACGAAAGGACCAATGTAGGCTTCGTCTTTTCTGCCTTCCTCTCTCCATGTGTTATGTAATTAAAGCTGAGTCTGTGGGTGAGCAATTCAAGAGGGGCTGGGGGACCAAGGTTGCAATTAGATTTTTCTGCAACAGCATTGACAACGGATTATTTCAGCTTGCCGAGAGGCAGGTGGGGACCCCTGTAACAATGGGCTGAATGGTCTCTGAGTCATCCCCCATCTTACTGAATGTTTGCCCACACAGAAGCTTTGCTCCATCACTTGGTGAGAAATTGGGCTTCCTACTTGCAGCTGCCTGATGAGTAATGTATAGGACGGAGGGGATGGGAGAGGAATGAGGTTTTGGCTTTTGTTACTCCTGGGTGACTCAAAGGCCATGTCCTCCCTGGATCCTGAGAAGCCCACTGCTGTGTCACTTACATTGACCTGTAGAGGCCAGAGGGTGTTCAAGGTTTCTCTGCACACCAGTTTCTTTCAGAGCTGCTTTTCTCTCTGCACCTTGCATGATTAAAAACAGAAACCATGAGCCCCAGAGGGACTTGGAAGTAGGTCCTCTGGGTGCTGGATAGCTTAGGGAGTTTAGAAAAAAAAAAATTTCCTTCTTTTTTATTTTTGGTAGAGGAGGTAGAATTTCCAACAGGTGGAACTGGGGAGAAGAGCTGTGGTGATTATATTTCTTTCTTTTTTAAAATAAAATAAAAATTTCCTTATTTATTTTGGCTGCGCTGGGTCTGTCCTGTTGCACGAGCTTTCCTCTAGTCGCGGCAGGCTGGGGTTAATCTCTGGTGGCGATGCGTGGCCTTCCCGTTGCAGGGGCCTCAGTTGTGGAGCACAGCTCTAGGGCGCACGGGCGTCAGCGGCATGAGGGCTCTCGAGTTGTGACTCCCGGCCTCTTGAGCACACACTTAGTAACTAAGGTGCAGAGGCTTAGTTGCTCTGTGGGGTGTGGGATCTTCCCAGACCAGGGCTTGAACCCTTTCCCCTGCATTGGCAGGTGGACTCCTCTGAGCCACCAGGGCAGCCCTGACTACGTTTCTTAGTGGTACAAGTGACTCCTAGGATGCTCCCGGAATGGATATGTGTTGAATGCCAAATCTGCCTGCGAAGAGGACGCTCTCCCGAAGATGCTAATGTGACTTGTGCTGTGCTTTTCAATCTAGGATATTTTCTATATGGCCTCTAACCTGTCTTTCTTTCCCCTTTGGATAACAATCCTCTTGTCTGCAGCCTGGAGAAAAGAACGGAGCAGACCAGGCTGCTGGGGGACTGAAATCACACGTTTAACTTCATGAACATTGTGTCTAAGCCTCATCCATTCAGCATGTGTTTGTAAGATACTGCTCTCAGCATCAGTGAACAAGATGGTCCAAGTTTCTGCACTTAGCCAGCTTCCATTCTGATGAGGTTAGAGTTTGACTCGCTGGCCCTTGTAATGTGGATCTCGGCATGACTTTGGACAAGCTGATCAGACTCTCTGAATGTGAATTTCCTCCTCCGTCAAATAAATTCACCATGTTCCCTAGCTTTCCAGGTCCTAAGTGTCACCAGGAATGCCACACAACCGTAAGCCTTGCCCACGGGGATTCTGATTCCATATGTCTGGACCAGCCTGTCCAGCAGCATGTAGTGTGGGCCAGTCATGTCGTGTCAAATGTTCTAGCAGCCACGTTTTTTTTAAAAAAGCATAAAGACATAAGTGAAGTTAATTCTAATCTTTTCTTTGATGCCATATATTGAAAATGCCATCATCTCTTATTGCAGGATGTAGTCAATAGAAAATTGTGGTGAGATGTTTTCAATTCTTTCTTTGAATGAAGACTGTAAAACTTAGTGTGAGTTGTACACATACAACACAACTCAGCTTGGAGTGGCCCCCTTTCAAGGCCCAGTCGCGCCCTGTGGCCGCTGGCCACCATCATGGACAGCACAGGTCTTGCAGAGCCTTGGGGTCTGAATATTTAACCAGCGGTTTGGAAGATTCTTATGACTGAGCAAGTGTGGAAGAGACTAGACTAGACGCGCCCCAGAAGAGCTCCCAGTGTAACCCAATGGGACCCCATGGGGCCTTCCTGGGACAGGCTGCCCCCATCCCTTCCGCTGTACCTCCTCTTTGAAGGACCTACATAATAGTATCTGATGCACATCTCCTGAGTTGTTCCACAGATGTGAAAACCCCACCAAATGAAGATGTTAACTACTTGGTTAGGAGCATATAACCCCCAGGTCTCTGGAAACTAAGGACCGATCCTGTTAACCCCTGTGATCCCACCCTGTGACCTCACCATCAGCCAATCAGAGAACAGTGCTTGAACTCATCCCATCTCCTGAGACCCTCCTCCCTCATCTGGCTTTTCAAAATGCTTTGCCAGAACCCTTCTGGGATCTCAGGGTATTTTGAAGGGGAGCGTGAGCCGCCTGTCTCCTTGCACGGCCCTGAAATGAGTCTTTCTTTGCTCCAAACTCCAACCTTTCAGTTTGTTTGGACTCACTGAGCCCTGGGCACACAGACTTGTGCTAGCAACAGTTCTCATTTTCTTTTAGCATTTCAAGGGGCTTTCCTAATACCTCAGTCAGTAAAGAGTCTGCCAGCAATGCAGGAGACCCCAGTTTGATTCCTGGGTTGGGAAGATCCCCTGGAGAAGGAAATGGTGACCCACTCTAGTATTCTGCCTGGAGAATCCCCTGGGCAGAGGAGCCTGGCAGGTTACAGTCCATGGGGTCGAAAGAGTTGGATAGCCTATCAGGGTGGGTACATCAAAGCCCCTGCCTCTGAGGAAGCAAGTACCGCATCTTTCTATTTTCAGAGCATGGATTTCATAACTGATTTGATCTCAGTTTTCTCCCCTTCCCATCCCACGTGTTGTTAACTGAAAGTCAGGGCTTCTTAAGAATAATGACATAATGGTGCTGGAGATGACTCAAAAGAAGAAAACTTCACAAGATCAAGGGGATACAGAGGCTGTCTCAGGGGGAGAAACTAAAAAGAACAAAACTCTTCAAGCTAGAAAAAGAAGGCAGAAAAGTCAGGGTGATCAAACTTTGTAAAGTCATGAAGTAAATGGAAAGTTGAACAGAATGTTTTGAAATCCAAAAGCAGCAGAACAACAGGCTTGAATAGCCTTAAGACAAATAATGTGGACCAGTGGTTAAGACTCTGCACTTCTAGTGTGGTCAGGGGTGGGGGTGTGTGGATTCTATCCCTGGCTTGGGAACTAAGATCCCATATGTCCTGGGGCACAGCCAAAAAAAAAAAATATGGAAGTGAATCCAGAGGTTAGTTAATATTATAAAAAATATCTCTTTAGGCAGCAGATACAGAATTTAGAAAACCCATTCCATATAAGACAGCAAAAGTATAATGCAAAGAGATTAAAGCAATGTTTTGGTTTAAGCCACAAACCCCTTACAATATCCTAAGAGAGTCTGTCTTCCCAGTAAGTAGCTGGTTTTATTTGTGGGAGGAGGTGAATTTCATGTCATACTGATTGTTTACCCCCAGTAGTTGGTTTAATTAAAAAAAAAATTAACTATGCTGGTGTTTGTTGTGGCGCTTGGCCTTTCTCTAGTAGTGGCGCTTGGCCTTAGTTTCCCCTAGGCTTGTGGGATCTTAGTTCCCTGACCAGAGATTGAACTCACATCTTCGGCATTGGAAAGTGGGTTCTGAACCACTGGACCATCAGGGAAGTCCCCCCAAGTAGTTGGTTCTGGATAGAATACTTGCTATCTGTCCATCCATCTACCCCCTTGTACTTCTGTTCATTAAGTTTTGTAAGAGTCTACTCTGTCAAACAGATTTTGTTATAGATTTTCCTATATAGGACTTCACTGAATACAGGTAACAATCTTGTAAAGTAGATACAGTTATATCTATTGCACAAATGGAGGTATGGGCTCAGCAAGGTTAAGTGACTTGTCCAAATTCCTCTGGCTGACAATTCATGTTAATGCTTAGTTTGAAAAATTCCAGCATTTAAACAAAGCCCAGTGGTCTTTGGCTTCCCTGGTAGCTCAGGTGGTAAAGAATCTGCCTGCAGTGTAGGAGGCATGGGTTCAGTCCCTGGGTTGGGAAGATGTGCTGGAGGAGGGCATGGCAACCCACTCCAGTATTCTTGCCTGGAGAATTCCATGGACGGAGGAGCCTGGTGGGCTACAGTCCATAGGGTCGCAAAGAATCTGGTGCAACTGAGTGACTTTCACTTCACTTCAGTGGTCTTTACAAAGGACAGGTTGTGGGGCCAGATATCCATGAGGCTGACCCTGAGCATTCTTATGAACAAACCAGGAGGGTTCTCCTCTCGCAGAAGATCTCTCACCAAGGCTGAGTTCCACCTACCAGGATGTCACAAGACCAAAGCCAATCTCTGCTGCAACCCATCAGAGTCGTGGATGCCCCCTTCTGAGTTGCAATCAAATAGCTGCAGATGTGTTCAATCTGTTTGCTTTGCTGAGCTCTCTTGGAGTAACAAAGAGTGACAAACTTCAGGAAATATAAGCCTTGTTAGCACCACAATAGTACACAATTATCAAAACAAGGAAACCATGGAAGTGAAAGTCTCTCAGTTGTGTTCGATTCTTTGCGACCCCATGGACTATATAGTCCATGGAATTCTCCAGTCCAGAATACTGGAGTGGGTAGCCTTTGCCTTCTCCAGGGGATCTTCCCTACCCAGGGATTGAACCCAGGTCTCCCATATTGTGGGTGGATTCTTAACGAGCTGAGCCATAATGGAAGCCCAAGAATACTGGAGTGGGTAGCCTATCCCTTCTCCAGCAGATCTTCCCGAGCCAGGAATCGTATTGGGGTCTCCTGCATTGCAGGCAGATTCTTTACCAACTGAGCTATTAGGGAAAGAAGATCATCATTTCCAACCTTCTCATTCACAGTAATAGTTCAACTGATATATATTCATGGTCTTGGCCGGAGCTGGGAGGGGCCGGGCTTAGAATCCACAGCCTGACTTTCAGTCCAGAGCTCCTTCCAGGCTGGTAAGCTTTGCAAATAATGCTCTTTCATTGCTCTCCAGCAGACCAAGCAACTCAAAATCTAACATTTCATTTCTTGACAGTTGATGGAGAGGCCTGAAATATGTCACATCACACTGAAAAATCATCAGGACTAATAATATGCAAAATGATTTATAGCTTGTAATTGGAGATTTAGTGTCAGCAAAATTATTCTGGGTGACTTCAGAGGAGAAGCTTAAATTTCCCACATTTGTTTTTGTTGTATCCTACTTTAGAATTCTTTTTTTTTTTTTTTGGCTGAGTGTCTTGCAGGATCTTAGTTTCCTGACCAAGGATGTGCCTCCTGTGGTGGAATTGTAGAATCTTAAACACTGGACCACCAGGGAAGTGCCCCCAGAGTTCTTGGTATGGGCTGCCTCTCCACCTGGAACACCCAGCTCAATAGTCTCTATTTGGGCCACCTTCCAGAATACCTGTTTGTTGCAGGGCCTGGCAGGAGGGACAGGTAAGAATCACGGCATTGGAGATACATGATCAGTAGCCAACATTCAATTCATGAATCACAGATTATGCACATTCAGAACACAATGCAGGCCAGCCAAGTAGGGAGAAAGGGGTAACCGACCACTCCAAGGAGAGCTCTGAGACAGAGGTGTCTCGGCACGAGTAGCAGGTCAAGTTCGGCAAGGGGTCTTGAGATAAGTGTGGGTGGGATATTGCCTTCTGTCCTGACAGAGCCTCCGTCTGGACCTGCTCCCAGCTGTGTGGAGTTGGGTCCTCCAGCAAAGGGTCTCCAAGTCTCTCTGCTCAGCGTCTCTTTTCAAAGTGTAACAGTCTCCCCTGGGAAGGGATCTTGGTTCTATCCACTGCTCCTTCTGCTCCAGAGACACACACAACCCATCGCGTTTCGTATCTAAAGCAGTATTCTTAGTTTATCACTGTGAGAGCTCCAGTCCTACAGCTTCCCTGCTGGCTCAGAGGGTAAAGCGTCTGCCTGCAATGTGGGAGACCCGGGTTCCATCCTTGGGTTGGGAAGATCCCCTGGAGAAGGCAATGGCACCCCACTCCAGTACTCTTGCCTGGAAAATCCCATGGATGGAGGAGCCTGGCGGGCTGCTGTCTATGGGGTCTCTAAGGGTCGGACATGACTGAGCAACTTCACTTTCACTTTTCACTTTCCTGCACTGGAGAAGGAAATATCAACCCACTCCGGTGTTCTTGCCTTGAGAATCCCAGGGACGGCGGAGCCTGGTGGGCTGCCGTCTATGGGGTCACACAGAGTCGGACACGACCGAAGCGACTTAGCAGCAGCAGCAGTACCTAAGTTCCCACTGGTCACCATGATCCATGTTGAACTACTTAATGTGTCTCAACAGAACTTCAGTCCTGCAAGTTTCATAAAAGATGGGCAGAAAACCAAAGATGAAGGGATCCTAACAATACCCAGCGTATATTAGACAGACTAGAACAAGCTAAGCTGTTGTAGCAAATAGACCCTAGCCACTCACCCCTGGGATGTGTAGAGACCCTGTTTCTCACGCACATGGCTGAGTGGGTCTCCTGCGTGGGCACCGCACGTGGCCTCCCCTCCGTCTCTCCGCTGTGTGCCTCTCAGGGACCTGCGTGCCATTCTTGGCAGCCACTCTGGGGTCTAAACTGTTTTCATAACGTGGCTACACTGTGTTAGCATCCTCTCCTTCCAGGTTTGTGGAGAGAGAGATAAAGGGAGAGAGAAAGGGATGAGGAGGGAGAGAGAAGAATAAAGAGGGAGGAAGAGAGAAAGACCAAGGGAGAGAGCCAGCCTGCAGAAGATGTGCATGCCTGCATCAGCCTGACAATGAGGGGTCTGGAATGGAGAGCCCCATGTGATCCTCTGTGAGAAGCAACACTCTGCCACAGTGGGTCTGGATTTTGTCCCCCTGCCCCCGTCACATGTTAGGAAGCCTTTCTTCCCTGAGAACTTGACCCACAAGATTGGTCCTGTCTACTGACAGGTTCCTGGCTCACTAACAGCTTTTTCAGGGACGGCAGCTCCTAATGACATTCGTTGGGCTTCTCAGGTGGTGCTAGTGGTAAAGGACCTTTCTGCCAACGTATATGAGACCCGAGAGACACAGGTTCAGTCCCTGGTTCGGGAAGATCCCTGAGACAAGGAAATGGCAACCCATTCCAATATTCTTGGACATGGAATTCCATGGACAGAGGAGCCTGGCGGGCTACAGTCCATGGGTTCGCAAAGAGTCAGACATGACTGAGCTCACACGCGTGCACCATGACCCTCATCCCACACCCTCAGGAGACCACACCCAGGCGCTCTGGCAGGCGGCTGATTTGGGGGGAGTCACTCCGCGACAGGCCCTGGGGCTCACTCCCAGTGCCAGGTGGAGGCGGGGACAAGGCGACGCTGGCCGTCACCTGGGGCCCAGGGAGAGGAGGGGCTCTGAGTGGAGCAGTCACACTGGCTTGCTTTCCTCACTCAGGAAAAGCCTTCCTTCTGTCCCGTAGCTCATCCCCTCTGCGACATTCCCAGAGTGGTCCCTACAAGCCAGGTTGTGTCCTAGGACCTCCCGCTGCATCATAAGGATGTAGGATGTGGCCGGTGGTGTGAGGTCTGTTGAGTGGCCTTTACGATGTGGATCCCAGCAAAGAATGGGGACAGGTAGACAGGAGCCATCGTCTCAGTGGTGGGGAAATTCCATGAACGTGGTCACCATCATCTGGGAAACAGTACGGAAAAACGCACAGAGAATGAGTTTCACACCCAGGATTCCAGGTGTGAAACATGTGCTGGGGAAAGGACGGCCTTGCCCCCAGGCCTCAAGGGATAGAGGAAAGGCTCAGTTCCCAGAAGGCAAGTTGGCCGATGAATCCGGCGCTGTGCGTGGCCAGCTCTCCAGGGACCTGGCAGAAAAGCGGTGATCAGAATGGAGAAAGTGGCCCAGCTGCCTCAAGTCCCTCTCCTCCGGTCCAGGAGTCCTTGTTGTTCCCTCAGCAAGGAGAGGAGTAGACAGAGTCTGGGGCTGCTGGTTAAATGCCTCCAGCTGCAACGATTAATCAGTTGGTGGGGCAGGGAGCCAGGAGCAGCCGCTGAGGAAGTTCGCAGTCATTAAGCCATAACCACCGGAAATTAGTGGGACCACGGCATCCTTGTAAAGAATATCATTCATACAGGCAGAGCTTCCTCCTTGCTTAGGAGTCAAGCCCTGAAAAAGCCACTTACACTTAGGGTTGCCTTTGCACTGGTCAGTGAGTGGTGCCAGCCGAAAGGCACACAGACCAAGGTCATGGTGTAGGTCACAGGAGGCTGAGCACTTGTGGCAGAGTCACGGTCTGGGGCCGTGTAGGAACGGGTGACAGGAGAAAGGACCAGGGAGGAACAGTGGCTTGGTTGGTACAAGAGTCTGAGACGGGAGACTTGTCTTTAGTCTTCTGGATGCTGTGGATACAGGAGGAACCCGACAACTCCTATTAATAGCAATTGGTCAGAAACACTCCCTGTAGGAGTCTGTCAACCTGGATGCAGAGGGCAAGCATCTCAAACTGATATAGAAGCTATATCTCTTTTAAGACCCAGCCCTGGGTTTCTTTTGCCATGCCCTACTCATTAGAAGTCATCCATTAAGATGGCTTGTCTCCAAAGAGAGGTGAGTTAGAGTCACCCTTTTTGTGGAGGGTCAAACACGTGCAGATGAATTTTTTTTTAAATGTTTCTTTTCAAATTTATTTTTATCACTAATAAGAGTTCAATATTTTTTACATTTTTTTCCTTTTGAAGTAACTCTTACACATGATAAATGCACAAGTCTTTTGTATATGACAAATGAATAGGCCTATATAATCTAAACCCTATCATTGTGTAAAACCATCAGTCCTGTAAGTTCTCTCACACCCTTTCCCAGTCAATTCCTGCCCCGACTCCTAGACACTAGGGATATTCTATTTTTTTTTTTTTTTCTATCATAGTTTCAAGACGTTGATTTATACTCTGCTTAGTTGCTCAGTCGTGTCTGACCCTTTGTGACCCCATGGACTGTGGCCCGCCAGCTCCGCTGTCCATGGGGTTTTCCAGGCAAAGAAAGCTGGAGTGGGTTGCCATTTCCTTCTCCAGGGGAACTTCCCAACCCAGGGATCAAACCCAGGTCTTCCACTTTGCAGGCGGATTCTTTACCATCTGACCCACCAGGGAAGCCCCCGTTAATGAGTCCTCAAATAACTTCTCCTTGGTTGTTCCTCGTTCTTCTTTTTGAAAGCACGAAGATGGCAGGCAGTCTTGAGGGAAGGGATATATGTATATACACAGAGCTGATTCGCACTGCTCGTTGTAACGCAGAAACTAACATAGCACTGTAAAGCAATTATACTCCAATTAAAAGAAAAGCAATTGTCCACATTCTGGCCACAAGTTAATTGCATTCATCTCACATGCCTACCTCCTCCCAAGATCCCCCAAAGTTTCATCTGTCCCGGGACTGGACTCACAATCTCACCATCTAATACATCCAGGTGCAGACAAACCCCTGCGTTTGGCTCGCCCAGTACAGTGCACTCAGCTCCCACCCTCTAACGACTGTGAAGGAAGGAGACTTCCATACAGAGTGTAAGCGCCCCAGGGACAGAAACTCACTGTGCTTGCCACTAAATATTAAACGCTCTAGAGACACTATCCTTCAGTTTTTCTAATACTTCAGAGGAGAAGGGGGTGACAGAGGGTGACAAGGTTGGATGGCATCATCAACTCAATGGACATGAGTTTGAGCAAACTCCGGCAGACAGGGAAGCCTAGCGTACTGCAGGCCACGGGGTTGCAGAGAGTCAGACACGACTGAGCAACTGAACAGCAACAGAGCGATCAAACCTCAGCACCCCTCCCTTTTGCTCCCAAGTAGCAGAATTCCTCTCTGTGGTTGGCGTTCTGCCTTCAGAGCTCAGGAACTGCTGCAGGAACAGCTAAGAGACCAGTGTGTCCACAGGTGCAGTAACCGTCGGCAACAGTGGGGAGGGGCTTTGCGGGCAACAAGGCAGCCCTGAGGCTGCTTCACTCCCCCAGTTCTCAAACTGCGTGCTGCGCCTGGGATCCTCTTAGCAAGGCCTACCTGCCTTTGGGATTTCAAACCAACTGCAAAATCAAAGAGGCAGCCTTGACTTGAAGGCCTCCTGCTACCCGCTTTACAGCGAAATCGATCTGCTCATGGTCATAACTGAGATCCAGATGGGCCCAGGTGCAGCCTTCAGCCGGACTTCAATCTGCCTCAGGACAGCACCAGGGATGCTCAGGCATAGAAAAAAACCTTCTCTTCCCCTCCTGTCTTCTGCTCCCCGTCCCCATGCCCACCATGTGTCCACACTCTCACAAGAAAGAATTTTCAGGAGCAAAGGGTGATACATAATAGAAGTAGCTCATTGAATCTTTAGGGCTTCCCAGATAGCTCAGCTGGTAAAGAATCTGCCTGCAATGCCGGAGACCTCGGTTCAATTCCTGGGTTGGGAAGTCCCCTGGAGAAGGGGTAGGCTACCCACTCCAGTACTCTTGGGTTTCCCTGGTGGTCCAGCTGGTAAAGAATCCACTGGCAATTCGGGTTCGATTCTTGGGTTGTGATGATCCCCTGGAGGAGGGCATGGCAACCCACTCCAGTATTCTTGCCTGGAGAATCCCCATGGACAGAGGAGGAGCCTGGAAGAAGACTTTTCAGGAACAAAGGGTTATACATAATAGTAGTAGCTCATTTAATCTTTACAACAACCTGTATGTTTCTTATCCCCAGAAAAGCAAAACAAAACACTGCAACCAAGAGGGGTTTGTGACTGGTTGGGAGTTCAGAGTCCATGAAAGGCAGACCTAGGATTCAAACCCCAGTAGATTCCAGAGTGTGTGCTGTTCACCACCACTTTGTTGTGAAAACCAGACAGTGTGTTTTGGGTACAATAATGACATAAACAGATTTCTAACATAGAAAATAATGGAACATATCCTACCTGTAGGTCAGGGACTTCAGGTAGACTACTAAGAAAGCATTGACTTACAGTGTATAATGATCAGCTGTCATGCACTAGGCAGGCGCCATGCAAAGCATTTCACATATTGTGTCACCGTTCTTCATACCTTTACAACGCAGTTGCCATGAAGACGGGAACTGAAGCTCTGAGGAGTCAAGTGCCTTGCCTACATTTGCACCGCTGGGGTGTGACAGGGCTGGGGCACACACGCTCCCCACCTTTCCAGCCCCAGCTCCTGATGTCATTTGACCTGGCTGTCCCTGTCACCACTCCAGTCCTCTGCATAGCATTCCCAGCCCTCCACGAAGTCATCAATTTACTAAAAATAATTTCTGCAGCTGATGGGTTTTTAATGGAGCATGCTGCCCCTGGCCCCTCCTTAGAAGTCTAGGTCCAAGAAGCGGGGGAGGGCATTCAGAGCTCCCACTAATCTTAGCAGGCTCCAGGGCTGAGGCTGGGTCCTCTCTGATTTCTGCTGCATCTTATTTTTAATGAGGTCAAGGGCATCCACTGGGGAAAGAGGGTGGGGGCTGTCTCTCCTGGTGGTGCCTAGAGCTCTCAGCTAATCACCCTGCTTCTCTGGCTTCTCAGACACAGCTGGTGTCAGAGGCAGAGACATCGCTCACCCGGCTAGTCCTTGCAGGTGCTGTTATTTCGATCTGGCTACCCCAGGTGGGTGAAGGAGAGATGAGCCTCTGTATCTGCCGGATGTCACCTGCCTTTCAAATCCCTCTTTCACACCCTCCCTGAGCTGTGTGGTGGGCTCTTCACAGGCAGAACCGGCAAACTCAGTCCTGGGAAAGCACATACCAGTGGCAAGAGGCATCTCCTATAGCTCAGACTGTATGAGACGTGGTCCCAGGGACCGTCTGAGCTTGGAGTCACGCTGAGAGATGGTAGGAGGGGCTGCCCACACGGAGCCTGGTGTGGCCAGTGGACCGGACACTTAGGAGTCAGGCTCAGTCATAAACCTGCTCCTGGGAGGGGTGCTTCTTCTGCCAGGACCTCAGTCTTGTACCTGTGGTGTGGGGATGACCCCCGTTTCATCTCCTACATGAGCAGAAAGTCAATGCGTGGAACTTGGCTCGTGAAGCTGCAGGTTGGAGTCCTTTTCCCTCTCCTCCTCTCTGTCTGTTTTCTCAGTCTATTCCCGGTCCCGCCTCCAGGCCCATCTGTTTCCCTCTTTATCTACACGCAGTGTGCTCCTGATTCGCATTCACTGATCTTCCCGTCTACACTGCAGGCGGGCCTGATGCTTCAGCCATATTTTCTGCAAACTCAACCATAGAGAACTTAACTTCTGTGCACCTCTAAAGGCAGAGAGAACCAGGGGCAAAGGCCATGCACACTTTTCCTCTATTATCCTGTGATTAACATTAGAGGTGAAACTTTATTAGTTTTCTATTGTTCAGTCACTCAGTCCTGTCCAACTCTTTGCAACCCCATGGACTACAGCACGCCAGGCCTCCCTGTCCATCACCAACTCCCGGAGCTTGCTCAAACCCATGTCCATTGAGTTGGTGATGCCATCCAATCATCTCATCCTCTGCTACCCCCTTCTCCTCTCGCCTTCAATCATTCCCAGCATTAAGGTCTATTCCAATGAGTCAGCTCTTTGCATCGGGTGGCCAAAGTATTGGAGCTTCAACTTCAGCATCATCTATACATTAATATTTTTTATGCTTTCCTGTGGATCAGTCCTGAGTGTTCATTGGAAGGACTGATGTTGAAGCTGAAACTCCAATACTTGGGCCACCTGATGTGAAGTGCTGACTCATTGAAAAAGACCCTGATGCTGTGAAAGACTGAAGGCAGGAGGACAAGGGGATGACAGAAGATGAGATGGTTGGATGGCATCACCAACTCAATGGACATGAATTTGGGTAAACTCTGAGAGTTGGTGATGGATAGGGAGGGCTTTCTTGCTGTAGTCCATGGGGTGGCAAAGAGCTGGTCATGACTGAGTGACTGAACTGAACTGTGAATTGACACTTTTTATTATCCTGAAATGTCCCTCTTTGACTCTGCAATACTTCTTGTCTCTGAGTCTATTTTCTATGGTATTAATATTGTTGCTCTAGGTCTTTCACAATCACCATTTGCACAGAACATCTTTTTTCAGCCTTTCATGATCAAGCTATTTGTGTCCTTGAATCTGAAGTGTTTCCCCTGTTGACAACTTATCATGGCATTTTGTTTTTTAAATCAAGTTTGAAAATCTGTGTCTTATAACTAGACTGTATAGAACATACACGTCTAATGCAATCATTGAAGTGCTTGGGTTTCTATCTCATTTGTTTCCTCCAGGTTTCATATATTTCTGTTCTTCTGTTTCCTATACTGCTTTTTTTATATTCCATTTTTTAGCATGTTGTTTTTCTTGCTCTGTTTACTTTCATGTATATTTTAAAGCTTTATTGTAGTAAAATTGGTATATGATAAACTGTGAGTGTTATGGCTTATAATTTGATGAGTTTTGACGTGTACACACCCATGAGAGCTCCAGGGTCCCCGTTTGTCTCTGCACCATCCCTGCTCATCAACACAAAATCCCTGGCCTTATTTCTGTCAACAGGCATTAGTTTGTATAATCTAGAATTTTATATAAATGGCAGCCTCCAGTGTATTCATTTTATCTAAATTCAATCACCGTGATTATTTTTCAAAAATAATACATAAATAAAAACAAAAATAAATAAGCGTGGTTATTTGATGAGTCATCCAGGTTGCAGAGTATCAAAGGTTTATTATTTTAAATGGCTGAGTACCACCATCTGAGAGAGACATTTCTACAGATATAGATACTGCATTTTGCTTATCTATTTACCTGTCAATGACATTTGGGCTGTTTCCAGTTGTAGGCTATTATACATAAAGCCGCTATAAAGATTCATGACTAAGGTTTTGTGTGGGTATGTTTTTATTTCTGTAGGAGATTCAGCTGTTAGTGAAATTGCTGGGTTGTATGGTATACTTTTATAAGATACAGGATTTAAAAATATTTGGTCCTCACCCAAGGCTGACTTTTTGTTTTCTTAATAGCACTTTGTAAAGAGCAGAAGTTTTGTGTGGAGGGGTGGATTGGGAGTTTGAGAGTAGCAGGTGCAATCTACTACTTAGGGTGGATAAACAAGATCCTCCAACATAGCACAGGGAACTATGTTCAAGAATGTATATATAGGTGTAACTGAATCCCATTACTGTACAGCAGAAATGAACCTAACATTGTAAGTCAACTGTACTTCAATAAAATGCATTTTCAAAAAATAATGAAAAGTAAGAGTTTTTCATTTTGACGGAGTCCAATTAATCCAATCTCTTTTCATTTACTCACTCATTTTTCAGTCATTGAACGCTGTATCTTTTTGCATTCCTTTATTCTAAGTTATTTGATTATCTTAGTTATAATCCTCTGTGTTTTCAGAGCCCTTTAATCAGCACACGGTGTGCATTCTGTTTTCACTCACTGTGATCCTTTGCAATCCTCTGCTGTCTTAACTGGCAGTGGTCTCAGCCACCCGAGCCTCAGACTTCAGTTCCTCCAGGCACGTAAGCAATCCCAGTGGGCAGAAAGCCCTCGGAGAACAAGGTTTGAGTTATCTGGTGCTTTGCTTACTTGTATTGTTTGTCAGGAGATTCTTCCTCCGGAAAGACAAACAGTGACACCTGAAATACAGGACTTCTCTGGACAGCTCAATGCCTTTAATGAACTGGACTCAACGTCTGATGTCTGTCCATCCCTCCAAATTCCAAAGAACCTGCAGATGTGTGCTTGTTGAGAATACGACACACACTTTTGCTATGATCGTTTGATTGATGTTAGACGTGGCCTCAGTCACACGCCTCCTCCCTCTGTTGGAAGAGGCTGTCTCTTGTTAGCAGATGTTTCACTCTGCATCCGGAAAAAGACTTTGCATCGAACGGAGGTTTTGTATTTTCCCTGAAGTCAGGAGAGTGTGTGGGGCCCCCTGTACCATCCAGGTTACAGAGCAGCAGGGTGAACCATGATGATCTCGAGACAAGTTTCCCCCCTGGGTTGGCACCCATGCCAACCCACGCCTGTGCTGACAGGTGTCACATGTCCCATGTCTTTTATTTCCTTCTCTCAGCATCCCTGTGAGAGCTCCATAAGGTCTGTGGAAATGTCTACTACAGGGTAGAAACATGGTGGGGGCTTGTTCCATCATTCTTGCTGTGCTTGAAATGATCCATACTTTCAGTTCGGTTCAGTCGCTCAGTCGTGTCCGACTCTTCGAGACCCCATGGACCACAGCACACCAGGCCTCCCTGTCCATCACCAGCTCCCGGAGTTTACTCAAACTAATGTCCATTGAGTCGGTGATGCCCTCCAGCCATCTCATCCTCTGTCGTCCCCAAAAGTATGTCGATCCATATTTCAAAAAATGTTAGTGGTGTATTTCCAGGCACTGCAAGGGCCCAGAGAGGGAACATTTCCTGTGAGACTTCTGTCCTGCAACTGTGAATGTCCTGTTTCCAAATGTCTGGTGCATCTCCTCTGCCTCATCCCTGCATTCCCACAGATGATCTAAACACAGGTCAGAGGGAAGCGGCTTCCACAACTGCAGGAACAGACATGGAAGGACACAGAAAGCTGTGGTCCGGCTCCTTCTAATACCTGCTGGGGTCCGGCATTTCCTATTCCCTGGCAGTGGTGCTGAAGGATGTGCTGGAAAAGCAGAGGAGGGGAGAGATCTCAGGGCAGAGGCTATGGAACCTTTATGACCTCCAAAACAGTGGAACCCCTATGTTTTGTCCCTCAGACATTCCTACTCCTGTCCTTGGAAAATCATGGCCATGGGCTTTCAGGTGATTTTAGCCGACTTTTGATGATGAATACCAAAGCACACTAAAAATAGTCATTCTGCTGCCCTGGCTTCCCTGGCAATCAGAGCGACAATTAGCCTTTCTGGGCACACGGATCAGTTTTAGTAGCAAGTGGTGGGCTACTGTCCTCAACAGGCAGAGGGGCCTCTGAAAGGCAGCAGTGGGCACCCCCCAGGCCTCCAGGAACCCTTCCTCAGGGACCTGAGGTCCTCATTCACATGACATTGTCCCAAGTCTAGCCACGTGGTCTTTTTTGGCCCACATGTTGGGCCCACTGGTAATTATTTGGAGCCAGAATGTGTTTGCTGTAGATTCTCTGGTGCCTTCAGTGTCAGATGCGAGGAAAAGTAGCCACCAGCTGGGGGTGGGTGGGGTGTGCTTTGGTTGAGATGGTTGACCATGAGTGGGGCCAACTGAGTCCTTTCTCTTGAGGGCAAGCTAGTGACCTTGGAGAGGGCTCAGTCTCAGGCCAAGAGCGGTGGCACTCTATATAGGCCAGAAGCAGAAGCAATGTGAATATGTTCTAACTTCATAGATGGTATTTTTTAAAATTAATTTTTATTGGAGTGTAGTTGATGCTGGTGGCTCAGACGGTAAAGAATCTGCCTATACCGCAGAAGACCTGGGTTTGATCCCTGGGTCCGGAAGATCCCCTGGAGAAGGTAATGCAGCCCACACCAGTATTTTTGCCTGTAGCATTCTATGGCCAGAGGTGCCTGAAGGGCTACAGTCCACGGGGTCACAAACAGTCAGACACGACTGAATGCCTAACAGGCACACACGTAGTCAACGCACAACGTTCAAGTACACAGAGAAGTAAATCAGTTATTCCTATACATACATCCACCCTTTTTCAGGGTCTTTTCTCAAATAGGTCATTACAGGGTATTGGGTAGAGTTTCTTGTACTACACAGTAGGCTCTTACTAGTTTATCTATTTTATGTATAACAGTGGTCTTCACAAGGGTTTTAAGTGAGTCAAATGAGGAAATATATGCTGTTTTAGAAATCAGATGTTTCCAAAGCAAGTTCATCTATGTGAGTTGTCATTATTTCTTTCCTCTGAAAGGCAAAGAATTTTCTGGGAAATCATTATAAAGTTTAAATGTACTCATCTTAAACCCTGAAATGGTAATCTTTTGATGATATGCACCACTTATAACTTTGTTCCAGTGCAGTAGAATTAAGAAATGATCTGTAAATTAAACTCCATTACACAGTCGAAGGTTTCCTCCTATTAATTTTTCAATTGAATAATTGAGTTTATTGAAAAACAAAAGAAATATTATCTAGCAGGTATTGCTCCAAATGCCTCAAGTTATTACCATAAAAAGTGCTATTTAAATCATGGAAATGTATTTTTTGCATCAGAAATGCATAGTTACCACATCCCATGAAAGTTTAATAGTTAAATATTGTGTGCTTTTCATTCAGTGATTGTGCAAATGAATTATGTATAAGAAAATACCTGGTGCTTATTTCCTTATTTACATTTATGAGAAGATCTAGGTGCAGATGATGTTTTTGGTGAAGTGGGGCGGGGGTGGGGGGGGCGCTGAGACCAGCTGCACTCCATGAAAGGGAACTTTTGAAGTTTTAGCTGGAATAATGGAAGGCAAGTTCAAAAAAATACAAGCAGATTTGACAACTCAGGTTCCTGAGAAAAAATTCTAGCCATGCATAACACGTCTAAATCCATCGGTCACACAGCTACAAAGCAATGCATGTCTCGCACTGAACTCATTTTAGAAACCAACCTTTCAACCCGGCCATGATCCGCAACCACTTTGTCTTACAAATGAGACCAACTTTGTCTTACAAGAGACCAGCCAATCTCTTGCTGCTGAGGGTCCCAGAGCCTTGCAGTGGCTTCCCGGTCCCTCATCTCTGCTCCTTGCAAACTTGCAACAATATGCCATTGACTATCACCCCTTGGGTCTACTTGAAACTTGACCTCCAGGATCTATCCTGACCATGGCCTGGCATTTGTTCCTCTGCTGAACTTTGAGTCGGACTTCTGATCCTGCTGGAGTCTCCTCTCCAGGGTCTTCACGCTGGGTCCTCACCTTGTGTCCCAGCTGTGCTCCCAGCCTCACGTGTTAGTCTTGATACCTTCTCCCCAGGTCTCCTTGGAGTCTGGGGCTCAGAATTGGGCTGGACCATCTGCTCTGTCCAGATTCAAGGCTGCTCCAGCCTCTGATCTTCCTGATTTTCCTCCAGCCCCTCCTGCAGGCTCTTTGTTGCACAGACTTCTTGGTTTCACACACAGTTCCTGGACACCTCACTCCACATGGTTGACCCCAAATTGATGGTCCTGCTGACTGTTGGTAGCCACCATGCCTCCTCCTGAGCCTGTGGCTGTCTTCATGGTTCTGAACCTCCTGGGCTTCTGCTGCTGGGTTGACCCTGAATCCTGCACTGAACCATGTCTTCAGGGAAGGCAGCTGCTGGCTTTCATGCTCACCTAAGCCTGGCTGTTCCTGGTCTCCACCAGGATGTCTGACTCACCCAGTTCCCACCTTGCAACACTCCAAACTTCTCCCCAGGTGGAGGCTTGTCTGTGACTTTGTCCTCCAAGCCTCCTTTGCCTTTTGTCTTTTTTCAGACAGCACTGCTCATCCACTGAGCTTACCTGCCATGGGCTAGGAGGGGAGCCACACTGCAGCTAATGGGATAAAGAAAAGGCTGCCTTTCTCATCTATCCGCTGATGCTCCCACCTTCCCTCCTAAGACAGAACTCTAACAGGGAATGTACAGTGAGAACTTCCTCCTTCTACCTAACCTAGCCATTCCAGGCACTTCCTGTGTGCTCTTTCAGGCATTTCCTGTCTGCTGTTTTAGGCATTTCCTGTCTGCTGTTCCAGGCATTTCCTGTTTTCTGTTCCAGGCACTTCCTGTCTGCTGTTCCAGGCACTTCCTGTCTGCTGTTCCAGGCATTTCCTGTCTGCTGTTCCAGGCACTTCCTGTCTGCTGTTCCAGGCACTTCCTGTGTGCTCTTCCAGGCATTTCCTGTCTGCTGTTCCAGGCACTTCCTGTTTGCTCTTCTCTTCCTTTCTTGCTCTCCTTTGTCTGATCTTTTGCTCTGAAAACCAGACTCCCCAAGCTTTTTTGTCAACTGATGTCTGGCTTGATGTGGCCATTGGGAGACTTGTGCTGAGGACCACACTCCTCCTTTCTCTGTTTCAGGCAGTATCTATGGCGGGACCATTCCTCCCACAAGGATCCTGCTTCTGCCAGACAGCCCCTCTATCCAGAAACCCAGCTTGGGTACGAAGCCTCCCACTGAGATGCCAGCTTTTGAAGACGCACATGCCTGGGGAAGGTGGGTTTGCTGTGACCACCTTCCGCTTCGCATCTTAATGAGGGCAGTGGTGGCTCCTGTGATAGCTCATGTCTGGATTGCCTCACTGTGCCCTCCATGTCTGGTCTGGCTTCATCAATTGTCCTCTGTCCCATCAACTATGCAGCAGCCTCTGGGAAGAAGTGAAGTCACACTATGTGATGCATGTGTCAACTTTCACATGAGGCAGCTTATACTGCACGTGTCAACTTTAATATGACATGCTTTCGGAAACATTAAAACATGAACAATGGTCTATTCTAGAATCACAGCCTTAGTGTGCTGATGGCTTCCCCATGTGAATATTGAATATGTGAGGTCAGTCCTTGCAGGAGTCCTCGGAATGTCTCATGTGTTTAGTCCTACTACTATTCCTGCTAAGGGTGTGCTCAGTCTTGTCCGACTGACTCTTTGCGACGCCATGAACTGTAGCCCACCAGTCTTCTCTTTCTGTGGGATTTCCCAGGCAAGAATACTGGAGTAGAATGCCATTTCCTTCTCCAGAAGATATTCCCAGCTCACTGGCAGTCAGATTCTTTATCACTGAACCACCTGGGAAATCCATGTTCAGTCCTATTCCTATTTAATGTTTTAAAAAATTCCCCCATTTCTCAAACTTACCCGACTATAAAGCTACCCTTTTGTGCCCTATCTATGACCAACCAGTGGAAAGGTTTTTCCCGTAATACACATGGAGAAACGTTATTAATAGGTTGACATATATAAAACACATGGTCACTGGCTTCCCTGGATTGCTCAGTGGTAAAGAATTTGCCTGCCAGTGCAGGAGACATGGGTTTGATCCCTGGGTCAGGAAGATCCCCTGGAGAAAGTAATGGGAGTCCATTCCCATATTCTCGCCTGGAAAACTGTATGGACAGGGAAGTCTGACGGGCTACAGTCCATGGGGTCACAATGAGTTGGACTTGAATTAGTGATTAAACAACAGCAACATAGTAGACCTCACATTTCCTATCTCTTCTTCCCTCCTTTTTTCTCCTTCCTGCCAGGCTGGACTTGAGTTTTAAACTTTTAATAGAGACTATGAAATAAAATTCATACTTTATGGCAAGACAAGAGAAGTTTAAATATGAAGACTTCTCTCCACTGAGCATTGTGTATCTCTATTACGTATGGATAAAATCTTCCTTATCAACAGAAATACCTGCTCAATCAATAAGACCAACATTCTTCTAGCATCAACAATTCCTTAAAGGTAACATTCTTTCTTGATCCTTTAAGGGGTCACATGACTCACCATGATGATGCTTAGATCTTGATTATGTGAATTGTCAATAATACAACATTTGACATACAGCCCTTGGTCTCAAAGAACTTATGGAAACAGTGTCTTGATTTCTAATGGGTGGAACGGTTCTCAGAGATTTCTGAGATTCCTGGGTTTTAATTCTCAAATCTGGCTTGAATGAAAATTTCCATTTCTTTGTTACAGTGATTGACTTTTCATTGACAGGACCTATTTCATCTCTGCTTTTCAATGAAAATTCTGTTTTCATTTATTCACAGAACCACAGATCACTGGCTCTGCAAGGGACTGTGCTGGGCAGAGGTCTTGAGTTTGTCCCCAAAGTTCTCAGCCCCTGCTGCACACACTTTCTACCACTTATTGAAATGCTAACCTGGGTGCTATTTCAAAGGGATTTTGTAGATGTAACTTCTTGTTGTTGTTCAGTCGCTAAGTCATATCTGGGGAAAAAGTCGGTCATATCTGACAAAAAGTCAGGAAAAAGTCACAAGACTTTTTGTGACCCCATGGACTGCAGCACTTCAGGCTTTCCTTTTCCTATCTCCTAGAGTTTGCTCAGACTCATTCCCATTGAGTCAGTGATACCATCCAACCATCTCATCCTCTGCTACCCCCTTCTCTTCCCACCACCAATCTTTCCCAGCATCAGGGTCTTGCCAATGAGTCAGCTCTTTGCATCAGGTGACCAAAGTATTGGAACTTCAGCTTCAGCATCAGTCCTTCCAATGAATATTCAGGGTTGATTTCCTTTAGGACTGACTGCTTTGATCTCCTTGCTGTCAAGGAACTCTCAGGGGTCTTCTCTAGCACTGTAATTCAAAAGTATCAATTCTTTGGTGCTCAACCTTCTTTACAGGTCCAACTCTCACATCCATACATGACTAATGGGAAAAAACATAGTTTTGACTAGACAGACCTTTGTCAGCAAAGTGATGCCTCTACTTTTTAATATGCTTCCTAGGTTTGTCATAGATTTTTTTTTTCCCCCGGGAGCAACAAGCATCTTTTAATTTCGTGGCTGCAGTCACTATCCTCAGGGCAGATGTAATTAAGATTCAAAATTAGTTGACCTTAAAGTAGAGAGATTATCAAGGTGACCTCACCAGGTGAGTCCTTAGAAAAAGGTGAGACTTTCTTCCTGGAGAAAGAGATTCAAGGCAGGAAGGGTATTGTGAGAAGTTCTCCTGTGCTGGCTTTGAAGGTGGAGGGGGCCCCACGGCAGGTAACACATGTGGCTGTAGGAGCCGGAGCGGCTCTTGTTAATACCCAGCAAGGAAACGGGACCTCAAGGCTATAACCCCAGGGGCTGAGTTTCATGACAACCATTCAGTCTCCAAATACGGAGGAGCAGAGAGCCTGACCATGGGCAGCTTGGACTAGACCTGCAGAGCTACGAGCTGGTCAAAGGAGGCTGTTTTGAGCTGCTAGCTGCATGGCGGTTAGTTATGCAATAATAATGGGGAGGGAACACAGGGATGTCTTCCTTCCTGCACTTGGGGGAACTGAGGCTATGAGAGGTGAAGTGGTGCCTCCTGATCTATGTGATGCTTTTGGCTCCTTGTCTGTCCCCAGCGGTGGGGCCAAGGACATCTCATGAGGCTTTCTTCCAAGGGATGATACTTTTTAAAGAGGAAATCCTTGGTTTTCCATGAGACTACTTGTTCACTTGCTTATTTCCACTGCAAACCCCTGAGGTACAGAGTTGGGGGTCACAGTGAAACTGTAAGTGGGGCCAGCCCTTCAGGTTTCCTTTATTTTTTCATTCCCACCCTAAAAGTAGGTGCAGCTGGTGCTGTCCTTGGCCTGAGCCTGGATGTGGCCACTGTTTGCTCAGGACCCTGTAGCCAAGGATCCAGGCTCGGGAGCTCACAGCAGGGTGCCCCTTTCCTGTTCCGAAACAGATGGCTCAGCATCAGTGAGGAAGCTCCTTTTCTGTCCTCCTTCCCAGCTGCTGCTGTTCCATCTGCTTGGCCTTCCAAACTCCCTAATTTTTCTTCTGATGAGAGGCTGCAGAGAGAAATTGTACTTTGGGGGGGTGGTATGTCAGTTGAGCTTAGGAGGGTCTTCTCCATATTTCACTGCTTCCTGGTACCCCAGTGCCAATGTCAGCCTCAGTCCCAAGCACAGAAAGTGGATATTTCCATGTGCCAATTCATAAAAACAATCTGACTCTTAACTCCTAGTCTGCTTGTATATAACCGGTCAACCCAGGATACGTCCAGAAAACCATGTGGTGTGGTTTGGAGAGTTTTAAACCACTAAGTTTGACTTGGGCTAAGTCAAACAGACCACTGTTAAGAAAATGTTTCATTACCATCATTGGTGTACAGTAAGCCTCTCTAAGCATCTGTCACTTCTCTATCCAATCTTTACTAGGTCCTCTACAAGACACCAGAGCAGGAGAATAAGGCCTGAACCATCAGGGAAAGGAAAATCAAACCATAATTTGTATCACCTTACACCTGTTAGGGTGGCTATTAAAAAACAAAGGTAAATGTTGGCATGGATGTAGAAAGAAGTGATGTATTGTTGAGAAGTGTTACCTGGTTGGTAGGAATGCCAACTGGTAAGGCCATTACAGAAAACAGTATGAATATATCTCAAAAAAATTAAAAACAGAACTACCATGTGATCCAGCAATGCCTCTTCTAGGTATTTATCCCAGAGAAACAAAATTAGGGTATCAAACTTATCTGCATTGTATATTTATTGCAGCATTATTCACAATAGTCAAGATATGAAAACAAACTAATATTCATCAATGGATGAATGGATAAAGAAAATATGGTATATCCACACAGTTGAGTATTATGCAGCCTTAAAAAAGAGGAAATCCTGCATTTGCAATATTATAGATGGATCTGGAGGACATTATACTAAGAGAAATAAGCCAGACAGAGAAAGACAAATGCTGAACCATCTCATTTAGATGTGGAAACTAAAATAGTCAAAGACAGAAGCAGAGAGTACAGTGGTGGTTGACAGGAGCTGAGGGAAGGGTTGATGAGGAGGTGCTATTCAAGGGGTGCATGCATGCATGCTCAGTTGTGTCCAGCTCTTTGTGACCCCATGGACTACAGCCAGCCAGGCTCTTCTATCCATGAAATTTCCCAGGCAAGAATACTGAAGTGGGTTGCCATTTCCTACTCCAGGGGATCTTCCCGACCCAGGGATCCAAACCATGTGTCTTGTGTCTTCTGCACTGGCAGGCAGAGTCTTTACCTCTGTGCTACCTGGGAATCCCCTACTCAAGGTACAAAGTTTCAGTTATTCCAGATGAATAAGTTCTGGTGACCTAATGTATAGCATGGGGACTACAGGCATCAACCCTGTACAGTATACTTGAAATCTGTTAACAGGTTAGATCCTAGGTGTTCTCATCACACACACACACACACACACACACACACACATAACTGTATGAGGAGAAGGATGCATGAATTAGCTTGATTGTGCTAATTCTTTCACAATGGATACAGGTGTACCCTTTACATATATATGATAGAAAAGAAAAATCAGATATAATGTCAACTCTCAAATAGTATATAGAGAATAAACTACAGACCAATGTTAAGTGACATAATTTGAAATATAGACAAAATCTATTCCAAAATGCCCCAAGCCAGAAGAATCATTGTAGGTTAAATTTTGGTGTTTTTGTGGAGGAGATAAAATTTGGAAAATAAAAAATAAATATATTGTTGAAGGATTACTGTGTGCTAAGCTGCTTTAGTCATGTCTGACCCAGTCCCCTCTGTTCACAAGATTCTCCAGGCAAGAATACTGGAGTAGGTTGCCATGCCCTCATCCAGGGGATCTTCTTCACCCAGGAATGGAACCTGGATCTCTTACATCTCCTGCACTGGCAAGTGGGTTCTTTACCACACCATCTGGGGAGCCCCTGAAGAATTAATATCCAATACAAAAAGCCTATATTTATTTCAGATAGATACATAGTATCAACCTCAAAATTCGTCACAACCGAAAAGTTGAGAGTTATGTTTTATTCAGTGGGAATTTTTAGGACTTCAAGCTATGGAGACAGCATCTCAAGTGACCCTGAGAAAGTTGCTCTGAGGAGGTGAGGGAAGGAGCCAGGTTATATAGAAGTTTTTCAACAAAGGGCAGGTAGAATGAACATCAAATGAGTATGCTAACTAAAGGAAGCTAGATATCTCAAGTTAAGTAATTTAGCACTTTTCTATGTATGGGGAGATGCAAGAGTCTGGGCTCACTGAAATCATTTCTTTCATATGTATCTCAGCTATCCTGGGCAGGATCCTATCTTTTTTTCACATCCAGAGCTCCTTTGGGGCTCACCATAGGGAGTGGCTGCAGCTTGCTGGCTGCTTGATTACAGGCATTCTTCTCCTTCCTGAGTGCCCTTAGGGCTCACGAGCTCACATCAGAGGGCTGCAAATGCTGATAATTGTGACATGCTTGTTTACTGATATGGCAAGAAATATCCCATTTCTCAGTTGATAAATACAACTATTGAACGACATTTGAACAGAAAAGATTTGAGAAGGTAAACATTTCCTCTAATCCCTTAAGCTTTTGATACCAAAATATAGCAACCAGAACAAGCTTGCAAAAGTTTTATTTTGCCCATTATCCTAGTTTGTTTCTCGTATCTTGACTAGAATTTACACTCCATCTGAAACAGTTTTGAGACATCTTAAAGATTAAACATGGAGTTCAATATAAAACATTTAAAAATTATAATAATTCTCTTATTGTGCCGTAAGAACACTTTTGCTTTCTGTTAATTGACTTTATTCTTTTTAGCTTCCTTGTTACCAAGGAAAAAGAGAAAGGCATTGATTTATATTTCTTCTGCTTTCTGAAAGCAAATATTCTGGTATATTTGGCAAGATTTTTCCTGTTATTGAATTCAAGTGAGGGAGATTTTGAGAATCCTGGGTAACAGAATAGACAATGCAATTAAATACGGTTTTGAAAACATGCATACGTCTTTTTAAAATGAAAGAGGGCACACCACATAAAATTACCTTAGTTGCCTGCAAAATTGCTTTGACTAGGTTACAATACAGTCTGTGTTCATTGTAATCTAATGTTCTGACTTCCTGTAGCAAAAAAGACATTGAAAAAAAAAAACCCTATTCGATTGTTGGTAAACCCGGGCATGGGGCTTCCCTGGTGGCTCTGTGGTAAAGAATCTGCCTGCCAATGCAGGGGATGCAGGTTCAATCCCTGACCCGAGGAGATCCCCTGGAGAAGGAAATGGTAACCTACTCCAGTATTCTTGCCTAGAAAATCCCATGGATAGAGGTACCTGGTGGGCTGCAGCTTACTGGGTCGGAAAGAGGCGGACATGACTTAGCAGCTGAGTGAGCTCACAAACTTGAGCTTAAGATGGCTTTTCTCAGATATCAGATGCCTCAAGTTGGCTTTGGCAGGCAAGGGTTTTCACCTACTCAGGTTTGAATTCTCCAGCAAGTGCCTGGAGCACAGTCATTCACTGGGGCTCATTAATGTAAGATAGTCTTGTGTTTTCAACACCAGTCATGCTTTAGGAAGAGCTGTCATTCCAATGTATAAAATTAAAATCAGGTAGAGACCCAGTGGGCTGCAGGGGGATGTGCAGGACTTAAAAGTAATGCACTCTTCACTTCTCAGACTTAAAAAGTCTTTTCCATGTGATGGAAGCTTCACACATGTGCCAAAGATGTCTAAGTGAATGTGTTAATTGACTTCTCCTTGTTAATTTATTTACTGATTTTACTGACTCAGTTTGGATAAAATTGCTTCTTGGTAGATTACAAGAATGAGCAATTTACAAAATTCATCACTGAGCAGTCTAATCAATCGACCTGGGATTTTGATTATTGGTCACTGTCAGCACATCCAACTTGAACAGTTCAATTTTCATGTATTTTGAGGCTGAGCAGCTTAATTTAACCTGAACTGGCTTTGAATCATAAGATCTTAGTTATTGTTCCCAATGAATTGCTCTGACGGGGACAACAAGGCTATAGTTTTTGTGAAAGATGACGTACTCCTTCCCTTGCTATAGACCACAAGGAAATAGACAGGCCTGGAGATTCTCCAGAACTTGGGAGTAGCTAGAGCTCGGTTTGGAATTCTGCAGTGACAGTGCTGATTCTTCCTCCTCAAGAAAACACACAGGGATGCTCTGTGGGACTGTCTCTTCAAGGATTCTTCCTCCCTCAATGGGTGGTAGGCCCGAGCAATGATTGTGTCACCAGAAACCGGGAATGTAGATACTAAATGTCAGGCCCATCACCCAGTGTGGCCGTGACCATCTAATGTCTCTGCCTCCTCCTGCCTGGAGAATCCCATGGAAAGAGGAGCCTGGCGGGCTACAGTCCATGGGGTTGCAGAGTCGGACACATTTGTCGGGCACGTAGGTCACTTCCATGTCCTGGCCATTGTAAACAGTGCAGGGATGAAACACTGGGGTGCACGTGTCTCTTGATTCTGGTTTCCTGGGTGTGTGTGCCCAGCAGGGGGATTGCTGGGTTGTATGGCAGTTCTGTTTCCAGATTGCTAAGGAATCTCCACCCTGTTCTCCATAGTGGCTGTACTAGGTTGCATTCCCACCAACAGTGTAAGAGGGCTCCCTTTTCTCCACACCCTCCCCAGCACTGAAACATATGTATTACCATATGTGATATATGTATGATATACATGTATGATATGTATGATATGATTACCATATGTGAAATAGATGACCAGTCCAGGTTTGATGCATGAAACAGGGCACTTGAACCGGTGCACTGGGACAACCCAGATGGACGGGATGGGGAGGAGGTGGGAGGGGGGTTCAGGATGGGGGACACATATACACCCATGGCTGATTCATGTCAATGTATGGCAGAAACCACTACAATATTGTAAAGTAAATAGCCTCCAAACAAACAAACAAAAAAGAGTCAGATACAACTGAAGTGACTTAGCATGCACACAGACATACAGTGATCCTGGAATTTAGTCGAGTGTCTGACGAACTGCCTTTACTATATAGGTAGATATATAAATTAGCTAAATTCTAAAATTATTTTCAAAAATAAATTTATTTTTGAAACAAGATGATATATCCATATACATTGAAGCTAAGTGAAATTCTTTATATTGCTTTAATAAATATTAAAAATGAACACAGGCTGAACAATTATGCTTAGAACACGGATGCTGCTTCTTCTTCCTTGTGGCCCTAATGATCACAGAACAAATGTAGCTACGTGCAGGATGTACTCAGGCCTGCTTCTCTTATTTTTTAAATGAGCAAAAATGTCAAATGTGTTCACTGATACTTTTCAGTGCCTCTGTGTACCTCCTTCTTGAATGCTTTGTTTTCTATAGTTACAATTTACTAAAAAGTGCAACAGCAAGGGTCAAACCAGTCAATCCTAAAGGAAATCAATCCTGAATATTCACTGGAAGGACTGATGCTGAAGCTCCAATCTTTTGGCTACCTGATGTGAAGAACTGACTCATTGGAAGAGACCCTGATGCTGGGAAAGACTGAATGAGATGGTTGGATGGCATCATCAATTCCATGGACTGAGCAAACTCCTGGAGATGGTGATGGACAGGGAAGCCTGGTGTGCTGCAGTCCACGGGGTCATAAAGAGTCAGACACAACTTAGCAACTGAACAACAAAAGGGGTAAAATCTAAAGTTAACCTTATCATATTAGGTGTTGAAATTCTTCAAATAAAAAGGCTTTCACATGACTTTGGAAAACACGCAATCAAAATCTAGAGGATTCATATAATACTGAAAAGACAAGTTTAACACCATTGTTTAGGTTGCTTATGTTGAAGAACTTCAAAGGCTCACACGTTCCTGCCATCAGACTGATGGTAGCTTCAAAAACAGAAGCCCATACTGCTGGCTAAAGTACTTTTATTATATTTAATGTCATATTTTTCTCAAAAATTTCTGTATTTCAGCTATTCTCCCCTCTCCACCCTACCTCTTCCAGCATTACACCATTCCTGGCCACACACTCAAATACATTGCAATATTTACCAGTCAATACAGAAGATGCCACAGTTTTCTCTTTTTTTTTTTTAAAAAAAAAAAACCTTCTCATATGTTGCAGTATAGTTGATCTGCAATGTTGTGTTGGTTCCAAGAATATAGCAAAGCAATTTCATTATACACATACAGGTATCTATTCTTTTCTGGATTCTTTCCCCATACAGGTTATTACAGTATTGAGTAGGGTTCCCTGTGAAATACAATAGGTTCTTACTGGTTGTCTATTTTATATATAGTAGTGTGTATCCATCTGGCTTCCCAGGTGGCCTAGTGGTAAATAATCCACCTATAATGCAGGAGATACAGGAGACCTGGGTTTGATCCCTGGGTCATGAAGATGCTCTGGAGGAGGGCATGGCAATCCACTGCAGTATTCTTGTCTGGAGAATCCCCTGGACAGAGCTACAGTCTATAGGGTCGCGCAAAGAGCCCGACATGACTGAAGTGGCTGAGCATGCACACATGCATGGGATGCCTTTATGACTCCAAGACAGGGGCTGGACGTTGCCTCCAAACCCCAAATCCAGTGCCAGACTCCTGACATGGACCATTGATTTGCCGGTTGGAATTTACTTAAGCAATCATTCTCTACTCTCTGGCTGGGACACCCTCCTCTGACTGGGTTTCCTTGTAGGTTTTTCCTTCCCCCCAGGATTCCCTTCTCTGGGATTTCCCTGTAACTCATGCCTGGTACGTCCTCTCACCACCTGGCCTGTGTCTGCTCTGGCCTCCCTGCCTCCCTCACTGATAAATATGGACCAGTTTTTACCTTTTTCTCCCCTTTAGCCATAATCCATCATGGTGAACCTCTGCTTCCTGTTCATTTCATGGAAAGCTGGTGCAGTTGGAGGAAATGGCTGGTGGACAAAATAGATGAATAATTAATTTGAAGGTTTTGAGGATTTCGTTTTGAAAATGATATTGGTCGCTTTTAAAGTCCACTGTCCACAGATGCCATCCCAATTAACTTCAGACGTGATAGTTTGTATCCTATTTAGAAGAGTGGGTCTCAATCTTTGCCAAATAATTTTCGAAGCAGGAGATTTTCTCTTGATTTGTTTTTTCTTTCATCATTAGGTGATAATGGAGGTAAAAATATTTAGTGTTGTTGTGTCATGGGGGAGGTGAGAGGCAGGCCCTCCTTTTGTCCACCCATTGGCAGAATATAGGCTGGTATCCCGGGTCCTGACCTGACTACTAAGTTCTCACAAAACCCCATTTTCAATGATCCTGAGATGTCCTGCAGGGGCCTGGCAATGGCGGTCTTGACTGCATGAGATGGAGATCCAGTGAACAGAACTTAGGGTGTACCAGAGTCTACAAAGCATCTTCATAGCCATGTGAAGCCCCCACACAAGGGCTGTGGCTAAAGTACACTTACTGGAAGCAAGAAGGAAGGTCAAGTTGGGCCACCGTGTCATCAGGACCTGGGCTCTTAATCCAGGGCTGACGGATTCTTCCAGACGCGCGGTGGTTGGAGAAGAGCTTGTTGAGACGATCAGAGAGAAAAGACAAGCCCTAAGACCATCCACACCCCCGCAGAGCCTCCTGTAACAATGGAAGAAGAGGAGAGGTCGTCCTCACCTGGGGCTTATTGTGGGGGGACAGCCAGAGCAAGTCACAGAGGACTGGCACCTTCCCTCATCCAGACCATGAGTCCCGGACACTGGAGACCTGAGCACCGGGGTAAGGCCTCTTCTAGAAACCAGGGGAGAAGCTAAGTGTAGAGAAGAGGGAAGAGGAAGACGAGGTCCTCCAAGCAATGACTTTGGGGGCTGAGAGTGCTGTCTGTGTTCATTTAGTGTGAGGGTTGGGCGCTGAATGTGAGGGGAATAGGATGCTGAATATGGGGTCCCAGAGGAATGTGAGTTCTGGGGTTTTCTCTACACAACAGAAGACACACATCGGCTAAAGGAAGTCAGTTCAGGGGGAAACCGTGCATTTCAAGATGGTAAGTAAAAATTCCCCAAACTACAAAGATCATCCTGTACTCAGCATGAAGCAAAACTCGGAAGGAGGGCTCCACTTCTGAAACAGCAGCGCGTGCTGGGTCCAACTCTGTGACCCTGTGGACCATGGCCTGCCAGGCTCCTCTGTCCACGGGATTCTCCAGACAAGAATGCTGGAGCAGGTTGCCATTCCCTTCTCCTCCGACATGGCAGATGAAGGACTAAAGAGAGATGGAGTGATACCCAGACTTACCAGTGCAGATGCTGCATTGGTGCCGTCCTGATTATTGCTACAAGAAAGCTGGGCACTGAGCCAGACTTTACAAACAAGGAAAGGCTGATGAACAAAGTCAGGAACAAAACAGAACTCCGAGTCAATGCCTTCAGGCAGGTAAAGTTCCTGTTTTCATCTGCTTCCTGTCTGGTAGTGGTAGGACTAAATCTCAACAGTATTAGCATCCTAACAAGGTGAGCCCAGCAGCCAGGAGCCTGGGCTTAAGAGGGAGACCGTGTGTCTTCAAATACCAACTCCTCCACTGAGCACCTGGCCTGCTCATCTGTGCAATGGGTCTAAGACCTTTTCAGGTTGCGAGGCTTAATAGATAAAAATACAGGATGTCCTGTTAAGTTTGTGTTTCAGATAAGCTATGAATACTTCTTTAGTACAGGTATGTCCCAAATTTTGCATGGGGCATAATTAAACTGGTCATTTGTTTCTTGCTAATCTGTTACTTAACTGGTTGTCCTGTATTTAATCTGGCAATTCTACCAAGATTGCTTTCATTATCTTATATACAACTCATAGCAAAAAGCTAGCATATTTTATGCACATAGCAAGCATTAAAATATGAATTACCACAATTTTTATTCTATACAATTATCTCAGGAATGATACTCATTATTTTGTAGTAACTTATAAGGGAAAAGAATCTGAAAAATTATATACATACATGTGTGTATGTATAGCTGAATCACTTCGATATATGCCTGAAACTGATACCGCATTGTAAATCAACTATGAGGAGGTGTGTGCTCAGTTGTGTCCGACGCTTTGTCACCCCTTGGACTGGAGCCTGGCTTATCTGTCTGTGGGATTTCTCCAGGCAAGAATACTGAAGTGGGTTGCCATTTCTTCCTCCAGGGGATCTTCCCAACCAGGGATCAAACCCACGTCTCTTGCATCTCCTGTATTGGCAGGTGGGTTCTTTACCACTAACGCCACCTGGGAATCAACTATACTTCAATAAAGAAAAAAGATTATCTAGTATAAATCACTTGTATAGTATATCAGGAAGCTGAGGCTTTGAAAGTTGATGCTACACACCCAAGAGCATACTCATAGTTTTTTTTTTTAATTTTTTTTATTTCCCCAGAGACAAAACTCAATCTCCAGATGACTGACTTTTCCACATCTCACTGATTACAGCAGCTCCAGATAGACTGTTCCTGGAAGTGGAAAGATCCAACCATGAAAAAGTGGAAGTGTTAATCATTCAGTCGTGTCCGACTCTTTGCAATCCCATGGACTGTAGCCTTCCAGGTTCCTCTGTCCCTGAGATTTCCAAGGCAAGCATGTTGGAGCAGGTTGTCCTTCTCCATCTATAATTGCCCTTTAATTATTCCTTTTCTGAGCCAAATGCTAGTTCTTTTTATGTAAGGTATGGTTTGCACCACCAGACTCAATGGACATGACTTTGAGTAAATACCTGGAGATGGTGAAGGACAGGGAAGCTTGGCATGCTGCAGTTTGTGGGGTCGCAGAGTCGGACAGGACTGATGGCTGAACAACAAGTGTGTCCAGAGAACCAGCAGCATCTGCCTATCTGGGCACCTGTTACACAGGCAGAATCAAAATTCCCCCTTTTCTTCTGAATCTACATTTTAAGCCAAATCCCCAAGTGTTTTGTTTGCACATTAACATTTGAAAGGGTTTTTCCTAGCTCAGCCCCAGGCTTTTAACCTTCAGAGCAGTGGTTCTTGTTCTTGGCAGTAATTGAATCAACAGAACAGGTTTTAGAACCTACTGGGGCCTGAGCCGTCTGTTCTCAGAGACTTTGACACAGGCAGTCTGGGGTAGGCCCTGGGGATCAGTACCCCCTTCCAGCTCCCAGGTGGTCCTCATGCACAGTCTTGGCTAAAAGCTACTGATTTAGGGAGTTTTTCCCCACCAGATGCAAAAGACGCTGGAGGACATCAATGTCTCTGATGATAGCTCTTTTCCTTTAGCACTGAGAAATTGAATATACAAATGGACAATGGCAGGACCACACATAAAATTAGTGTGCCTGTGTGCTCAGCTGCCTCTGACTCTCTGCGACCCCATGGACTGTAGCTTGCCAGGCTCCTCTGTCCATGGGATTTCCCAGGCAAGAATACTGGAGTAGGTAGTCATTTCTTCCTGTAGGGGATCTTCCCAACCCCAAAATCTCCTTCACTGGCAGGTGGATTCTTTACCACTAGTACCACCTGGAAAGCCCATAATATTAGAACTCTGACCAAATCTTCAGCAGTCAGCCCAGGAGACCAGGCTGTTAGCTACAGTGCCCCAGGAAGTTCAGTTCAGTTGTTCAGCCATGTCCGACTCTTTGCAACCCCATGGATTGCAGCCCACCAGGCCTCCTGGTCCATCACCAACTCGTGGAGCTTACTCAAACTCAGGTCCGTTGAGTCGGCGATGCCATCCAACCATCTCATCCTCTGTCGTCCCCTTCTCCTCTAGCTTTCAGTCTTTCCCATCATCAGGGTCTTTTCTAGTGAGTCAGTTCTTCACATCAGGTGGCCAAAGTATTGGGGTTTCAGCTTCAGCATCAGTCCTTCCAATGAATATTCAGGACTGATTTCCCTTAGGATGGACTGGTTGAATCTCCTTGCTGTCCAAGGGACTCTCAAGAGTCTTCTCCAACATCACAGTTCAAAATCATCAGTTCTTTGGAGTTCAGCTTTCTTTATAATCCAACTCTCAAATCCATACATGACTACTGGAAAAACCATAGCTTGAACTAGATGGACCTTTGTTGGCAAAGTAATGTCTCTGCTTTTTAATATGCTGTCTAGGTTGGTCATAGCTTTTCTTCCAAGGAGCAAGAATCTTTTAATTTCATGGCTGCAGTCACCATCTGCAATGATTTCGGAGCCCCCCAAAATTAAGTCTGTCACCGTTTCCATTGTTTCCCCATCTATTTGCATGAACTGATGGGACTGGATGCCATGATCTTCATTTTTTGAATGTTGAGTTTTAAGCCAACTTTTTCACTCTCCTCTTTCACTTTTATCAAGAAGCTCTTTAGTTCTTCTCTTTCTGTCATAAGGGTGGTGTCATCTGTGTATATAAGGTTATTTATATTTCTCCCAGCAATCTTGATTCCAGCTTGTGCTTCATCCAACCTGGAATTTCTCAGGATGTACTCTGCATAGACGTTAAATAAGCAGGGTAACCATATAGAGCCTTGACGTACTCCTTTCCCAATTTGGAACCAGTCTGTTTTTCCATGTCTGGTTCTAACTGTTCCTTCTTGACCTAAGTGTAGATTTCTCAGGAGGCAGGTCAGGTGGTCTGGTATTCCCATCTCTTTAAGAATTTTCCAGTTTGTTGTGATCCACACAGTCAAAGGGTTTGGCGTAATCAAGAAGACTCTACATATGGACATCACCAGATGGTCAATAGTGGCCCAGGAAGCCAGCCCACTATCTATCAGTCAGATTTGCAGGAAGACAGAACACTGTCTAGCAACCAGCTCAAGAAACCAGCAGATAGCCTCTATGGCAATCTGCCTTAAATAGCTAGGACTTGATTAATATCTGCCAGCTTCTCTAAACCAAACAGAGAACTCTAAATATACACCACCAACTAATCATACAGGACCTTCCCTGCTTCTAGCTGGCCTGCCTGCAGCTCCCTGGAGCCATAGCCTCCATCTGAGCACCTCTGAGGCTCCTTCTCCCACTGAGAAGCCATCCTGCTCCCCCATCTACCTTTGATTCTCTGCCGAGCACAAGAGGTGGGGGCAGCTTCTAAATGAGGTGCCCTTGCTTATTCTCATTTGATTGGTCTTCATTGACTTTCACAGCTGCTGCTGGAGATGAATCAAGAAGGGACAGAGACAGTTGCCTTTCGGTACATCCTAAAGAAGCTGACACTTTCTACTCACCCCAAACCTGTCTCAGAAAACAGCAGGTTTGGAGTTAGAAGGACTAGGTCACTAGTTACATCAAGTTTCAAAGTCCTGCTCCTCATTTCTGATTTCTCCTCTGCCCTCTGACCGGCCCTGATCTGGTCTGTGCTTCTGAGAGTCAGTGCATGATAGCGCATGCCTGGGTGTGGACCCCAGCTCCACTGGGGACTAACTATGTTCCTGATCACATCGCTTTGGGTTGTTGTGAGAATTAATCAAGCTGACACGTGTAAAGCACTTGGACCTCCCATGTGACTCCGTGGTAGAAACCTGCCAGCAATGCAGGAGACACAAGAGATGCAGACTTGATCCTTGGGTTGGGCAGATCCCCTGGAGGAAGAAATGGCAGCCCACTCCGGTATTCTTGCCTGGAAAATTCCATGGACAGGGGAGCCTGGAGGGCTCCTTGGGGCTGCAAAGAGTTGGACATGAGTGAGCAACTGGGCACATAAAGCACTTAGCCCAGGATCCCGGGCTTATTCAACACTCCGTGTCCGTAAGCCACTATCATCCTTATTTTGCAGGGTGCTATTTTTTCTCCTAACTTTGTCATTCGGGCAAAGACACAAACTCCCTCCCTCACTGAACCAAGCCATCCATTGAATCTAGGACTGCCATAAAACACGATGAACTGCATGGCTTTGCTGTAGCCAAACACCCCGGGAAACAAACTCACTCAGAAGGACAGTGCAGATAGTGGAGTGAGTGCAGTTTATTACACCAGCGGGTCTGAGGCAGAGTTTCCTCTTAGCCAGGGACCCTGACTGATTTTTGTGACTGCCTTTTATACCCAAAATGTACGTACCCAAGCCCACATCCCCAATTTTCTCAAGTCTACTCTGGAAAATGTTAGAAAGAGGTCCAATTAAGTGACAGACATGACTCCCATTCTGAAGGTCAACTAGCTGTGCAGTGTAGCCTGCATCAATGACTCCTTTAAGATTACAGAAAATGTTTGATACATAGTGAGTTATCGTATTCTTCTTGGCTCCAGGGAGTTTAGGTACCAGGTCAGCCTGGTCTGGTGTTTATCTGTCCGGGAGGCTTGGTTGGCCATTGGACTGTTATCTCCATGGTTACCAGATATGTAGTCCAGAGTTCCTTACAAGTGTAAGAGTTTCCTTTCTTTCAAGATGGAGTTAGTTCAGTCCGGGGAACCTGCTTCTTTCTTTCTTCAGCTTAAGCAACAGAAATTTATTTTCTCATAGTGCTGGAGGCTAGGAGTCCAAGATGAACGTTCTGTCTGGCTTACTTTCCGGCGAGAGTTCCGTTTTGGTTTGCAGAGGGTCACATTCTCACTGCCCTCACGCGGCCCTTCCTCTGTGTGTGCCCGCGGTGGTGGGGAAACAGGGCTGGAGAGAGAGCTCTCTGCTGTTTCCTCGCTTGCGTGTTAGGGGAAGCACGCTGACTGAAACCGCCCACCCTGGCCGGGCACCACGGTAACCGTCTGCGTGAGATGTTTTACCACAGGAGGTCCTGGTAAGGAACACGGAACTAATAAGCCACCGCCCACTGGGAGAGTGTGGGAAAGGTCAAAAGGAGACGCCCCACGTCCGACCAGCTCCCAGAATCCTTCGCGCTGGCCTCCATCTTGGCTGAGAATGCGTGCACTGCCAGGAAGGACCCTGAGTCAGAGCAACTGGCCTGAGACAACCCCGAAACTAATCCGATCACCATAAAACCCAAGACTTTGAGCCACATGGCAAAGCAGTTCACCGGGGTTCCCTTAGCCTTCTGTTCTTTGCCTGGGCGCCCCTTTCCAGTAGCCTCTTGCTTTGTCAGCTCGTGTGTCTCCTCAGACAATCATTTCTGAGTGTTAGACAAGAGCCCACGCTCTGACCCTCGAAGGGGTCCTCCTTCCTATAACATAAGGACACCGATCTTATCAGATGAAAGCCTCACCTCTTTACCTCATTTAATCTTAATTACTTCTGAAATACAGCCACACCAGGGACAGACCTTTGGCCCAGGAATCTGGTGGAGACACATACATTTAGTCCATAACAGAGGCAGGTTCCAATCAGGAAGAGGGAACACTTGAACGTCCCCACCAGGCATCCTGGTTCCAGTCCCGAGCTTCCTGCCGCAGGGACACCCTCACTCATATCTCATTCTTATCAGCATAACTGGGGGGTCCCAGCCAGGCTCCTGAGTATCTGCTCTCTTACCCTGATGTCTGGAGTCCGAGGTCTTTCAAAACACCTGTCATCCGGGCTTTCCAGAGTCTGTTCATCATTCAACTTGAGAACAGCGCCTGGTCCCCTGAGAGAATTACTTTTACTTCATTAAGTCAATCTGTTCAGCTCTCTTCCTTTCAACAGCTCTCACCCTTGTTCTGATCTTCTTAAAATATGAAATGCCAAGTTCAGAGACCCATTGAGCTTCTGCCACATTCAAGCGTTCAAACCGGTTTTTTGAACTTGAACTGCATACCAGGCACTGTGTTGAGCAGTGGGGAAAATGGTAAAGAGAGAAAGAGTCCTTTTCTCCTGGAGCTGATGCTTCTAGAAGAGAAAGAAACCTGACCTAGACTGGGGGCGGGGGCCAGGGAAGATATGTTAATAAAGTGACTTTGGCTCTGCAATCTCCATAATGAATAAAAGTTTGCTTGGTCAATGGTGTGTGTCAAGGGTGGGGCTAAGGAATTGGAGAGATCACACTTGGCAGAAAAATCTCATGATGAAAGAGCCATTATTAGGAGCAAATAAAGCTTCAAGACTTTTTTGTGTATTAGCCAGGGTCCAACCAGGGTCAAAGAAACCTCCTGTAGTTCTTAACCAGAAGAATTTAATAGAGGGAACTGCTTACTTTGGTTTAAAAAGAAAATACACACACACACACACACACACACACACACACATATCTGAAACCATGGGATGCTTTGAGAGAATAGCATTGAAACATACACATTACCATATGTAAAATAGATGACCAGTGCAAGTTTCATGTATGAAGAAGGCACCCAAAGCTGGTGCTCTGTGACAACCTGGAAGGATGGGGTGGGGACGGAGGTGGGAGGGAGTTCAGGATGGAGGGGACACATGTATACCTGTGGCTGATTCATACTGATGTATGGCAAAAAACATCACAATATCCTCTATTAAAATAAATAAATAAATGAATGAATAAAATTTTTTAAAAAAGAAAGAAATCAAGTTCAAGGCAGTGAGACAGCAGAAATTAGCAACAGCTCACAGCTCTTCCTATACTTAAGTTTTAAAATGTAACTTCTTACACTTAATAGGGCTTCTCATGTGGCAGAGTGGTGAAGAATCCACCTGCCAATGGAGGAGATGCAAGTTTGATCCCTGGGGTGGGGAAGGTCCCCTACATTTAATAACTTCTGTACTTCAAAGCACATCATTAAGAAAGTTAAAAGTAAGTAACAGACTGTGAGAAAATATTTGCAGATCAAACATCTAATGAAAGACTGGCCTGCAGAATACATAAAGAATACTTAAACTCAGTCATAACCACAAAGACCCAACTCAAAAGTGAGCAGAAGACTTGAGTAGACATTTCTCCAGAGAAGACACATGAATGGCTAACAAGGACATGGAAAGGATGCTGAATGCTAAATAATTCATTGTTGGGGAAGTGAAATAAAAACCACTTTGCACCCACCAAAATTCCCATGAGACTCCTAGGAATTTACTTGAAAGAAACAATATGTCTTCACCAAGACCTACATACATGAATGTTCATGGTAGCTTTATTCATCACAGCCCCAAGCTGAGAACAACTCAAATTTCTCAAAAAAAAAAAAAAAAAAAGAATGAACTACTGGTATACACTACAACCTGGATGAATCTTAAATGTTTTGCTAAGTGAAAGAAGTCAGGCAATTTGTTGTCGTTCAGCCGCTCAGTCGTGTCTGACTCTTTGCGACCACACGGACTGCAGTATGCCAGGCTTCCCTGTCCTCCACTATTGCCCGGAATTTGCTCAAACTCATGTCCCTTGAGTCAGTGATGCCATCCAACCATCTCATCTTCTGTCATTCCTTTATCCTCCTGCCTTCAATTTTTCCCAGCATCAGGGTCTTTTCCAATGAGTCAGCTCTTTGCATGAGGTGGCCAAAGCACTGGAGCTTCAGCTTCAGCATCAGTCCTTCCAAAGAATATTCAGGACTGATTTCCTATAGGATGGACTGGTAAATGTTAATAAGTCAGTGAATGTGTGCGGGTGTGTGTGTGCTCATTCATATCCAACTCTTTGCAACCCCATGGATTGTAGCCCACCAAGCTCCTTTGTACGTAGAATTTTCTAGGCAAGAAGACTGCAGCGGGTTGCTATTTCCTACTCCAAAGTCAGTGAATACTCTGTATTAAATGTACATTTATAGAGACAGAGCAGAGATTGGTGGTTATTGGGATGGAAGCATTGATTGATTGCAGATAGGTCCTGGAAAGATTTTAGGGACAAAGGAAATGTGCTCCGACTAAATTATGGTAATGATGGCTCATCTCTGCAAAGTTACTAACAGTTATGGAGTTGTACACTTGCAGAAGTTAAAGTTGGATCAAACTGGGTAAAATTGCACTGAATGCATCTTATTGCTGGGACTTGAACTCGGCTCCTTATCGTGGTCACGTGATCACCAACCCTCCCCTCTCCTGTCCCCCACCCAAGGTATTTATTGCTTTTGAAGAGTTCCTACTTGTTTCTGGACAGCCTCGTTCTTCAATATCTAGTTCAGTTCATAGGTACCAAATAGTTCCTTAGAACATTATGTTCCTCGTTCTGAAAACCACTTCCCTTTTAGTAATTCTTAGCCTCTCTGTCCGAGCCCATCTCTCAGGCCAGCTGGCTGCAGGTCTGAGCGCTCTGGGGCCATTCATCACTAGGGAGACGCATCTCTTGTTCTTTGCTGGCTTCACTGCCTTATATAGTCGAGAAGCATTGGCTTCGGGGCCTGCCTTCCAGTCGGTAGCCTTTTGCCCAAGGCTGCTCCCTCCACTCAGAGCTGATGTAAACTCAACCTTATTCCTTCTCTGCAATTTGGCAGCAGAGGGAAATTGGCAGGACAGCAGCTTTTAATGGTTTTCGACTCCTCAGCAGGACTCTGCACACAGGCTGCTGTGGACCGAGTGTTCTCTCCGTCCAGCACTCACATCACTCTTCTGCTGAAAACTTGATATGATGTGATGGCTATTTGGAGGCCTGGCCTTTGGGAAGAGACCAGGTAGTGAGGGCAGAGTCTCATGAGTGGGGTCAGTGCCCTCATTAGAGAAGCCTAGGAAAGTCCATTTGTCCCTCTGCCACGTGAGGACACAGAGAGAAGGCCCGTGAACCAGGAAGAGAGCTCTCACTGAGCACCGAATGTGCTGGTGCCTTCATCTTGCACTGCAGCCTCCAGAACCGTGAGAGATAAACATCTGTGTTTACAAGCCACCCCGTCATGGTATTTTATTAATGCAGCCCAAATGGGCTAAGACACAGGCCCATGGCCCGCAAGTCATCAAGAAGTAAAGAAGCAAAGAAAAAAAAGGGGCAAGAAAAAGAAGCAAAGTGAGAAATAGACACATTCTATATGTGGGCTTAAGCTCAGGAGAAGTTTGATTCTTTCCTTTCCTTTCTTTTCTAGAAAGACTAAAGAGAAACACACTTCCCACACCTGGACTCTATCAGGGTGAGACCTGCTATCTCTGGTTCTCTGCCATTAATTTTCAAATATTTAACCAAAACTCAATCAACAAACAAAAAGGAAAAACAGCATCCCACCCATACTCCTGAAGAAAGAAAAATCAATGTTGAACTCTCCCAGAAGTGTGGTAAAGACAAAAAATCCAGCTCTGACTTGCTACTTGGAGAAGGAAATGGCTCCCCACTCCAGTATTCTTGGCTGGGAAAAATCCCATGTACAGGGGAGCCTGGCAGGCTACATGGATCACAAAGAGTTGGACAAGACTGAGCACTTGTCAGCAGCAGCAGACCTGCTACTATGTGACCCAAGAGAAGACCAAAGACTCTGAAGGAAACTGGTCTTGTCCATGAACCTCCCAGGAAAGAGGGCTTTGTCTTCTTGAACACAGAGGGATTTACATGAAACTCAGTTACGATAATACACCTAATGGCCTGATGGAAAAAGAGACTGCACTCATTTCACATGCCAGCAAGGTAATGCTCAAAATCCTTCAAGCTAGGCTTCAGCAGTATGTGAACTGAGAACTTTGAGGTGTACAAACTGGGTTTAGGAAAGGCAGAGGAACCAGAGGTCAAATTACCAACACCCGTTGGATCACAGAAGAAGTAAGCAGATTCTAGAAGAACATCTGAAAATGAATGTGGAAGTTAGTTGCACATTCGCGTCCGACTCTGCGATCCCATGCACGGTGGCCCTCCAGGCTCCTCTGCCCATGGGATTCTCCAGGCAAGAGTACTGGAGGGGGCTGTCATTTCCTTCTCCAGGGGGTCTTCCCAACTCTGGGATCAAACCCATGTCTCCTGCATTACAGGCAGTTTCTTTACCATCTGAGACACCAGGGACACCCAGAAGAACATCTACTTCTGCTTAAATATTATGATTAACATCATTTGCTTCATTCCCTCACCTGCTGAAAAGAAACTGAGTGTTGGTCCCCAGAAAGTGTGTACAAGGATCTATTAGTTTGTAATACTAACTTAATAATGTGACACTCAGAAGCGTAACTTCACCAAATAATTTATCACTCAAACCAGATGAAAGAGGGAAAGGAATCACTTAAGCCTTGTTCCAGGACCCCAGGAGTTATGATGCTCCTATCTTGGAAGAACGAGGTCATTTAGTTACCTTAAAAGCAAGGAGCATTTCTTACAAATCAAAGCTACAATGAGTTACCACCTCACACCTGTCAGAATAGCCATGATTAAAAAGTTTACAAATAATAAATGCTAGAGAGTGTGTGGAAGAAAGGGAACCCTTCTACTGCTGCTGGGAATGTACATTAATGCCACCACTGTGGAGATCAGCATGGAGGGTCTTTTAAAAACTAAAATAGAGTTGCCATATGATCCAGCAATCCCACTCCTGGGCATGCATCTGGGTTGGGGAGATGCCCTGGAGGAGGGCATGGCAACTCACTCCAGTACTCTTACCTGGAGAATCCCATGGACAGAGGGGCATGGCAGATACGGTCCATGGGGTCACAGAGAATCAGAAAAACTGAGCGACTAAACCACCACCACCATACCATCTTAAGAGAGTTTCAGGCAGAGTTTTACTTGCTTCCCTAGAAAGCTGCCCTGGGTACTTTAGGAGACGCGGGCAGCCTCCTGCAGCTGTCAGTCTGAGGGGGACTGCCGCAGCAGAGGGCCAGAGCTGGACGGCTTCTCACAGCTCTGGAGGCTGGAAGCTCAGCCCAAGGAGTCTGAGGTTTAGTTTCTCCCGACGCCTCTCTCCCTGGCTTGCGGGTGGCCGCCCTCTCACCGGCTCGTTCAGCGTGTGGTCTGTGTCTTTGCTCCTCTTCCTGGAACGACATCCGTCATGCTGGATGAGGGCCCCCGGACACCTGACTGTAAGCCGGTCACCTCGTTAAAGGCCGTACGTATCTCCCAATGGAGGCTTCCCTGGTGGCTCAGACGGTAAGGCGTCTGCCTGCAATGCAGGAGACTCGGGTTTGATCCCTGGGTCAGGAAGATCCTCTGGAGAAGGAAATGGCAACCCACTCCAGTACCCTTGCCTGGAAAATCCCATGGATGGAGGAACCTGGTGGGCTATAGTCCATGGGGTTGCAAAGAGTTGGACACAACTGAGCGGCTTCACTTTCCTTTCCTTTCCCCCCAGTACAGTCACACTGTGTGATCCGGAGGTGGGGGCCTCAACGTGAATTTGGGGGACAGAATTCAGGCCATAGCTCTACTGTGTCCACACAGCTGTGACTCAGCATCCCACACTCAGAGCCCCCCTTCCCTTGCCTCTGCCCTCCTGGCTTTGTCTCTGGGCCTGACTCAGCCCCCTGGATGGCAGTGACCTCTTGTAACAGAAGGGCACACCTGGCCAGCCTCAAGGTCTCACGGTATCCCTCCTGCGGCGAGGGAGATGGCAGGTCAGTCCTAGATCCTGTGTGTTCGTAGCTCCCGCCACCAGCAGTTGCATGAAGGCATTGGAAGAGAAACTGCACAGGGGACAGCCATGGCAGGGAATATCTAAGGGAATCAGAGATACAAAGACACCCCCAGCTTACTGGTGGGTCAGACGGTAAAGAATCTGCCTGCCAATGCAGGAGACTCAGGTTTGACCCCAGGGTCAGGAAGACCCCCTGGAGGAGGAAATGACAACCCACTCCCAGTATTCTTGCCTGGGAAATCCCACGGACAGAGGAGCCTGGCGGGCTACCGTCCACAAGGTTGCAGAGCATCTGACACTACTGAGCAACTAAACATTTTCCGCTCACTGGTGGTCAGATCCTAAGAGGATGGAGCAGCAGGGAAGGGCAGAGAGTCTATCCCCAGGGCGTTGTTTTCTTCTGCAGACAGTCCCCTCTGCTCCCTCTGATCGGACGTGCACCCTCTGGCCGAATGGAGCGGCTCCAGGGTCTGCCATGAAGCCCTGCAGACACCCGGGCATCTCAGGAAGCCACAGACCTTCCTTGGGGCTCCTGCTCCCAGGGTGTGTCCCCCACTGGAGTTTCTGGGGCTGTGGTTCAGTCTTCACCCCGGCCAGGTGCTGCTGTGGGTGCCGCCACCCACTTTTCCGCCTCCGGAGGCAAATCAGTGCTGGCTTGGAGGCCTCCCGGGCCCTCGGTCTCAGCCTCTGAGGCCCTGCGGCTTCAGCAGGGTCCTGAGCAGAACACAACTTCCATTCAGCGAAGTGGCATGGATTGAACAGTGCCTCGTTTTGAGCACTGGCGAGTCACCCCACAGGAACCGAGTCTGCAGAGAACTGGCAGAAAGATGCCATCTGGACGCAGTCTGCACACTGGGCTTTCTCTGCACCCTCTTCTCTGTCCATCCTTTGCCTCCTGGGTTTGGGTGTGGGTGGGAACACGCGCTGGGAAGTGGGAGGAACGTGTGCAAAGTGAGACCCTCTAGGAACACACTGTGAGTGTCTGAGTAAACACGACGGGGACCCCCGAGGAGACAGCAGGTGAGCCTCAGGGCTCTGGGCTCAGGGTCTCAGCCTCCCACCCTGTGGACCTGCACAGATACCACCCAGGTCTCAGGGATCACTTTCTCCGAGGAACCGACTTTACTTGCAGCTCCTCGCATTTCTAGCTTCTCCAGCAAAAACCATTCGCTCTTAGGTCAGGTCACGTTTCTGCTGGGCTTTTGGAGGCAGTTAGGGACCCTTAGCTGAAATGTGATCCCAGGGAACACCTTGAACACAGGTGGCTTTGGGGAAGGGAGGGGAGAAGGTTAAGGGTTTTGGGGAGAGGAGACCGGCACAGAGACCCCAGAAATGGACGGGCAGAGGCGGGGGCGCAGGAGGGTTGTGGGTCGGGGGTGCAGAAGGTGGACACAGCTGTGGGGTCCGGTCTCGGAGGCTCTGAGCTGCCAGCAGACCGGCTGGGTGAAGGCCGTGCAGAGCCCGGAGGTCATCCATGGCCCCGTGGCTGGCTTGTTCCCACCACCCCCGTCTCAGCCTGATGCCTCCTTTGAAGCTTGTTTTGCAAAGTGTTGTACTGGTTGCCACCTGCGAGGCCATCTGTGCTGGCAAAGGCCGGTGCCCGGACACCCGCTCCCCACCCACCTCCCCCGCAGGTGTGCCCGGAAACCGTGCCCGGGGCTGGACCCTGAGCCTCTACCTGGAGTTGGAACTGCTCTGGGGCTGGGGGATCCCCGCGACCCAACCCTCGTCCCCTTTCACCTCCCCCTCCTCGCTGGGCAGGCTCTCACATTGAACACAGAGTCTACACACACACGACACGCGGGGCACCCCTGACACAAAACACAGGCTCCACGCCGCACGCGCTCAGCACACAGCCATAGCTTCTCCTGTTACTTTGTAGGAATTCCTTGCCTCTGCTCCCAGACCGGGGGTACACCTTTTCGGACTTGAGCAGGCTGGTGGTTGAGGTTGACTTGATTAAATAAGTCCCTTAAGTGTCATTTCTGTTCAATGACGCTGCCCATTTACTTGCATCTCTACAGGGGTTTTTCTAAGACATTTTCCCCGGTGGCACTAGTGGTAAAGAATTCATCTGCCAATGCAGGAGTCATAAAAGACCTGGGTTCGATCCTTGGGTCCAGAAGATCCCCCAGACTAGGGCATGGCAACCCACTCCAGTATTCTTGCCTGGAGAATCCCACGGACAGAGAAGCCTGGCAGATTCCATGGGGTCTCCGAGAGTTGGAAACGGCTGAGTGACTTAGCACACACATCCAGGGGCTTTTAGCCCTGGATCTCAGATCTCCTGCTTCTTCCTGGGCCAGGCCCTGCTGACACACAGTTGAATCTTTTTGGTGGTAGGTGTCTCTTGTGATCCTCATATTTGGGGAAATGGGAACAGGTAGCCCCACACAGGCCTCATCAACGACTCCCCTCACTCCAGCCCATCTCTGTCCTCTGGGAAAACCGGCACTGTGGGCTTTTCCCTTATGTGAGGGTCATTTCCATCCACTGTTTGGAGGGAAAATATTAACTTAGAGAAGTAACGTGAGACTTCGCCTTCTGCTCGGTAAAGTAGCTTGAGTGTATGCTGACATAATTTTAAGTATTAATATCATGAAGGTAAAATTTCTGCTTCTCTGGGAGCTCCACCCCCCCAAATCCTGCACTTCCTTGAGTCCTCCCTCAAATCTCTGCAGGGAGGCCCTCATCCCGCGCGTCTCTCAGCATTGCGTTCAGCAGTCAGTTGTGTGAATTCTACCTTAGACACTGCTCTTGCAGGGAATGCCGAGCGCACCCGCTTCTCGTCACGTGGACGTGTTACAGGGGGTGGCGGGTGGGGACGGGAGGCTGGGAGTTGAGGTCTCTAATTAGGACAGGGAACCGGAGCTGAGCTGGCTCTCCGCCCAGGGTTCTGAACCCCGGGCTCCGCACAGGTGCTGCAGCCACAGCCTTCTGGAGACCTAGCAACGTGTCATTTGCAGATCAGTGCAGAAGAACGAACAACAAGGACAATTAACACCCAACGTTCATCATTCTTTGGTTTTCCTGATGAATTTTTAAAACGTCGAAATCGCATTTTATAATGAAGGGTTTCACCAATGTGAGGCCACGCTATGTGCGATTGCTGTGGGTGAACCGTGCCTTACGCAGCCCTGGCAGGTAGAAGGAATGCTGGATGAATGAATGTAGGATGAGTGAGTGAACGGAGGGCTGACTGGAGGGGAGGAGCTTGAATTTCTCAGTGTTTACAACAGCCCTCCAATCCAGCGCCGTGGGAATCACACCAGCTAGACACTGTCAGTGTTGTGATTCCATTCATTCCCTCAGAACCATCCATCCCACATGTTGAAAACGCCAAGGCACGTGGCAGCTCGTAAGGAAAAGATGCACACTAAGATGTGTCCTTTCATGCCTGATGTGGCTAAACACCTAAGGCCTAAATATTTTAGGCTAAAACCTAAGATATTTACTGAGTGATTTTGCCATACCAGGCACCAAATTAAGGGCTGGGATAGAGCAGAAGAAAACTAGCCCAAGCCTCCCTACCTTCATCGAGCTTATCCTCTAGAAGGAGATGCAGACAATGAATAAAGAGTTTATCTATATAACTATATAATAAAGATTGTGTAGTACATATACATGTTATGTATATACTACATACTATAATGTGTGCATGTGCATATGTATGCACGCATGCTAAGTCACTTCAGCTGTGTTCAACTCTATGCGACCCTATGCCCACCAGACTCTTCTGTCCACAGGATTTCCCAGGCAAGAATATGGAGTGGGTTGTCATTCCCTTCTCCAGGGGATCATCCTGATCCAGGGATCAAGCTCGAGTTTCTCACACTTTCTCCAATGGCAAGCGGGTTCTTTACCACTAGCGCCACCTGGGAAGCTCATGGGTGTGTGTGTGTGTTTGTGTGTGTGTAAGACTATACTATATAGGGTCAGCCAAAGATTTTTTGGGGGTTTTTCCATGGCATCTTAGAAAAACCTGAACCAACTTTTTGGCTGACCCTATACATATGTATACAATATACAAAGCGTATTATATAGGTAGTCTATACAGTACACACATGTAGCTGTCTAGGTGTGTGTGCAAATGTGTGTCTGCAGTATGTTAGAAGATGATCAATGCCACGGGAAAAACTTAGGACATGTACAGGAGATCAGAAGCACCTGCATGGGAAGGGGTGGTTGCAATTTTAAATTGGGCTTCAGAGCAGTTGGCATTAGAGGCTATAATTTTAGCAGCTCACAGCTCTTGAGCTCTGGGAGTTGGTGATGGACAGGGAAGCCTGGCAAGCTGCGGTTCGTGGGTTCGCAGAGTCAGATGCGACTGAGCCACTAAACTGAACTGAACTGAAGATCTCTTGAAGAAAGTGGGAAAACTGGCCACATGGAAGTTTGGGGCTAGCCCTGCAAGCTGCGGCATGCCCAGCACGGTCCTCCCCAGGGAGAGTCATCCAGCCTGTCCACGGCCACATGGAGATGGGTGGCTCCAGGAAAAGCCATCAAAGGCAGAGGTCTGCCTGTCTGTGCTCCCAAGGATATGCTCCCAGTTAGCCGTGATCACGTGGGCAGTGGGGCACCTCCTTCCTGTTGTAAGGTCCTGATAGGGTCACAGTACCATTCCCTCTCCCCCTTCTTCTTTTTGAGGCTATAAAAACAACTTGCTGTTTACTTTCTGTGCTTTCCTAACACCGAGTTTGATTGGGGCTGGGGAGGCAGGCAATTGCGGTGGTCGTTTTTGTTTTCTGCTAAAACACAAAGAGCGGAAGTGAGCCCACCTGCCCTGGAGGTAGGAGGATGGATTCCCCCCAAGGGTAATGTTAGGGCAGGAATTGGGTGTTGAGGACGCCGCCAGCTGTGAAGGCCACAGAACCTGCTGCGTATCTGGTCACAGACCCTGAGACACACCCCACTCTGCATGGTCTGTGACTTCCCTGTGTGTAGAGTGTGTCTGTGGATCCTGTGAGCTATCTGAGTCCGACTGAGATAATGTACACAAAGCTTCTAGTCCCCTAAAGTACACATGAAAATTTATAGATAATGGAAGTTTTCATTTCTGAAGTCAGCAATGCCTTGATCCGAAGGGAAACATCTCTAATGGCAGAGTTCCAGCCCCGTGGAAGGAAACATCTGATGTTTCTTGGTGGAGAGATGTTTCTCCCCCCTCCCCCCCAAGACAGAACCATAAAGCCACACCTTTGGCCACCGGAGTGGTCCTTCCGTTCATCTCTGTCTTGCCCTCAATCTTTTCAAAACTTGAGTGCATGGTTGCTCAGAGTTCCTGGGGGGTGTTGCCCATCAGAAAATACTCTGACCACCAGTTAGGACAGTTGTGGTGAAGGTTCATGCTGTGGGTGGGAGGCAGGGTTATTTGCTGGTCCCCTCCTTTCACAACTTTTTATTCTGTGAGAGAGAATTTGCTTTATATTTGTGTCTGCACAGTTCACCAGCCCAAGACACCCACGAGCATTCCCCCAGCTCCCTAAGAGGAAAGTGGAGTTCCCTCAGAGCCAACAATAAAGCCATGGGTGGGTGTCATGGGCAACCATCGGGGTCACCACTGTCCACTGTGATTTATTTGTCCAAATGATTTATTTGCTCCCCAGACATGGTGATGCCTGGATCTGTGCCAAGGGACTTCGACTAAAGCACAAAGGTGCTAGAGAGTGAGTGTGCTTGAGGGAATATTTTCTTACTAATCAGTATGAACAGCTTTAAGAGGTGATATACTTAGTGGTTCTCTTCATATGGCAGTAAAGTTGGCCAATGTGAGCCCCAAACTCAAAGAGAACAGGGATTTCCAGGTGGCTCATTGGTAAAGAACCTGCCTGCCAGTGGAGGAGATGCAGGAGATGCAAGATTAATCCCTGGGTTGGGAAGATCCCCTGGAGGAGGAAATGGCAACCACTGCATTGTTCTTCCCTAAGAAATTCCCTGGAGAGAGGAGCCTGGCAGGTTGCAGTCCATGGGGTTGCAGAGTCAGACATGACTGAGTGACAACATGCATAACTCAAAAGGAGAAGAAATCCATGCATTAGTCAGGGCTCCCTGGAGAAACAGAACCAATAGAACATGTGTGTGTGTACATATGTGTATACATGTGTGTGTGTGTGTGTGTGTGTGTGTGTGTGTGTGTGTACAGTTAATGTAAGGATCTGGTTCATGTCATATGGAGGCTCTTAAGTCCCCAGGTCTGCAGCCAGCGTCAGGGGCCCCAGGAAAGCAGGGGCATAGCTCTAGTCCAGAGGCCAACACATTCGACCCAGCTGAGACTGAAGACAGGGAAAAATAATGTTTCAGCTCAAAGTGGGAGGCGTTCCTCTTACTTGTGGGAGGGTGAGCCCTTCTGTTCTGTTCAGGCCCTCAATGGGTTGGGTGAGGCCCACTGACATTGGGAGAACAATGTTCAAACGTTAATCTCATCCAAAACACCCTCCCGAGCACACTCAGAATAAAGTCTGACCACATAACCAGGAACTCATGGCTCAGTCAAGCTGACACATGGAATTAACCATCACAACTGTTGAACTCTTAGCTTTTCCCCTGGAAGTATGTTAGTCACCCAGCTGTGTCCAACACTTTGTGACCGCACGGGCTGTAGCCCACCAGGCTCCTCTGTCCACGGGATTCTCCAGGCAAGCATCCTGGAGTGGGTTGCCACGCCCTCCTCCAGGGGATCTTCCCAACCCAGGGATCTAACCTGAGTCTCTTATGTCTCCTGCCTTGGCAGCCTTCTTTACAGTGGCCAAACTGCTACGTTAAGGACTGTTTGTTCTATACCCCATCCCTCTTTCCCCAGCTTTCCCTGTTTTCCCTTGCAATTCCTGACCCAGGCTCACTTCTCTTCTATTAATTTTGTCCTCTACCCACGTGACTCCCATTATTGCCCACCTGTCATTTCTGAGAAGAGGTCATTTCTCAGAGTTCTCTTTTGAGTAAATAACTGAGAAATGTGTCACTCCTAAGACGTTAGGAGTTCACAAGTCATCCAGTATCCCTGAATGTGTGCAACTTAGGAATCTGAGAGACAGCGCTTGGAGGCTTCTCTGATAGAAGTCATCTATGCTTCTGCCTGCAAGGCAGGAGACGCAGGAAACCTGGGCCCGGTCCCTGGATGGGGAAGGTCCCCTGGAGAAGGAAATGGCAGCCCACTCCAGCGTTCTTGCCTGAAGAATTCCATGGACAGAGGAGCCTGGCGGGCTACAGCCTGTGGGGCCACAAAGAGTGGGAGAAGACAGAGTGGAGAGAGAGATGCTTTCAAGAGTAAGAGTGATGTGGTGCCAGTGACCAGCAAGGCTATGGTTGGGATTCAGTGTTTAAGAGCCTCTGTGCCATTGCAGACCCCCTGCATCTGATTCTGAAAGGTCAGCATCACTATGCACCCATGCCACATTGAATCTTGGAGACAGAGCTTTGCGCGAAGAAGGAAAGGATAGCTTTATTGCTTTGCCGGGCAAAGGGGGATACAGCAGACTCATGTCCTCAAAACCAGACTTGGGGAAGATAGATGTATCCCAACTTGGGCAAGATAGTGAGATTTATTTTCCAAAGAGGGCGTGATCAGCTCATGGACATTCTTCTGATGGGTTGGTGGTGAGCTAAATAGGAGTGAGTATCATCAACCTTAAGGTCCAACTGCTCTGGGGTCTATGTGCTTGTGGGCAGCATACCATGGTTAATTGGTAACTTTTCCCTCCTGGAGCGGTTTCAGTATGTGTAAACAAGCTCACAGGTATTGCTGTGTGTATCCTTTGATGGAGAAACAGAATCTTGCCCCAGGGCTGCTCTTGACTGTTTGTTTCTCCCTGGTTCACATCTCCAAAAACCAAAGTCCAAGTGTTAGCTGCTCAGTTGTGTCTGACTCTGTGCCACCCCATGAACTGTAGCCAACCAGATTCCCCTGTCCATGGGATTTTCCAGGCAAGAATACTGGAGTGGGTTGCCATGCCCTTCTCCGGGGTATCTTCCCAACTCAGGGACTGAACCTGAGTCTCCTGAATTGTGGGTGGATTCTGTACCATCTGAGCTACCAGGGAAGCCCTCATATCTACTCTCTTCCTAATTAACAACTGCTTGAATGTGTCCATTGGCACTCAGGACCTTAAAGTCACGGAGGCTGAATGAAGGCTGTTTGCTAAAATCAAGGAAATGCGGGACACAAAGACCTTGCACCAGGAGTCCCACGTGGCCCTGCATGGTGGCACAACGTATAAGTCAGTTGGACCTGGTAACATGGCCAGGTATGGACACAGCTCTCTGCAGTTTTGGGGTCTTGGTCATAAGATCCACAGGTGGTGTGAGTGGGGACGTGAGCCAGAGGGAACCAGGGCGTTTGGTCACCTTCCTGCACTCACTCGCCCGTGGCCCTCCTTCCAGACCCTCCCTGAATCCTGAGCTGGTATGGACCTCAGTGCCTCCACTCCTGCTGGGGACTGAGCCTCATTCCTGTAGCTGCTGACTCTCCAAATGCTCCTCCTTATTTCTAATTAAGGAGGTGAAACTCATTCCCTGCCTGTGCTTTTTCACGTTTTATTTAGGGAAATCTCAATCCCATTCAGCAGAAATTTAGGAGGGTGTGGAAAGGGTTGGATCCTTTGTCCTGTGAGACCCTCGTGTTTAAAAGGAAGACAAGAGTCAGGAATGGCTTTGAAAGAGCTCCTTCTTCACAGGTTTCCCTAGGAGCCTGTCTCTGCTGATGAGTCTCAGCTTCAAAAAAGAGCATGCACAGGGAGAGTGGTATGAGCCGGGAATGAACTGGGAGTCATAGGGCCATGGCCGTGATGTGAACAAGTGTCCTCCCAAATCACATCCTGGGGCTCAGACTCACTCAGGCAGCAGAAGCTCTTGACTGGCCACCAGCTTCATGAGAACTCCCAGAGCAGACTAGTTAACAAACACTTCTCTCTCTCCACTTTGAGTTCTGCACTTGCTTCTTATTTCCCAGCTTTTAAAGTGATCCATCAGTGTGGAACAAAGGGAGCCCTCCTATACTGTTGGTGGGAATGAAAAATTGGTGCAGTTGCTATGGAAAGAAGTCTGGAGATTCCTCAGAAAACTAAAAATAGAGTTGTCATGTGATCCACCAGTCCCACTCCTGGGCATATGTCCAGCGTATGTTAGTCGCTAAGTTGTGTCTGACGCTTTGCAACCCAGACTGTAGCGCACCAGGCTCCTGTCCATGGGCTTCTCCAGCCAAGAATACTGGAGTGGGTTGCCATTCTCTTCTCCAGCCGCTCCTTTCTCCAGAGGATTTTCCCAACCCAGGGATTGAGTTTGGGTCTCTTGCATTGCAGGCAGGTTCTTTACCATCTGAACCACTTGGGAAGCCAAGACAAAACTATAATTCAAAAGATACATGCGCCCCTGTGTTCATAGAAGCACTATTTCCAACAGCCAAGATATGGTAAAAAACCTAAATACACATTGACAGATCAATGGATAAAGAACATCTGGTATCATACACAATGGAATATTACTCAGCTATAAAAAAGAATGAAACAATGTCATTTGTAACAACATGGATGAACCTAGAGAGCCACAGAGAAGTAAGTCAGAAAGAGAAAGACAAATATCACATGATACCAGAGAGCATATTAAAAGGCAGAGACTTTACCAACAAAGGTTCATCTAGTCGAAGCTATGATTTTTCCAGTAGTCATGTATGAATGTGAGAGTTGGATTATAAAGAAAGCTGAGCACCAAAGAATTGATGCTTTTGAACTGTGATGCTAGAGAAGACACTTGAGAGTTCCTTGGACTGCAAGGAGATTCATCCAGTCAATCCTGAAGGAAATCAGTCCTGAGTGTTCATTGGAAGAACTGATGCTGAGGCTTAAATTCCAATACTTTGGCCACCTGTCGGGAAGAACAGACTCATTGGAAAAGACCCTGATGCTGGGAAAGATTGAAGGCGAGAGGAGAAGAGGACGACAGAGGATGAGATGGTTGGATGGCATCACCGACTCGATGGACATGAGTTCGAGTAAGCTCCGGGAGTTGGTGATGGACAGGGAGTCCTGGCATGCAGCAGTCCATGGGGTCGCAAAGAGTGGGACAAAACAGAGCAACTGAACTGAACATGTGTGATCAAAAATATGATATAAATAAACCTATCTACAAAACAGAAATAGACTCACAGACATAGCGAACAGACTGTGGTTGCCACTAGGGAGAATGTTGGGTGAGGGAAGAATTGGGAGTTTGGGATTAGCAGATGCAAACCATTATTTTAGGATGGATAAACAATAAAGTCCTACTGAATGGCACAGGGAACTATATTTATTATCCCATGATAAACCATACTGGGAAATAATGTGAAAAAGAATGTATACACACACACACACACACACACACACACACACATGACTGAATCACTTTGCTATACAGCAGAAATTAACACAATATTACAAATCAACTATACTTCAATTTTTTAAAAAGTGATTTATCAGAAAGCATTCTAAGGATTAACTAGTATAAAGGCTTAATGTTTTAAATTTATTTTCTTTCTTGTATTTATCATCTGTATTGTCCAGACCTAAAGAATACTTGATAGTTAAATCTCGATACCTTAATTGTCAAATTATACAAGTTTTGCCTTCAGAGTTTGTATTTTAAACCAAGTGGAGTTGTAGTCATCCATGGATATAGCTCTTTATATTATTCTGCTTTTACTAAATGTTATTGAAACCTAAGAAAAGTTCAATCTCTGGTTTAAAGTTGAATGGAATGTTTGTGGTGCCTATTTTAATGTCCTCCCTCTGTTTTTAGGCCATCTTTCAATAAAAGTAATGCTTTTGTCCATTAATTTATCTACCTTTCCCTTAATTAAAAGTTGTGTTTTTTTTGCTGATTCAAGCTGTGATTCTCAAGTGAAGACCAATAATGCATAAAAAACTCTTTACTTCAGAAAAATGATAACACGATCCCGGCTCAATGTTAATTAATTCATCCCTTCACTGAGCATTTCTTTCTTGAGGGCCTACTCTGCCCAAAGCACTAAATTGGGGGTAAATGGGTAAGGAAGAATAAAACAAGACTCCATCTTCATGGTGAAAATGTGATTCTTCTAAGGCACAGAACAGGAACAAAATGTCTATACGGGAAGCCCAGGAGAGGAGGAGGCTATGGCATTTGAATTCATTTGAATTTCCTGTTGGTAACCATCCCCCCTCAGATTCTAATGAATGAAGAAATTTGAGACATCTTTACTCCATAGGCAAAACTTATTAATGGGAAAACCAACAATAATATAATTTTATTATAACATTACACAGAAAACCTTGAATGAACTTTTTGGCCAACCCAATATAATCAATGTAATGGAATATCAATAACCTCAGATACACAGATAACACCACCCTTATGGCAGAAAGTGAAGAGAAACTAAAGAGCCTCTTGATGAAAGTGAAAGAGGAGAGTGAAAAAATTGGCCTAAAACTCAATATTCAAAAAATGAAGATCATGGCATCCAGTCTCATCACTTCATGGCAAATAGATGGGGAAACAATGGAAACAGTGTCAGACTTTCTTTTCTTGGGCTCCAAAATCACTGCAGATGGTGCTGCAGCCATGAAATTTAAAGATGCTTGCTCCTTGAAAGAAAAGCTATGACCAACCTAGACAGCATATTAAAAAGCAGAGATATTACTTTGCCACCGAAGTCCATCTAGTTCAAGCTATGGTTTTTCCAGTAGTCATGTATGGATGTGAGAGTTAGACTCTAAAGAAAGTTGAACACCTAAGAATTGATGCTTTTGAACTGTGGTGCTGGAGAAGACTCTTAAGAGTCCCTTGGACTACAAGGAGATCCAACCAGTCCATTCTAAAGGAAATCGGTCCTGAATATTCATTGGAGGAACTGACGCTGAAGCTGAAACTCCAATTCTTTGGCCACCTGATGTGAAGAAATGACTCCTTGGAAAAGACCCTGATGCTGGGAAAGACTGAAGGCAGGAGGAGAAGGGGGTGACAGAGGGTGAGATGGTTGGATGGCATCACCGACTTGATAGAAATGAGTTTGAGCAGGCTCCAGGAGTTGGTGATGGACAGGGAGGCCTGGTGTGCTGCAGTCCATGGGTCACAAAGTGTTGGACACAACTGAGTGACTGAACTGTTAGTACAGTGCTGTGTATACCATTATATATAAAATATACAACCTATGCTTTCCTGTTCTGTGTCTTCATGGGGGTACTTTGCCCTGAGTTACTGTGTCATTTTAATTTACACAGTTCTTATTTATATTTAATTCATTTATCTGGATTATTTCTGTGTCTTTCCAGGCAGAGTTATCATATTATAATCTTTTGAAGATTATATAACATACTTCTGATCTATTTTGTGTAGATTTTAGAATTCAAAGTGCTTTACCCTTTGTTTTCAAGTTTCAGTAGCCATTTCACCTCCCCCCTCTCCTCCAAGGCAGTTCAAGTGAATAGTAGGGCTGGGGTTCAAAAGTAAGTAATCATAAGGTTAATACAAGCAAACTATTACCTGTAGAATAAACAACAAGATCCTACTGTATAGCGCAGGGAACTATATTCAATATCCTGGGATAAACCACAATGGAAAAGAATATAAAAAAGAATGTATGTATGAAAAATACATAAAGAAGAATGTACGAGTCACTTTGGTGTATAGCAGAAACTAATACAACATTGTAAATCAACCACACACAATAAAAAATTATTAAAAAAATAAGTGTTACATGGAGTATATCTAAGAAGTACATGTATAGATGGATGCTATCCATAATGACTGGTGTGGGTTAGGGAGCAGACATCAGAGGATCATCAAGGATAAGCCGTCAGGAATTATTATCCTGGACATTCTGATTTGGACTCTGTGTATGTGCTGTCCCCTGTTACTGTCTATAGGGAATGTCACCTTCACCAGTTCTGCTTGGGCGTAAAAGGCAAATGGATAGCTGTTTTACATGATTTTGAAAAAAAAATTACTATTCTGCCTATTAGTCTTAATTTCCAAATAACATATAAACAATAAGTATCTTGTTGTGCATAGTGAGGATCAAATAGTCACCTCAAAGTAAATCATTCACCTCTCAGGTCCTGCGTCCCAAGTGCCAGATTCTGCATAATAACATGATAATTTCCTCAACACTAAGCGTACAAATGGGATCCGTGAGGGTTTCTTTGTAAGCGTAAACGGTCCACATCATCAAGATAACTGAACAGTGCTAGCGCTCAGGGGACCCCAAAGTCATCTTTTAATAATTTCCAAGTTGTACGAGCTGGGTTCCAAAGAAGCAGAGGAAGCAGAGATCCAGTTGCCAACATATGTTGGATTATGGAGAAAGCAAGGGAGTTCCAGAAATACACCTTCTGCTGCTTCATTGATTAAGCTAAAATATTTGACTGTGTGGATCACAACTGGAAAATTCTAAAAAGAGACGGGAATACTGGACCACCTTACCTGTCTCCTGAGAAATCTGTATGCAGGTCAAGAAGTAACAGTTAGAACTGGACATGGAAAAACTGGTTCAAAATTGGGAAAGGAGTACCTTAAGTCTGCATATTGTCACCCCGCTTATTTAACTTATATGTAGAGTACACATCATGTGAAATGCCAGGCTGGATGAAGCTCAAGCTGGAATCAAGGTTGCCAGGAGAAATATCAACAACCTCAGATATGCAGATGATACCACTCTAATGGCAGAAAGTGTAGAGGAACTAAAGAGCCTCTTGATTAAGGTGACAGAGGAGAGTAAAAAAGCTTGCTTAAAACTCAACATTCAAAAAATGAAGCTCATGGCATCTGGTCCCATCTCTTCCTGCAAATAGATGGGGAAACACTGAAAACAGTGACTTTATTTTCCTGGGCTCCAGAATCATTGTGGACTATGCAGACAAAGGTCTGTGTAGTCAAAGCTATGCTTTTTTCAGTAATCATGTACGGACATGAGAGTTGGACCATAAAGAAGGCTGAGCACCAAAGAATTGATGTTCTTGAACTGTGGAGCTGGAGAAGATGCTTGAGTCCCTTGGACAGCAAGGAGATCAAACCAGTCAATCCTAAATAAATCAACCTTGTATTTTCTTTGGAAAGACCATTGCTGAAGCTGAAGCTCTAATACATTGGCCACCTGATGCAAACAGCTGACTCATTGGAAAACCCCTGATGCTGGGGAAGCCTGAAAGCAAAAGGAGACGGGGATGACAGAGGATGGCATGGTTAGAGAGCATCACTGACTCAATGGACCTGAGTTGGCGCAAACTCTGGGAGAAAGTGGAGGTCAAAGGAGCCCGAAGTGGTGAAGTTCATGAGGTTGCAAAGAGTTGAACACAATTTAGTGACTGAACAGAACAAGAATACATGACTTTAGCTATTATCAAGAGATGTAAAGATTATAAGAATATCCTGAAGAGGAGATGGCGGTGTGATGTCATACTTATCACAAAAGGGCATATGTTTTAAAAAAGGTTGATGAATAACCCTCTGAAGATTTATATGAAAATATTATTCTGGTCCATGGAAATACCTTAATGGATACTTATTATCTAATAGAGAAATGGCATGGATTACCCATACCATCTAAAGAAAATAGGTTTCCAAACTTTACTGTCTATAGATATTAAACCTGGCTCTTCTGTTTGACATGTTTACCAAGCTGCAGTCATCTGTACTTAAAAACTGTGACCTCATTTTATTGAGAACTTGACATTTAAAAAATTCTACACTCATATCATTATTATTGTAAAAAAGTAGGAATTATGCTTGGAGCTATTTCTATTATGTCTCAGTGTACATGCCCTCCATTTTTGCCTGCTATATTCTTATTTAGGCAAAGAAAAGGGGACTTATTAATCTAGACAAGAAAACTAATTCAGAATCTAAACAGCATGAAAACTGGGGGAGTCTTAAGTATTAATTAATAAATAATTCACATTCATTCATAAAGTAATTTACATTGTAGCTTATTGCGCTTTGCAAAATAGTTTTACAAAAACTAATTTCCGTATATGAAAATTCATCATACACAAAGTTGGTGATAGACTGTGCAAAGCTTATCACTGTATACGAGTATGTGTTATATAGCAGGAGAGCAAGAATTCAACTCAGGAAAACTCTGGGGCCCCTCCAGCTCCGGAGATCCCCACGGGATCAGCTGGGATCTCTCCAACAACCGAGTGTCCATTCAGGTTCATTGCCCCTGTTGCTCTGACCTGTTCCTGGCACAGGTAAGATTTCTGTGAACCCTCCCGCCTCAGCCTCCAACACACACCTCCATCCCCAAGATACCGGCAACCCCCAGATCAGGCCACCTTTGGCGCTTGCAGGGGCCTTCCCCGTGGCCATTCAAGAGGATGGGGGGCTTACAGCAGTGGCTCTTTTACCTTCAACACGTGGCTTGTAAGATCATACAGAAGGGCGAGAAAGAGCAGAGAAGGTTCTGCTTCTTGACCACACTGGTCCTGAGATGAAACACGTGTTTACGTGTACATCTCACTGATGATGGTCCCTTGGGCACAGGACAGGCAGGAAGAGACGGGCACAACAGAGGATGAGGTGGCTGGATGGCATCATCAACTCGATGGACATGAGTCTGGGTAAACTCCGGGAGTTGGTGATGGACAGGGAGGCCTGGCGTGCTGCAGTCCACGGGGTCGCAGAGAGTCGGACACAGCTGAACTGAACTGAACTGAACTGGGCCAGGACCTGGGAGGCGCTAGGCAGCCCGTTCCCAGACCCACCCCACCACCCCCTTTCACAGACTCTCGTTCCTGCAACACTGCTGGAAAGACAGATTGCAGTCACTTTTTTCTTTTTTTTGTTGTTGTTTATTTATTTATTTGTCTGCCCTTGGTCTTAGTGGCATCGTGTGGGATCTTCCCTTATTTCTTTCTAGTTGTGGCACACAGGCTCCAGAAAACACAGCCTCAGGAGCTGCCCATCGGGCATAGTGGCCCCGGAGCCTGCGGAATCTTCCCAGACCAGGGATCGAGCCCTGTATTGGAAGGTGGATTCTTAACCACCAGACCACCAGGGAAGTCCCTGTTGTCATTTTTTCCTTAATCTGCTGCTTTTGGCCAGTCAGATGCTTGGCTGTTAAGCGCTTTAAATGTCATACTACACACCTTTGTCATTTTACAAGAACAGAGAAGCTTTGCCAGGGGGATCTCCAAGAACATTATAATGTAGAGTAGTTGGCACAGATATTTTTGCAATTATTTATTAAAGAAATGGGAGAAGGAAATGGCAGCCCACTCCAGTGCTCTTGCCTGAAGAATCCCAGGGACAGAGGAGCCTGGTGGGCTGCCGTCTGTGGGGTTGCACAGGGTCGGATGCGCCTGAGGCAACTTAGCAGCAGCAGCAGCAGCATTAAAGACATTTTAATGAAATTTCACTATTAATTTTGATGTCTTGTGAGGGTTATTTAGCCAAGTAAACTTTTGTTGAAGTATCACTTAATTTTTTTTTAAAGGTGCAATTCATTGTTTACACCTTGATGATTTGTCACAAATACAGCCGTCTAATCAGCACCCAGGTTTTTTGAATGAGTCATGACTTTATTAACCTCTGACGAGCAAAAGCAAACCTAAACATATAGACCCAGATTTTAAAATAGTATTATTACACATAATTTTTACATTGATCTATTCGGCAGCTACTTTGCTATACTTTTTTAGTAATCATCTATAAAATTTGACTACAGAATCTATTGCATTTTAAGTGAAGACAATGTTAATTATATGTCAATTTTTTTTCCCCCCAAATGTTACAGTTTATTTCCTGGTCTTATTTCACTACCCAAGACCTCCTTTTAGTATTAAATAGAAGCAGTAATATAAGAGTTTTTTGGTCAAGAACAAGTAAGGTGTTTCCACAAACATTTTACCATTAATGATGATTTCCGGTGTGGCCTTTTGGTAAACTGTTTGCATAGTTAGTGAAGTTCTATGATTCTTCATATGTTAAGATTTGAAATTGTGTGTGCGTACTCAGTCACTCAGTTGTGTTCAACTCTTTGCAACTCCATAGACTGGAGCCCACCAGGTTCCTCTGTCCATGGGATTCTCCAGGCAAGAATGCTGGAGTGTGTTTCCATGCCCTCCTCCAGGGGATCTTCCCGACCCAGGGACTGAACCTGCGTCTTTTATGTCTTCTGCATTAGCCGGCATGTTCTTTACCACTAGTGCCACCTGGGAAGCCCTTCTGTTCACTGGTGAAGGATAAATAGGGTTGCAAGTTGGAAGTTCTTTGAAAGTTGGAAGAATGTACAAGATAGATAAGACTAGAATGCCTTTTTTAAAGGCAACTTATTTCCTTATTACTAATTCAATTTCCTTAGTGGTTACAATATTTTCAAGGTATGTTAAGTTTTCTCCTTGAGTTATCATAGTTAAGTTATGTTTTTGAGAAATGTGGCCACTTCCCTAAATTTCAAATTTATTAGCTAAAGTTGCTCAAAGTGTTCTCTTAATAACTCTAAGTGAAAGAAGAGAAAGTTAAAGTCGCTCAGTCGTGTCTGATTCTTTGCGACCCCACAAACTACACAGTCCATGGAATTCTCTAGGTCAGAATACTGGAGAGGGTAGCCTTTCCCTTCTCCAGGGGATCTTCCTAACCCAGGGATCAAACCCAGGTCTCCCGCATTGCAGGCGAATTCTTTACCAGTTAAGCCACACCAATAACTTTAAAGTCTCTGAGAAATCTGCAGCTGTGAAACATGGATCAGACCCATTGTTATTTCTCGTGTGATTTTTTTTCCTCCACTCCTTCCTCTTCTCCACCTTCTTCTTTGCCTCCTCCTTCCATTTGACTGAGGACTTCTCCATTTTATTAGTGTTTTTGCAGAAGTCATTTTTGTGGGCTGCATTTATTGTCCTGCATAAGTGGGTAGGACCGACTGAGGGTGAACTTCATCCTTGAGTGTGGTACCCGTGTGTCGCTGCCCCCCTCCCACTTTAATATATAACAACAAAAATAAAACAAAAGTTTGTGAATAAAAAAGGAAGACAGTAAATAACTTTTGGTCTGTGGCTATTTCCAACTGTATCCAATATTTTTATTTTTTCTTTCCTCATCTGTAGTATACCTTTCTACTCACTTTAAAGAAACTTCTTAAATTAACTGATTGGCTCATTCACCTTAAATAAACCTAAGCTTTGTTAGCAATGTGTTTCTAAGGGCAGCTTTAGCTGAACCCCATACACTTTTTTATGATGATTATTCATTTGTGTCTTTGTTACTGGCTGTTGGGGCTTCACTGCCGCTGGGCTGCTCTCTGGTTGCAGGGAGTGGAGTCTATGGTCCAGCGGAGCATGGGCTTCTCACTGCAGTGGCTTCTCTTGTTGCAGGGCACAGGCTCCACAGCTGTGGCTCGCGGGCTTAGTTGCTCCACGGCCTGCGGGATCTTCCTCATGCAGGTATCAAACCCGTGTCTTCTGCCCTGGGAAGCCCCTGCCCCATGCACCTTTCAGCATGTGTTATATTTATCATCTGACAACACTAAAACTGTATATAGAACAGTAGTTTATGTGGAACAATATTTTTTGGAAGGATAAAAAAATAGTTAACTCTGTGTTTGTGGTATATTCTTGAATCATTTTAAAAAGTCATTTAGTTTCGAAAAGGTTAAAACAACCATTGTTTTCTGTTGCTGTGGCTTTACTATAAATATTTTAATCCCCCAAAAAAATTATGACTTCTTGTTCATGACTTGTCTCCCCTACCAGTTCTTCATACTTTTATGCTTTCCAAATTCAGGTGTCCAAATCAGAATTATAAACTATTTTATTAACTGTTTTTAAAATGTCTAAAGCTATTATTGTGTTTGCTGCAATGTCCAAGAGGCAACACTTTATCTTATAAAAATAAGGATAATAAAAATAGGCTTGACATTTCAATTTTATTTATTTATTCAACTATTGAGATAACCTTTTCAAAAAAATGACACCTGAGATGAACTGGGGAAAAAACTCGACAGACTAAGAGATGATTTTAGTCTCTTGTCTTACCTTACAGAAATAAGTTTGATATTGTAGTTCAAGGGCTTCCCAGGTGGTGCAGCGATAAAGAATTCATCTGCCAACACAGGAAACTCGAGAGATGTGGGTTCGATCTCTAGGTTGGGAAGATCCCCTGGATAGGGAATGGCAACCCACTCAGGTATTCTCGCCTGAGAAATCCCATGGACAGAGGAGCCTGGTGGGCTCCAGTCCACGGGGTCGCCAAGGGCTGGACACGACTGAGGGGTGAGCATGCACGCATGCCCTGTAGCTCAGTGTGGTTTCAAAGTCTGTGCAATAACTGTCTATGAACTCACTTTGTATTAATCATGGTCTATTTTTTTAATATTGAAGTTGATTTATAATATTTTCTTAGTTTCAGGTATAGAGCATAGTGATTCAGTATCTTTACAGATTATACTCCATTAAAAGCTATTAAAGATAAAGGCTATAATTCCCTGTGCTACACAATATATCCTTGTAACTTACCTATTTTATTTCATTTCTTATAGTTAACATTTTTTATACTATTGAAGTATTGTTGATTTACAATGCTGTGTTAATGTCTGCTATGCTGCAAAGTGATTCAGTTATACATATAATTATACTTTTTATTCATATTGTCTTCCATTATGGCTTATCCCAGGATACTGAATATAGTTCCTTGTGCTCTACAGTAGAGCCTTATTATTTATCCATCCTATATATAATAGTTTGGATCTATGAGTTGAGTTTTAGTTGTAGATTACAAAGCCCTTTCCGATCAGATGCAATTGAAGACGGCCATAGTATTCTTCGAGTAGGTTTGTCAACGTTCACACTGCTCTTAACATGTTCTTATTCCCACTGCCTTTCCCGCTCATAAACTAACTATGTGTTTTACCTCAAGAGAGGATTTTACTCTTCCATGCTGAAAACGCTGATTAACATAATACATTATCCAGAGCTACTCGGTCTTCAGTGAGGACATTTCATTCAAATTCTAAGGCTGTCCTGGCACTTGTCCCATCTGTCAAACTCATTACCCTCGAAAAACTGTCAAAGTGGGACAGTGACAAGAAACAATTTCCACGGTCACATTTAAATTCCCTTAATGGTTTATAGTCAAGTGCCTCCAGCCATGAATTTTGACCACCTATTGACTATTATATTAATATGCCCAGATGGAAGTCTTTCTTGGAGAGGTAACTAGCCTGGAAATAGCAAAATATTTTTCTAGACTTTGTATTCCTGGAGTGTTCCAATTTACCTCCCCAGGGATGGGAAAAATCATTTCACAAGAACGATGTGTAAGCAACTTGATAATCTCTCCCGCTGACTCAAAAGCTACCCTGTGACCCCCAGCCACAGGTGTCTGGGAACACACAGGAGTGTCCATCACCTCAGGTTGAGACTTTATTTGGAAATAATGTGATTGCAGATGTAATGAACTAATATGAGATCACAATGGAGCAGGGTGGGCCCCTACACCAGTTAGTGGCCTTATTAGAAGACACAGAGAGATAGAAAGAAGGCCACTCGACAAGAGAGGCAGAGATTGGAGTGATGAAGCTACAAGCCAAGGGTGGACGTCCACCACCAGAAGGTGGGAAGAGCCTGGGGGACACCTTGGCTGCAGACTCATAGCTTCCAAAACTGTGAGAAAACAAACCTCTGTTGTTCTAAGCCATCACAGGCATCATGTCTGTGGTACTTATAGCAGATCTGTGAGACTAAGCTGCAAAAGAAAGTGAAAGTGCTAATTGCTCAGTCTGCGTGTGTGTGTGTGTGTTCCTAGTCATGTCCGACTCTTTGCAACCCCGTGGAGTGTAACCCACCGGGCCCCCTCTATCCATGGACTTCCCCAGGCAAGAAAGCTGCAGTGGGCAGCCATTTCCTTCTCCAGGGGATGTTCCCGACCCAGGGATTGAACCTGCGTCTCTTACGTCTCCTGCATTAGCAGGCAGGTTCTTTACTCTGAGTCTCCTGCATCGCAGTTGGATTCTTCACCATCTGAGCCACCAGGGAAGCCCCAGGAGACCAAGATACTCCCTGCCTATTTGAAAATCAAATGGGAAGGGAATTAAGCAATGCAGAAAATTAAAATTACTGAAATCCCACCATGAATAAGAAGCTGTTATTAATATTTTGGTGAGCATCTACCCAGATATTCCTCTAAGCCTATTTGTGTTTTTCTTAGCATTTGTGTAAAGGTATAAAACCGGATGAATGAGACGAAACTGGGAAAATAAAACTTCCCATTGTCTTAAGTGGAAAGTGATAAGGCTAAATATTTCTTTGAGTCTGGTCACTAACCACTGGTCATTTAATAGTTACTCTGGATCATTTGTTACTTAGGGGAACTGCCATGCTCTTCTCTATTGTGGCTGTATCAATTTACATTCCCACCAGGGCTCCACTTTCTCCACGTTCTCATCAACACCTGCTGTCTTTGATTTTTGGTTAATAGTCATCCTGTGACAGGTGCGAGGTGGTATCTAGTGGTTTTGATTTGCATTTCCCTGATGCTTACTGACATGGACTTTAGTGACAATTTGTATGTCTGCTGGCCATGTGTATGTCTTCTTTGGAGCATCTTTTTTCTCTTATTAGTGGCAGGGCTGAAAATTGCAATAACAATAGCTTGCCTCTTGATTTGCAATTATCGTGAGTGACAAAATTCAGCATTGACAAAGAGGGGTGAACACATACCTATACCAACTGGGAGCATCAACAGTCTTTCTAAGCTATGTGATAGCTGATGACATTTTGAATGATTATACAGTATTTCATATAGTCACACAGACACTCACATCATTTCTTTCAAGTAAAAAAAAGTAGATACAACTAATCTCACTGTTGGAAGTCAGGGTAGTGTAGCCAGTGGACAATGTTAGTGGATGAGGTCACAAAGGCAGCTCTTAAGTGTTAGTGATACTGTTTCTTGATCCGGATGCTGCTTAGACGGGTGTGTTAATTTCATGACAATGTATGGAGTTATATACACTTATATTGACATTTTCTTATATGTACCTATGTTACACTCCAATAAAAAGTTGAAAAAAAAAACAAGCAAGAACTTTGCATAGCTAAGGGGAGAGGAGACAGGTTAACTAAACAGCAGCGGGCTATTTCATTTCTTCCTTCTAAACCTCAGGGGACAACTTGTGAATCATAGTTGAAGATGAGAATCCAACACTGTTTGCAGGATGAGAAACAGTTGAGCTACTTTGGGAGAGAGTCACATAGAAATATATTTCTTCTCTGCAGGTATCTGATAAGTAACATTTTTCCTTGGGAGGCTTGAGGATGTGTCTGTGTGCCTATATGTGTGCCTGTATTCAAAATGTTATCAGCTATCGCATACTTTAGAAAGACTATTTATGCTCCCAGTTGCTGTAGGTATGTGTTCACCCCTCCTTGTTAATGCTGAATTTTGTCACTCTTTCAAGATAATTGCAAATCAAGAGGCAAACTGTCGTTATTGCAATTTTCAGCCCTGCCACTAATAAAAGAAAAATGATATATTTACCCACCATTTGTTATTCTAGGATGAATTGCCTGCTGTACTTGTTGCCTGCTTCCTACCTGGAAAATTCATCTTTTATTACTTAACTGATTTATATGAACATAGTAAAACTGATGATGGATTCAAAACGTGAAACATAAATTTTCTCACATGTTGACATTCACATTTAACCTTGCGTATTGTAGTTTTTCTCTACAAAAATTTAAAACACTTTCATGTTCTAATGTAGTAATTTTCCTTTTTTTTTTTGTATTTTCTGGCTTTTTGTTAGGAGAGGACGCTAGATAATATGATTCAGACTCAGTTACACAATCAAGATTATACATATATCATCAATATATGTGCTCTGATTGCATTTATTTCACGTTTTAACATCTGTTCCTTCCATGCTTTATTTTCATGTAAAAAACAAAGCAGAGATTGAGCTTTATTTTTCTTTGTCAATGATTAGCCAGTTTTTAAGGCTATTTATTAATATTCCATCTTTTTTACCCTACTACTTAGAAAACTAACTTTGCCACATACTAAATAATGTTATATACAGAAGCCAGGTAGAAATAAGTTTTAATGGTTTTTAAGGGATGAGTTTTTGCATCCATTCAACTTCCTTGTGGCTTAGCTGGTAAAGAATCTGACTGCAATGCGGGAGACCCTAGTTCAGTTCCTAGGTTGGGAAGATCCCCTGGAGAAGGGAAAAGGCTACCCACTCCAGTATTCTGGCCTGGAGAAATGCATGGACAGTCCGTGGGGTCGCAGAGTCAGATATGACTGAATGACTTTCAGTTCAATCCAACCAGTCTATCTATGTCTTTTGGTTGGAACTTTTAATTCATTTACATTTAAGGTAATTATCAATATGTATGTTCTTATTGCTATTTTGTTCGTGGTTTTGAATTTGTTTTTGTAGGTCTCTTTTTTCCCCTCTTTTGTTCTCTTGTAATTTGATAACTATCTTCAGTGTTGTATTCAGATTCCGTTTTCTTTTTTGTGTGTGTTATAAATTTCGGGTTGTGGTTACCATGAGGTGCGATAGTGTTGTTGCTCAGTTGCCAAGCTGTGTTCCACTCTTTGTGATCCCACGGACTGTAGCACCACAAGGCTCTTCTGTCCTTCACTACGTCCCAGAGTTTGCTCAGATTCACATCCATTGAGTTACTGATGCTATTTAACCATCTCATCCTCTGTCGTCCCCTTCTTCGCCTGCCTTCAATCATTCCCAGCATCAGGGTCTTTTCCAATGAGTTGACTCTTTGCATCAGGCGGCCAAAGTATTGGAGCTTCAGCTTTAGAAACAGTCCCTCCAATGAATATTCAGGGTTGATTTCCTTTAGGATTGACTGGTTTGATTTTGCAGTTGAAGGGACTCTCAAGAGTCTTCTCCAGCACCACAGTTTGAAGGTTTGGTATAACAGTCTATATACATGATTGTTGTAAGTTGTTGATCTCCTAAGTTCAAATGCATTTTCAATACCCTGCATTGGTACTTTCCATCTCTCATGATTCCTGGTTTTGATATCACATTTGTGTGTGGATGATTTCCTACCTTTCCTGTATGTTTGCCTTTACTGATGAGCTTTCTTAGTTTGTAGTTTTCTTGTTTCTAGTTATGGCCTTTAAGAGATGAATTTTGACAGCAACAATTTTAAAAAAAATGCTCCACCTAGTCAGGCATTTGAGATGCCACTTCCAGTTGTCCTCAGGTTGCAGAAACTCACAGAGGGATATGAGCAGTCCTGTTCCACGGATGCAGAAGATCCAGCGCCCTCTGTGATGTTCAGCTATTGAACGAGAATTCACTAGGTTCCTATCATGTACTTGGCACTATCTTCAGAACTTTGAATACATCAGTGTTCCAAACAGACATCATCCCTGGGTTTGCAGAGCTTACCTTCTCTGTAAGTTTATTCTACATCGAAGTCTCTATGAGTCCATATGATCTACAGATGACCTTGAGTCCTGGTTCAATGGTTCCTTTTGTTTGGTTTATATTATTTTCCTATTAATGTGGAAATGTTCCTGGAATGTTCTATTAATTTCAGGCCTTGGATGGGCATGGCAAGGTCTCTGTTTCCATGGCACTGCTCAGGGGGATAAGAAAGAAAGAATATCTACTCACCAAAATAGATTCTCTTTCTGTAGAGCACATTACAAAAGTGGCATGGATTTCTGAGACTCGAAAGCTTTAGTCTTATAGCTAAGCCTTACAGCTAAATAGCACAACTTACAATAGCCGAGAGGTGGAAGCAACCTAAATGTCCATCCACAGAGGGATGGATACAGATGTGGTACAAACACACAATAGAATGTCACTCAGCCATAAAAATAATGTAATCTGTAGCAACATGGATGGACCTACAGATTACTGCGCTAAGTGAAGTCAGACAAAGATAAATATCATAGGATGTCACTTATATGTGCTTAGTCACTCATCTGTGTCCCACTCTTTGTGACCCCATGGACTGTAGCCCCTCAGGCTCCTCTGTCCATGGGGATCCTCCAGGCAAGAAAACTGGAGAGGGTTCCAGGCTCTCCTCCAGGTTATCTTCCCAACCTGGGAATCAAACCTAGGTCTCCCACATTGCAAGAGGATTCTTTACCATCTGCACCACCAGGGAAGCCCTATCACTTATATATGGAATGTAAAAAGTGACACAAATGAACTTATTCCCAAATTAGAAACAGATGCACAGACTTAGGAAACAAACATGTTTACCAAAGAGGAAAGGAGGCAGGGATAAATTGGGGATTTATTAGGGGGAAGGGATAAATTGGGATTAATATATATACACTACCACATATAAAATAGACAGTTAACAAGGACCTATTGTATAGCACAGGGCTTCCCAGGTGCCTCAGTGATAAAGAACTAGCCAATGCAGGATCCGCAACAGACACAAGTTTGATCTCTGGACCGGGAAGGTCCCCTGGAGGAGGAAATGGCAACCCACTCCAGTATTCTTGCTGGGAGAATCCCATGGACAGAGGAGCCTGGCGGGCTAAAGGTTCCTCTGGCCGTGGGATTCTTCAGGCAAGAATGCTGGAGTGGGTTGCCAAGCCTTCCTCTAGGGGATCCTCCCAACCCAGGGATTGAACCCAGGTCTCCCGCATTGCTGTGGATTCTTTGCCATCTAAGCCACCAAGGAAGCCCACTTCAATATAAATTAAAAACTAAAAAAAAAAAAAAAATATGTCAGTGCCCTCCTCTGGCTAGCTTCTATCCTGCTTTCACTGCATTTCTGCTTGGAAATTTTGTTAAACTGCAAATGCTGTGAAGCTTTTATTAGTTTTACCTGAGAGGGCATTATGCAGATGCTGAAAAATAAATAATGGATTAAAATTCCTCTACATTAATATTTATTAACCAAGACACTCTGAGTGTATCTGTTCTCTCCAGACCCAAGCAAATGAAAGTGAATGGACATCAAGGGCCATTGGCGATCACTGAGTTAGTCATTACTGATGACATAATTACTGGCCAAATTCTCCCCAAAGAAAACCTTAGCTACTGGAATGATCCATGTAGTCGGAAAGCGAATAACTTCTAGGTAGGAAAATAAGCTGTTTTGTTCCACTGATTTATCTCTGGCTTATAAGAAAGAGAAAGACTCCCAGACTCTAGGTCATTTGGAGCCTAAGTCAGTTGAGACAGTAGAGCACGTAGTTATGTAGGTCTCCTTCAGCGTTAGGTATAAGGATAGAGTTGCCTTCAGATATTGACTAATCACTCCTGTTCCAGCCCCTTTAAGATACTTCTTATTTCAAGCTGTAGGGAACTGACATAACAGACTGAAAGTTTTCTCTGACAGGTGAATAATAATCATGGCCACAGATTTTCTTTACACGATGCTTACATTTAAGAGATGTCCACAACACTGATCACTTTCTAAGTCTTTTGTGCATCAGAACAACTTACCAATTTTCTTCTAATATTCACCTGAGCAAGATCAGTTTGCCCCTTATGGGTACAGCTCTGGTCTTGGGAGTTGTTATTGCTCAGTCGTGTCTGAATCTCTGTGACCCCAAGGACTATAGCCTGCCAGGCTCCTCTGTTCATGGGAATTCTCAGGCAAGAATACTGGAGTGGGTTGCCATTTCCTTCTCCAGGGGATCTTCCCAGATCAGGGATGGACCTATGTTTCCAGGTATGGCAGACAGATTCTTTACCACTATAAGCCACCCCACCAGGGAGGCCAGTTTTGGAAGTAGCCCCTGCCCAAATCTTCCAGCATAAAAGGAATGTGAAGAAAGTTCATATTAATTCCATTTGCAGCTAAAATGAGGGCTGAGGCACTTGCGTTATGATTTGTGTCTTCTCAACATTTGTTTTCATGTCAGAAGTTATTGAAGAATAGGTCGAGCTTTTAAAAAGTTAAGTAAACTCTTAATAGCACACTCACACATGTACACTTCCACTGAAAACCACTGTCCCCTCCGCGATCTGTTTGCTTAGCACTTGTTTATATGCTCCACAGGGGCGCTAGAAACTTGTAATGTTGATGTGAAGGCTCCAAATATAAAGTCAGCAGGTCTGGAGTCTGGTCCCAGCTCTGTCGTTCTTTAACTGTGCCGTCTTTGAGAAGTCCCTAATTTGCCGCAGCCAGACTGTGATGACTTAGAACTCTGCCCCCTCCTTACACTTTACACTTCCACTTGCCAAGGAGGAGATGATGCTGGGGAATAGTCTCCAGAGGAACCAACACCAGAGCTGGAGGCATCATAAGGGCTTCCTCATAGAGATGCTGGGATTAACTGGGACTGTTCACATCATTGTTGAGAAATAAACCTTCCCCAGAGTTCTCAGGGCTCCAGTAAAACCTTCATCTCTTGAAATTTTTGAATCTCTGAGCCTTATTCCCCAACTTATGGGAATGAGGTCTGGAGCTGGTTGGTGAAGTTAATTGTTCTGCTCCTAAAAGTAACACAACTTCCCTTTTCTCTCCAAAGAGCCAAATGGTTCAGTTCAGCTAAGTCCCAGGGTTGAGCCGCAGGTGCCAAGAGTCCATCTCTTCGGTATTTAATCTCAAAATGTACAAAACCAGGCAACTGTGGCTTTGGTATCTCCACATCAAAGTGTTGGAATAGGGGGCCATATTTCCAAGGAGGGGCCTCACTGCAGGAGGGAAGAACAATTTCTTCTTTCCCTGTATAAATAGAGAAAAATCATATTTGCTTGCCCTTCATCTATGGGGATCTGATTACTCATTCATGCAGGAAAAAATTCTGCCAACTCTCACCAAAGCTCACTGCAGGACAGGGCACGGGAGGCTGACACAGTGGTTATTTACTTCGAAGTATTTCATGAGAAATCTGTCTTCCGAATACCTCATGTGTGTGTTCAGGATAAAATGAATATAAATGCATGTTAAAACAAAGCTAGAAGAAACAAACTAACCGGCTAGCCAGAAGGTATAAGGGCATGGCCAGCTCCTGTGGCAGCTTTGTCATCATCACTTTCTCCCAGTTCCTGTCTGTGTTGCCCAGTGAAGCGCTCAGCACACAGAAGCTACCGAAGAGTGCATGTCTGAGTGACCAGAGGGGTCATAGGCAGAGCTGAACCCAAATGCAAGCCCCTGTCCTTTGAAGTCAAAGGCTTTTGCTTTAGCCTCAGGCCTCCCTGAGTCTCAGAAGGGCCAGTTCAGGAGTTAAGGAATGAGAAGATGTAGCAACAGAGAATGGCTGCTGGGCTGGGGAACTGGTAACCTTTTAGAGTATAAACCAGCAACACAGCAGAATCACTGAATTCTCTGAAATACACACATAAAGGACCAACAAACATTCCAAAGTTGTCTTTACGTGAAGCAGAGCCCCACCAGATGAAAACTGGTGATGGCAAGAACATAGATCCTAGACTGGCTGCAACCCCAGAGGCCGACGATGCTCGAAACCTCACCTTGATGCCATTCCATCCCAGGGTTCTCCGAGTGCTTATCACACCTCCTGCACCCCCTCCTCCCCTTGCCTTCAAAATCCCTCCCCTGACAGCCATTGGGCAGTTTGGGTCTTTTGAGCATGAGATGCCCATTCTCCTAGCTTGGCACCTGCAACATGAATGCTGTACTTTCCTTCATCACAACCCAGTGTCAGCAGGTCAGCTTTACTGGGGGGAAGCCAGCAGACTCTTGTTAGATTATTTTTTCCTTTATTTTTATTAGTTGGAGGCTAATTACTTCACTCTTATTAGGTTTTTTTTTAACAGAGTCAACATTGTATCACCTCCAGGATACTGCTTGGAGCTTGTAAAATGTCATGTATGATTTTGATTAACACCACTCCATTTATTCCATATGCAAATAACATAGTCTTTAGCATAAATTAGCTGCATTCTGGGCTTGTTTTATGACTTTTCTCTTTGCTTCCTAGCGATCCTGAGGATAACAGTGTGACTCAGGCAGCACAAGTTTATTATCTTCTAGAATATCTCACTGGAAAAGGCCCCAATGCTGGGAAAGATGGAAGGCAAAAAGAGAAGAGGGCGGCAGAAGATGAGATGGTTGGATGGCATCACTGACTCAACGGACACGAATTTGAGCAAATTCTGGGAGACAGTGAAGGACAGGGAAGTCTGGTTTGCTGCAGTCCATGGGGTCACAAAGAGTCAGGCATAACTTGGCAATTGAAAAACAACAACAGAACATTTCTGGACAGCCTTCTTTGTTGAGTGTACTCCTTCAAACACGTGCTTACACAGTGGAAGGTGTGATGGTACCACCCACAGCAGAGCATGGGATATCAAACATTTCCTGGAACAGCTGGAACCCATTCCCTTCTGAGCAGTGGGTCTGAGTGGACCTTTTAGGGCTGATGCCCACAAAAGAATGGAGAAGTGTCTGCCAGCCAGTGAAGAAGCTCCCATGGAAGGCATGCTTACTGCAGTATGTAAACCACAGGCATCGGCTCTAAAACAGATATGAACAGTTTTGCTATTCTGCTACCGATGTCCTGGCCTCTGCTTTCAAAGATTCCTTCACACCACTTTCCTTAGGGAATTTTCCTATGTTCCTTCTGTATTTTAAGAATTCATTCCTCTTCTTGAGTCCAGGCTCTGACTCCAAGTGCCTCTAGCATCCTCCTTGTTCCTCTTCCCTAGTGAGGACTTTTCTGCATCCCTCTCCCCTTCCCTCTCAAGCCCTACTCACCCTTCATAACCCAGCTCCAGCATGACATCTGCTCTTCCTTGACCAGCCCTCTCCAAAATCTCTATGCCTTCCTAATCTGTGCTACAGAATGTAGCACTTAGGTATCTTGCGACGTCATTATTTATTGTTAGCCAGGACACAGAAGCAATCTAAATGTCTATCAACAGACAAAAGGATAAAGAAGATACCATCCATATACCCAATAGACTACTACTCAGCCATAGGAAAGAATGAAATAATGCCATTTGCAGCAACACGGATGGGCCTAAAGATGATCATACTAATTGGAATGAGTCAGACACAGAAAGACAAATATATATGATGTCACTTATACGTGGAGTCTAAAATATGACCCAAACAGAAACAGACCCACAGACATAGAAAAAAGACTTGTGGATGCCAAGAGGGAGGGATGATTGGGAGTTTGGGACCAACAGATGCAAACATATATATAATTATATATATAGTGGTTAAACAATGGGGTCCTATTGTATAGCAAAGGGAATTGTTTTCAATATCCTATAATAAACCATAATGGAAAATGGTGTGAAAAAGAATATATATGTGTCTGTGTGTGTAAAATGGAATCACTTTGCTGTACATCAGAAACTAACATAACATTATAAATCAACTGTACTTTAATTTAAAAATTGTTTATTGTTGTGACACTCTATTAGTGGCAAATGAAACCTGATACAACCCCGACCACCTTGCTGCCATCCGCCCCATAGTGCTTTATCTTTTGCTATGTTAGTTGCTCAGTTGTGTCCAATTCTCTGCAACCTATGGACTGTAACCCACCAGACTCTCTGTCCATGGTATTTTCCAGGCAAGAATACTGGAGTGGGTTGCCATTCCCTTCTCCAGGGGATCTCCCCAACCCAGGGATTGAACTTGGGTATCCTGCATTGCAGGCAGATTCTTTACTGTCTGAGCCACCAGGGTTAGGCATTTAATTAATGCATTCTGGGTGGCTGGTTGATTAATTGATAGTGAATACTTAGCAAGTACTTGACCTGATGTTTCACAAGCCTCGCTGTTCAGCTGTTAAGTCATGTGTGACTCTTTGCAAACCCTTGGGCTATAGCACACCAGGCTTCCCTCTCCTCCATTCTCTCCTGGAGCCTGCTCAAACTCATGTCCATCAAGTCAGTAATGCCATCCAACCATCTCATCCTCTGCCTCCCCCATCTCCTCTTACCCTCAATCTTTCCCAGCACCAGGGTCTTTTCCAATGAGTCAACTCTTTGCACCAGGTACTGGAGCTTCACCTTCAGCATCAGTCCTTCTAATGAACATTTGGGGTTGATTTCCTTTAAAATTGACTGGTTTGATCTTCTTGCTGTCCAAGGGACTCCAAGAGTCTTCTCCAGCACCATAGCTTGAAAAAGCATCAGTTCTTTGGCACTCAGCCTTCTTTATGGTCCAACTCTAGCATCCCTACATGACTATAAGCCTCATTATCACACATTTTACTTAGACCACAGTTAAAGGCAGTGAATGGGGAACTTTCTCTCTTGCCTTCAGCAAGACAGATAGAAACCATGCTTTTTCTGATACCATTCAGTTCAGTTCAGTCAATTCAGTCACTCAGTCATGTCTGACTCTTTGTGAACCTATGGACTGCAGCATGCCAGGCTTCTCTGTCCATCACCAGCTCCCAGAGCTTGCTCAAACTCATATCCATTGAGTCAGCAATGCCATCCAACCATCTCATCCTCTGCCGTCCCCTTCTCCTCCTGCTTTAATCTTTCCCAGCATCAGGGTCTTTTCCAATGAGTCAGTTTTCTGCATCAGGTGGCCAAAGTATTGGAGTTTCAGCTTCAGCATCAGTCCTGATACCATTAGTCTCCTTTGAATTTAATATATGCCAGCATCTATTTTGGAGATTTCAAAGAGATTTTTTATTATCTGTTTGTGAAATTTCTATCCATTCAGGGCTTTGCACCTAAAATTGGTACATTCATAAAATATCAAAGGAAGGATAATTTCAAACCACAAGAGATCTTCTTATAAGTTGGGCAAATTGCATATAATTATGGCACTTGGTGTTTTAGATCATTTATTTATATTTTATATAATTTATTTTGAGTGAAATTCTTTAGCATATACTTTCAAACATTTTTGAACTATTCTTTTAATAGTCACTATTTCTATTCAATTCACTTCAAATTGAAATTATTTCTGGGAGTTAGGAACAAAAATCTAAGTGAAGGCCTGTTCCCTGCTCTCAAGGCATTCACAGTAATGGGATAAACGACTCTAAGCTGAAAAAGCCCACATTACAAGGCTCTAACCAAGCAAACTCTGGCAAATGGTGAAGGACAGGGAAGCCTGGCGTGCTGTGGTTCATGGGGTCACAGAGTCAGACACGACTTAGTGACCTAACAAAAACAAGAAATCCAAGCAGGAGCAAGGTGCCAGAGCAGGAGGAAATCTGCTCTAAGAGATGCAATAGTGATTAGTGGTGCCGTTGCAGTAGGACTTGGACTCTGGCTGATAGAACTCTTCCCTTATTAACTGGATGGTAGACAGCGTTTATGGAAAAGGCATGGTAGGGGCCAAGCAAGGTGCTTAATGTGGGTTCCTGATGAAAACTTGAGAATGCTGGGAAATGACTTAATAAAGTAGGCTTGTCTCTGCAGCAAAGGACTGAAAACCTCCTAGTGCCGTCACCCGCTGGGAACAGTCCCAGGGAGGCTGCCACACAATTGCACACAGTTCCACATAGGCAGGAAACTCAGCATGCCCCAGAGCTGCCCACCACTGTCCCGGGGTGCCAGCCTCCTCCTGCTCATGTGGGCACAGCGGCTATCTTTTATGGCCCAACTGTGCTCTCTGGCAGGATGCGGAATTATGACTTGAAGAAAAACTACAGGGCATCTTGGAACTAGAGGAGAGGGGAGCAGGTGAGGCCATGGGGAGGAGGAGGCAGAGGTGTGGCAAAGACTAGACCTCCTTCTCCATCTCCTTGTCCATCCCTCTCTCCCAATGGGATCTCACTCTGTTGACTTAAACTCCCTGTCCCCAATTTTCCTTGTCAAAAAGGAAAGAATGTGATGAAATTTCTTTAATGCAAGGACTGCCGGACACTCCCAAGGTCAGCGTGTAGGAGGGAAGAGCAAACTTGACTCCGTATTGGAACTGTTCCTTTTACTTTAATCTTTGTGTTCTATTGCTTTTGCTATAAGAATGCTGCCTCTGGCATGAAATATACAGGGCAGCCCATTCTCAAGGCTCTGACCTTTAAGAGTATAACACTCTTCCCTCCATACAGAGACAAAAAGTTGCAGAACAGAGAATGACATGTCTGGTTGGAGGTTTACAGGAACATCGACTTGACCTACTGGACAGCTGTGAGAACAAAGGATTTTGACACCAAGAAGTCTGCAAGAACCAACCACACCTCTCCCCTTTCAGTGTAGAAGAGGCCTGAATTCTAACTCGGGGAAGATCGCTCCTTGGGGGTACTAGTCCACCATCTTCTCAGTGTGCTGGCTTTTCAAAACAAAATCATAGTTCCTTGTTCCAATAACTCGTCTCTGGACATATCGGTGTGTCGTGCGGAGAGCAGTATGAGCTTGGACTCAGTTAAAAACATAGTTCATTTAAAAGAGTGAAATAACATTCATAAGGCGTGTGGCAGTCGAGAAACCCTTCCACATTTTCACACCTTTCTACCTGGTTTCAACTTTCTGCAACACTGAGGACTCTGAGTATTAATTCAGACATGACTCACTTTTACACAGGATGGAGACCCTGAGTCACAGGCCACCACTGACCCAGGTGGGATGTTTTTGCCATATCACATGTGTTCCAATATCCCACTGAGAGAGACCCTGATGTTGGCATCAGCCTGCGGGGACATGGAGCAAAGGCACAGGCCGCAGGAGCCGGAGGTCTTCAGTTCACACCATGGAGATGCCCGGGCTAAGAGATGGCCGAAATGAAACTTGTTTCCTGGCCACTGATCAAGACAAGTGTCCATCACATCTCCTGCGTGGAGTTCATCATTTGCCTGCTGGCTGCGCGTCCACATAAACAAAGTAACAGCAAGAAGACAGGAAGGAGAACAAGACAGGGACAAGCTCCCCTCCCCTCCACCTCCTCCCAGGGCAGCGCCCTCGCGCAGACAGGCCACTCTAAAATCATTAAACACAGGCAGGGAATCTCCGCGGCTTCACCTCCCACAACTGTAATTGCAAGTGGACTATTTAGCACTGACTGGAAAATTCTCCAAAAAATCATGTCTAACCAGCATCCCCGAAAAACGCTTAGCTTTTGTTCTCTTGATTCTCTTAAACTGTATTATGGATCATAATATTCCTACTTAGCAGGTGAAATGACTTCTTTAATAACTTTGCCCCATTCTAGTTATTAAGTCATATTTCTTGTGTTGATGAGTTTGTTCAAGGTAATAACACAAGGCATTTCTTCCAGGGGTTTTTCTATTTATTTATTTGTGACTGTGCCCACCGCCCTGGGGGCTTTTCTCTAGCTGGGGCGGCTGGGGGGCTCCCGTCCAGTTGCTGCACCGGCTTCTCACTGTGCTGGCCTCTCCTGCTGCGGCGTGAAGGGTGCAGAGCGTGCCTGGGCTTCAGTGGTTGTGGCTCCTGGGCTCTAGAGCGCAGGCTCGATAGTTGTGGCACGTGGGCTTAGTCGCCCTGAGACATGTGATTTCTTCCTGGATCAGGAACCGGACGTGTGTCCCCTGCTTTTTTTTTTGGGGGGGGGGATGGATTGTTTACCATTGAGCCAGCAGGGAAGCGCCAGGGACTTTTCTTAAGAGAAAAGTCTTGAACCAAGAGATGGAGGTGACCCCGGGCAATCCCATTGTGGCTTCAGGCCCACTCAACGCGACGTGCGACCCGAGGATGCCCCGTGGGTGAGCACCAGGAGGAAGGGGAGCCAACATATCTCAGGGTGAACTTTTTGGCAAATAGGGCCTATATGTTTCTTTTGCAGTAAATAGGAGCTGTTTGCTTGTGTTGGCTGGGAGCCAAGCCCTCCTGGGGTGGAGAAAAACCTGCCCAGAGTGTCTAGAATTTCTCTGTTCTAGAAATCCCACCATTCGAGCCACCATTGTCATTAAGAGGGAAATACTTTCCTTTTGAGCTGAAACACACACACACACGCACACACACGGGTTGTACTACTGGGAGGACATCTCTGTCTATTACATCCCCAAGATCCTCCCAGTAAGACCCCTCACCCTTGGCTTCCCAGCGTCGTCTCCTGTGGAAGGGTTAAGACTACACCAAGTGTCGGTTTATGGCCTGATGTAGAAAATACAGCAGGACACGGACATCCTATAGGCAGGACTGCTAAAGGACTGGGTCTCAGTTTCCCCATTTACTTATCTTTCCCTTGATCCTCATGTGGCATCGGCTCGAGGTCAGAGACAGTGAACAGAAATTAGCTGTGTAGAAATCAAACCGAAGCACTAACGCTTTGCTGACCTCATCACTGAACCAAAGGTTTTTACTCCCTAAAACTGAATTCAGCTTTTGTGGTAGAAGCACTTCGCGAGGCCATGAGGAGCGGGCACTTATATCAGGTGCAGAAAGCAGCATCAGAAAATTCCAGGCCATGCCTGGGCTCAGCCTTCCTGTCCCGCAACCCCCACCCTCCACGGGGACAGTTGGTTATGGATACAAGAGTCGTGTTTGGGGCAAGGGGTCCAGTGTCTGCAAAGTCACTGGATTTTGGCTTTGATGTACCAAGACAGGAGAGTGAGTTCAAACTCTGTAGGTGAAAATCTCCAAAGACTGAACAAACCAAGGTGCTCATTTGACCACACAGTCCACCTCCTCAAGCCCCCAGTTTTTACATATTGCAGACGCCTCTGGCTCTGAACAATAGGACCATAACATCTTGTGTAAACGGTTGCTGCTAACTGGATATTATCGTGTCACACAGGAGCATGCAGGAAAGGAAAAAAATGGCATTTTATGTTGACATAATTATTGTGGTTTATTTTCAGAGACATAATTTGTAACGATTCAGCTGCCTAAATTTAACCCAACTTAAAATTACATGGAGTCACTCTAGATAGTAGCATAAGCAAGAATTGTCAGAGAAAACGCAACTCTTGCGCTCTTTCAAACTTTTTCAAGACAATTTTTAAGCCTAGAAGCAGTGTTCAAATTAAATTTTATGCGGAAAATAAATAAGAGCTGTTTTACTGTGTGCTGCTGAAAGCCTCTGCTGCCTATGACCACGACCCCATCGCTGTTTCGCTGTACTCTCTGGGGGTCTGGGGGCACTCACCGCCAAAGGATGACGGAGTCCACTGGTCTGGCTCTGGGAGGGGGCAGAACACCGCTGCTCTGAGGTTGCCTGAGCTCACACCAGCTCTGCCACGTCCCTGTGGGGCCTTGGTCAAGTTACTTCCCCTCCCTCTGCCCTCTATTGTTGCTGTTCAGTCGCCTGGTTGTGTACAACTCTTTGCAACCCCGTGGATTACAGCACGCTAGGCTTCCCTGCCTTCAGTATCTCCCAGAGTTTGCTCAGACTCATGTCCATTGAGTTGATGATGCCATCCAACCATCACACTCTGTTGCCCCCCGTTCCTCCTGCCCTCAATCTTTTCTAGCACCTGAGTCTTTTCCAATGTGTCAGCTCTTCACATCATGCCCCCTATAGAAAATGAAATTAACTCACAGGGCTGTGCGGGACAGTCATGTAAAGGGTTAGGGTGATCTCTAACACATGGTGGGTACTCAACCCACTCAGTTATCACTGAAAGGAGGTAAGAGTGTTCAACCTTCCAATGATACAAAAGTTCTTTGTTGCAGAGAAAGTTTTTGCTTTGGGTTACTAGGTCAGAACTATGTGTGAGAGGTGGTAAAAACATAAAAATAAACTCAAAATAAATGACAGATCTAACTGTAAGACCCAATACTATGAAATTCCTGAGGAAAATTTATGCAGAACACTCTTTGACATAAATATTTTTTGTACCCATTTCCTAAAGAAAATAAAAGCAAAAACAAATGGATAGGACCTGATTAAACTTCTAAGCTCTTGCACAGCAAAGGAAACCACTGACAAAATGAAAAGACAACCTACTAGATGGGGGAAATATCTACAAATGATGTGACCTCTAAGAAGCTAATATCCAGCACATATAAACATCTCATACAACTCAATATAAAAAAAAAAAACTAAAAAATCCGATTGAGAAATGAGCAGAAGAACTGAATAGACATTTCAACAAAGAGGACATGCAACGGCCAACAAGCACATGAAAAAGATGCTCAGCATCCTCACCCTCAGGAAAATGCAAATCAAAACCAAGATTGTCACCTCAGACCTGTCAGAATGGCCATCATCAAAAAGAGCATAACTGATCAGTGCTGGAGAAGGTGCGGAGAAAAGGGAAACCTACTGCTCTGTTGGTGCAAATGCACCTTGGTGTAGCTACTATGGAGAACAATATGAAAGTTCCTCAAAAAACTGAAAATAGAACTATCATAGGACCCAGCAATCCCACTTCTGGGTATATAATCAAAAAAAAATCAAAAACACTAATTCACAAAGATGCATTCACCCTAATGTTCATAGCAGTATTATTTATAACTGCCATGATATGGAAGGAAGCAACCTAAGAGTCCATCAATAGATGAATGAATAAAGAATATGTGATATATACACATATTCGATGGAATACTTCTTAGCCATAAAAAGAGTGAAACTTTGCCATTTGCAGCAATACGGATAGACTTGGAGGGCATTATGTGTTCCCAGGTGGGGCTAGCGGTAAATAAGCAATCTGCCAATGCAGGAAACGTGAGACACAGGTTCGATCCCTGGGTTTCGAAGATCCCCTGGAGGAGGGCATGGCAACCCACGCCAGTATTCTTGCCTGGAGAATCCCACAGACAGAGGAGCCTGGCGGGCTATGGTCCATGAGGTTAAAAAGAACTGGACATGACTGAAGTGACTTACCACACACACCCACATGGAGGGCATCATGGGCTTCTCTGGTGGCTTGGATGGAAAAGATCTTCCTGCCAATGCAGGAGACCGTTGTTTGATCCCTGGGACGAGAAGATTCCCCTAGAGAAAGGAATGGCCACCCACGCCAGTATTCTTGCCTGGAGAATTTCATGAACAGAGGAAAGACAACTACTGTATAATACCACTTATATGTGGAACCTAAAATATACAACAATCTGGTGAAAATAACAAAGAAGCTGTAGAGTCACAGGTACAGAGAGCAAACTAGTGATTACCAGCGGGGAGGGGAAAAGGAGAGAGGCAATATAGGGGCGGGGAGTGGGAGGCACAGACTAAGTTAAGATATGAAGTTGTACGATACAGGATGTATTGTACAACACGGGGAACAGAGCCGGTGCTGTATAATAACTGTAAATGGAGAGTAACCTTTAATACTGTATAAAGTGTTTTAAATTGAAAATTAAACAATTTGAAAATATAATTTGATAGAGAGTTAGTGCTCTCTTTAAATGTCTATAGGTTTGACATTATTTAAAAACAAGACGCTATTGCACGTTGGAAATATGCTACCTTTAATGGATATTTTTAAAAATTTCACATGTACATAAGATGACAGCGAGATTTAAGTGGAAATGTTTGCACTTGTTCTCACAAGGCCTGTGAGCTAAGAGAAATAAACATGTTGAAATGAGACATACAATTGAGACGACAACTTGGAAGCTTATTTAAAGGAGCCCTTCTGAACTAGTGGTTTTAGGAGCAATTAGCAAACCGGACCATCAATCCTTCTCCGAGTTTGTTTTTCCTTCATAGTTTTTTTGGGAGATTATAATCTGGGAGTCATCGACTCAGCTGGCAAAACCTCAGAGCCGTCCACTGATCTTCCCAAATGTTAATAAAAAATAACTGACGCCAAGCTCGAGATGCCAGCGTTCTTTCCATTTCTTTCAGCTGTATTTCTGTCCCACACAAAAACAGAAACATGATGTTGGGTACTGATGGATGCTGTCATTAATGTTCACAGTTGTAAGGAGTTCTGGGACCCCTCCAGTTCCCTCCGGGGGTTCAGAGGAACCCCTCCCTCTGCCATCAGGAACCATCTTTGAGAACTTGGTTGCTTAGTTGACAGTTTGACCCAAGGTCTGTGGTTGTCAGTGGAAGCCCCTCCCTCTGGAGGAATTTTCCCCATGACCTGTAGGTTTGGTTTTTCTACCCAAAGCAGATGTGGAAACGTGATCCGCCTAGTAAAATCTCCAGTCCAGAGAGACAGATAGACTTATGTCTCAGTCTTGGGATGGGCTTTACTAGTACGTCTTGGAGAATCAGGGGTTCCCTCTCCGCAGTACCTTCCTACCATTCCCTATAACACTTTTCAGCCCATTTTTCTTACTAGCAACATCACTATCTGATATTACAACTATTTGTTCACATTTTTGCTTTCTTCTCAAATAGAACATAAACTCCAGGAAGCTAGGGATTTTTGCTGTGTTTGCTAATGCAGAGACCGTCTGGGCAGTAACACACAGAGTTCTCAGGTGCTCCCTCCTCTTAAAGCCTGGTTGTAAACCATTCACCTACGGAGCAAAGGGGCCTCCTCTCCTGACTGTGTTTCGGTTTTTGCTGTAATCCAGGCAAGCGGCCTGGGATAAGCAAAGAGGACAGCCTGGGGCTTGGGGGTGTGAAATAAGAGAAGAAAAGTGGCAATTTCCTCCCTCTCAGGTTTTCCTTTCCGGAGATGAGTTTTTTATTCCCGAGGCAGTGTGGAGAGGAAGCAGGAAGCCTTTCTCTGCTGCGGTGGCCTGGTGGCTGGGGGCAGCTGGGGGCAGCTGGGGTCAGAGCAGCGAGCGAAGCCTGGGCTGAACACTTGCAAAACAAGAATTACTTTTTGAATTCTCTGGACCTTTTTTCCTTTGTGAGAACGACAGCTGCAACACATTTTAATCTGCATCTGAATGTACTGCTTTTTAAAAAATCCATTATAAAATCAATCATCCTTTTTTCTAGTGCGTATGAAAATCACCATTTATCAAAACTACCATTAAAGAGAATGGAATTCAAAATGAAAAAAAAAAAAACAACAACAACAGCACTGAATTCTAAATTGGCTGTCTAAATGGGTAAATATACCACCACGGTCAAATCCTGAGTTTGTTTACTACCAATACGAAAAAGTGTAGCATTTTCTTTTTTTAAATAATGCTGCTTATTTCTCTTGGCTGTGCTGGGTCTTCTTCATGCTGTGCAGGCCATTCTCCAGCTGTGGAGCGTGGGAGCTGCTCTCTGGCTGTGGGGTGCAGACTTCTCACTGTGGTGGCTTCTCTTGTTGGGTAGCGCAGGCTCTGGAGTGTCCGGGCGTCAGTCGTTGCAACTCCCAGCACAGGCTCAATAGTTGTGGCGCCCAGACCTGGCTGCGTGGGCATGTGGGATCTTCCCAGATCAGGGATCGAACCCGTGTCTCCTTGGTAGGCAGAATTTTTTACCACTGAGCCACCAGGGAAGCCCAAAGCATGGTATTGTTGTAGCCACGGGTTCTGGGAAACAAACTCACTCAGAAGGACAATGCAGACAGTGGAGTGAAGTTTATTACACTGGCGGGCCCAAGGAAGTCTCCTCGCAGCCAAGGACCCCGACCAGTTTTTGTGAAGACCTTATATACCATAAGTGTACATGCCCAAACCCACCCCCCCAAATCCCCTGAAACTAGTCTGAACAAAGGAAAAAGAAAGATACAATCAGAGTTAACCCGTGATTCATATGCCTTAAGCCTAGGTAGTTAACAGTGGACAATTATCAATAGGTCTGTGGTCATACACCCATAAACATAATCGGATTGATGATTCTATTTGGTCACACAGATAGCTAGGGTATTCTTTTAGGCGATGGAGAGCCCAAGGGGGCTCTTCCTTCCAGGGGCCTGGTTTTCCAGTTGGTATGTCATCTCCAAAGATGCTGAGCATATAGCTCAAAGTCCACAGTCCGGCCCAAGATGGAGCCCTGCTTTCGAGATAGAGCCTGTTCTGTTTCCTCCTTCACCTGTATGGAACTCTGTTTTCAGAACATTGCTGTCAATCCTCTGTGGTGCCTCCTGCCTTGAGGGAAGGAATTCCTTCTCTCAAAGAGCAAGTGTCACTCACCACTGTGTGCTGGTCAACAATGTCTCCCCTCTGATACAGCGCGGGCCATTCCTGACCTAAGGGCAGGCAGTGAGTCCATGCTAAAAGACTGTGCTTAGTCGTGCAGTTGTGTCCGACTCTTTGGGACCCCATGGACGGCAGCCCGCCAGGCTCCTCTGTCCCTGGGATTCTCCGGGCAAGGATCCTGGAGTGGGGCTGCCATGCCCTGCTCAAGGGGCTCTGCCCAGCATAGGGATCAAACCCAGGTCTCCTGCACTGCAGGCGGATTCTTTACCAACCGAGCCACCACTGAAGCCCCTACAAATGCAGGTGACACAAGAGACGTAGTTTCCATCCCTGGGTCAGGAAGATCCCCTGGAGGAGGGCGTGGCAACCCATTAAGTTGTTTGATATTGCATTCTATAAGCTGTTTGCAAATTGTGAAAATTAACGCCTGTCAGTTATGCAAACATTTTCTCCCAGTCCGTAGGTTGTCTTTTCACTTTGTTGATGATGTCCCTCACCGTGCAAATGCTTTTTAAGTGTTACTAAATCCCATTTGTTCATCTATTTTTCTTTTATTTCTTTTGTCCTGAGAGACTGGCCTAAGAAAATATTGCTGTGATTTATGTCAGAGCATGTTTTACCTTCCTGCTCTTCTAAAAGTTTTATGGTGTCCTATCTTATATTTGGGCTTCCCTGGTGGCTCAGACGGTAAAGGATTTGCCTGCAATGCAGGTGACCTGGGTTCGATTCTTTAAACCATTTTGAGTTTATGTGCAGAAAGTGATGATGTGTAGGTCCAAACCTAGGCCTCAGGAGAACGTGCGTGCTTTTGCTTTTTCTCTTGGAAATATCTCCAACATTCACACAGACCAGCCCACTGGAGAGTGAAACATAGCCAAAACATTCCAGCCAAGGCCACTCTAAGGCAATCAGCAGATCCATTCAACTCAGCAGCTGACCGCAGATGCATAAGAGAGCCTGGCCAGGTCATCACCTTCAGGTGGCCCACAGACTCTTAAGAAATAACACAAAATGTACCTTAGAGTTGATTGGGCAACAATACCCAACTGACACAGATGATGATTGCTTCTGAGCCTCCTTGTATGCATTTTGGATACATTTTGGTTTCAAAGAGGGATTCCTCTAACTTTCTCTCAACTGTACCTAATCGTTCCCAGATTGGGTACATGTGTCAACTCTATTTGTCAAAAAAAAAAAAAAAAAAAATCTAGATATATTTTTATTCTTCTAATAAACTACTAGGCAGTTCCAAACTTTCATTTAAGAAATTGGGATAATGGATATTTAACTTGTAAGTCCCTTTTCTAGACTCTTAGCCCAGCCACTTGTCCAAACATCCCTGAAAGTTTCTAGGCATGTAGAACAATTTTTGGAGAATTGCTTGCAATGCTGCTTATTATTATAAATACCAGGTGTTTTTCTTCTGTTCTGAATGAATTTAGGTGAATTGACTTATTGGACAGGAACTGAGGACAGATTCACTTACCCAGGGTGACATCAAAGATACAAGTGCCAACATTATTATCTGAATGGTGAGTTTATTACATTTATAAAAATGATACATGCTCACTATAAAACATTCAAGCAATTCCGATAAGTATAAAGAAAGTAATAAATCATCTTGAATCCTCCAAAACACTAGTCATTTTGTGACTATAATTTCAGATATTTCTCTACTCAGATGTAGAACTAGAAGGTGAGGAAGATGATGGATTTTTAAGTATAGTTTCAGACCATACATCTTATTTTTAACTTTAGAAGGATCACACTTAATAATCCTTGATTTTATCTAGAGAAAAAAGAGTTAAGGAAGAGTTCAAATTCAGATGACTATTAATCTATTCCTTAGGAACTGTGTCTCAAAGTTTATTCAAGAGCTAAAAAAGATTAGAGAATCAAATGTCTCAGACCTTTCTGCCCTCACCTCTCCCGTGCTGCAACTTTGCATGGTTAGGACCAATTTTATAAAGATATAACATGACAGGGTGTCACTGTTTGCCATGATGAGCATTTTCAACTCCCAGGGGCTTCCCTGTGAATGTCACCCCAGGAATTTACTCAGCACCTAAGTGACCACAAAGGGCAGAGGAGTGGACACCCAAAGGAAGACTGTTGTGGAAGAACGGAAAATGAGAGGCAATGTTAAACTGTTACCCCTTTCTCCACGGTCCCGAGGCAGGAGTCTAGAGGTGCAGTTTATATACTTCTCAGGGCCGTATTCCTATGAACCAAGCAACCATTCACACTTAGCAACAGCCCACTTGATGTCACATCTTTACACTGTCTCCTCCCATCTCTCCTACCTCACTCATCTTATTCCTTAGTCTAATTCTCTTGAATTATACTTCTTCAAATAATAATAACAAACAGGGCTTTTTTGGTGTTAAATTCAGTCTAAGATATTGATTCCAGTCATTAACAAAGCATATCTTCAAGGTAGTTCAGTTCAGTCACTCAGTCGTGTCCACCTCTTTGCAACCCCATGAACTGTATGTAGCACGCCAGCCCTCCCTGTCCATCACCAACTCCCAGAGTCTACCCAAACTCATGCCCATTGAGTCGGTGATGCCATCCAACCATCTCATCCTCTGTCACCCCCTTCTCCTCCTGCCTTCAGTCTTTCCCAGCATCAGGGTCTTTTCCAATGAGTCAGTTCTTTGCAACAGGTGGCCAAAGTATTAGAGTTTCAGCTTCAGCATCAGTCCTTCCAATGAACACCCAAGACTGATCTCCTTTTGGATGGACTGGTTGGATCTCCTTGCAGTCCAAGAGACCCTCAAGAGTCTTCTCCAACACCACAGTTCAAAAGCATCAATTCTTCGGTGCTCAGCTTTCTTCACAGTCCAACTCTCACATCCATACATGACCACTGGAAAAACCATAGACTTGACTAGATGGACCTTGTTGACAAAGTAATATCTCTGCTTTTTATTATGCTATCTAGGTTGGTCATAACTTTCCTTTCAAGGAATAAGTGTCTTTTAATTTCATGGATGCAATCACCATCTGCAGTGATTTCGGAGCCCAGAAAAGTAAAGTCAGCCACTGTTTCCACTGTCTCCCCATCTATTTGCCATGAAGTGATGGGACTGGATGCCATGATCCTCATCTTCTGAATGTTGATTCTAGTCATTAACATAGCATATCTTCAAGGTACTATATTGGTATATTTTTAGTTTATAGATAGTATTAAGGATTCCCATGCTGGTGGTAAGTGAAGTGGGTGGTATTCATATCCTCAGGGATGTGTCAGCAACACCTACAGTTAAGTGGGACAAGGTATAGGTAGAAGATGAGGCATTGGGTTATGTGGGATTGTAACACATAGTACTAGGGAAATAATATATATAAGGATTGTGAAGTGGTTCAGCTTCATTAATGACACTGGAAGTATTATAAAAAGCAAATAAAATAGCCTTGGGGCATCAAAATGCTAACTTAAGACACTCTCTGAAAGCCAAAGAAACTCTTTAGCATTAGGCTAGAGCTTCACTGGTGACTCAGATGGTAAAAAATCTATCTGCAATACAACAGACCCAGGTTTGATCCCTGGGTCAGGAAGATCCCCTGGAGAAGGAAAGATGCCCTACAGTATTCTTACCTGGAGAATCCCATGGACAGAGGAGCCTGGCAGGCTATAGTACTTGGAGTCACAGAAAGTTGGACACCACTGAGTGACTAACACGAAGCTATCACCTTCTGTAGTCTTATGAGAGGCTGCCTGAAAATGAAGTCCAGAATCTCACTGGAAAGTGGCAGAGGCTGCCAAACAGACCAAACGCACAGCTTTGATGTGCCCCTGATAGGAACACAGTGGCAACCTGAGACAAAGGATGGGGCCATTTGGGTGGATGATCCGAGGATCCCTAAATACCAAATTCTACCTACATATTCAGGATGCAAAAGTAGAATCTTCCCTGCTGTCAGAGAAGGACAGGTTGAAGAATGAAGCATGAATTCGCCAGAGGCCAGGAGACACTTGTTTTTGTTACAATGTGCCATCACCATAGCAATGTGTATCCTTCCCGGCTAGGGTCATGGTGGCTCAGACGGTAAAGAATCTGCCTGCAATGCAGGGGACCCCGGTTCAATCCCTGGGTCGGGAAGATCTCCTGGAGAAGGGAATGGTACCCCACTCCAGTATTCTGGCCTGGAGAATTTCATGGACAGAGGAGCCTGGTGGGCTACAATCCATGGGGTCGCAAAGAGTCGGGCATGACTGACGGACTAATGCTAACTAAGGATCAAATGTAATTCTTGGCCTGGAGGTAAGTAGATAATATGCTAAAAAGGATTACAGGAGCTGGCTAGTTTTCCTAGTAGAAACTGAGAAATGGATCTTAAGGGTGTTGGACCCTGTTGGGGGATCAAAGCTGTCAAGGGAAGAAACGTTGACATGGGAACACTTGCAACATCCATGAGCCAGTGCTCTGACAAGGACGTCTGTAGGTCATCTGTCGTCTGCTGGGATGGATCCTTGAACATGATAATATGTGTTTGCTCAGTTGTGTCCAACTCTTTTGTGGCCCCATGGACTGCAGGCCTCCAGACTTCTCTGTTCGAGGATTTTCCAGGCAAGAATACTGGAGTTGGTTGTCATTTCCTACTCCAGGGGATCTTCCAGACCCAATGGACGGAACCCACGTCTCTTGCATCTCCTGCATTGGCAGGCAGATTCTTTACCACTGAGCCACCAGGGAAGCCCAAAGATGAGGATATCCCACAGTAAATGAGAGGGAGATGTTAGATTGTCCTTGACTTGGTACTAAAGAAAGAGTTTGAATGTAAAAGAAAGTGGTGATAGTCAAACGGATTTATTATGTAAGATCTGAGAAACCATCACCAGAAACATTTCCCAAGAAGACCCAAAGAACACCTCTGCACTAAGGTAATAAGGAATGTGTTTACAGGAGGGCACTGGGGCTCTTTCAGAAGTTCTTCCAGAGACGACGTCCTGACACTGGATTCCATGGAATCAGCAAGGATGACCCCAGAGCTGCAGGGACTAAAGGAAGCAATTATTCTCAGAGGCCCTGGGTATGTAGTTATGATAATGGGTAAGAAGAGTGCCCTGACCTTCCAAGATCTGTTCTGACAGGTGATGGATCCCAATGTCAAGGCAGCACACAATATTGGACCTAAATTTTAGGTTTCAGACTGCCACAGGGGTCTAGATGGAACACGGCTAGAAGTTCAGGAAAAGTAAGTCTGGTGACATGCCTGGACCTATGCAGAATGGACCCAACAGGTGGGGATTCCTGGGTCTCACGTTAACACCCACCTGAGAGTCCCCAGGAAGAAGGTACTGAACAGTACGCCTGACAGGATGATCTGACCTGTGGAAGCCAGCCAGCCTTCCTCTTTGGCTGCTCCAAGGCTCGCAGTTGGCCCTGAGTATCTCGGCCACGGGGGCAGAGGCGGGGGCTTTGAGCTCTGCATGAAAGGACAGTGTGGGCGCCATGCCACTGAGGCAGATGGAGCTATGCTCACACCTGAAGGCTGAGAGGGTCAACAACTGATAGGCATCACTTATCCATAAGCCAGTGGTCATTTGGTGGCAGATAAACTGCACTGAACTTCCACTCTCGAGGTGGGCAGATGTAAGTCCTTGTGCTCAGTTCAGATTTAGGTTTTCCCCTCCTTTCTCACCTCCAGCACCACCATTTGAGATTTTACAGATTGCCTGACCTTCCACACAAGGTGACCTCAGTCCCAGGGAACATGCTACAGCAAATGATGTGAGGAAACAAGCAAAAGACAATGGGATGCACTGGTCTTACCATGTGCTTATCATCTAGAAAGATCCAACCTCACAGGGCGATAAAGTGTTCATGATCCCGTCAACCAGCTGCACGCAGATCATTGCTTCCACATACCATCTTTCATTTAAACAATCCAGGGAACCTTGGAAAAATCACTTATTCCAGGTGTGGGACAGGTAAAGTAAAAGATGAGCCTGGAACAAACTTTTTGTTCCTTGAAGTAAGGACGAGCTCATAGAGAATAAGACACATCATGACAACACAGGGCTGGCTTGAAGGGCACTCGTAGCCAAACCTGGGAGCATTAATATTAGTGCTCAAAGACATAGAAAACAAATGTATGGTTAGCAAAGGGGAACGGAGGGGGAGTGGTAAATGGAGTGTGAGGTTAACTGTTATACACTACTGTATATAAAATAGATAAACAGCAAGGGCCTACTGTGTAGCAACAGGGAACTCTATTCTATATCTTGTAATAAACTATGATGGAAAAGAATCCGAAAAAGAATACATCTGTAGATAGCTTAATCACTTTGCTATACTCAACAATGAACAAAGTGTTGTGAATCAACTATACTTTAATAAAAATTAATGCTTAATTATACGCTACTGAATAAAGTAAGAATACATGAGAATAAGAAGAAACAAAGGAGAGAAAGAGAGAAGGAAAAAAATAAGGGAGGGAAGGAGGGAGAGATGAGGGGGATGAAAGCTATTCATTGAATAAAACGTCAACTGGTGTACGTAGGAGTGAAGAGTTTAGGAGACAACCATTTTGTGAACATCACTCTATACTGATTTAGTGCAGAATCATTGTGGCCACTAAAACTAGTGTGTGAGCATTTTATAAGACAGAGAATATCTATGGAGTGTCAAAGCATTTCTTCAAAGATCACTTACAAATAACAAAAGGAAGAACAAGTCACATTATATGGACAAAACCAGGCAGACACCACCCTCAACAAGCGTTCAAAGTGAACATAATAATGGGCCAAACCAAGAAAATATAGGATTGTGTTTCCTAATGTGATACAATGAGAAGAACACAGTGTCATTTATATTGTAGCTTCTCCAAAAGTAGATAATTAGAATTGAATCATAAAGACATATCATCAAAACTCAAAGTTAGGACATCCTAACTGTCATCTTCTCTTTAAAACTGATTATGTTAAGACAGACTAAGAAAGACTTGCCAACCTTTCAGATTAAAGGAGATTAAGGAGATGTGGAAATGAAATATAATGTATGATTCTGGTTTGGCTCCTAGACTAGACAAATTTTTCTGAAAAGCAAGTTATTGGGATGATTGGGCAAATTTGAACAAGGTCTATAGATTACTTAGCATTTTGTCAATATTAAGTTCTTTGCTTTCAATCACTGTAGTATGGTTATGCAAATGGACATCCCAGGTATTAGGAAATATATATATATATATATATATATATATATATATATATATATATACTAAAGTATTTGGGAGTAAATAGGCATAATTTCCACAATTTACATGTAACTGAGAAAAAATGGCAAAGCAGCATAATAAAAGTATATCAAACACTGAATATGAATGGAGGATTGAGGACTTCTTTGTCTTATTCTCACAGATCTTCTGTAAATTGGAAATTATGTCAAAATGAAAACTGACAGGGAATATAGTTCATACCAACCTAGGAATGTCTGTTTGGGAAACTGGCTTTTAGAGTAAGTATACTGAACCACCTGGATGTGAGTGTCTTTGTTTTACTGCAAGAAGAATGTCTATTGGATTCTCTCTGTGGATGGTCCTAGAATTTCTAAGTTCAGACTCATCTAATATTCTGGGATTGAAACCAAGTGCAGTGCTTGAACTCAGTTCCTATTTTTAGAGTTTACTAGGTATTTGTGGGAGGTATCACCAACTGGATGGACATAAATTTGAGCAAGCTCTGGGAGTTGGTGATGAACAGGGAAGCCTGGCGTGCTGCAGTCCATGGGGTTGCGACTGAGCGACTGAACTGACTGATAGTGGGAGGGAAGTGATGTGGTCTGGCTTCATTCTGCCATCTTGACTATGTCTTGTGAGGATTCTTACATGCATATTATGATATTTATTGTCTCCAAGGGATTTGCTGCTGTGACATAGTTTCATGTTATAACTGACAGTGTATATGGATCATTTTCTCTGCTCTGTGAACTGGACGGACATTGGTCATATGAACAAGCAAGAGATGCCCCACCCACAATAATCTATCCTGAAGGTCACCCAAGGTCACTGTGCTGGACACATTTGCCTAAATTCAACCTTGGGGCAAAGTCTGGTAAAGGCAGCCGGGAGCAGAGAGGTGAGGATTCTGTTTGTTCTTGATGCCAAGTTGCTGGACAGTAAGGCAACAGCTTGGGTTTCTAGAGGACTGGGCATGTTTAATCTCATGTTGTTATGATGATTTATCTGCTAAGACTGATTGCAGTGGACTTGGAGACAAACACGCAGAATAGTAGAGCCTATATAGTAGAGCCTGTAAACCTTCCTCTGTGGTTTAAAGTAGCTCTTTGTAAAAACAGATAATAATTCCTCTTACAATCTTAGCAACAATGAGTTAAAGAGTGATGATACCTTGCAATGTTAGGACAGGGGTAAGGGATACTATGTTTATGTTGCTGCTGGGGGGTATAAATTGTTTTGAAGGCTTTGGAAAATAACTTGGCCGAACCTATTAAAGTAAAAATACACTTGCATTTTGATGGAGAAAAGCACCTTTTGGGAATTTATCTTACTGAAATAATACCATTGGTTTATGAGAATATGGGAATAATGATGTTTACTAAGGCATTATTTATAGTGGTGGCAAGTAGGGAAGCTGAAATTGCAATTGTCAGTGCATAAAAACTAATCAATCTTGGTGTATTTGTCTATAGAATATTATGTCTCTTTAAGGAATCTGTATGATATATGTTTGTTGAAAAACTCAATTGGTGGAGAAATATACATGAACTGAAAAGGAGTCTATGTTTTGAGTGAGGGTGTGTATGTACCTATGTATGTGTGTGTGTGTTCTCTGTGACTCTGTGTGGCCGTGTGCGTTTGTGTGAATACAGACATAAAGCTGTCACATTGATTATTTCGGATGAAGGACTGGGTAGGGAAGGGGAGATGAGAAATAGCTGATTTTTTACACTTTGCTGTCTCCTGTGGCAAAATGTTGTTTTCATCCCCAGCACGTGTGACTTCTGGTCTTCGAAAGGAAAACCCAAGGAAGTATTAAGCAAAATAAAATCATCATAGTTTGTGGCTTGGGGACAAGTGGGGAAGGGTCAGGGCACAGGGGTCTCTCTACGTGTCCACCTAAGTTCATGTCACATTTCCAGCCTCACTCATGTGCCCCTCGTACGCGTGCATGGTACCAGTGGCATGACAGGCACTGTGCCCCCAGGAGAGAGACGTCACTGCGTACCCTACCCTTCCAGTGGGGAGACGGGGCTGCACATGTGTGTTATGTGAGAGTCACCCCGCCTTCTGAGGACCTGGAACTCTTCTGTGTAACTGTAATTCTTTATGCATTAGAGAAACTGAAGAAGGTAGTGGTGGTTTAGTCACTCTGCAGCCCATGGACTGTAGCCCACCAGGCCCCTCTGTCCACAGCATTCTCCAGGCAAGAACACTGGAGTGGGTTGCCATTGTCTTCTTCAGAGGATCTTCCTGACCAGGGATCAAACCTGGGTCTTCTGCACTGCAGACTGATTTTTGTACCGTCTGAGTCACCAGGGCAGCCTGAGGAAAGTGGATCAGGCTCCAGAAGTGGGGGGAGGTCTGCATTTTCCTGCCAGGTGACTGCATGATTGTCTTCACCTGTTTGACTCAAACACAGAACTTCACAAAACCTCCTAAACCATTCCCCATTCTAAAGCAAATTAATAGGACTTTGCATTGATCCTGGATCAGATCTATCCAGAAGAGGGCATTTCCCCAACAAATGCAAGGCATTAAGTAACTGCTGCTGCTGCTGCTAAGTCACTTCAGTTGTGTCCGACTCTGTGCGACCCCATAGACGGCAGCCCACGAGGCTCCTCTGTCCCTGGGATTCTCCAGGCAAGAACACTGGAGTGTGTTGCCATTTCCTTCTCCAATGCATGAAAGTGAAAAGTGAAAGGGAAGTGGCTCAGTCATGCCTGACTCTTAGCGACCCCATGGACTGCAGCCTACCAGGCTCCTCCGATCATGGGATTTTCCAGGCAAGAGTACTGCAGTGGGGTGCCATCGCCTTCTCCCATTAAGTAACTAGTGTTGTACTAATCAGGGTAGAGCAGAATTAAGAAGCAGAGCAATATTCCTTCATCCTCTGTTTTATATCACCTCCTCTTGGCAAATGCTTTATCTAAATTTGGACCTCCTTTCCAAAGGGGTCGTGGAAAAGACTGAATCACCAAAGAAAACAACTTTTTTCTCCTAAGAAAACCTAATATAAATGTCTAATAAGGGTTGGCTATCAAGATCCTTTGAAAATATAGACACCATGCATAATTGGTGTCTGACCTAGAGTCTCCAAGCTAGAGCTAGGAATATAGTATAGAAGGAAATGAGAGTTAGTCTGAACCCTTGATTTTTCTGGACACAAGTCTTGATGCTATTTAATTCTGCAATAAACTTTAAAGATGCCTGAATGAAAATTCAAAGAATTTCTCCCAAACATACAGGTTTATGGTTTCTGTTGAGCATCAGAAAGAATCAACAGGCAGGCGAAGTATTCCCGTCAGGGATCTCTCAATTTTTGTCATAGTCTGCCCACCACTTTAAAAAAGTAATTCCTTTGCCCATACACAGTAGAAGTGAAGTAATGTAGGTAATGATGTGCTTTAAAAGTGAAAAACAACCCTGCCTCTTACCTTCCAATGTAACACACTCGTTCTAACAAAGCATAATTTTTCTCTTAAATCTTGATTTGTAAAATGACTCTATGTAAGACATCACTTAAATTGGACATTAAAATGCTAAATCTATTTTTAAAGATAATTTATTTAAAGATTTTCAGGATCTTCAGGAAAAATCACAGCTTATTAAAACGCTCATGGGGGAAGGATAGACAGTTTGGGGTTAACAGATATGAACTATTTCATATAGAATGGATAAACAAGGGACCTACCACATAGCACAGGGAAGTGTATTCAACATCCTGTGATCATAATGGAAAAGAATATGAAAAAGAATACATATGTGCATAGCTGAGTTACTGTATAGCAGAAATTAACATGACACTGTAAATCAACTATACTTCAATAAAATAAAATGCTCAGAACTACCTTGTCTTCCCCGAGGACCACAGTTTGGTTCATCCTCTTCATTAGGACCCTCTATAGGACATACTGTTTGTTCCACACAATTAAGCCCTTAATTAAATACTTTTTCAAACTGTTAAGATTGTTTCTGTGTGTATGTTACACACACACTGGCCCACCTTCTCTGAATCAGAGACTTAAGGGTGTCAGGACACGTTACAGTGTGAACACAGTTGCCAGATCCTTGAAACATCACCTAAATTGTGAGAGTGGAACCCAAACCAGGACCGCCTCAGGGATTTCAACCATCAGGCCATCTCTCCAAGCAGTAGTTCAGGGGGAACTTGGGTTTGATTAGTGCATGGAACATGGGTAGGGCTTAGAAGTATAGACAAAAGTGACAAAATAATCAAATGGCCTGGTCGTAGGAGGAGGTATAGGAAGAATTAAGAGTCCATGGTCTCATGACCTCCTCTGCTCTCTGGAAGTTAAATCTGCTCATCTTAAATGGAAGCAGTGGCAGATTTAATTTTCTTGGGCTCCAAAATCACTGTGGGTGTGACTGCAGCCCTGAAGTTAATATGATGTGTGCTCATTGGAAGGAAAGCTCTGAGAAACCTAGACGGTGTATTAAAAAACCAGAGACATCACTTTGCTGACAAAGATCCATCTAGTCAAAGCTATGGTTTTTCCAGTAGTCACATATGGCTGTGAGATTTGGACCATAAAGAAGGCTGAGCACCAAAGAACTGATGTTTTTGAACTGTGGTGTTGGAGAAGGCTCCCCAGAGTCCCTTGGACTTAAGATAAAACCAGTCCATCCTAAAGAAAATCAGTCCTGAATATTCATTGGGAGCACTAATGCTGAAGCTGAAGCTCTAATACGTTGGCCACTTAATGCAAAGAGCTGACTCATTGGAAAAGACCCTGATGCTGGGAATTTTGGACATGACTGAACAGCAACATCTTGAGTCAAGAAGATTTGTTTCTGAAAGTAAGTGGGTTTGGAAATTGTGTTCCTGACTAGCCACAAGGCAACTCATATTGTTTCCTTTTCTCCCAAGTGGGGATAAAGACTCTCCTTGACGCTGTACAGAGTTGTTAGGAGGATAGAATCAGATAATAGGTTCAAAAAGCATTTTGAAGGAGATTACAGGGGCTCTAGGTACAGGAGAAGATCACAAGCTTCTCTTCTATTTGCTGTGGAAACTGGGCCTTTCCCCGGAATGAGAACGGTGTGTGGGTGTTTAATTTCAGCAGAAATTCAGACTTAATTGGAAATCATGCCATCATGTTTCCTTCAGGACACATCCCTGGAAAATCTGCCAAAATATCAGTGATGATGCCGGGAGGCCACTTGGCAAGACCTGGATTCGCCTGGTGATGGTGACGTCTCCCTGAGATATAGTGTCATCCAGGCAGGGTGCTATGTTTCCATTTTGCTTTTTTCACTGGGCAGATCAAATTTTTCTCTCGATTGTAGCTCAGTATTAAGGAGAATCAGTTTGAGTTTGTAAGCCAGAAAACACTCAAATATAATATCAAAGCAGGCCCTGTAAGCCAACCAGTCTTCTTCGGCTCAAGGCAGAGTTAAGCCAAAGCTGATTCTCAGGAAGGCGACAGACACCACCGTGAGCTGGTGGGCTCAGCGTCTCTCCTGTGGGCCTGAAACCTTTCCCACTCTGAGTCACATTTTTTTTCTGACAGTCACAGTGAAAGAGAAAGTGAGAGCCCCAAGCTAGTAGGCAGTGAACAGATTTGCAAAATAGGTCTAATTTTACTGATTCCAAAGGTTTTGTTTTTACCTAAACGGACATGTAGCCTTCCCTTGTGGCTCAGATGGTAAAGAATCCGCCCACACTGCGGGAGACCTGGGTTCGATCCCTGGGTTGGGAAGATCCCCTGGAGAAGGGAAAGGCTCCCCACTCCAGTATCCTGGCCTGGAGAATTCCATGGACTGTAGACTCCATGGGGTTGCAAAGACTCGGACACGACTGAGTGACTTTCACATCAAGGGGACATGGGGGCTTCCCTGGTGGTTCAGCAGTGAAGAATCTGCCTGCAGTGCAGGAGACACAGATTCGATCCCTGGGTCCGGAAGATCCCCTGGAGGAGGGCATGGCAACCCACTCCCGTATCCTTGCCTGGAGAAGCCCCATGGACAGAGGAGCCTGGTGGGCTACAGTCCACGGGGTCACAAAGTGTCAGACATGACCTAGCAACTACACCACAGCCTACTGATGAACGTGGAGACAGTTTGCACCGCCAGCTCGTTACCTGCTGTCCAGACATCCCACTTCCTCTCTCCGCTGAGGTTACCACCACCTGAAAGTGCTGCTGGCATCGTAATCCCACCTCAGCTCCTCGGCCGGCACCTCCCCAGAGTCTTTCGGGGCCTCACTGGGCTTATTTGTCAGCCTTTTCAGATGGCTGTCCGTTGGACACCCCAAGGTCTCAGAAGGCAAAGACGGAGAAGCAGAACAGATGCGAGAAGCTGGGAAAGAGGCGCTCTTACCGCTCTGCAAAGGCCCAGAGATGAACAGTCAGGCTCCTCTTACAAGTGAAGGGTGCCCCGACCCTGCCACAGCTGATCTTGCACTTTAGAGAAGGGGCCCAGTGGTCAGTGAATATTTGCAGAAGGAAGAAAGATTGGTACAGACAGTGAGCCCAAGCCCAGCCGAGAGGGGTGTAACAGGTACTAAGTGCCTAGCCATGCGTCCAGAACTACGAAGGTTGATAAAGCCCTTCAGGTTCGTAATTGTTCAGTTCAGTTCAGTTCAGTTCAGTTGCTCAGTCGTGTCCGACTCTTTGCGACCCCATGACTCGCAGCACGCCAGGCCTCCCTGTCCACACCAACTCCCGTAGTTTACACAAACTCATGTCCATCGAGTCGGTGATGCCATCCAGCCATCTCATCCTCTGTCGTCCCCTTCTCCTGCTGCCCCCAATCCCTCCCAGCATCAGGGTCTTTTCCAATGAGTCCACACTTTGCATGAGGTGGCCAAAGTACTAGAGTTTCAGCTTCAGCATCAGTCCTTCCAATGAACACCCAGGACTTATCTCCTTCAGAATGGACTGGTTGGATCTCCTTGCAGTCCAAGGGACTCTCAAGAGTCTTCAACACCACACTTCAAAAGCATCAATTTTTCAGCACTCAGCTCTCTTTACAGTCCAACTCTCACATCCATACATGACCACTGGAAAAACCATAGCCTTGACTAGATGGACCTTTGTTGGCAAAGTAATGTCTCTGCTTTTTAATATGCTGTCTAGGTTGGTCATCAGTTTCCTTCCAAGGAGTAACCGTCTATTTATTTCATGGCTGCAGTCACCATCTGCAGTGATTTTGGAGCCTAGAAAAATAAAGTCTGACACTGCTTCCACTGTTTCCCCATCTATTTCCCATGAAGTGATGGGACCAGATGCCATGATCTTCGTTTTCTGAATGTTGAGCTTTAAGCCAACTTTTCCACTCTTCTCTTTCACTTTCATCAAGAGGATTTTTAGTTCCTCTTCATTTTCTGTCATAAGGGTGGTGTCATCTGCATATCTGAGGTTATTGATATTTCTCTCAGCAATCTTGATTCCAGCTTGTGCTTCTTCCAGACCAGGGTTTCTCATGATGTACTTTGCATATAAGTTAAATAAGCAGGGTGACAATATACAGCCTTGACGTACTCCTTTTCCTATTTGGAACCAGTCTGTTGTTCCATGTCCAGTTCAACTGTTGCTTCCTGACCTGCATACAGGTTTCTCAAGAGGTGGGTCAGGTGGTCTGGTATTCCCATCTCTTTCAGAATTTTCCAGTTTATTGTGATCCACCCAGACAAAGGCTTTGGCGTAGTCAATAAAACAGAAATAGATGTTTTTCTGGAACTCTCTTGCTTTTTCAATGATCCAGCAGATGTTGGCCATTTGATCTCTGGTTCTTCTGCCTTTTCTAAAACCAGCTTGAACATCTGGAAGTTCATGGTTCACGTATTGCTGAAGCCTGGCTTGAAGAATTTTGAGCATTACTTTACTAGTGTGTGAGATGAGTGCAATTGTGTGGTAGTTTGAGCATTCTTTGGGATTGCCTTTCTTTGGGCAATTTGGATTGAAAACTTACCTTTTCCAGTCCTGTGGCCACTGCTGAGTTTTCCAAATTTGCTGACATGTTGAGTGCAGCACTTTCACAGCATCATCTTTCAGGATTTGAAATAGCTCTACTGGAATGCCATCACATCCACTAGTTGTGTTCATAATGATGCTTCCTAAGGCCACTTGACTTCACATTCCAGGATATCTGGCTCTAGGTGAGTGATCACACCATCTGGGTTGTGAAGATCTTTTTTGTACAGTTCTTCTGTGTATTCTTGCCACCTCTTCTTAATATCTTCTGCTTCTGTTAGGTCCATACCATTTCTGTCCTTTATCAAACCCATCTTTGCATGAAATATTCCCTTGGTATCTCTAATTTTCTTGAAGAGATCTCTAGTCTTTCCCATTCTATTGTTTTCCTCTATTTCTTTGCATTGATCGCTGAGGAAGGCTTTCTTATCTCTCCTTGTATTCTTTGACCTTTGCATTCAAATGGTAATATCTTTCCTTTTCTCCTTTGCTTTTTGCTTCTCTTCTTTTCACAGCTATTTGTAAGGCCTCCTCAGACAGCCATTTTGCCTTTTTGCATTTCTTTTCCATGGGGATGGTCTTGATCCCTGTCTCCTGTACAATGTCACAAACCTCCATCCATAGTTCATCAGGCTCTCTGTCTATCAGATCTACTCCCTTAAATGTATTTCTCACCTCCACTGTATAGTCATAAGGGATTTGATTTAGGTCATACCTGAATGTAATTGTTAGCGGCATGCAAATGTTCAATAAAGCAGAAAAACCACGGGGAGAAGGATGGAAGCAGAGGCTGAATCATGCCTCACAGGGTTTCAGGTAAGGGAGCAGTCTTGGTTGACAAGGATTGGGGAAAACTCCATGAAAAAGGAGAGATTTCAGCTGGAGCATGGAGGGATCATCAGAACTTGATTGATGGGGAGAGAAGCAGGCTTTGTTGGGAGCCAGGGGGGGGGGGTGGGGAAAAACAGGGTGGGGAAGGAGAGACAGGAATCCAGAAATAGAAACCAGGAGAAAAAGAAGCAACATCTTTCTTGCCTTCTGCATTTGCTTCAGCTTTGGGAGTTTTTTTGTTTGTTTGTTTGTTTGTTTTTTAATATTTATTTGGCTGCACTGGTCTTAGATGTGGCATGTGGGATCTTGTTCCCTGACCAGGGATTGAACTCCTAGCCCCCTACATGTGATCTCAGAGTCTTAGTCATTGGACCACCAGGGCAGCCCCCGGGAGTTTATGTTTATGATGGTGGTTTGGAGTCCTGAGAAGTCCTCCCACTGATGAAATGCGATTTCATTCTATCAATTAGATTCTTATGATGACTGCCAAGTGGAAAGGAAAGGAGAAGCTTTCAGCAAAAAAAAAAAAAAAAAATTAAACATTAAACCCACATATGATTTTGCTGTTAACTCTTCCTTTGTCAGAATTCATGAAGAAGGGCAGAAAAAACTGAGGATTGGATACAGTGTAGATTTGGGCTTGTGAACGCATCCCTGTTTGTCCCCATCCTCGAGGTCAGTCCTACACAGAAAAGAAGTCTGACTATCGTTTTAAGACACTTTGCTTCTTTCTGGACACTTTCAAATGCTTATATTCTTTTTCTTTAACAACTCAGCAGTTGATAATAGTAACACACCTATATAACTTGCTGTGTAATATAAAACAGCTGTTTTATCAGTATGTGCTGACCATGCTGGTGAAAGCCTTCACCACAGGACATTTTTGTGTAAATGTACAATATTTTGCATCCTTGGGCCTCATCGTGTCAGTGATGGAATGTGCTTTGTCTTCCCTGGCTTTGGCCCTGATTTAAATATCCTCTCCATCCTTCCCTTAACTCCCAAACCCGAAGTATTAGATGGGATTAATATATATTAATGCATTATATGGTAGGCACTTAATGTGTATTTAATGTGAGTCATGAATAAAAAATATTTGGTCCACTCCGGAGAAATGTGGATGGCAATCGTATTCCTCCAGCGGAGACCCAGTTGTTCTCTCCTCCAGGGAGAGGAGAGAAGGATTTCTGAGACCCCTCATGGAAATGAGTTGGGGGGTCTGTGCGGGGCTGTTTCTAGGGACCGAGGGGTTTGGGTGCTCCCTACAGCACTTCCTTTAAGATCTACCACGGGTCACGTGTGCAGTGGAGTCCCACCAGTGTGCCCTGGTATAGCATCCTCAGGGCAGCCTCATCTTGAGCAGGAAGAGCAAGGTTTGCTCTGAGCGAGGGCTTCCTGGTGGCTCAGACGGTAAAGAATCTGCCTACAGTGTGGGAGACCTGGGTTCCATCCCTGGGTCAGGAAGATCCCCTCTGGCATAACTCTGTGTCCACAGTGAAAACAGTCACTCCCAATCTTTCTCCACAGTTCTCACACCTAAAGAGCAGTAAACGCCTTCCTGAATCTGGCTCAGGTCCTTAGATTGTGTTAGATGGTGGTCGTGGTACCCAAGGCAGGAAGTTGTCAAGGAAGTACTCTCCCAGGAGACATCTTCTCTCCCCACGCAGTCATCCTTCCCAAGGACTTGGCTGGATAGGCTGCAGAACAAGCCCTCAGACTTCTTGCTGGCGTGACTTGCTTGTGAGGAGCCTTACTTTTTCTTACTCTCTGATCTTCCCAAACCACCCTACAGACTCAGACATGATGTGCTGAAGCTATGACTTTGCTCCCTCCGTGTAAAGTCATCACCTCCAGGGATGAGGTCCGAGTGCCTTCCTCTGAGACTTCTATTATGCTCTAGATGATTAGCAAATATACCCATGGATGAATGAAACCAGTCACATTAGACCCCTTCAGGGATGAGCTTCTTAAGGGGGAGGGTTATTCCAGGCATTGTGGGGAGGCACTGTAAAACTGAATTCTGACAAGTCAAATATGTATTTATTTCTCAGCCATACCCTGCCAATGTTGGACAACTCTTAGATGAATTAAGGAAAAAAAAAAAAGCTTTAATATATTTTTAGAATTACAATAAATGACCCAGATGATTGACTCTTTCATCTGTTTCCCAGAAGTAGAATCAGAATATCAAGAGCAAAGTTGTTTAGGGATTTCCCTGGTGACCTCCATGCTTTCACTGCTTTGGCCTTGGTTCAGTTCCTGGTAGGGGGAACTGAGATCCTGAAACCACGTGGCATGGGCCAAAAAAACAAAAACAAAAAATCCCCACAAGGTGGTACCAGGATTTTGAACCAGCATTCAGAAAATTCAGAAAATTCTTTTGATTTCCTATCCATGGTCTTTTCTACTTCATCTTGACTGTCCCCGGTATCAACCTCATTCTTAACAAAGTGACCAGTTATGTTGACCTTGGAGTGAGTGCAGGTAAATGATGCCCAAGAACTGAATGAAACATTTCCTCTTCTCCATCTCAGCTCAGGTTTCCATAGCAACAGTAAGACGGAGGAAGGGCCTGCTGGGTACCACTCATCTCCCCCAGCTCTGCCTCCAGCTGGTGTCCTGCTGAGATCACATGAGCTTGCTAAGCTGTTCGCCTTGCCCTACCACGCTCCCCTCACTCCCTCTCCTGGGGGAACTTCTTCAACAAGTCACAAGGAGAAGAATCCTTTTCTCAAACTCTGCTTCTAGGGAACCCTGTAGAAGAACTAAACCTGGCCTCTACCCCACAGAATGAATCAGTTACTAAGGCAAGAAACAAGATGATGCTCATATTCACCGTGCAAGGTAGCATTTGAAGTGGGGAGGATTGAGTTCAGTAGGTGGGACTTCCAACAGAAATGTTTCTCCTGTTATTTCCTCCTCCTAGAATGCCCACTTGCCCTTGAGCCTTATTTACACGTTAGAACGTAGCACGTCAAGACAGAGCTCAGTGTGAAACGTATGAAATCTCACAATTATCAAATGATAGACCTTTCATTATTTGTAGATGAATTGGAAACAGCAGTAAAAATATTTTTATTTTTATAAAGACAGAAGTTTTCATAATTTTCTTTTACAAAATATATTTTATCATATGGCAATGAAATCAGTGTATTTTCTAGGAAATACCTTCTGATCTTTTCTTCCTTTGAACAAATCATTTTGTAAAAACTAATTAAAATTCAAGGGATTGGCCAAGGAGGTCATTTCAAATTGCAGGGATTATTGCTTTAAGTTTTTGCTATAGGCCAAACCTGGTTTCTTTAGGATGCATTAGGTGCTGCCTCAGTCTTGGGTATAGTTAGATTTCTTTTTCCCTTCTTTAATGTAGTTCGCCCAATCTCACTTTTCTGAATCTATCAAAGTACTACCTCAGCCCTGATGTAAGCCCTCTAATAGGATTTGAATAATGTACTGCCATTGAGCCATTGAAGAATAATGGGCTCTCAGCACTAGGGCAAGGGATTCAGGGATGCATGCTTATCCTTTAGTCTTATCTGAAATCTCTGGTTATATTCCATAGGACAAGTGCCATTTCTTTTAAAAGAAACAAAAAGAAGAAAAATATTCCATTTTTAAGAGCGTTTTACAAGAGAACCTTCTTCAAAATACAGAATTTTGAAATTAAAGCTAAAGGATTCAAGTATTAAGATAGATTTAATTTAACTGCTTTAATTTCCCACTTATACTGGGATTAAAAAACAATAATCCATCTTAATAAAACTAAAAGGAGTGTATGTTTGCTGTGCTCTAGGAGTCATGCCTACTTATTGTGGAGAATTCTTTAAATACACAAAGAATATAAGATAAAATAAAAAGCAAATGTTACCTACAATTCTCCTGGAAATAACCACTCAATGTGTGGTTCATTTTCTTACAATCTTTTTTTTCCCTGTGTAGTATTTTAAAACATATTTGTAATTGAAAGGTGTGTCTAGCTTTACATTAGTTTTAGAATATGTTCTTATTTAATTGAAATTTTTAAAAAAGTATTATTTCCTTTCATGCAACTTTGTCATCTTTAAGAATTTTTCCTTCCTGTTTCACTGAGTTATAACTGATATATAGCACGAAGTTGAAGGTATACAGCATAATGATTTTATATATATATATATATATATATATATATATATATATATATATATGGAAATAATTGCTGCAGAATATTTAGTAAACATCCATAATTATCTCAGATAACTTAAAAATAAAAGAAATATCTTCCTTGTGATGAAAACTCTTAGGATTTAACTCTATTAACAAATTTCACATGTAACTTACAGCAGTGTTCATTATATTTGTTTTGTTGTTTAGTTGCTCAGTCATATCCGACTCTTTGTGACCCTTTGGACTGTAGCCCACCAGCCTCCTCTGTCCATGGGATTTTCCAGGCAAGAATACTGGAGTGGGTTGCCATTTCCTCCTCCAGGGGGTCTTCCTGACCCAGGGATCGAACCCAAGTCTCCTTCATCGCGGGCGGATTCATTACCACTGAGCCATCAAGGAAGCCCCATTGGGTTGACCAAAAAGTTCATTCAGGGAAAGCTTCTAAGAGCTGTCTTATTAACTTGTTAGCCCTTCCTCTTTGAGGTGCTCCCAGGATACTAAAACTTGTATCATGGTAGTACTCTCCCACGGTGAATAAGCTCTCCTTGTCTCATCCTATATTGGCCTTGAGTTGGTGACCTCAGGACCTTGTTCTGTACATACTCTCCTGGCACTTGCTGACACCTGTCAACTAATTTCTACAGCTCATTCAGAATACTGTTCCTTGTTTTCTTGGCAGACCCAGAACTTATCCATCCAGGTAAGCATCCATCCATGCTTTGTTCCATGGCTTGCTATTGGTCTAGTGGCCAGAAGGGGAAATCTGTGTCACACCAGGAATGGGAGTGGACAGAGAGCTAATGTATTTTTGCAAGGCAGAAATCCTCTACATCATCTTTGCGTAAATAAGAAACATCAGTCTTAACTGGGAGGATTTGGCTTCCCAGCTGGCTCAGTGGTAAAGAACCCACCTGCAATGCAGGAGACATGGGTTCAATCCCTGGATCAGGAAGATCCCCTGGAGGAGGAAATGACAACCCACTCCACCATTCTTGCCTGGAGAATCCCAGGGACAGAGGAGTCTAGTGGGCTACAGTCCATGGGGTTGCAAAGAGCAAGACACGATTGAAGCAACTTAGCACACATGTACAAACACCCAGAGGGTTTAGGATTTAGATTTTCCATTGCATACATCCATATTTCCTTACCCAAGTCTCAGGATCCCACCATTCTCAATCATGGCATTGACCTTGGCCATACATTGCTGCTGAAGTTGAGAATTAAGATTCTCTGAAGTTCTACTCATCTTACAATTAAGTTCTGGGCCTGATAACACAATTTACTTTCTGTCCTTTGGCTACAGGAGATGAGATCCTTTTTACAATATAAATATAATAGCCAAAAAGTCTTCTGCTTCTCACACTGAGCCTCTAATTGATGGCTAACAACCTCAGCCTTTTATTGTTTTTCTGCTGTGCATTCATCATCTGATTTGATGACCCTTGTAATTGCTCTTACCCCTTTGCTTCTCCAGCAACCAAGAAGTCATATCTTGCACCAGTCAGTGCACTTCCTTCCTCTCTCTTCAAATCCCATTTCATCACTGATGAAAGTTTCAGTAGCAGCATGTTGATGACTACAGGCCACCGGCTCCCTGTCCTTGTCTGTCATTCACATCATGCTTATTGCCAGCCCACCAGAAGGGGATCAGCTCCCAAATTCATCTTGGAGTCTGTTTCTTCAGACTATTCCTGGCATTAGATGTCACAGGTCAGGTAATGCATGAGACTGAACACAAGGATTAAATGGAAGAAGTTCACTGGGTTATGCCAATAACATCAGATATGCAGATAACACCACCATTATGGCAGAAAGAGAAGAAGAACTGAAGAGCCTCTTGATGAAAGTGAAAGAGGAGAGTGAAAAGGCTGGCTTAAGACTCAACATTCAGAAAACAAAGATCATGACATCAAGTTCCATCACTTCATGGCAAATAGATGGGGAAAAAATGGAAACAGTGATAGATTTAATTTTCTTAGGCTCCAAAATCACTGCATATGGTGACTGTAGCCATGAAATTAAAAGCTACTTGTTCCTTGGAAGAAAAGCTATGACCAGCATAAACAACATGTTAAAAAGCGGAGACATCACTTTGCCAACAAAGGTCCATCTAGTCAAAGCTATGGTTTTTCCAGTAGCCATTTATGGATGTGAGAGCTGGACCATAAAGAAGGCTGAGTAGCGGAGATTGAGAGTCCCTTGGACTGCAAGGAGATCAAAAAAGTCCATCGTAAAGGAAATCAGTCTTGAGTATTCATTGGAAGGGCTGATGCTGAAGCTGAAGCTCCAATACTTTGGCCACCTGATGTGAAGAACTGATTGGCTGGAAAAGACCCTAATGCTATGAAAGATTAAAGGTGGGAGGAGAAGGGGACGACAGAGGATGAGATGGTTGGATGGCATCCCTGACTCAATGAACATGAGTTTGAGCAAGCTCTGGCAGTTGGTGGTGGACAGAGAAGCCTGCAGTCTATGGGACTGCAAAGAGTCAGACACGACTGAGCAACTGAACTGAAATGATGCCTTGAAGATCAACATCCATGGGGGAGTGTTGGATGCAGGAATGGCAGTTGCAGAAGTGGAACAAGCATCCAGTGCAAAATGACCTCAGTAGATTCCACGGTAAGTCTGGAATGGGAATTGTTCTCCAGAGAACTTGCACCAAAGAAAAGACAGGGTGTGGGCTTCCCTGGTGGCTCAGAGGGTAAAGCATCTGCCTGCAATGCAGGAGACCCAGGTTCATTCCCTGATCAGGAAGACCCACTGGAGAAGGGAATGGCAACTCACTCCAGCATTCTTGCCTAGAGACTTCCATGGACAGAGGAGCCTGGTGGGGTATAGTCTATGGGGCTGTAAAGAGTCAGACACGACTGAGTGACTAGCACAGTCATCACTGGATGTGGGCTGTCCTTAGAAAGACGTTGTGACCTGAAGTGGAGGGACTGTCTTCATCCGAGGGTAACTTTCAGAGAACGAGACTGAGCTACGAGCTGTCAGGAAACAGTCCTTTCAGAATTCGGAACAGTACTTTCAGAATTTGGATAAAGTAATTCTTCAGTCCCACAGGGGACCTGACCTGGGAATTTCACCTCCGAATCTAGTGTGGAAGTTTAGAAAAAGGGCTATCAGAGAAGATAACAAGTAGAAGAAGCAGTAAAGGGGAGAGATTCTAAGAGCTGATTAATTCCAAATTTGGAGAGCATTCTAGGCTCTGGTTTAATCTGACGTCCCTGTGAATCTGACGTCGGAAGAATCATGAGACCAGCTAGTGCTTCAGCTCTCTGTGGAATAAAAGACCAAAGCTGATGGATCAAAGATCCATCCTTCAGATGGAGGAAAGCTGAAATTAGATGGAAAGGTGGGTCTACATAAAGAGATGAAGAATACAAAATATTGTAAATATGCAGGAATTGCAAAAATAGTTTTAAAATCGTCTTCCTTCTTCAAAGATATTTTGAAAGGTAACTGTTTCGAGAAAATGATAATAATACTTTGTGCTGTTTGCACAGAAATAAAATGTTTGAAAAGATAGCATAGAAGGTGGGTGGGAGGAAATGGAAGCATATTGAGTCTCTTAAAGACTCTATGCATATTAAGTCTCTTTAGCCATGTCCAACTCTTTGTGACCCTATGGACTATAGCCCACCAGGCTCTTCTGTCCCTAGGATTCTCCAGGCAAGAATACTGGAGTGAATTGCCATTCCCTCCTCCAGGGGATCTTCCTGACCAGGGATTGAAGCCAGGTATTCTTCACTGCAGACAAATTCTTTACCAGCTGAGCCACAGGGAAGCCCAAACTATAGAACAATCACTAAAAAAAAAAACCCAGAAGTATAGCTAATATGCCAATAGTGGCAATAAAATAGCCTTGTAAAACAGACTTAATCCAAGGTTAGACAAGACAAAGGGGAAGGTAAGGACAAAGAACACACAGATGGTAGTTTTAAATTTGACATTGTTTGCTTTGCACGTGGATCCAAGTGCTCCATTTAAAAGCCAAAAGGCAGAGAAGTTAGGTTAATAAAAAAGTATGATCAGTTACAGGTCTTCTACAAGACATGCTTTAAATAGATACAGCTAAGTTAGAAGTAAAAAAAAGATGGAGAAGATGCTGGGCAAACACTCATTATAAGACAGTTGGAGTGGTAATAATTACATCATGCAAAGCAGACTTTAGAACAAAGGGGATACTCATGGGTAAAGAAAGACATTACATAGTGAGACATGTGAACATCCATTAAGAGGACACAACTATCCTAAATGTATATGAATGTAACAAAACATCAAATTTCACAAAGCAGAATCTGAGAGAACTGAAGACAGAAATTCATAAATCTACCATTGCAGTTGAAACTCCATCACTTCTTATCTCTCAGTAATGGATAGAAAAATATACAGAAAATTCTGAAGAATCTAGAACATTTGAATGGCACTGTCAACAAGCTGATCTAACGGAAATTTATGGTACATCCATCTCACAGAGGCCAGACACACATAACATCAACTGTACATGAAATATTCACCAAAATAGATCATGATCCAGAATGTAAAACACTTCTCAATAACCTTCAGATAAGTTAAGTCAAACAAAAGTATAATGTCTGTATCGTATGGAATTAAAATAGAATAAGAATATATTTGATAAATCCCTCCAGTGTTTGGAAATTGAACAAGATACTTCAAAATGCCTATATATATTTTTTTCTTTAAAGGAAAACTCAAGGAAATAATTTGAATAAATGAAAATGCAAACAACATAAAGGAAAACTTGAAGGATGCAGGTAAAGCAGTGTTTATGAGGAAATTTATAGCTAAGTAGAAAGATCTAAAAATAAACAATTGAATATTTCAAATTATAAAAGGTAAAAAAAAAAGAGAAGAGAAATGTAAGCAAAAATAAGTACAGTTAAGAAAATAATAAAGGGAATTTCATAATGGTCCAGTGGTTAAGACTCCATGCTTTCAATGCAAGGGGCACAGGTAATTCAATAGCCTAGGTCTCCATCCCTCCAATATTTCTCCAGATCCAAGGAAGAACATCAAGAAAGGAAAATAGTACACAAAACCTACACTGTCAGCATAACAGAAAATGCATAAACTTCAAGATAGCTACGTCATAAAGGGAGAGGATGCTAAATTCTGGGGATCAGCCTCTTGTGTTCCTTCCCCATGCACACTCTGCTTCAGGCTTTGTGAGAAGCAAATAGCCCAATTACAGGGGCAGGGACAAGACAGAGGGAGCTGACCCTGAACCCGTGACCCACAACCACTGCCCCAAAAGATTTAGTCCACCTGAATCGTGAAACTACTGAAAAGCGTCCTGGTTACCAGAAGGGACTCGATGCACACACTGCAAGGGGGAATCTTCAAAATGAATAACCTCCAGGAGAGGGATGGAAATGAAGGAAGGGGGCGAGATATAACGTTGGTGATATAGTGGAAGGGGAAATGCAAAGGGGGAAAGTCTAAGTTCCAGCTCGACAAACCCCCACAAAATCAGAAGAAACACAACCTCTCTCCCCCACCACACATATTCGTACCAAAAAAAAAAAAAAAAAAATCCATTAGAATACCTGAACTTTGCTTTACTGAAAGAACTAGGTACTGTTAAACTAGGAATTATGTAAAGTGCTTCAATCCCACAAAAATGAATGATGAAATTTTAAGATGTCACCACAAGTTATGGCCAAAAATCCCACCCAAACTAAATTCAACATATATCAACTGAAGCAAACTATCCCACCATGGCAAATAGTCATAAAGTAGAGAACTATAAGCCAGCACTCCAGGTGAAATGGCACGTATTCAAACAAGCATTTCAGGATATGAAAAAGAACCTTGATGAGAACGCCAACAATTATGAACAGAAATGAACAAACTAAAAACTCCAGGAAGAAACAAAAGGAGTTCATTGAACTTAGGAAAGAAATGAAAGAAAAGACAAAATTATCTCAGATTTTAATAATAAGTTACAAGATGCAGACTCAAATAAAAATTCAATGTGAATTGTTGAAGGGAGACAAGAAGACAATCAAGATAATTTTAAAATGAGGTAAAAAACAATCATCAGAAAAAAGTAGCGGGAATGCAAAACAGGCAGAGTAGGAAAAACATTTTTATTTGTGGGGAGAAAGGGACTTCCCAAGAATCTTCCCTGGTGACCCAGAGGATAAAGAATCTGTCTGCAATGCGGGAGACCCGGGTTCCGTCCCTGGGTGGGGAAGATCCCCTGGAGATCTGGCAACCCACTCCAGCGTTCTTGCCTGGAGAATCCCATGGACAGAAGAGCCTGGGGGGCTACAGTCCCTGGGGTCCCAAAGAGTCAGACACCACTGAGTGATTAACACTTTCACTTTCTAACAAGCAAGAAACAGGACAAGAGGATAATTTAAAAAACTATAACCAAGAAAATCTTTGAGAAAAAAGATTAACCTATACCTTGGAAGGAGTTATTAGGTATCTGGGAGCAGAAACTGAATGATCAACTGAGAGACACACCTGAGTAGATGTGTCTAGATTTCAAAGATGAAAAAAAAAAAAATTTCTCAAGTCCTCAAGCAAAGATCAAATAATTTACAAAGATAAAAGAATTAGACTGTCATCTGATTCTTCAAAAGGGAACATAAAGGAAGGTAAAGATAAAGCAGCATTTTAAAAAAGCATGAAGACCATTGGAAAACAGTTGTCAACATATAAGAGGTAAGGGAATTCTGCAGCTTCCTGAAGCCCTTTTGAAGAGTTTATTAAAGACTGAGTTCCTATATCACAGCAACCAAAATGGAAACAATTTGAGGAAGAAAGTAAATAATGAGGGTAAAGAACATAAAGCTATAGGGTAAAATAAATATCTGTGTTAATATAAATAAAGAGGAAAAGGCTCAGTAGGAATCTTCTTTTTTTCCCACTGTCCCATGCAGCATATGGGATCCTAGTTCCCCAACCAGGGATCGAACCTGTGCCCCTTGCATTGAGAGCTCAGCGTCCCAATCACTGGACCAACAAGAAAGTCCCAGGGCCAGCTTATTCCCATACTGGAATTCTGATTCATACTGTAGAATGAATGATGGAAAAGGAAGCCACCAGTAGGGAAACACCACAGCAGAAATTGTTACAGTCAAGAGTGGTGGGCGATAAACCATAATAGAACATGAAAAAGAATATATAGATGCATCACTGAGTCACTCTGCTCTACAGCAGAAATTAACAAACATTGTAAATTAACTCTGAAAGTGAAAGTGAAAGTCGCTCAGTCATGTCCAACCCTTTGTGACCCCACGGACTATACAGCCCATGGAATTCTCCAGGCCAGAATACTGGAGTGGGTAGCATTTCCCTTCTCCAGGGGATCTTCCCAGTCCAGGGTAAACTCTTTACTGGCAGGCAGACTCTACCAGCCGAGCCACCAGGGAAGCTCCATTGTATATAAACACCACATTTTATGACCATTCATTTGTCAGTAAACATTTAGGTTACTTCCACATCTTGCCTGTTAGGAATAATGCTACCATGAACATGGCAATGCAGGTCTGTCTTTGAGAGCCTCATTTCAATTCCTTTGGATCCAGGCCCAGAAGTGAGATTTCTGGTTCAAATGGCACCAGTTTTATTTTTAGAGGTTGGATGGAATCATTGACTCGATGGATATGAGTCTGAGCAAACTCTGGGAGATAGTAGAGTGGGCAGCCTGATGGGCTACATACAGTCCCTGGGGTCTCAAAGAATCGGACATGACTGAGCCACTGAACCACAGCAATACTATATTGTATATTTAAATATTTGCTGCAAAAAGAGGAAAATTAACAAGGCAGGAGGCAATTTTTGCAGGTGACATATTTATGGCATCGGTTGTGTGGCGATGGCTTCACAGCTGTGTCTCCAACCTCTTCAATTTGTATACATTAAATGCATACAAGTACTTACAGGTCAGTCATACTTCAAAAAAGAGACTTTTTTAAAGGTCACAAGATTTATACAGACACTTCACAAAAGAAGACATATGCCATATTCTGTATCATGTGTTATGTGTTAGATATGTGTGTGGCAAGTGAGCACATCCATGGAAGGAGATAGTCAACATTACTAGACATCAGAATAATGAAAAGTAAAACCACTAGATAATCAAAATATAAAAGACTGAGAACTCCAAGTGGTGACAAGCTGTGAAACACATGAAAACAAAGACATATGGCGGCCAGAGAAAGAGTGAAGTGGCGTATCCATTTTTGGGAAATATTTCAGCAGTTTCTCCTACATTTAAGTATATTTACTGTTTCATCCAGGAATTCCACCCCCAGTACTTACCCAAGAGAAGTGAAAACATATGTCTGCAGAAAGACTTGAGCAGTTGCTTTATTTTAATTGAAAATTAGCAAGAAGTGAAAGAGGCCAGGGGAAGGGACAGACAGATGGGGCTACATCTGTGCATTGGAATATGGAACTCCTGCTCATCGACAAAAAGGAAGGAACTACTGCTGTACTTAGGTAACAAAATAATGATCCTCAAAAACCCTCTGATGAACAAAAGAGGGCTAACACTGAAAGGGACGTAATGTATGGTTCAGTTTCTGTGGAATTCTAAAAGGAGGTGAAACTAATCTATAGTCACAGAAAGCACAGCAATTTTTGCCCCCTTTTAGAAGTAGGAAGAATTGGCTGCAAAGGGGTAAGAGGGGAATTGTGGGGTGATTTAAAAAATATCTTGGAAGTGGTGATGTTTACATGAGTGAATACAGTTGTCAAAACTCCCTGAGCTGTACACATAAAATGAATGTGTTTTATTGGTATGGAAGTGAACCTCAGTAAAATTGATTGCAATGATCACTCTTGATACAAGCTTCAAGCATACCATTGACTCTCATCTGTATAATTTGGTTGCATAAGGGTGATAAATATTGAAAATTTCTGGAAGTCCAATCAATTATTCTAAGGCATATCAAAATTCAAAAGGGCAATGAAACTGAAAAATTCAGTCTTGCTTGTGTTAGGAACGTTGTTAGAAACTCAGGGTGGCACATGGAGATGACCAGAGAAGTCTGTTCGCTCGCATTGAGGTAGCCCCTGAGACCTGAGATCTGGGAGCAGGTCTCCAATGAGAAAAGGGAGAGGGCTAGCCACAAGGGCTTCTTCCCTTGTGGCTCAGCTGGTAAAGAATCTACCTGCAATGCAGGATACCTGGGTTCAATCCCTGGGTTGGGAAGATCCCCTGGAGAAGGGAATGGCTACCCACACTAGTATTCTGGCCTGGAGAATTCCATGGACTGTATAGTCGTTGGGGTTTCAAAGAGTCACACACGACTGAGTGACTTTGACTTGTCCCAGAGGGTCACAGGTGCAGAAAATATGACCCAGGAACAAAACCCTTGATGTAATGGCAGGAGGACTGAGCTTCAGGTTGAGGTGCAGGATCGGAGCCAGCCTGACTTTAGTAGCGGTGCAATGATGAGAGCCAGTTTCTCCTCATGTCTGAGGCCCGGGGGTGGTGTTAAAGCTCCTGTACCAAGACCTCCGGCTGCTGGGGTGGAGGGGCAACTGGCTTAGAGGCCAGATTTGGCTGCAGGGCCCAGCTGGGGCTGACAGCACTGCTGTGTGTGTTGTCTGCTCAGTCGTGTCCCACTCTGTGACCGCGTGGACGGCAGCCCATCAGGCTCCTCTGTCCATGGGATCTCCCAGGCAAGAAGACTGAAGTGGGTTGCCGTTTCCTGCTCCAGGGCATCTTCCCCACCCAGGGACTGAACTCACGTCTCCGGTGGCTCCTGCCCTGGCAGGCGGTTCTTTACCGCTGAGCCGCCGGGGAAGCCCAGCATTGCTGTAGGGACCCTGTAATACGCTCCTCTGTGGTGACCAGCCCTGCGGACACTCTCTCCCCTCCCACAACAGTGGGAGAAGCCGGCAAATCCTTGTCTCTCTGTTAGGAAGGACCTGCAGTGTGGTGGTCTGCTGCCAGCGGCGCTCACACCCGGACGTCGGCCTCCTGGGTTATGGGTTTGCCACCTCCAACCTGCTTTTAGGGCTTCTCCTATGTCTTGCCTCCCTTTCCTGAAATCTTCATAAAATAGGGCTCTTAGATTATTGACTGGGGCACTTCTGAGTCTGAAACTATATTTTCAGAAAGTTGCCACTATAGATATGCAGGTGATGAAGTGAAAAGGGCTAGTCTCTCAGTCGTGTCTGACTTTTGGGGGCTGTAGCCCTCTAGGCGCCTCTGTCCATGGAGTTCTCCAGGCAAGAACACTAGAATGGGTAGCTGTTCCTTTCTCCAGGGAATCTTCCTTGCTGCGTTGCAGGCGGATTTTTTTCACCATCTGAGCCACCAGGGAAGCCCATATAGGCAGGCAAGTTTTCTTCAAAGGAATACATTCTTTTTATGTATTTATTTTTAATTGGAGGATAATTGCTTTACAACATTGCACTAGTTTCTGCCATGTATCAACGTGAATCAGCCATATGTCCCCTCTCTCTTAAGCAAGCCTCCCTCCCACCTCCAGCCCATCCCGCCCCTCTACGTGGTCACAGAGCAGCGGGTTTGAGCTCCCTGTGTTACACAGCAAATTCCCGCTGGCTGTCTACTTCACATATGATAATGCATGTGTTTCGATGCTACTGTCTGAATTCACTCCCCCCTCCACCACCCCACGTCCACAGGTCTGTTCCCTGTGTCTGCGTCTCCCCTGCTGCCCTGCGGATAGGCCCCTCGGTGTCATCTTTCTAGATTCCATACATGTGTGTTGATAAACGATATTTGCTTTTCTCTTTCTGACTGGCTTCACTCTGTATGATGCGCGCTGGGTCAAAGGAATGCCTCTTACAGAGATGTATAAATACAGACAGGTGAAAAGTAGGAACTAAATGTCAGTTTTGATGCTCCACCCTGAAGTAATCGTGGTTTACACTTTCATGAATTTCCTTCCAGAAAGGACTTAATTAACTTGCTCTTTAGCTTTTTCAAGGAGGAGTCAGGTGGCTCACAATGGACATGTCACGACAGCAGAGGGCTTTGCCAACTGTGATCCACATTGCGTCGTCTGCTTTTACTAAGGGCCTGAGTCTTCGAAGCCCGTGAGAACTATTGTCTCAGTGGGCAGGTGAGTGAAGGTCATTATAAGACTGAGTCTTCCCTCTTGACCTGCTAATCCTTTTCCAGAACCATGATGATACTTTGGCTGGTGAGATGGAACCCAGGGGTAAGTTTTATTTGGAAGGAGATGGATAGGACATTAGGTGACTGATGGCTAGCTGAAACACCAAGTCCTGACATATGATGCTATAGGGGTATTTCATATTCACACTCTCTCTAACCCCATGGTCTAGTAATAAAAACTCATATTTAGTGATAATTTATCATGTGCATGGTACTGTGTCAAATTATGTATATTAACTTATTTCCAACAATCACTCTATGAAATGGGAGTGATTATGATCTTTAATCCTGAAGGAATTCAACCCTGAATATTCACTGGAAGTACTGGTGCTGAAGCTGAAGCTCCAATACTTTGGCCACCTGATGGGAAGAGCTGAGTCACTGGAAAAGACCCTGATGCTGGGAAAGACTGAGGGCAGGAGAAGGGGGCAACAGAGGATGAGATGGTTGGATGGCATCACCGACTCAATGGACATGAGTTTGAACAACCTTCAGGAGATGGAGAAGGACAGGGAGGCCTGGCGTGCTGCAGTCCATGGGGTCCCAAAGAGTTGGATATGGCTGAGTTACTGAACAACAACAACAGTGATGTCTAATTTATAAATGAGGAAACTGCAGACCAGAGAGGTTAAGTAACTTGCTTATGGTGTCACAGCCGAGCTGGATTTGAGCCTGGGCAGTCTGGCTCCAGGGCCTGAACTGTTATCCACTGGACCCTGATGTATGGTCCCATAAGCTACACAATGATAACAAGGTAGACAAGGGTCATATAGGCATCACATAGGCAACACACAGAACCACGCTAGATAATACACAGGTCATGACAGCACATAGGAACTGGCCAGAAAGTCTGCAGTCTGAAGTCAAGGGTGCCTGGAAGTCCGCTAGCCACTCTCTGCCTCTGCAGACACAGATAAGACTCGGGGGGTGGGTGCGAACCTGGGCAGGCAAACGTGTTGACAGGTATGTGTGGTGAGTGGTGGGCAGTCCGTTGCTCTGGGATACACCTGAGACACACACTCTCCTATCTGATCACTGGTGGTCATTCAAGCTTCTTAAAATACAGTTTTCAATGATTCTAAGTCAGTTCACTTCTGGAAGGACATCTTGTTCTCCTGAACCCTCTTCTGATTCCCAAGTTTCTTAAAATGTGACGAGCCTCGATTTTCCTCATCAAGTGCAGGGTAGAATTAATAGGAATCACAAAACAAAAACCTTACTTTTCTTCTCCTTTCAACTCCTGACAAGGTGCCCAGTCTAGTCCTGATTCTGTAGGGGGTGGGCGGAGAACAGGTGAGTGTAGATTTCATGCCCTTGGACTATACTGTCCAAACCAGGAGACAGAGAGGTCATATCAAATAGATGCCAGGGAAATACGTCCACCACCTCAAGACCCATCTACTGAACTCACCTTGGCAGAGTCCTGTGGACTAACTCAGGGCAGGACTCCACCCACAGAGCTGGTCACACAGCAGCTACGAATTCCCAGGTTCCACTCTTGCACCATCCACAGCCCAATAGCAAATCAGTATTTATTCCAGAGTCCTACAGAGGGTGCAGGAGGCCCACGGATGTTTCCAGAATGTCAAAAAAAGTATACTAGTGACCATAATCACATACTTTATACCATCTACGTTCTCTTTCCGTATGCCCCAGGTACCACAGGTAGTGTTTAGCTGCATCAGCTCAGAGAGAATGTAGTATGCTCCAGGTGACTAAGCCATGAAGTTGCACAGTGGACTTTGGCCCTGGTGCCCTTAATCATGGTGGTATTACAGGAAGGACGTGCAGAGCCCGGCCGGGCAGGGACCACCCATGGCCTCTCTGGCACCTCTGCTCCTTCCTCGGCTCATCCCAGGAGCGAGGTGCTTCTTATCAGATCATCACGTGATGCTGCGGGGCTCGTGATGCCTGGGATGGTGAACCCCACCTCACGCCTCGCCTTGCCTCATATTGGGATCTGCCACCGGATCTTATGTCCCTGGGGACTGCTTAGTTAATCTGAGAAGTGGTGTCATTCAAAGAGAAAAATGGGGGCATCCCAAGGTCCCCAGGGCTCACTGATGGGGACTGAGGATGTCGGCTGGGGCTGAATCCCTAAATCCTAGCATTCTATGCCCAGAGCACAAGTAACAGCGAGAAACACACCCCAGTCTCAGCCACACAATGGATGTGAGATCAGGCTTACAAAAATAAGAAATCAACCAAAATAACACAAATAAAAAATGATAATACAGAACTGAAGGCCCATTAAAGGGCATCAGCTATGGTGTTTGGCCCATGGATTTCACTACAGACTTGAAAAATCTCCGAGAGTCTGCTCAAACCATTCTTCAATATTTTCTCTCTTCCCTCGGTATATATTTCGCAGACGGGCCCATGAGGGAGTTGGTTCTCACTAGATAAGGCATTGTTCCTCAGCTTGGACACATTTGGGTCATCCTGTTTTATACAGAACTCACAGAGTGGTTATTTTTGTGCAGAGTATAGCGCGTTTCCTCCAATTTAGCAGCGATAAAGAAAACGTTGCCATATTCCTCACCATAGTCACCAACACCAACTTAACTCCCTACTGTGATCCACTCACTCATTCCATATGGGTAGACAGCCTGAGAAAATCAAGTTATCCCTGAGTCATTGGTGTTACAGGCAATCATTAATTAATCATGTTTTTGATCTGCTATAACTGTAATAGACTGATTGACTGAAACAAAGAGTTTCTTGCTGAAGAATAAATACTATGAATGGTCTAATCATGCAAGATTCTGTGAGACATACATTCAAGGTTGATCTGTATTCAGTTGCTCATTTCATCCAGGAATCACTTTGAAGCTTCAGTGACCAATAAATGATTTATTCTGGGAAACTCTCTTGGACAGTAAATTGGCTCCATATTTTTGTAGATTGTTTCTTCTCTGGGAAGCTTGCAGGAACATTTGTGTGCTCAACATTTTAGAATAGGATGGGTTTTGATTACTTTATACCCTTTATAATTAATAGGTCAGCAGTTCTTATCAATAGCCAACATAATTAAAATATCATTTTGCTTCCAACAGCCATGGTGTTGCACTGACTCATTGGCAAGGCAACGTACGAGCTGAAGTAAATTAGCTATCAAGAGTAAAATGAAAGATTAACTTCATTACTTACCAGAGACAATATATTATCAGCGTTTTCTCGCTTTAATGTATTTTTCAGGGTCTTCTGCCTACAAATTAAAAAGAAATGAACATTCAGTAACACATCTGTCTGGCATCATGAAGTGAGTTATATTATTAGCAATAAGACATCACTTTTTTCCTAATTACAAGAACAACCTATAATCATTTTAAGTGTGGAAAATGCAGAAAAGAACAAATATGAAAATAAGAATCATCCATAATACTGTATAATAGCTGTAGCAAGTGAGGCAAATGTCTTTAACCATCCTAATATAAACTGTTTCAGTCCTTTGTTCCTGGAGTGGCTTCCCCGGTGACTCAGATGGTAAAGAATCCACCTGTAATGCAGGAGACTGAGATTTGATCCCTGGGTGGGGAAGATCCCCTGGAGAAGAGACTGGCTACTCATTCCAGGATTCTCGCCTGGAGAATTCCATGGACAGAGGAGCCTGGCGGGCTACCATCCACAGGGTGGCAAAGAGCTGGACACGACTGAGCGGCTAACACTTTCACTTTCAGGCTATATATACACATCCCTGAGCATATTACATACATATACATGTAATTCATGCAGAAAAGATTTACTGTGAGGTCTGCTTTATAAGATACCTTGTGATTTAATAAATCATAATTATTTTTCAATGTTATTCAGTTTTTTCCTACCTTAAACATGCAAAGGAAGGCATACAGTTCTATGTCTGGAGTTGTCCTAACATTTATTCAATAACAAATTGCTAAATATTTGGATTGTTTTTAACTTTAGACTGTTTTTAATTATATAATCAAAACTATTCAGTGAGCTGTACCTTGGTATGTTTCTATACAAAAATCTAATTGTTCATTTAGATAAAAATTTTGCAAGTAGAATTGCTGTATAAATTTTTAAAAACTTCAAAAATTTAAAAACTTTAAAGAGGAAGTCCAGGTTAAGTTTGAATACATGGTGCAATGTTTCTTCCCTAAAGATTATCCTCCAGTGCCACTTCTCAAGCCGTCTCCAAAGCAAGTTCTATAATTCACTGTGCTTCTCTTGGCAAATTATAAATATTTCTGTACCTTAATACTAGTTTAATTTCTATTCTTGTCACTAGTGGTGTTTATCATACTTCTAATGTGTATTCCCTCTGCTTTTAGACTTTTTTGGAGGGAACTCTCCTGAAAAGCGCTATACACACGGCCATGGTTTAGTCTCTAAGTCATGTTTGACTCTTTAGCGACCCCATGGACTGTAGCCCACCAGGCCCCTCTGTCCATAGGATTCTCCAGGCAAGAATACTGGAGTGGGTTGCCATTCCCTTCTCCAGGAGGTCTTCCTGACCCAGGGATCAAGACCACATCTCCTGCATTGCAGATGGAGTCTCTACGGCCGAGCCACCAGGGAAGCCCCCTATTTTACACATATTATTTGTATACCTATTTATGCATGACGAACTACCACAAGCTTAGTGGTTTAAAACTACATGTATATACATATTTTTTAAATCTCACAGTTTCTGAGGGTCATTAATATGGTCTGGCTTAGCTGAGCCTTCCACGTCAGAGGCTCTCAAAGCCTGCAGTAAAGGTCTCAGCCAGGAAAGACTCAGCTTCCATCCATTTATGTGGTTTTTGACAGGATCCAGTGCCTTTCAGGCTGTTGGACTAAGGGTCTCAGCTTCCAGCTGACTATGAACCAGAGACCACTTCCAGGTCTTATCAGGTGGGCTTCCTGCATGTGGCAACTTGCTCCATCAAAATTCACAAGGGGCAGAATCTACCAGCAAGACTGAAGTGTGACTAATCAACATTCAGGTATCCTACTGGCTGCAAGAAAGTTATTCTGGGGAAAGTGTCTGCTCAAGGCCATGACTGTCAGAGGTGGAGGTCATCGGGGCCATCATAGAAGTTACCTACTGCAATATACTACTCTGCTTTCTTGGAGGTTTGTATAAAAACAGAATTGACTTTTAATTGATGACTCACACCTCTATGTCTCAGATTCCTAATATGCAAAGTAGGGATAAAAATAACCATCCACTCATGGAGCTGATGTGAAGATTAAAGAAAATAATTCAACAAAATGCTTAGACCAATGTCTGGCACGTAGCTAGTACCATGTCAGTATTTATAGTTATCTTCATCTTCTTCACCATCATCCTCACATCACCTAATCGCCATCACCTCCATTATCACCACATTTCCATCACCTCCATTATCACCACCATTACCACTGAGTCACAATGCCCTTAGGACAGACCTTCTGTAGGGTTGTTAACTTCCTCAGAAATACTTGTTGAATTTATGAAATAATGAGTGAATAAATGGATGAATTTATTTCTGAGGGGGCTCCAAAATCACTGCAGAGTTTTAAATATATTTTTATAAAATATAAATTATAAGATATAAATATAAAATATAAGATTTCTTTCTTTCTTTTTTTTGGCTCCAAAATCACTGCAGATGGTGACTGCAGCCATGAAATTAAAAGACACTTGCTACTTGGAAGAAAAGCTATGACCAACCTACACAGCATGTTAAAAAGCAGAGACATTAGTTTGCTGACAAAGGTCTGTCTAGTCAAAGCTGTTTTTTCCAGTAGTCATGTATGGATGTGAGAGTTGGATTATTAAAAAAAAAAAAAAAAGCTGAGTGCTGAAGAATTGATGCTTTTGAACTGTGGTGTTGGAGAAGACTCTTGAGAGTCCTTTGGACTGCAAGGAGATCCAACCAGTCCATCCTAAAGGAAATCAGTCCTGAATATTCATTGGAAGGACTGATGCTGAAGCTGAAGCGCCAATACTTTGGCCACCTGATGGGAAGAACTGACTCACTGGAAAAGACTCTGATGCTGGGAGAGATTAAAGGCGAGAGAAGGGGATGACAGAGGATGATATGGTTGGATGGCAGCACCAACTCGATGGACATGAGTTTGAGTAAGCTCTGGGAGTTGGTGATGGACAGGGAAGCCTGGTGTGCTGCAGTCCATGGGGTCGCAAAGAGTCGGACACAACTGAGAAACTGAACCGAACTGAAGTGGATGAAAACACCCGTCCGAACAAATCCTTTGCCATTTGGGATTACTTGGTCAGTCCAGTGTTTGCATTTTCTAGTTTTTCAGGTTTTTTTCTGCCTTTTAGTCATTTGTGTATTGTCATCTCTTGATAGTCAGTTTGCTTTCCCTTATTTCCCTTTCCTCTCTGGCAAATAGGAAAATAATAATTTCCCCTCTTTTCTCTCTGGGAGACCATCACCTGACTAACTAAAGGACAAACTCTCAAAACTCAGTTATGTAACAATTGCAGGTAATTAATCAATTATTTGGCTTCCTAGGTGACACAGTCGTGAAGAATCTACCTGCTGATGCAAGAGACACAGGAGACATGGGTTCGATCCCTGGGTCCGGAAGATCTCCTGGAGGAGGAATTGGCAACCCGCTCCCGTGTTCTTGCCTGGAGACTCCCCCATGGACAGAGGAGCCTGGCGGGTTCCAGCTCATGAGGTCCCAGAGTCAGACATGACTGAGCACGCACAATGCGTTTAACTTGTCTTATTTCTTGCTGCTACAAACTCTTCAGAGTAGCTTCTTTCTTTCTCATCCTTCTTCTGCTCTTCAGTCTAAACTACCCTTGTTTCTTAGGAGGAATTGATGTGTGTGTGTGTATTTTATAAAATAAGCTTCCAAGGGCATCACAAATCATATCTAAGTGGCCTTTTAGCAGCAACGTCATAAGATTCAAGTAAAAGCAGCTTAAGAGGTGAGTAAATCTTGCTGAAAAGGGGAATAAGATTTTGTCCTGGGGCTGACTTGCCCCTTCAGAGTATGCCTCGGTGTCTGCACTGCACAAGTACAAACTAAGATGGTCACAAAGGATATGTGACATGACCAAGATCCCACCACTGGCTTGTGGCCTGGGGGCTTCCAGGAGATCTTCTGCTGTGACACTCAGGAAATGGCATCTGAATGCCACTGGGACAGGCCCTGGGGCAGCAGAGAGAAAAGCCACCATCTCTGAGGTCTGTGGCTCCTTGATTCTAACTATAGGCAGGGAGTTTTACATTCAAGAATTCTCAGGTTTTCTCTTATAGAAAGAACTGCCATTTAAGAACTCTGAGTTTTAGTTTTGACGTGAATTGGTTATGTGGCAAAAAATTAATTATCTGCCTGATATTAAATTTAGCTCCACCAGGGGCTTCCCTGGTGGTTTAGTCGGTAAAAGAATCTGCCTGCAATGTGGTAGACCAGGATTCGATCCCTGGGTCGGGAAGATCCCCTGGAGGAGGGCAGGGAAACCCACTTCAGTGTTCTGGCCTGGAGCACCCCCATGGACAGAGGAGCCTGGCGGGCTACAGTCCATGGGGTCGGCAAGAGTTGGCCACGACTGAGCAACTAAGCTCAGCGTAGCACAACACAGTACTAAAATCCCCCTCCTTCTTATTAGCGAAATTCCTTCTTCAACGATAGTCTTGGGGTTTTGGTTATTGCTGTCATTGTGTATGCCTGGGGAGGTGTGCGTGTGTATGTGTGTGTTTAGGGCACCAGTGCATGCAGGTAAGCCGTGACATTTCCCAGCCCAGGTTGAACAGTCGTACGGCTGTTGTGACTGTCGCTGTGTCCCTGGTTTGGAATCTGAGACAGGCTCCTTCAGCTGCGACCGAGTTAAGCGTGCCCCTTGCTGCCCTTCCATCTTCCAGCTTTTGGCTGCCTGGCAGGGGGACAGAATGCGGCAGCCCCCGCCTGAGCTCATGAGGGGAACCATGGATGTGGAAGCTGCCACTAGCCTGGACTTTGAAAAACGATTTATTATCTGTCTGTGCTGGGTCCCAGTTGCGACATGCAGGCTTTCTCGCTGTGGTGTGCAGGCTTCGCTGCCCCACGGTCTGTGGGCTCTTCATTCCCCTATCAGGGGCCAAACCACTGTCCCCTGCATTGGCAGGGGGATTCTTCACCACTCGACCAACAGGGAAGCCCCCAGTCTGGACTTTGAGGGAACATGAGACCATCATAACAACCTAGATTTATTTGTTTTGCATTCATATTCTTTTATTTTTTAATTTATTTTATGTGGGCCAGAATATGTCATTCTACGTTTAAGCCAGTGTGAATGAGCACGCCTGGAGGCTCAGATGGTAAAGAATCTGCCTGCAACGTAGGAGACTGGGGTGTGATCCCTGGGCACGGAAGAGCCCCTGGAGGAGGAAATGGCAACCCCGTTCAGTGTTCTTGCCTGGAGAGTCCCACGGACAGAGGAGCCTGGCGGATTACAGTCTATCGGGTCACAAAGAGTCGGACACGACTGAGCGACCTTCACTGTCTTACATGCAGCCAAATCCTAACCAACAAATTATGTGATCTTGTTAGTAAATCCACATGTCTAGCCCTAAGTTTCCATATCTATAAAACGGCTCCTGTGAGAGGTGGATCAGTCCATCCTGAAGGAGATCAGTCCTGGGAGTTCATTGGAGGGACCGATGCTGAAGCCGAAGCTCCAGTGCTTTGGCCACCTGATGCGAAGAGCTGACTCACTGGAAAAGACCCTGATGCTGGGAAAGATTGAAGGCGGGAGGAGAAGGGGACGACAGAGGATGAGACGGAGGATGAGATGGTTGGATGGAATCACCGACTCAATGGACGTGAGTTTGAGTAGACTCCAGGAGTTGGTGATGAGCAGGGAGGCCTGGCGTGCTGCGATTCAAGGGGTCACAAAGAGTCAGACATGACTGAGCGACTGAACTGAACTGAACTGAACTGTGAGAGGAATTTGACGTCAGGATTAAGTGGTTTTAAGTGTCCTTCTGCTCTGTTATGTAATGATTCTACTTATGTTCCAGGTATCCTGCCATTCCAAAGTTTCAGAATATTGACTCTTTCACTAACCCCTACAAGGTCTAAATTTTAGGATGAGTCATACTGAAAAAAAATGAGAAGAGGTTTGCTCCTTTAAAGAATTCTTTTGTTTGGTAGATTTTCATTTATCTGTGTGTACATGTTTGTGTAAGTGTGTGTCCTTTTATAATTTATCTTCCTGAATAAATTTAATTCTCAGCATAATAAAATCTCCTTCAGTTCAATTTTATTAGCAAAATTGTGTGATAATTTAGAAAGAGATTGGATCAAAGACTACTTCAATTTTTTTATGATTAAAAAAAAAGATTCCCCAAATAAATGAACATCATAAATAAGGCAATTTATCTCTGCTCAGGAGAACAAACTGTTCTCAGTTACTACAGAAAATCTCTTTACATAAAAATTAATTAATGTACTAATTAGAAATCATTCTTACCCAGCTCATTAAATTTTGTTCACTGGCAAAATTTGGCTGGAGGTTCTTTATTTAATGTTGGAATGGATCTGAAAGCACTAAAACTTCCTGACTTATTGAGTGTTGTGGGATCCCGATCATAGGACCCAGTTTATCAATGAAGTTCACTCTTGTTAGCTTATGCCTCTCCCAGATACAGAATCAGAAAGATTAAATGCCATTCCTTTTTCTTAAATTATTAATATTTCAAAGTTTTTATTTCCTGCAGGCTAGGGCACTCTAAGTGTTTCTTGAAAAATGGCTTGGGGGTAAGAAACCAATAGTTATACTGAAGAGATAATACAAGCCCTGGTTCTTAGGAGAAATTATTTCCTTGCCCTGTTTCCGTCATAGCCAGGAGGAAATAAAGACAGATGGGGACACTGACATGCCAAGGAGGGCTCCTGGGCAAGAGAACTCTCTTCTCAGATGGAGTCCGTTTGGGATGAGGAATGTGGAGACTTTCTGTCACTTCTGACCAGTCTCTTGGTTGTCTCTGACGCTGGGCATCTCCCCAGAGGCTGAGAGGCACATTTTCTACTTACATGGAAAGCACCACATGGAGAGGCTTCTTTTTTGTGGTAAACTCTGTGAGCTGAACAGGTCACATTCAGCAGAAGCTGGTGGGGAGATGGTGGGGAAATTGTGCAAAAACCTGTTTCCATCTGCGGGTCCTCCAGCCCCTTCACTCAGGCGCTGCTACAGAAGTTCCACTGTAAAAGATCCTAAGGACCACGGAAAGTGGAGCTAGAAACGCCACTTCCCATTTAAACGTGGGTTTCAGATCTCCGGGGGAATAAAGCTTAAAGCCAAGAATTCATCCCAACTCGTTTCTACGGGCCCACGTATCATAGCTCCTGCCCCATCCTACCCTGACCCCCCCGAGACTTTAATGTGATTGCTGAGTCGTCCTCGAAGGTCACGCGTAGGCTTAGTCCTTCTCACTGCCTCTCCCACCAACAGCCCTGTCATCTCTGCCTTTTTCCAATCACGAGTCCGCTTAGGTCTGTCCATTCCATCTACCAAGGTCGGCATCCTCTACAAAACCAGTCCCTGGTGCCAAAATGTCGGGGGCCACTGTTGGAGGCAGCATCAGCTGAGTGCCAGGCTGCTCCTCCGGGAGGAGATGTGCGCTCTGCCTTCCTGTGAGGGTCTCGGGATGCGGAGACTGGAGTTTTCCTTCTTCAGTTGGCTGCTGAGAGTTACTCAGCAGAGAACCAAGGTCGCTTTAAGACCAGTTACAGAGGAACATGCTGCAGAGGGAGGGTCCCAGAAGGAGGAGGCAAAGGAGCACCTTTCTCAAGCTGAGCTTAGCCGCCTGGGGAGGGCGTGGAGAAGTGCTGTGAGCTGGGTCAATGCCAGGAGCAGGCTGGAAAAGTTAAATAAATAATTGGCCGTTTTCAATGATGTAAACTACTGGTTCTTAATCTCCTTTGAATGCTGGGCCCCTTTGAAAAGTTCAGTCAAGTTACAGACCCCATATTGAAATTAGCAAACATAATATTCACAAACTTTTGCAAATCCATCCAGGAGATTCAAAGACCCACCGAATGACCATCCTCGGGCCCCAGGGCCTCAAGGGCCTCCGATAGAGGCTCATTTTCACCCTTGACAGCACTCCCAGCGGCGGATTGAGAGTGAAGCCACTCAAAGCGACAGTCAGCGCTAATGCACAAACAGCCGCTGCAACTCAAAGCCGCACGGGCAGTTTTTTTCCACGTGAGAATGGCAGAGCTCGTCACGGGGCGAGGGAGATGCTGGAGGAAGCAACCTGCAGTTTTCAGGCACTGGCGTCCCATGTGGTGATCTGAAGAGGACATTCGTTTCTCTCAAGGGCTAGTGCAAGTCAAATAAGACAAGCTTAAGCCCAGTTTGGGACACATTTTGTGTGTTCATGCATGGACAGGCTTGATTTCCCCTGAGGATCAGGTTCCATATGAATAGTGTGATTTCAACTTCAGAATCCTGTGTTACCCTCTCCCCCTGCCTATTTCTGGTTTCTAGCGAACAAAGGAAGAAGAGTCTGGTGTTTTTTTCACTGTGGAGAATGAATAAGGCCTGGAAAATCAGGTCAAGGGCACCATCAGGGGAATGAGGTCTGGGAGAGAGATAGGACCATCCTTCGTGTCAAGTAAATGATCTTCCAACTCAGTGGAAGCCTTTAGGGGAAAGCGAGGGAGATTCCACTCCAGGAACTAGGGCATGTGAGGCTACGCAGGAGCCACACACCCACCCTCCCCCAACGGGAGCAGTAGAAAACCCTTCTTGTTTCCAGAGGCTTTTCTCGAAGATATTCGAAGATATTCGGTGGCAACTGGGAGCAGGATGGGAGTGGTTCATTAACAGATGCATTGTGTAATCTCAGCAAAGCTGAAAACAAACTTTTAAAGATGTATTGAAGATGTATTGCTGAGATTTGGGGGCTTCCCTGGTAAAGAATTTGCCTGCCCCTGCTGGAGGACAGCTTCTCCTTCTTGAAAACCTTCTGACTAATCCTGTTGTCTTAGAATGTATATTATGGGAGTGGGTCTGGTAAGATCTTTCTGTTGTTAAGTTCTAATCCTGTTGTCTTAAAATGTAAATTGTGGGAGTGGGTCTAGTAAAATCTTTACAACCTTGAGACATTCTTTTGATTTATTGTAGTAACCAATTTAAGAAGTATATAACTCCCTTGCTAACACTAGCAAGGAGGGCACTCTCCTTCCCCTTCTGAGGTCTCTGTCAGAAGCTTTCTTTGTCCCTTTTCATACTTTAGTACAACTTTGCAACACAAAAGCTCTTGAGTAATCAAGCCTGGTCCCTGGTTCTGAAGCTAAATCTTCTTTGGAGATCATGAATCCAACATCATTCACCATAAGCTACCCGTTTAACCCCCCTGAATCTGGAAGATCCCCTGGAGAAGGGAATGGCAACCCACTCCAGTATTCTTGCCTGGAGAATTCCATGGACAGAGGAGCCTGGTGGGCTACAGTCCAAAGGGTTGCAAAGAGACGAATAACAACTGAGCGACTGAGCACGCATGCTGAGACTTTAAGAGGATCTAGGGCACCGCAACAAAGGACTGATGCAAAAACTCCATCCTAAAGATGTGCTTTCTGTTGCTCTGTGAAGTGCAGTTAAAGGTTGCTCACGATTAGATGCTGGATTGTGCTGGGTGTAGCTTTGACGCAGCTGCTGGTGGTCCTTTTGCATTGAGGGTGAAATGGAGACCCTTGTGTGAGGGTGTGAGCCTTGGGGAGTGGGTGTTATTGGCTGGAGAGAAAAAGCAAATGGAAAGACAACCAGGCGCTGAGGTCACATTCCACGTGCTTCATTATGGACAGACTGCCCTTCATCCACCCATTTATCCACTGAAAAGTATTTATGGATCCCCTGTTTTGTCCAAGTCATATTAGCTTGCCCTGGAACTGCTGTCTTAAACAAGAGAGACGTCCTGTTTTATGGAGACACATTCTAGCAGGTGAGAAAGATATTAAGCAACAAGGTGCATGATTCAGCTTTTCCTTTGGAGGTTTGGAATTCTCTCCTCCATAAAAGCATCAAGGAAACTGGCAAAAAAAGTGTCAAAGTCAGCTTTGAAAAATCAGTGAAAGGCTTGCAGCAATTCCGGGAGACTTTACTTAAGAACAACAGCCCAGTCTCAGTAAAATCAGCACGCTATTGTGGCATTGTCATATATTCTCCTCCAGCTTCCTGTCTGTAGCTCTGCAGTAGCCTGGGAAACCGAGAGCTCATCACAGTGAGGACCGGGAGCCTTGGAGTCATGCGGTGGGCACCGTGGAGTTAGAGTCCCTTCACAGCTTCTCACCCAGAGAATCTCATTACTTGACACACCAGGTGGTTCTCTGGAAGATACCCCCTGGGTGGCTGCTTTTATTACCTGATTTAGAGCCTGCCCTGCACCTTTCAAAGGGGCATGTGTCAAAAACATTTAGAGTGAATATGAAAATAGAGATAGGACTCTGAAAGATGAACTCCCCAGGTTGATAGATACCCAATATGCTACTGGAGATCAGTGGAGAAATAACTCCAGAAAGAATGAAGGGATGGAGCCAAAGCAAAAATGACACCCAGTTGTGGATGGGATTGGTGATAGAAGCAAGGTCAGATGCTGTAAAGAGCAATATTACATAGGAACCTGGAATGTTAGGTTCATGAATCAAGGCAAATTGGAAGTGGTCAAACAGGAGATGACCAGAGTGAACATCAACATTCTAGAAATCAGAGAACTAAGATGAACTGGAATGGGTGAATTTAACTTAGATGACCATTATATCTACCACTGTGGGCAGGAATTCCTTAGAAGAAATGGAGTAGCCATCACAGTCAACAAAAGAGTCCAAAATGCAGTACTTGGATGCAGTCTCAAAAACGACAAAATGATCTCTGTTCGTTTCCAAGGCAAACCATTCAATATCACAGTAATCCAAGCCTATGCCCTGACCAGTAATACTGAAGAAGCTGAAGTTGAACAGTTCTATGAAGACCTACAAGATCTTCTAGAACTAACACCCAAAACAGATATCCTTTTCATTATAGGGGACTGGAATGCAAAAGTAGGAAGTCAAGAAACATCTGGAGTAACAGGCAAATTCGGCCTTGGAGTACAGAATGAAGCAAGGCAAAGGCTAATAGAGTTCTGCCAAGAGAACACACTGGTCATAGCAAACACCCTCTTCCAAAAACACAAGAGACAACTCTACACATGGACGTCACCAGAGAGTTGACACCAAAATCAGATTGATTATATTCCTTGCAGCCAAAGATGGAGAAGCTCTATACAGTCAGCTAAAACAAGACCGGGAGCTGACTGTGGCTCAGATCATGAACTCCTTACTGCAAAATTCAGACTGAAATTGAGGTAAGTGGAGAAAACCACTAGACCATTCAGGTATGACCTAAATCAAATCCCTTATGACTATACAGTGGAGGTGAGAAATAGATTTAAGGGAGTAGATTTGATAGAGTGCCTGATGAACTATGGATGGAGGTTCATGACATTGTACAGGAGGCAGGGATCAAGACCATCCCCAAGAAAAAGAAATGCAAAAAAGCAAAATTGCTGTCTGAAGAGGCCTTACAAATAGCTGTGAAAAGAAGGGAAGCAAAAAGCAAAGGAGAAAAGGAAAGATATACCCATTTGAATGCAGAGTTCCAAAGAATAGCAAGGAGAGATAAGAAAGCCTTCCTCAGCGATCAATGCAAAGAAATAGAGGAAAACAATAGATTGGGAAAGACTAGAGATCTCTTCAAGAAAATCAGAGATACCAAGGGAACATTTCATGCAAAGATGGGCTCAATAAAGGACAGAAATAGTATGGACCTAACAGAAGCAGAAGATATTAAGAAGAGGTGGCAATAATACACAGAAGAAGTGTGCAAAAACAATCTTCATGACCCAGATAATCATGATGGTGTGATCACTCACCTAGAGCCAGACATCCTGGAATGTGAAGTCAAGTGGGCCTTAGGAAGCATCACTATGAACAAAGCTAGTGGAAGTGATAGATTCCAGTTGAGCTATTTCAAATCCTGAAAGATGATGCTGTGACAGTGCTGCACTCAACATGCCAGCAAATTTGGAAAACTCGGCAGTGGCCACAGGACTAGAAAAGGCCCGTTTTCATTCCAATCCCAAAGAAAGGCAATCCCAAAGGATGCTCAAACTACCACACAATTGCACTCATCTCACACACTAGTAAAGTAATGCTCAAAATTCTCCAAGTCAGGCTTCAGCAATACGTGAACCATGAAGTTCCAGATGTTCAAGTTGGTTTTAGAAAAGGCAGAGGAACCAGAGATCAAATTGTTAACATCTGCTGGATCATCGAAAAGGCAAGAGAGTTCCAGAAAAACATCTATTTCTGCTTTATTGACTATGCCAAAGCCTTAAACTGTGTGAATCACAATAAACTGTGGAAAATTCTGAAAGAGATGAGAATACCAGACCACCTGACCTGCCTCTTGAGAAACCTGTATGCAGGTCAGGAAGCAACAGTTAGAACTGGACATGGAACAACAGACTGGTTCCAAATAGGAAAAGGAGTACATCAAGGCTGTATATTGTCACCCTGCTTATTTAACTTATATGCAGAGTACATCATGAGAAACGCTGGGCTGGAAGAAGCACAAGCTGGAATCAAGATTGCCGGGAGAAATATCAATAACCTCAGATATGCAGATGACACCACTCTTATGGCAGAGAGTGAAGAGGAACTAAAAAGCCTCTTGATGAAAGTGAAAGAGGAGAGTGAAAAAGTTGGCTTAAAGCTCAACATTCAGAAAACGAAGATCATGGCATCTGGTCCCATCACTTCATGGCAAATAGATGTGGAACCAGAGGAAAGAGTGGCTGACTTTATTTTTCTAAGCTCCAAAATCACTGCAGATGGTGATTGCAGCCATGAAATTAAAAGATGCTTACTCCTTGGAAGGAAAGTTATGACCAACCTAGACAGCATATTAAAAAGCAGAGACATTACTTTGTCAAAGGTCCATCTAGTCAAGGCTATGGTTTTTCCAGTGGTCATGTATGGATGTGAGAGTTGGACTATAAAGAAAGCTGAGTGCTGAAGAATTGATGCTTTTGAAGTGTGGTGTTGGAGAAGACTCTTGAGGGTCCCTTGGACTACAAGGAGATCCAACCAGTCCATCCTGAAGGAGAAAAGTCCTGGGTGTTCATTGGAAGGGCTGATGTTGAAGCTGAAACTCCAATACTTTTCCCATCTGATGTGAAGAGCTGACTCTTTGGAAAAGACCCTGATGCTGGGAGGGATTGGGGGCAGGAAGAGAAGGGGACGACAGAGGATGAGATGGTTGGATGGCATTACTGACTCAATGGACATGGGTTTAGCTGGACTCTGGGAGTTGGTGACGGACAGGGAGGCCTGGTGTGCTGCCATTCATGGGGTCACAAAGAGTTGGACATGACCAAGCGACTGAACTGAACTGAACTGAATGCAGGTAAATAATCAGTGGTCAAATGGCAGGCAAAAAAAAAATAAATAAAAACTTCAAAAGGAGAATCTGGAAATGAGGTGGTGTCCAGAGAGTCTTGAGGAGGTTCTGGTGTATTCCTGGGGATCTAGACATCCGAGAGTAGGAGTGAACACGCCTCAGTACACAGGACAGACACGGAAGGGGCTGGGCTCCTGCTTCTGGCTCATCTTGAGGCTCTGCCCTTTCTTCTTGCTTTTTTACAGGCCTCCTGGGTTCTTATTGAAAATGCAGTGAGGTGCTCTGCCATGTCTGAATCTTTGTGACCCCATGGCCTGTAGCCCACCAGGGTCCTCTGTCCATGGGGTTCTCCCAGCAAGAACACTAGAATGAGTTGTCATTTCTTCCACCAGGGTATCTTCCCGACCCAAGGATCAAACCCACATCTCTTAAGTTCCCACATCAGCAGGCAGATTCTTTAAGCACCACCTGGGAAGCCCCTTACCAAAAATGGATTCTGTTAAATGATATCACGTGACCACTCTGGGAATCAGATGCCCCATCCTCAGGGCTCACGGTGTTGCTGTCTGCAGTTGTTTTGATGTTTGTTTCACGAGTGTCTTTTGTGTAAATTTTCTCTTTTCTGCATAGAGGTGCTAGAGTTTCTGTTCAGGGAGCTCATCAGCCATCTAACACCTGCACAGAGATTTCCTTAAATACTTGGAAACAGTGAGTCTCTGGACTCCCTACTGAGGGTCTCAGTGTGGGCTGGGTCACCGTCAGCACTCAGCAGGCAGCTGACAGCTCTGTTGACTCTGATGAAAGAAGCCAGGAGCAAAGCCCATATGTCCCATGAAGCAGTTTATGCTCCCTGTCCACGACAGGTGAGTCCCAGAGACGGAAACTACATTTCAGGTGTGAGGCACTGGGAGGAATGGAATGGGGGTGACTGCAATCGTAAATCAACATTACTCCAATACATTTTTTGTTTCTTTTAAAATTTATTTATTTTCTAATTGAAGGATAATTGCTTTATAGAATTTTGTTGTTTTCTGTCAAACCTCAATGTGAATCAGCCATAGGTACACGTATTTAAAAAAAATTTTTTTTTAATAAAAGAAGAAAAGGAGAAAAAAAACTAAAGGGGATGGGAATTCTTTTTACTGTGATTAAAATGTTCTGGACTTAATGGTAATACTGAATATAATAAATATCCTTGCGAAAGTGCTGAAAACCACTGAATTGTATACTGTCAGAGGGTGAATTTGATAGTTTGTCAAAAATGTTACAACTTTTTTAAAGGCTATATGGATTTAGTCAATGAGCTATCTCCTGATGACCAAGATGGTTTCATAGAGACTGGATTTACCATCTTGACTGGGAAACTGAAAAACAGAAAAAGGTTCATGAGACAATGGCTTGGAGGTTTTGGGCCTCAAGCAGAGCTGGACAGTGATTCCTGAGACATAGGAAACAAACAAGACTCCTATCATTATCCTGGATTCTTGCCCAGGAGAAGAAGAGTCATAGAGCGACTCTCTTGCCCTGAAGACTCAGTGATGTGAAGGACGGTAACGGGGATAAGCCAGGAAGCTTTCCAGGTTGAGGAGATGGAGCTAAGAGATCAGGGAGACGGTGGTACTTATGGCTGGCATGCAGATTATAGATTACTGATAATCTAGGAGAGGAGACTCTTAAGAGTCCCTTGAACTGCGAGGAGACCCAACCAGTCCATCCTAAAGGAGATCAGTCCTGAATATTCATTGGAAGGACTGATATTGAGGCTGAAATTCCAATACTTTGGCCACCTGATGTGAAGAACTGACTCATTTGAAAATACCCTGATGCTGGGAGGGATTGAAGGTGGGAGAAGAAGTGGACGACAGAGGATGAGATGGTTGGATGACATCACTGACTCAATAGACATGAGTTTGAGTAAACTCTGGGAGTTGGTGATGGACAGGGAGGCCCAGTGTGCTGCAGTCCATGGGGTCGCAAAGAGTGGGACACGACTGAGCTACTGAACTGAACTTTGGTGGCTTAGATGGTAGAAAACCGACCTGCAGTGCAGGAGACCTGGGTTTGATCCCTGCATTGGGATGATCCCCTGGAGGAGGGCATGGCTACCTGCTCCTGAAGTCTTGCCTGGAGAACCCAATGGACAGAGGAGCCTAGAGGGCTACAGTTCTTGGGGTTGTAAAAGAGTCAGACATGACAGAGATCCTTTTTTTCCCTATGGTAGGAGGGTTAAGTTCACTGGTGATGATAAGAGGTCAGATTATGCAGACCCCTATAGGCCAGACTAGAAAGCTTGGATTTTGCCCTAAAATTGATGGGATAAATGTTCTAAAGTTTTAATCAAGAGCATTCTTGCCTTGAGAACCCCATGAACAGTGTGAAAAGACAAAAAGATAGGACACTGAAAGATGAACTCCCCAGGTCGGTACGGGCCCAATATGCTACTGGAGATCAGTGGAGAAATAACTCCAGAAAGAATGAAAGGATGAAACCAAAGCAAAAACAACACCCAGTTGTGGATGTGACTGGTGATAGAAGCAAGGTCCGATGAAGAATTGATGACTTTGAACTGTGGTGTTGGAGAAGACTCTTGAGAGTCCCTTGGACTGCAAGGAGATCCAAGCAGTCCATCCTAAAAGAGATCAGTCCTGGGTGTTCACTGGAAGGACTGATGTTGAAGCTGAAACTCCAAAACTTTGACCACCTGATGCGAAAAGTTGACTCCTTTGAAAAGAACCTGATGCTGGGAAAGATTGAAGGTGGAGGAAAAGGGGATGACAGAGGATGAGATGGTTGGATGGCATCACCAACTCAATGGACATGAGTTTGGGTAAATTCCGGAGGTTGGTGTTGGACAGGGAGGCCTGGTGTGCTGCGGTTGCAAAGAGCTGGACACGACTGAGTGACTGAACTGACTGACTAACAGGATAAGCAGGGAATGCATGAGAGGTGGGTGGACCACTTAGGAGACCATAGCAGGATCCTCCTGCTGGTTTGGACTGGAGTTGTGGCAACGGGAAAAAGGAGAAAGAGGACACATTTTGAAGCTGATTCTTGTGCCATCCACAGCATGGTCCCATGTCTTCTTTCATCCTTATGATCAGGAATTTAATTCCATGTGGGGGATCCAAAGAAGGACAAATGAGATATGGGAGAAGTGCAGGCACAAAGAGTGAGGTTTCAAAAACAAAACTATTTTGAGACATTTTCTGTCTGTTTGGAACTACTTAACCATAAGAAAAGTTGAAAAAGCCAAAGACTTTTACAATCAAGCATCAAGGTGAAATGTGCAGACCACAAGTTCTAGAAGACTTGCTCTTTCTTACCAGGCAGACAGGTCTATGGTTGTGAGGAGGTTGCCTAGATGTTAGACTCAAGATTAGCCTTGAAGGAGAGAAGTATTTAGATATTCCTAGGAAAGTAAAGCCCACAGAATTCAACATTTTATAGGACTACCATCACCATCTAGTCCCAGGAAATCAGCATGAAACAGGAGTTCTCATGAAAACAAACATAACTTCTTTCCCAGAAAGGGTGATTATTCTTTGGAGGCGGCTGAAACAGGAGCTTAATGAAGCTGTTAAGTGTACAAAATCTCATAAAATGATCGTTTCCTGTTTCCCCTTCATGGATGAGCTTGTCTTTGGCTCAGTCACCAGGTGTACCTGTGATCACCAGGCCCCAGTCTGGGTCCAGAATCTCCCTTCCTCCTCCCTGGGCTTTGGGGTGTGGACTGAAGTCCTTTCTGGAGGTATGATACTTCTTTTCACTTAAGCATCAGACAATACGAATATTTAGTTTTTCTTTGAGCTCCCTGGGTAAAATCTATACACAGAGCTGGAGAATGTGAAAATAACTCTCATGCTAAACGGTCTACTCACTGAACTCTATTTTAGAATATAAGGTCAGTACCCATAACCCAATAAAGAATCTGCCTTCTATGCAGGAGATGTGGATTCGATTCCTGGGTTAGGAAGATCCCCTGGAGAAGGAAATGGCAACCCACTCCAGTATTCTTGCCTGGAGAATTCCTTGGACAGAGGAGCCTGGTGGGCTACGGTCCTTAGGGTTGCAAAAGTGTTGGACTTGACATAGCAACTAAGAACATAACAACAACCCATGATCCCAAAACATCTGGGACGGTTACTTTCATGGGTCAATGTGACTGGATCATGGTTGCCCAGACACGTGGTCAAACACTATTCTGAGTGTGTCTGTGAGGATGTTCAGGGTGTGATTAATATTTGAATGGTGGGACTGAGCAAAGCAGATTGCTCTCCCAATGTGGGTGGGCCTCACTCACTCAGCTGAAGGCCTGAAAGTTCATTCTTTTAGTCCTCCCTACACTGTCAAGTAAGAGAGAATTTCTCCTGCCTGCCTGCCATTGAGCAAGGACTTCAGCTCTTTTCTGCCTTTAGACAGGACTTACCAGAATAACAAAATGGGGAGGTCAGAGAAGGGGAAACCTTAGGCAGCGGAAATCACAGAGCGATTGTTTCAGCTCTTCACTGCTTTCGACCCCGTCCTGGGTCTCCAGCTTGTACACTCACCGTGAAGTTCTTGACATCGGTCAGCCTCCATAATCCTGTAACTCATTCCTTTATAAGAAATCTGTTGGCATGTCTCTATAATTGTCTATAGATACATAGCTCCATCCATATTATTGGCTCTGTTTCTCTGGAAAACCCTGAGCAATACAATATTCTGTCTTTGTCTTTGTCTTCTTCTTCTTCTAAGTTAACACCCCTTACCATCTATGGCTCAGCATAGGAAGTGGAAGCTGTGGTTCCTCTATTTTAATTGTTATTTTACTTCTTTCCTTTTTTAAATTGTTCCCCTGGAAGGAGCTTTATGGAGCTGGTGTAGTTTGTGTACTCTGAGAAGCAAAGATTTTATTAAGGGACGTAAATGTGAGAGAAAATGAAGGATTCATTCTCACAGCTGCTGCACAGCTACTGAAAAATTACATTTATGAATGATTATTGCATAGACCTGGTATCTCGCTGGGCCTGGGAGCATCCAGAGACGCTCACACACCTGTTTGTGAAGCCCCCTACTCCCTATACCCAACTTTGGATTCATTTATGCCTGTGTCGTGCTGTTTCACTCACCCTTCCTTGAAGATGCTGTGTTCTTTCTCGCTGCTACCTTCTCAGTGCTGAAGGTCCCACTTGGAATTTACGTCTACCTCTATTTTTTCTATATTGACATCTTGACCTTGACATCTTTATTGAAATTCATTTGGCCATATATAGACGTGAATCTATTTCCAGTCTCTGTTCTGTTTCATTGATCTATATGGCTGCCTTTCTTTCTTTTCTTTTCCTTTTTTTTTTTTTTTTTTGTTGTTGAAGCTCACAGCTTGCAAGATTGCAATTCCCCAACCAGGGATCAAACCAGGGCCCCAGTCATGTAAGTACAGAGCCCTGACCACTGAACTACTAGGTAACCCCATCTACATCTGTCCTTAGCACCAATTCTTTTGGTTTTGATGGTGTGACTTCTTAGTGAGCTTGTAAATCAGATAGTGTTATCCAACTTTCTTTTTCTTCTTGAAAATTATTTTGGCATTCTCGGTCTTTTCATTTCTGAATGAATTTTAGAAAGAGCTTTGCAACTTTCCACAAATAAGCCTGTTGGGATTTGGAATGGAATTGTATCTTAAGATCAGTTTGGGTAAGACTGACGTCTGAACAATGTTGAGTCTTTCATCAGTAGTGTCTTTCCCTTCATTAACTTAGGTCTTTTTTATTATTTCTCAGCAATTTTTTATAATTTAGATGGCACAGATTTTGCAGTTAGTAGGTAACATTTATCTCTAGTTATTTCATCTTTTTAATGCTATTGCAAGTAGCATTTTTGTCATCCAACTGTTTGCTGTTATTACAGAAATACAATTGATTTTTGAATATCAACACTATACTTTATGATCTTACTAACTGGATTCACTTACAAATTCTTGACTAGTTTGTACAGAAATGATCATATCACCTGCAAAGTATAAGTTTACCTCTTTCCATCTGCCTGATTTTTCATCTGTATGATTTTTATTTCTTTGGCTGCCCTTAAAAAAATCTCTGTGTAAATAAAAGACTCACATTCAAAGCTTAAACTTAAAAATATTAGTAGAATTGCTCAACATTAAATTACTAGTTGACCATGTCCCTGGCCTTATCTGAGATCCATTTATTTTTGATACGGTAGGTACCAAGAACAGGATAGCAAACTGCACTGGGACTTAACAGCAAACAGGTGGCTGAGATACTCTTAGGGTTACAATGTATTAATAGTCTTCACCCATCCTCCCCATATATATCAGGAAAACAGAGCTGAGTGACTGGTACAAAAAAATCAACCTTCTTCATAAATCAGTTTTTATTTTTGCACCAGTGCTGCAGTGGGGATCTTATTAACTTTCATGAAATGAGTAGGGGTAGCTGAGCAATTTGATTGGTCAGTAATAGCATTCAGCCCAGAATATAAATCTTTATGAGCACACAGGTAGAAATTCATTAGTCACATTTCTCTCCTTCACACTGTTTCCCATAAAAAAAGACAGAAAAGGTGCTTGGGGAAAATCTTGAACAGCATTCCTATAACCCTTTTCCTCTCCTCTAACTCACTGAAAATATACTACAGGCTATCAGATCCCTATTGGAAAAAGAGTTTTAATGGTAAATGCAACTTCAGAAAAAATACGGTACTGAATTTAAGACTTTAATGTCACCATCATAGCAAAGGAACTGATGTTAAGTCACACTGAAACCTTTAGCTTCAAGAATGGTTCAGAAATAAACAGTAGTTTCACTGTTGTTGTTCAGTCACCAAACCGTGTCCCATTCTTTGTGACCCCATGGACTGCATAACAACAGGCTTCCCAGTCCTTCACTATCTCTGGGAATTTGTTCAAACTCATGTCCATTAAGTCAGTGATGCTATCTAACCATTTCATCCTCTGCCACCCTCTTCTCCTTCTGCCTTTGATCTTTCCCAGAATCAGGGTCTTTTCCAAGAGTTGGCTCTTCACATCAGGTGGCCAAAGTATTGAAGCTTCAGCTTCAGCATTAGTCCTTCCAATGAATATTCAGAGTTGATTTCCTTTAGGGTTGACTGGATTGATCTCCTTGCTGTCCAAGGGACTCTCAAGATGCTTTTGATGCTTTTGAATTGTGGTGCTGAAGAATTGGTAAGGGAGAGGTAAGATTTAAACCTACATAGATAGACATTGACTAGATCTTTACAGTTTCCTATTCCGTGCTGAGAAATTTTGGATTCTTGTCTTAAGGCAATAAGAATCCATTAAACAGTTTCAAGCAGGAAGGTGACATGATTAGACTGGCATTTCAGAAAAGATTATTTCAGCAAAAGAGATGAATATGGATTAGAAGGGGCTGGACCTGGATACAAGGAAATGAGCTTTGAAGCTTTTAGATTCATCTTGGCAACAGCTGATTGGAGGAAGAACTAAAGCAGTGGAAGTAAGGATGGAATAAAAGGAATATATATGATAGGTGAGCTCTGGAGCTGGTGCTCCAAACAGAGATGCTCCAAACAGAGGCAAGCTAGCCAGGTGTTTGTACCCCTGCATGGACCCGCCATTGGATGTGGGCTGCCGTCATGGAGGTCAAGTGCCCTGGTGGGGGCAACGTCCTTTAATAAAGGGCAACTGCTGGGAGATTTGAGTTACTTCATTTCTGGAAGCAATGCTCCTGGTAACTGAAGGAAGTGGGTGGAGGGACCAGGATCTGTGGGGCACAGCGCAGCATCCACCAGAGTCAAAGAACATGCAAGGCCTGTTTTACACGCAGTAATTCATTTAGCCCTCACAGCAGTCCTATGAGGAGGTACTACTGTTATTCTTATTTTACAGGTGGAGAACCAGAAGCAATGGCTTCTGATAAGCAACTTTCTCAGAGTTATAGAAGTAGTATGAATAAGAAGTAGTACTTATAGTAGTATAGAGAATGAGATGGTTGGAGAACATCACCAACTCAATGGACATAAATTTGGGCAAACTTCGGAAATAGTGGAGGACAGAGGAGCCTGGCGTGCTGCGGTCCATGGGGTCACAGAGAGGTGGACAGGACTTGGTGACTGAACGACAACAGCAGAATAGCAGTAACTATAGTAGACGTAGGGTGAACATGAAGTACTCACAGAAGCAGGGTGAATGAGAAGTATAAATAAGCAGGATGAATAACAACTAATTGGGTACTTGGGCTCCAAAGCCTACATTTTGTCAGCCCTGGGACAAAGAATGCAACTTCTCCCATTGGTTATCTGTATACAGTGATGCAGTAAAGCCAGTATCCGTATGACAATTTTGCAGCAGTTTTTCCAGATCTTGCTATGAATTCTGCTTCTCGTGGATGCCATGTACCATTTCTAGGCTTTATACTGAATTATTCACAGCCGTTTGTATGACATTTTCAAAATGTCTGGTTAATAATGAGTTTGTCGTTATAAAAACTGTTCTCCTGAAGAAAATAACTGAGTAATAAAATTACTTAAAATGGAAACAAAAATTTAAAATTACATGTACATGTGGAAATGTGGACTTTCTAGACACTGATGTAGTCTGGTGATGGATTTCAGGAATTTAAAAGGTGAAGGGTGCACCCATTAGAATGGCTAAAATTAATAATCTGACAATACTAGGTGCTGATGAGACTACAGTGCAACTGAAATTCCTAACCACTGATGACGAGAGTAGAAAATGGTACAATCACTTTGAAAGTGTGACAACTTCTCATAAATTTAAATATATACCTACCCCCCACATAGAAATTCTTGGTAACTCACCAAAAGAAATGACTTTTTATTTAATAAAAATTGCAACAACGACAAAAAAAGTCACAGCATCTTTATTCGTAATATTATCCAAAGCCTGGAAATGGCCCAGGTGACCACCAGGAGGAGAATAGGCAACAGTCTGAGTGGCAGTCACACAATGGAACACTGCTCATTAGTAAAGAGGCAGAGGAGACCAACACAACGGAAGAACCTCAGAAAGATTGGGCTGAGTGGAAAAAGCCACACAAACAACAGCATGCTGTATGATTTCACTATGTGAACTCCTACAACACAGAAAGCTTATCTGCGATGATAAAACCAATCGGAACTGTGGTTGCCTTGGACGGAAGGGGTAGACATGCCTGGGAGGATTTGAAGGAACTTTACAGGGTGACGGGAATATTCTACGTTTTGTTGGTCAGGTTCTGTGCCCTGGGTGTCTCATTTTTTTTTCTTTAACTTTTATTTTATATTCGGGAAGAGTTGATTTACAATGTTGTGCTAGTTTCAGGTTACAGAAAAGTGATTCAGTCACACACACACACTCTTATATCCACCCTTTTTAGCACTTTCTGTATTTTTTTTTTAATGAAGAAAGTACCATAACTACTTACACATTAGCGTATGTACATTTTGCCTCGATAGGAAAAAAAGGATATGGCATTCTACTTCGTAATAAACATGTTGAACTATTTAGGGGGAAGTTACTGATGTCTGCAGTTTATTTTTAAATGGTCAATAAAATAAGATGAATTAACAGATACAGAAGCAATTAGAGAAATATTTGGTAAGATGTGCATACTAGCATAAGTGGTAGAATTGAGGTTATGGGTAAAAGGATATTAATGCAGAATTCCTTTAATTTTATTCTAAATTTGATATTTTAGTAAGAAAATTTTGTCATCTGAATCAACATGGGTGAGCCTGCTGCTGCTGCTAAGTCACTTCAGTCGTGTCCGACTCTGTGCGACCCCATAGACGGCAGCACATCGGGCTCCCCCGTCCCTGGGATTCTCCAGGCAAGAACACTGGAGTGTGTTGCCATTTCCTTCTCCAATGCATGAAAGTGAAAGGTGAAAGTGAATTCGCTCAGTCGTGTCTGACTCTTAGCGACCCCGTGGACTGCAGCCTGCCAGGATCCTCAGTCCATGGGATTTTCCAGGCAAGAGTACTGGAGTGGGGTGCCATTGCCTTCTCCGATGGATGAGCCTAGATATGATCACACTAAGTGAAGTAAGTCAGACAGAGAAGGATGAGTATCATGTGATATTGCTTATATGTAGAATTTATAAATGATAGAAATGAACCTATTTACAAAACAGAAGAAGTCTCACAGACATAGAAATGGTTACCACCTTGGAAAGTCAGCAGACGACATAAATTAGGAGTTTGGGAATAACAGATACACACTACTGTATATAAAATAAACAATGGCCTACTGTATAGCACAGGGAACTGTAGGCAATATCTTATAATAATCTATAAGGGAAAAGAATCTGAAAAAGTGTATATACCAGTTCAGCTCAGTTCAGTCACTCAGTCATGTCTGACTCTTTGCAATCCCATGGACTGCAGCATGCCAGGCTTCCCTGTCTACCACCAATGCCAAGAGTTTGCCCAAACTGATGTCTATTGAGTTGGTGATGCCATCCAACTAATCTCATCCTCTGTCATCCCCTTCTCCCGCCTTCAATCTTTCCCAACATCAGGGTCTTTTCCAATGAGTCAGTTCTTTGCATCACGCGGCCAAAGTATTGGAGTTTCAGCTTCAGCATCAGTCCTTCCAATGGATATTCAGGATTGATTCCCTGTAGGACTGACTGAATCTCCTTGCAGTCCAAGGGACTCTCAAGGGTCTTCTCCAACACCATACCTGAAACTAACAAACAGGATATTGTAAATGACTATATAATTTTAAAGATAAAGAGAATAATATAGATGAGGAGTGGAGACAGTGATGTCTTACACACCTGACATGCAGCTCTATGACTATTTTTGGGTAAAACATTTTCCCAGCACTGTTCATTAATAATCCAGGTATGAAAACCACCAAGCATCCTCTGAGTGCCTTCAAGGTGCTGGGGCTTCAGTTTGGAGAGTAGAACATAAAATTACAGCACAGATGGGCCAGGAGTCCCGGCCAGAAGTGGCTTCATGGCAGGCACGTCATGGTAATGATGAAGTGTCACCATTCCTCCAGGGGAGGTGTGAACAGGATACTACGACAACCGAAAGTGGCACTGCCACCAAACAGATGGCTTGTGCTTTGAGGGTGTGGTTTGAAGAACAGAGAACAATTAAACTGGATGGGGAAGTGGGCAGGAGGCGATTAGGAAGAAAAAGTCATTCCGGAGGAGGCACAAATCAGGTTAACTAAACAAAAACCCCAAACTAAAAACGAATGTGGCTAGAATGTAGGAAGATTTGGGACATGTGCTAAGAGATGGACAGCTGGGAATGACCATATCATTAAGGACACACAGACAAATAACATTTCTTTTCAGGAGGACATACATTGATAAATGCTGGGAAAGACCATGTGTAAATGACCTTAACCTTGAAGGTTACCAGTTATTCATAAGGGCAAGTAGATGACCTCTGTCTTTGATAACCAAATAAGGAAATTCTTATATATGGGAGAGAAGGGGGTTTTGGGTGTGTTTTTTTCTTTTTAAATTTTTTGTAATCAAAATACAGTTGATGACTAAGGTTGCATTAGTTTCACATGTACAGCAAATTGATTCAATTATATACATGCATATATCTACTCTTATTAGATTCTTTCTCCATGTAAGTTATTGTATAATATTGAATCGAGTTTGCTGTACTATACAGAAAAGATTTCTTAAAAGCAAAAACACTTGCCATGTGAACTTGGTCTTCATGAATTTCAAAGGTGTGGGCTGGTTGTACCTCAGGCCTAAAATATCATTTCGATGTACGTGTGATAATTCATAGATAGAGAACCATTTCTCCCAAGAAATATTAATGAGTTGAAACTGCACTCCTGAAGTCATACAGATCCAAACCCTCCCTTGAAGAAGAGATATTTGTTGCATTACCTTTCAGATTTGCAGAGTAGACCAACTGGATGCTTCATTTGAATAAACATTCTGGTAGTGCATAAATGATCGATTTTAAATACATCAGAGTCAAAGAGACAACACTTAACACTGAGATTATAGGGAAATTTTTCCCTCAGTCCATTCTAGCTATGAAAATCAAGGTTCATAACAAGACAAGGTACGAAATCGTGTTTGATTTTTGTTTTGTTTTTGTTGGCTTGGGTTCTACAGAAGCACTAAACTACCAGTAAATAGGCTTCCAATTGATAGAATGCCCCATAAACTGGAGTTTACTGTATTTGGAAAACATGAATAAAATCACCACAAATAAGTTTTATGTGGGAGAATTTAAATATCTTTTTTATGTTTCTGAGAAAGCATGAAGTAATTTTAGATAGGCCTGCCCCCACCCCTGCCACAATGCTTTCACTTCTTTAATGCAAAAACAGAAAACATTCTGAAAAATATATGAGCAGATATGATTTCCTGCATATTTAAGAGAGAGTTGCTCAATCCATCAAGCTTTTCTCCCTAGGAGAATCTACCAGTGGGGGCAGAGCGTGACTTTGGTTTTTGTCTTTTGAGAAGCCAGCTTGGTATTGTAAATGGACACGTTTTCTGAGCTGTCTCTGCAGAAGGAAGATTTGACCATTGCTTCTGGGCAGTGGTTTTCTACCCTCTGCAAGTTTCCTGCCCTGACGCTGTCCCTACACTGTGATCCTGTCCTCACTCATTGGCTGACCTCAGAATGCAGAGGTCCCCACCTCCAGGATCTAATGCTTCATGATGTGAGGTGGAGCTGATGTAACACTAACAGAAATAAAGTACACAGTAAATGTAATGCACTTGAATCATCCCCGAACCACCCTCTCACCCCAGTCCATGGAAAAATTGTCTTCCATGAAACTGGTTCTTGGTGCAAAATGGTTGGGGCCCGCAGTCGAAACTGCAGAAAACTTATCAGGGCAGAAGGGTTAGATTGTTGTCTTTCTCCAAACACTCTTCCCTTCTCCTCTGTGAGGATTTGTTACCTCTACGTCACGTGGAATTCTACCATGGAAGGGACCAGAAGGTGACCCCTGGTCATTTCCCTTTCTCCCACCCCACCTAGACAGGTACACCCTTCCATTCGGAAGTCAAACCTCAAATGAAGATTCCAAGACAGCTCAAGGGTGGGGCATTTTCATACCCTGACACCATTCTCTTTGCTACCACCTGAAAAATCTGAAATGAATGCCACATCCTCCCCAAAATGTGAAATTGAGAACTTGAACACCAATATCCACGTGCGATCTCAACATTAAAATGTCTACCTAAGAATTACAAGAGAGACCTTGTCAAGTCAGAAAGTAAGAGAGTGGGGGAAAAGAGGATTGGTGTATGTTAGAAGGTCACAGGAACCAACTAGAAAGATCTCCCAGAGATCAAACTAGAAAGAATTGAGAAGCAAAGTAGATACTGATAACATTTGATTTTCACTGAAAGTATAAGATAGACATTCGTGATTCCATACTGACACAGTGAATAAGGATAAATGACTGAATAAATAAATGAAGAAGAACAGAAAACTGTTCCCTAAAAGAAGAATTCCAATAAACAAGGAAGAAATGAGGGAGATAGAAAACCGTCATTAGAATACTAGAATAATATTCTCTGCCAGCAAGATTCCCTGATGAATAACAAAATGAGTGAGCAGGGTATTGGCACATTTCTAAAGTTACCTCTCCTCAAATAATTTTTAATTACAAAGGGAAAAATACCACCTTTCCAGTAGAGTAACATGGAATGAACATATCACCACGTGGTCATCTTGGTTACTTACTTAATAATGAGACTTGCCAATATCATGTGGTCCTAATATGACATAAGCAGACCACAATCATGGCACATCGCCTATGTGACATATTGCCCCCAAAACTATAACCTCAATCTAATCATGAAAAAAATCAAACTCCAATTCAGCAGCATTCTACACACACTTGGCCATTATTCTTTACAAGCGTCAAGTTCATGAAAGAAAAACAAGGCAAGGGTGGAGAACTGTCACAGATTGGAGCAGGCTATGGAAACAGAATAACTAAATGCACTGCACAATCCTGGATAAGAATAAAAGCATCAGTGGAAAAGCTGCTTGATGCAAAGTCCCTAGTGTAGTTAGTAACATATCAAAGTTAGTCTTTTAGTCTTGACAATTATCATGACCATGGGAGACATTGATTAGGGGAAGTGAACAGGAACTCAGCACTATCTTTGAAATTTTCCTGTAAATTTACAATTATTTTGAAACTAAATGTTTTTTTTTTTAATTTTTATTTCAAAGCTCTGCCAAATATCAGGGTACTGTTTTTTTAAGATCCGTGTGACATGGGTGAGTCATAGTGATCTTAAAATTAGCCATATCAGCTAGGTGTTTGTTGTATGAACCAGAATCTGATTCTTTGTTTGTGTGATTTATTTTTTTTTTTACCTTAAATGCAAAAACTTTACTCATCCTTATTTTTTAAAAATCACTATTGGTTTAATCTACTATTTCACTAAAAGAGCTCTTAAAAAATGCTAAATCTATCATGCCATGCACCTCATGGTCATTTCAGCTTTATTCACAATAGCCGAGATATGAAAACAACCCAAATTTCCATGAACAGGTGAATAGACAAAGAAAATGTGATATGTATACCCAGTGGAATATTACTCAGCCTTCAAAGAGAAAGAAATCTTGCCGTTACAACAATACAGATGAACTCAGAGCTCATTATACTCAGTGAAATAAGCTAGTCACAAAAGACAGGTATTACCTGATTCCACTTGTGTGCGAAATCTAAAACAATCAAACAGAGAAGCCGAGAGTAGAAGGGTGGTTTCCAGGGGTGGAAGAGAGGTGGAAATGGGGAGTTGCTTTTCAACGGGTAGGGAGATTCTACTGTGCAAGGCAAATACTTTCTAGAGCTGGGTTTTACAATGCAGTACCTACAGTTAACAGTGAAATGTAGAGCACGCGTGTGTTAAGAGAACAGAGGTCAGGTTGAATGGCCTCAAAAAAGGGAAACGACAACAAAGGACACATGGAAATGTTTGGAGGTGATGGACGCGTGTGGCCCCTGGCCTGGGGTTGTGCCTGCATCCACGCTCATCAATATGCATGTGTTCAATGTGTGCATTTTTTTGTATATCAATTTTTTTAAACTTCTCATTTTATATTGGAGTAGAGCTGATTAACAATGTTGGTAGTTTCCGGGGGACAGCTAAGGGACTTAGCCATACATGTACATGTATCCATTCTCCCCCAAAGTCCCCTTCCATCCAGGCTGCCGCATAACATCAAGCAGAGTTCCATATGCTACACAGTAGGACCTATCTAGGTTATCTATTTTAAATATAGCAGCGTGTATGTGTCATCAATTTTTACTTCAATAAAGCTAAACAAACACCAAACCACATGTGATTAAAGGGATGTTATGTACACATTTGCTTTTAAACCACTTCTGTAAAATACTGAGGCAGCACTGAACCCAGTGCCAAGTTTAGAAACATGTCATGAATGAGCTTCATTCAAGTTGAAATTGATTTATTGAATCAAGATTCTCCATTTTTCTATCAACACTACTAGATAAAATCTACTTCTCTACATTTTAGTCACATTTAAAACATTAGAAACTTTTCCCTACAGCCACAATGTATTTGAATTTTAGCAACATTTTGAGAGAACATGAGCTTCAGTAACAATCCCAGGTGTGCTATGTAACCAAAAACGCAGTCTTCAGCAAATGACTTCATCTGACCCTCATTTTGTCTACCTGTAAAATGCAGGCAATAAGAGTTATTCTACCTAAATGCATGTCCGTTCATTTTCTGTAAACTCCGTGAAGCAGCCCACACAGCACCTAGCCCAGAGCATGAGCGTACTTCTCCACTGCCCGTCTCTCTAGGACGCTGGGTCTGCATTTCTGGGGTCTGGGATTCCTTTCAGAATCTCCCTGAAGGTAGTGGACTTTCCACCAAAAATGCACTGGGTATGTGCAGAACATGTGCATGTTATTTTAGGGAGCTCACGAGGCCACATAAATCTATTTGCTTCAAGGCTTCACAGTTTCTTAAGTAGCTTGTTCCCCATTTCAGGACCTATCTTCTCCTTTTAAGAATAATTACTCTACAGTATCTAGAATCAGGAACTTCCTTGGTGGTCCAGTGCCCAAGACTCCACACTCTCAATGCAGGGGGGGGCCCAGGTTTGACTTCTGGCATGGGAACTAGATCCCACATGCCTCAACTAATAAGTTCGCAAGCTGCAACTAAAGATCCCACCTGCCGCAAGGGTGATGGAAGATCCCAAGTGCTGCAACCAAGATCCAGTGCAGCTAAATAAAGAAATGAAGGCTAAAAATCCAATTAGAAAACGAGGAAGTCATTTTTTAAAAATTTAAAAACATTCTGAGCCAAATCCTTTGGGTTTTTTTTAATACTTAAATTTATTTATTTTTAATTGAAGGATAATCAGTCTACAATATTGTATTGGTTTTGTAGAGCAATTAGCCTTCAGTTAAAAATAATTTAATTATTTTAAAAGTTTAGCAATAAAATATGTAACCCATGAGGACCTACTATGTAGCATGTCTTATGGCTCAGTAGGCCCACTCCTTCCCAGGCCCGCCTCCAGGTGGTTCTCAGCTAACACTCACAGGTTTTGAGAGTCCTCTCATGATTCCTCCGAACAGGTGGGATCAAAGTGTCAGCAAGGATTCAAGCTCATTGAAGGCCACCAGGTGCTTTCCTCCTGGCCCCTCACTCGTGTTTGATCCCTGATTGTTTCCGCTGCCTTTTCAGCTGGTGATGTCAACGCAGATGGAAAAGTGATGCCAGGACTGTGAGGTTCTCTTTGGATGCTGCCCGTTACCATTACAGGTCAAGAGCCTTTCTCTCCTTTTTTAACAAGGCTTGCCAAATTTCCCGTTGTGCTGCCTTGACTGTGTTCACAGGTCTCACTGGGGTGCAGGGGTGGAGAGGGGTGGGTGGCAGAGCGGGTGCAGGGTGGTAGCCGGGGGGTGGGCGGCCTCCTCATATTATGGTTTCTTGCGATGCTTTGATAGTCCTTGGGTCCATCTTTCAGTTGTGTGATTTCACTGGAAAAAATCTCATAGACTGTTAATACAACTCCCCCATCAAAACTGGGGCTACCCTGATAGTTCAGCTGGCAAAGAATCCCCCTGCAATGCAGGAGACTCTGGTTTGATTCCTGGGTTGGGAAGATCTCCTGGAGAAGGGATGGGCTACCTACTCCAGTATCCTTGGGCTTCCCTGTGGCTTAGCTGCTAAAGAATCTGCCTGCAATGCAGAGAGCTGGGTTCAATCCCTGGGTTGGGAAGCTCCCCTGGAGAAGGGAATGGCAGCCCACTCCAGTATTCTGGCTTGGAGAATTCCACTCTACAGTCCATGGGGTTGCAAAGAGTAGGATACAAATGAGAACTTTTACTTTCCCCCAATATTTAGCTTTATACACACAGAGTCTAAATCCCCTGGAGACAGAATCCCATGGCTATAAACATCTCATCAGCTGTGAAACCCCACTTTCCCAGCTTATGATCTGAGGATCCCCGGTGAGATAAGCTGTTGGCATCCCAGAGTATGTCACACGTGTTTACTCGGGCAACGGGGCCCGCATGCCAGCCTGACTCTCCCGCTCAGCATCCCCTTCCCCGCCTTTGCTGTCACAAACGCCCCAGTGAGCTCACCCTGGACTTGCTCACCCACCCAGCCAGGCAGCCGGGTTTCCCAGCCAAAAGGCTACCCCGGGAGGACCCTGGGGTCCCTGCATCTGAGCAGGCCCAGGTGAACCTGGCTCCCCATTCAAACCAGGCCTCCTTCCAGCCTGGTCCACACCCAGGCATAAGCAACCTCCTTCAGGACTCAGGTTACAGGGCTCCTCTGACAGCTTCTACTCCTTTCTCCCTGGTGAAGGCCCTCGCTTTCCACCCCTTTCAATGGGCTGTGTGTCTCTGGCATCCTTAAGGCCCTCCTTGCGAAGCCTCTGCCTCTATCTAAGCTAAACAAACAAGCAGACACAAAGCCCAGTCTCCCTGCCTAGCAGTTCATGCAGGTGAGTGTCTGGGAGGGCCATCTACCCATGACTTTACAGCTCACCTGCCTCTGACACTTGGGCTTCCCCGGGTGTCCAAGCAGGATTTGTGGCTCTACTCTTTACCCATTAAGCCCGTACAATGTTGTCACTGGAAGATCCAGCTCAGCCCAAATTCTAGATCAGCCCTGGCAACCAAGAAAAGCAAGGAGGACCTCTGGAGCACCAATCCCACCAGAAAATAAAACGTCAAGTTGACGTTGCTGCTTTTGGAGGCTTTGATGAGCCCTGCATGCCCCTGGGAGCCACTCGTCTCCATAAGCTATGTGATGGGATGTCTCCTGACTCTGCGGGAGCCCCTGCACCCACTCATCCCCACCCCTCACCGAGAGTAGAATGCAGGACGTGGACCTGGGACTCTGACACTCTCCCAACTCCTGCCTGCCCCTCTCCCGGGGGTACTGACCTGGGTCCTCAGGCAGTGTTTCCAGCTCCCAGAGACTAGGACTCAAAGCTGGAGGCCGCAGTAGCCCCCTGGTCCTCATGCAGGGAGACGCCCCCCACACCTCACTGTCCACTCTTGCATTTACACTGCAAGAAGGCGCCCCAATTTCTGCCTCTCCCACGGTTCTACATTCACAGGCCTTGATCTGAAAATGACCCCCTGGTAAGCCCCCAGGTGCATCCTGGAAGAGCCTCTCACTTTGCCCCTCCCCACCCCCCATCATGCTGGGTCTCACTCTGAGTGACAGCAAACCTTTCAAGGCAGCAAAGGGTGGGCTGGTGGGTGATGGAGGAGGGTGCTTTAGGAGGTCGGTGGTTACTTTAAGTCTCTGAGCCTTGCCTCTCCACTCCACTGGCCACAGCTCCCACCCCACTCCAGTTTTCCTACTTGTCACAGGGCTGGGTCTCTGGTAGATACGCAGATGGCTAAAGACTGATCTACTCGGGCCTAGAATACAGTAGTTGCTTAATTAATGCTCATGGAGAGTTGTCCATGCAACGACTAGAAATCAGTACTTTAAGAGCTAAGTCCAATTCTTTCCAACCCCATGGACTGTAGCCCGCCAGGCTCTGTCCATGGAATTCTCCAGGCCAGAATACTGGAGTGGGTTGCCATTCCTTTTTCCAGGGGATCGTCCCCACCCAGGAGTCAAACCCGGGTCTCAGGGCATCCAGAGGCAGAGTCGGTCCAAACTGCCCCTCCAGGGACATGATCCTGCATTGCATTGCAGGCAGATCCTTTACTATCTGAGCCACTAAGATAGCTCAAGTTTAAAAACTGTTCCAGGGATCAGAAATTCCAGTTCAGTTCAGCTAGTTGTGTCCGACTCTGCGACCCCATGGACTGCAGCACGCCGGGCTTCCCTGTCCATCACCAACTCCTGGAGCTTGCTCAAACTCATGTCCATCGAGTCGGTGATGCCATCCAACCAGCATATTGGGCACTTACCAACCTGGGGAGTTCATCTTTCATCCTTTTTGCCTTTTCCTACTGTTCATGGGGTTCTCCAGGCAAGAATCCTGAAGTGGTTTGATATTCCCTTCTCCAGTGGACCACATTTTGTCAGAACTCTCCATCATGACCCGTCCGTCTTGGGTGCCCCCACACGGCATGGCTCATAGTTTCACTGAGTTAGACAAGGCTGTGGTCCATGTGATCAGACTGGCTAGTTTTCTGCGATTGGGGTTTTCATTCTGTTGCCCTCTGATGGAGAAGGATAAGAGGCTTATGGAAGCTTTCTGATGGGGAGACTGACTGAGGGGGAAACTGGATCGGAAATTGCAACAGCTTTGTTAACTCCAAATCCTACTAACCTAGGGAATAGAAGGAAAAGTGAAAGGGGGAAAATAAGGGGAAGAGGCGTGGTTACTTATCACTTGTTTTCTGCTTCACACTCTCACTTGCAGTCCAAATATCAAGCCTGTTTTTCTCCCTCCTTCCTTCTCCCTCCGTCCACACTTTCTCCAGTCACTGCCTGCCCAAGCTGGGGCTCACTGGTAACAAAGGTGGAACTCATTTAAAGGAAGGTGCTAATGGGTACATTACTCTCTCTGGAAAACCGTAGCATTTCCTTGTGACTGTGGTGTGCCTCTCATTCAGGGAGGGGCTAATGTCCATTTTAGTCATGGACAGAGCCTTACCCTTCATTTTCCACTCCCAAGAGTAGAAAGTCTTGATGGCAGAAGAGACCCAAGGGAGAGCTGTGGACCTGAGCCACCGGCAGGCAGAGTGACCAGTTGGGGTGGGCTCCCTTAAATTCAGCCTCATCGATAGTTTGTCGGGTGGCCCGCATTTCACGTGCTGGTGACACTATTGTACTTCCAATAGCTTCTCAGCAAGCCAGAGATTTACAAGGTAGTTGGTCAGTACAGGGGAATATTTCTAAGAACATCCTGAGGACAGTTCTGAGAGCAAGTCTATAAATGTTTCACAGGTGAACAGAAGGGAGACCCAGAGAGGACTGTCCGGGCCCACAGCAGTTGAACTCGCTGGCCTGGTTTCCCATCAGGAAACTGCTGAGTTGAAGACTCACCTGGAGAACCAATAAGGCCCCAGCACAGTTCATGGCAAATAGATAGGGAAACAGTGGAAACAGTGAGAGACTTTATTTTCTTGGACTCCCAAATCACTGCAGATGGTGGCTGCAGCCATGAAATTAAAAGACACTTGGTCCATGGAAGAAAAGGTATGACCAACCTAGACAGCATATTAAAAAGCAGAGACATTACTTTGCCAACAAAGGTCTGTCTAGTCAAAGCTATGGTTTTTCCAGTAGTCATGTATGGATGTGAGAGTTGGACTATAAGGAAGGCTGAGTGCCCAAGAATTGATGCTCTTGAACTGTGGTGTTGGAGAAGAGTCTTGAGAGTCCCTTGGACTGCAAGGAGACCCAACCAGTCCATCCTAAAGGAAATCAGTCCTGAATATTCATTGGAAGGACTGATGCTGAAGCTGAAGTTTGGATACTTAGGCCACCTGCTGGGAAGAACTGACTCACTGGAAAAGACCCTGATGCTGGGAAAGATTGAAGGCAGGAGGAGACAGGGACAACAGAGAATGAGATGGTTGGATGGCATCACTGACTCGATGGACATGAGTTTGAGCAAACTCTAGGGTTTGGTGATGGACAGGGATGCCTGGCGTGCTGCAGTCCATGGGGTTGCAGAGTCAGACACAACGAGTGACTGAACTGAGCTGACAGTTCCCAAGGGACCACGGCCTGATGTGTTTATCTTTCCTGCCAGCCTGCTCTCCTTTCGTGTTTTTCTTATTTTATCTTAATCCAGTGGTTTCAGTGGTTTAGGTCAGTGACTGTCAAACACTGTATCAGAATCACCTGGAATGCTCGTTTCCCTTGGATTTCCTGGTTCCACCTCCAGAATTTCTGATTCTGGAATGAAGTCTAAAAATGTGTCCATTTCTAACAAGTGCAAAAATTTGCATAGAATTAATGCTAATGCTGCAGGTCCTGGTACTACCCTTTTTAAAAACACTGGTTTAAGTCTTGAGAGTCATAGGTGCTGGAGAAGAACACAGCATGTGGTTATTTGAAGGGGAGATGGGTAGCTTTGAGAATGGATACGACCAGGTAATAAAACAGCACAATACTCACTCACTTCTGGGACTTACTTCATTTTCATACCACGTGCTGGGCAGTGGACTAGAAGCAACGTCTGGCTCTCTCATAAAGAACATCCAGACAGAAAGCAGGGGTCCCTGCTTAGCCACGGCCCTGCTCTCCACTGGCCACGAGCAAACCTCACAGGGGGTTGCCCCTGCCCCCTGCGGGTGTGGCTTCTGTGGGCAGCACCCCAACGCTCGCCTCCCCCCAAGGGGCAGGGCTCATACTCAGAACCAGCGGCAACTTTCCCTTTTAGACAGTGGTGACAGCTAAGGATCAAAGCAAGTTAGGAGGCTGATGTAACAACACTGTCATGGCTGTCATCGTCCTGTGAGAAAGTCCTCCGATAGGGGATGCCCGTGCAACTTACAACAGAGACTGTGACACGCAGGACCAAAGGGCGAGACCGAATGCGGGCTGTCAGGGAACAGGGTGGTGCCTCTTCACCCTGTTCTCACCCGTGGCTTAAACATCTGGGCTTTGATGAGAATAGGACCTGCCCAGAGTGTTACAGGGTTTGGGGTACTTGGGAAGAGTTCCTGCCTATTTATCTTTCACGTGGACCTGCTGCTTTGAACCAACATTCCTGGATCACTGGGGGCTCATTGAGATTAGAATGACTTGTTAAAATCCACACTTGAATCATCATCATTCTTAAATGAGAACTACCCTCTAGCTCTTCTAGAGGTGTCTCCCCAATAATTGCTGGGGGTACTGAGGGCAGGAAGCTCAGCACAGATGGGGCATCTCAGCCTTTAGGCCTCATGATGATATTGGCGATTTGGAGGGCATCCTGATCAAATACAGTACCCCACATAAATTTGAATTCAGCAAACAGCAAACATCATGTTGGTTGCACAGTTTAATATTGCATGAGCCATACTTATACAAAGACATGCTCTGTTGTTTTTCTGAAGCTCAATTTTAAATGGGCATCCTGTACTTTTATTTGCTAAATCTGACAATCCTACCTTTGTGAGAATCCACATTTCATAGCTCAATGAGCTGCTTTTGCTGTATTCATTGATTTTCAAGGGCTTCCCAGGTAGCTCAGATAATAAGAAAACTTCCTGCAGTGTAGGAGACCCGGATTTGCTCCCTGGGTTGGAGAGATCCCCTGAAGAAGGGAATGGCTCCCCACTCCAGTATTCTTGCCTGGAGAATCCCATGGACAGAGGAGCCTGGAGGTCTAGTCCATAGGGTTTCCCAGAGTTGGACACGACTGAAGTGACTTAGCACGCATGCATGCAAGGTCTTCCCTGGCGGCTCAGGCAGTAAAGAATCTGCCTGCAATGTGGGAGACCCGGGTTTGATCCCTGGGTGGGGAAGAGCCTCTGGAGAAGGAAATGGCTACCCACTCCAGTCTTCTTGCCTGGAGAATCCCAAGGACAGAGGAGCCTGGAGGGCTATAGTCCATGGGGTCACAGAGTCAGACATGACTGAGCGACTAACGCTTCAAAGGAAGTAAGGGGGTGAATAATGAGAACTGGGGACACAGCACTGTAGGCGGAGGGAACAGCAGAGCAGGCCCCTGAGATAGGAAAGTGATGGGTCAGATTGAGAAACAGCCAGAGGCCCAGCGTGACTGGAGCGCAGCATTGACAAGGAGGATGGTAGGAAATGAAACCGGTTAATGGTGAAGGGAGAATGTAGTGTCGGCAGAGGATTCGGTGTCTTATAGACCATACTACCGTACTGAGGACTTGGGCTTTTGCTCTGAGCCAGATGGAAAGCTGTTTGTGGTTTTGTAAACATATGGCTGAGTCACTATGCTGTGGGTCAGAAAATAACACAGCATTGTAAAGCAGCCATACGCTAATAAAATTAAAAAAAAAAAAAAAAAAACACATGGAAGCCTGAGTTTAACCTTTTGTGCTTTGGATGTGAAGGCATTTTGAGCATTTGAGAGCACTGGGCCACATGTCCTGGGCCACACGAGCACACACCTCAAAAGGAACCCCACCCACCTCTTCACTAAGCTGCAGGGTAACAACCAGGTTAAATCTCAGGAGAACTCAGTTCTGCGTCTGATGAAAGAAAAAGAGACTACACATTTATGCAATGCGAATTGTAACAGGTATAAATCAGCATGTGGTTCCTTCTGAGACAGCACCCTGATGGTCATCCTCTCCCCCTGTCCTCACACAGCCACCTTTATCATACGGACAACCGTCAGGTTGGACCAGGGCCCATGCTAAAGAGCCCAGCTCCAAGGAGTCACATTCTGGGTCCCGAGGGGATCAGGACTCCAACATACAAATTTGTATGTGTTGTTGTTCAGTCGCTAAATTGTGCTGGACTCTTTGTGACTCCATGAACTGCAGCACACCAGGCTTCCCTGTCCTTCACTGTCTCCCAGAGTTTGCTCAGACTCGTGTCCATTGAGTCGGTGATGCCATCCAACCATCCCGTCCTCTGAATTTGTGTGTGAGAAGGCATAATTCTGCCTATAACATAAGTTGACTTGTTTGCCATTGAAAGTGGAAGCGTTAGTCACTCAGTCATGTCTGACTCTTCAACTCCATAGACTGTAACCCACCAGGCTCCTCTGTCCAGGGGATTTCCCAGGCCAGAATACTAGACTGGGTTGCCATTCCCTTCTCCAGGGGATCTTCCTGACCCAGGAATTGAACTCGTGTCTCCTGCATTGCTGGCAGATTCTCTACCATCTGAGCCACCAGGTCTGTCATTGGGTTTTAGTAAAGACTAACCAAATTTATTTTTCTAAGTATAGAAGAGAAATTAATTTTTTAAAACTTTACAATATATTGTTATTATGTCAAGATGGAATAGATTCTTTATTTCACACCTTCATGGCCTGCCAGGGTTTTGTGATGCATGAGTATCGAGGAAAAGATGAGGGTCATATTCTCTAGGTCAGCTTCTGTGAGCCACAGAGAAAGGAACTGTCTCTGGGGTAGAGAAATTGTTCTAGGTCTTGGATTAAGGAGCAGCTCCTTGTGAAAAGGCCACTTAAGGAGACTCAAGGTGATGGACAAGACAGACCCCTTTCAGGACATCCCCTGACATTGGCGGATTCCTTATCCACACTCTCCCAATTTCTGCACCATCATCTTCAAGGTTATAAATGGTGGCCATCACCCTTGCTTCCATCCTGCATGCCTACAAAAACTTTGTGGGCTTCAGTTATTAAATCATGAACACCAACTAAAAAAATTAAGTGTTTGTGACAAGATTAGCCAGTGTTTCAAGATGTCCAGCACACATCATAGCACTTCATTCATTTGTCCCATGTTTGGAGTTGGGCTGCCTCCCCTGGGAATTTTTCCATCCCTGGAGTGTAAGTAGCAGGGTGGTACCATAACCAAGGCACGGAAACCAGGCTGAGAAGGAGCTGAAGCAGATTTTCCAAGGACAGTGAGGAAACTGGCTCAGGTATCTGAGAGTCTGCCAGCTCCCTGCCTGGGTGCTCAGCACCTGTTTACATGATGGTGCCTCGTCACGAGGACTGGCCATTAGGAGGAACTAAAACAGCACAGCGCGGATGATTCCAAAGGCAACCAGGTCGTAAGTCTTCCATCCTCCAGTGACTGCAGTTAAAGCTTGAAATGGGAGGCATTATTTTCCTCAATGGTAAATTCAATTTTCAAAAACAGTACTCAGTGGCTATTTAAAGGGAATTCCACCATGTGCTTGCTCTGTGTAAGTTCAAATGTCACTAGCTATTAATAGAACCCTTGCCTGGGCCTAAGGCTGTGAACTCCCTGGAAAATTCAGATAATTTCTGACACTGACAGAAACTAACTAAAAGTTACATAATATGTATCTAAAAGTTAATGTTAAAAATGTTAAAAAGTTACAAAACTAGTGTCACAAAATAAGTGTTCTTATTTTACATGTTTAAGATGTAAATTCAGGATGGAGGGAGTTAATGTCCTCTCATATATTTTTTAACAAGAATAAATAAATCTTTTGGGCCTTCCCTGGTGGCTCAGATGGTAAAGAATCTGCCTGCAATGCAGGAGACCCGGGTTTGATCCCTGGGTGGGGAAGATCCCCTGGAGAAGGGAACGGCAACCCACTCCAGTATTCTTGCCTAGAGAATCCCATGGACAGAGGAGCCTGGAGGGCTACCGTCTATGGTGTTTCAAAGAGTCAGATATGACTGAGTGAATTATACTACACATTAGAATAAATCTCTTAATTTAAATACATGTATGTAAACATAATGTATTTAAATTAAGATATGGGCAGGTTTCATCCACATCAGCTAGATGGAGATACATTGCTAATGATCACCAACCGAATGATCAATAGCTATGCATTTGAAATCGGCTATGTTCTTTCCACTATTCTGGGTATTACTGAGGACATAATAAGAATGTATAAAATTCTTGACCAGGAAAATGTAAAATCTAGTTCACCAGGACACATACAAACACAGATGCACAAAGATACACACAGAAGCAGACAAATACAGACATACACAGAGATATACACACATAGACACACATGCAAACAGATACATATAGACACAGAGACACAAACACATAGACATACACAGAGACACTCATGCAGAGACAGAGAGATAGACATGCAAAAATACACATAGGCACACACACATAGACACACACACATATGTAGATGCACAGATGTGGACACAGATACAGATATACACACATACAGAGATATACATACATTTCTTCTAATACTTCATCTAATAAATCATTTGGGTGAATGCTTTAGGGGTTTCAGAAGACATGGGCTATAACCACATGACCCTTAAAAGAGAAACAGCTGTCTGGATGATGAGAGGGGATTCTCTGGGATGTGATTTCAGTCAAAACGGTTTTCTATCCCAGAGAGGAATTTGTTCCCAGCTCTGGACTTACTGGCTGGTCTTGACATCTTCATTTATCCTCTGTCAGGAAATGGGAAACTTGACAGCCCCTTGTTAGCAGCGAGAAGTTATTACCTACTGATGGCTTTAAGGTGAGAGCTCTTCAGGAAAGAAATGGAAACCAGTTCATTATGTCCTGGTCACAGCCTGAACAGGATGGTCGGATTTTATGGTTACAAGGAAAGTGGAGAGGGGATCACCCTGGTGAAGCAGAAGAGGGAGGTGGGAGAAGCAGAAGAAAGAGGGAGAGGAGTCTCCTCGTAGAACTACAGCAGGAACGTTCCTGGTGGTCCAGGGGTTAAGATCCACCTGCCAATGCAGACGACGTGGGTTCCATCCCTAGTCTGGGAAGATCCCACGTGCCACCGGGCAACTAAGGCTGTGCACCACCATGACTGAGCCATGTCACCTGGAGCCCGAACTCCACAGCAAGAGAAGTCACCCAGCGAGAAGTCCATGCACTGCAACAGAGAGGAGCCCCCGCTTGCCGCAGGTAGAGAAAAGCCCACGTAGAGCAACCAAGACCCAGCACTGCCAAAAATCAATAAATAAAGACAGTTTTTAAAAAAGCTACAGCAACCCAAGAGAGAGGAAAATAAATGCCTACACAGAAACTTGTATGTGAACGTCCACAGCAGCATTATTCATAACAGCCAAAAAGTGGGAAAAAAATTAAATGTTTACCAACTGATGAATGGAGAAACAAACTGTGGTATTTCCACACAATGGAGTATTTTTCAGCCATAAAAAGCCATGATGTTTGGACTTCCCTGGTGGTCCAGTGGCTCAGAATCCACCTTCCAATGCAGGGAACATGGGTTCAGTCCCCGGTCAGGGGATCAAGGTCCCACATGCTGCCGGGCAACTTAGACTGAGTGCCATAACTAGAGAAGGCTGTGGGCTGTGGTGAAGATCTAGCATTGCACCCCGCCCCACCAAATAAAGGACAGTGAAGTACAATTACACACCGCGAGGATGAACCTTGAGAACATGCTAGGAGAAAGAAGCCAGTCCCAAAGACCACACAAGCATGACTGGTTTCATATGAAATGCCCAGACAGGCAAATCTGGAGACAGAAGGTAGATCAGTGGTTTCCTATGGTGGGGAAGATGGGTGGGGAGCTAGGGGTAATGGTTAACAGACACTGGGTTTGTTTTTGAAGCAAAGATTTTTTTTTCTAAAATTGATTGTAGTGGTGGATGAACAGCTCTTCGACCATACCAGAAGCCACTAGACTGTACACTACAAATGTGAATTGTATGGCATGTGAATTGTATCTCAATAAAGCTGTTGTTTTTTTTTTAAAGCTACAACATGTCTTGAATTTCTAAACTGCAGTGACTGCCTTGTACAACTCCCAAAATTAGACCCCAGTACCAGTACAGCCTGTGGCTAGGTTACTTATTCTCCAGTCTACACAGGTCATAAGGGTTCAAGAAGATTTGAGTAAATTAAAGAATAAATCTTCCCAATGTTTCAGACTGGTTCCAAATTGGGAAAGGAGTACATCAAGGCTGTATATTGTCACCCTGCTTATTTAACTTATATGCAGAGTACATCATGTGCAATGCTGGGCTGGATGAAGTACAATCTGGAATCAAGATTGCCGGGAGAAATATCAATAACCTCAGATATGCAGATGATACCATCCTTATGGCAGAAAGTGAAGAGGAACTAAAGAGACTCTTGATGAAAGTGAAAGAGGAGAGTGAAAATGTTGGCTTAAAACCCAACATTCAAAAAACTAAGATCATAGCACCTGGTCCCATCACTTCCTGGGAAATAAATGGGGAAATAATGGAAACAGTGACAGAGTTTATTTTCTTGGGCTCCAGAATCACTGCAGATGGTGACTGCAGCCATGAAATTAAAAGACGCTTGCTCCTTGAAAGAAAAACTATGACCAACCTAGACAGCATATTAAAAAGCAGAGATGTTACTGAAGAGGGTAACAGGCAGGAAGGCCAGGGGTCTCCAAATGGAGGAAATAGGCTGTAAGCGTCAAACATTTTTATCTCTCTCATAAGCAGCAGGAGGAAACAAACTACAAGTGTTAGATTTTTCCCCCCTTCTCTATACAAATTTAAAAAGAGATTTCTTTTAAAATTCTGTGTTGCCATGATGATACCTGGTTCCACCTGAACTTGACTTTTCTCAAGCCTTGAGCTAACCAATGCATTTTTCTTATGGAAATGTTTGTCTTACGCTATGTTAATGAACTATGTATGTACCCTAGACTGTCTTCCAGCTGGTTCCACCTAAGACTCAGAACTGCCTTGACAAACCAGTAAGCTTTACTCATGCAAATGTTCTCTCAAGTTATGTTAATGAAACTGTATTTGCTTGGAAACCTGCCTTTTTTCAAGATTCATGTCAATCATTTTATGGCCTGGGACAACTCACCTGTGTCGATGTTAAATGGAAATGCACATTGTGGGTGAGGGGTTGGTGCCAGTCTCTGAGTGTCGAGACATTTCCCTTCTCTAATTGGCAGCCTGCTAGTAGCTGTATCCGGCTAAAGACTAGCAGGTGGGCACTCTTTCCGCCCCCTTCTGATGTCTATGTCAGAAGCTTTCTCTATCTCTTTTATACTTTAATAAAACTTTATCACACAAGAGCTCTGAGCAGTCAAGCCTCATCTCTGGCCCCAGATTGAATTCTTCTCCTCCAGAGGCCAAGAATCCTGGCATTTTTCACAGTTCAGCAGCAACCTTTCATTTTGGGGGCTCACCGGGGATTCTTCAGGAGAAGGTAAGGGAGCTTGGAGCTCTAGTTCTTTGTCCTGCCTAGCAAGCATGTTCTCTTGGCATGTTACTTTGCCAGCCCTATGGTGTGTTTGTGTGTGTGACTGATTGAAACAGACATACATGTGCGAAGCAAGAGCTGTGTCCTAATCTGTGGTTCTGAGGTGACCTCATATGGTTTATGGCAGGAAATTATAATCAGGGGGTTATACCCACCTGCTAATGTCAAGAGGCACCCAATGTCTCTTTTGGGGGAATGGCCAGAGGTGGACAAAGTATGTGGGCCAAACTCTCCTTTCTTGGTCAAACTTTCTCATCTCTTTGACCATTTCATAACTTCTTGGGGATTAGAACTACTAACCTAATCTGTTGGATCATAGACTTTCAAGGGACTTGAGATCTATACTGTTACTGTGTACTGTTGCTTAAGTCCTGAACTTGGCTTGGTAGTTAGGAAGCAGAGGAGTCAAAAGTTCAGAAATGGAGCTCTAGGTCCAAGAGCATCTCTCAGGTTAAAGGTTACTCAGATAGGAAGTACAGCGGGCTTCTTTCATTGGAAATGCAACTCTTAGTGGACCAGAAGAGGCTCTCCAGTGGCTTTTGCCCCAACTCTTTAAATATTCTTTCTGCGGAATCTGTGGGAATGAACCGGAAGGGCTGGCTCTAATAACCCGAGGACAAAAATCACTTTTTCCTCACTGGCCAGCCCTTCACCATCTCTTTTGCTATCGCTTATACCGGTGTGGCGATGCTCAGAAGGAACATCTTGGTTTTATTTTCATACCAGTCTTACTCAGCAACAACTTTTCATTACTTTGCCAGCAAAGGCCTGTCTAGTCAAGGCTATGGTTTTTCCAGTAGTCCTGTATGGATGTAAGAGTTGGACCAGAAAGAAAGCTGAGCACTGGAGATTTGATGCTTTTGAACTGTGGTGCTGGAGAAGACTCTTGAGAGTCCCTTGGACAGCATGGAGATCAAACCAGTCAATCCTACAGGAAATCAGTCCTGAATATTCATTGGAAGGACTGATGCTGAAGCACCTGATGTGAAGAACTGACTCATTGGAAAAGACCCTGATGCTGGGAAAAGTTGAAGGCAGGAGGAGAAGGGGATGACAGAGGTTGAGATGGTTGGATGGCATCACCAGCTTGATGGACATGAGTTTGAGTAAGCTCTGGGAGGTGGTGATGGACAGGGAAGCCTGGTGTGCTGCAGTCCACGGGCTCACAAAGAGGTGGACAGGACTGACTAACTGAGCTGAATGTTTCGTAAGAGGAGGGATGGTTAACAGATGGATGTTTCACATGATCAAACAACAAAAATGATGTTTTAGTGACAAGAGAAAACTGCTCCCAATGTAATATTAAGTGAAAAAAGAGGGGATATATTAAGTGAAAACTGTGTGGAGGCTCATTATATATAGAAAAAAGTAAAAATTAAATGATGAAAGAAATACATAAAAATGGTATGCAGGGTTGTTTCTGGGTAGTGAGACTATGGATAATTTAAATAAAATAAGATTAAAAAAATTTTTTAAAATATTTTCCAAACTTCTGACAATGAGCTCATATTACTTTCCCAATCAGGAAAAATTATATGTATATATAAAATTTAAAAATAAAATGTGGTCTAAGGTTTCATGAAAAAAAGAAGAATATCACAGAAGATGATAAAGTGCCATAGTGAGTCCACCCCCTGAGACCAGACCCCTGGTATTGTCTTGGACTGGAGGACTAGGAATTCACGAAGGGAGAGGCAACCATATTCCTTGTGTCTAGACAATTTATGAAGAGGACTTTCAGTGCCGAGTTGTCAGGCTTTGGGAGACTCTTGGCTCCATCCCACCATGGCTCTGCTTCCCAAGCTCCTTGGGTCCCTTTGCATGTTGGTACCCCAATTCACCTGTCTTTAGCAGGATTCCATTTTTCAGGTATCCCCCCTTCTCCCAGCCCCCTGATACATTACATCACTGAGAAGTCCAAAGAACACCATTGTCTAGATGCCAAAATAAAGAATTCCATCACATTAAGTCTTGAGTGGCACAAAGTAGTGTTACTATAATCTTTGGGAATTAGAACATTGAAATACAACAACAATAGCTGGCTTACTATAAACCATTTACCAACCACTTTTCATATATCCTATGATATAACATATGAGAAAGTCTGCTTGATGTGGGTACCATTTTTATTTGTGTCACATATGAGGCAACTGAGACATAATTAAACACCGAAGCAAACATTCTCAATTATGCACTTCGAATACATCTCACCAGGATAATAGCTCCTCATTAAAGAGACGTGAAGTTGAGAGTTAAATGAAACTGACTAATGAAAGTGATGCCTCTTCCTAGAAAGGAAATTCTCCTTCTTGCCCCAACCAGGAGTCCATGGATAGAGAGCTGACACTGGCTATTGAAACAAGTCACAACAAGGTTGCAACAGATCATGCAAAATTCAAGTGCAGTGGTTATCTGGGAAAATAAGCTTTAAAATAGGAACCACAAATTACTAGTTCAATATTTAACTCTTGGTGTGAATTTCAGGCGTTGAACAGACCTTGTTTTTAAGGATTTCCATACCTTATTGAACCAAACCCCAAGTATCCTGCCCACACACAACAATTTTGAAAGCCACAGAACTCAGAGAGGGTTGAAACACACAACTGGATTTTCTTTCAAAACCTGACACTTGAATCTTGCTCCCTCTCTCACCCACCCACTCAGCCAATGGAAGGGAGCTTTTCAGAAATTCCTGCTGGAATGATATGCCTCTCTCCTTTCATTAGAATTGAGAAAATGAAGCCCAGACTGCAAAGGGACGCAACCTGTCTGACGCAGAGGCATAATTTTGGTTTCGAAATAACAATATAACCTTAAGGAGGTCTTGGAAGGAGACTCTGGCTCCAGAGAGGGTGGTCTGAGGACTAGTCAGCTCCTTCAAATAATATCGATCATGCAATTTGCCTAATTTAAACATGATTAAATGAGATGACAAGAAAGTGATAAATGCCAGTGGGGTTCTGCAGTTGCCAGCAGATCTGCGTAAGAGTTTCAGTAGGAATTCAATAGTTGTCTGCAAAGCTATGGCAGGTACTGAACGTGGCCGCTTTGCTTCTGTTTTTATACAGCAAAAGGCTATAAACATTATTAACAGTGCATCTCCTCAGTAAGAAATGTTTGAGTCTGCAGTCTCATGTTTGTTTGTTTATTGAGGAAGATTGTATACACGCGTTCCTGTACGTAAAAGAGTTTACAACACAGATGGAGCAAGACTATCTAGGTTTGAATTCTGGTTCTGCCCATTATTCATTGTAGACCTTGGTAGCTTATTAACCTAACTGGGCTTTAGCTTCACCATATAGAAAATGAGAATGCTAAGAATAATGACACTAACAGTTAATATGAGAATTAAATTAGGAGATAGATGTAAATGACTTTGAGCAGTGCCTGGCTCAGAATGAGTTCTATAGCATTTGAGCAATTATTGTCACTTTATTACATTTGATCAATACAATATTATATTTGATATACAGTTGCACTTAAGAGTGTGTTTATAATATAGTTCCAATAATTGCAGTCTGTATAATGAATGATAATATATTAATATACCATGTAGCAACACAGTTATAATAATTGTTAAAATTCTCTGCTGGCACTGCTAAAAAATACATATATAGTATTGAATATATAAAAGATAAATTTAAAGAAATATTTAGATATATTAATACATTTATTTGTGTATATATTTAAATACACATGAAAGCAGAGATTTTTAAAGGATGAATTAAAACTAAATAGAAATATAATTTCTGTTGTTTTCTTCTAGCCCCCAACCAATCACTTGTATGCTCATTAGCAAGTGTCCAATCTGGTCTGGAGACCATTTCTCTAAATCGGGGACCAGCAAAAGTTTTCTAGAAAGGGCCAGACGGTAGAATTTTAGGTTTCATAGGCCTTACAAGTCTCTGTAGCAAATACTTAAATATGCCTTTGTAGCATCAAAACAGCCATATGCAATTGGTAAATGAATGGCTTATGCATGTGGCAGTAAAACCCTACTTACAGAAACAGTTTCTGAGCCTGGTTTGGCCCAAGGGTCATGGTTTTCCCATTTCTATCTAGAGGAAAGAGCTAGGATGTGGTCATCCAGAACAAGACTGTTCCAGCAACGGCAGCCCTCTTGTTAAGGAACTTGCAGGCACTGAAATTATTTCAACAGAGGACAGGGTAGTATCTCCATGAATGACTTTGGAGGGATTCTGTTATATAATTGAAGTTTGACATAGAAACTTTTACAGACCTTTCCAAATCTAAGATTAACTACACTTATTCTAAATAAGGGTTGCTTCTTCATAAACCAATGGAACGGAACAGACAACCCCAAAATAAATCCAAGCATATATGGTCAGATAATTTTCAACAAAGCTACTGAGAATACACAATGGAAGAAAAGATGGTGTCTCCAATAAATGCTGTTGGGCAGACTGGATATGCACGTGCAGGGGAATATAACTGGACCCTTATCTGTAATATATGATATGCAAAAATCAACTCAAATAAAGACTTAAAGACCTGAAACTTTAACACTCTTGGAAGAAAACAAAGGGGAAAAGCTCCTTGACATTGGCAACGATTATTTTTTTTTAAATATGATTCCCTAAAGCTCAGGCCAGAAAAACAAATTAAACAAGTGGGACTACATCAGGCAAAAATGCTTCTGCACAGCAAAGGGCATGCTCAACAGTGAGATATCTGAGGTGTGCACGTATTCAAATGTGGCAGCCCGACTTTTGTGTATTCTATCACAAAAAAAGTGTTGCCTTTCATCTGGCTTCAGAGACTAGCTCTTCCTCCTTCTGTGCCATTGAGACCAGCTCGGGCATGCTGTCTAGGGTGCCCAGTTTTGCTCTCTTGCTTTTCCCTTTTCCCTCACCATACCACCCTTGGGGCGGGAAGCAATGTCTATTTCCAAAGACGTACCAACCATGGCAAAAAGCTGTGGGCTTTATTGTTCTGTATCCTTATGACAATGTCTCTAATTCTCTGTGCCTGGCTACCTAGGAGTCATCCAGTTTGGTCTGAGGACATCGTAAGCTGTCTCAGTGGGGGATGACAATGTTCTTCAAGACGGAGTGATGGTTTATGAACCATAGGCTCTGGGTGCCTTTCAAGTCACTACATCTCCTCTCCCTAAACCTCCATCTCAGACATCTAACTATGGAGAAATACCAAGTTTATTTCCTTTGTTTCTGGTTAATGCATGCACTATGAACATTAAGTAGGCAAATTGTTCCCCTTCCGATAATAAACTCTTATATTCTCGAGGCAAAGTAAAAAGACAACACAGACGTCCTTTGATAAATATTAACCACCAAAATTCCATTTCACTTCCCATGGAAAACTGTATTTACAATTCATTAATTGCCAAGTGTCTGCCAGACATTCATTATTTTCTGTCTGCCTGAAAATATTTTAAAGACCGTGTTTCCATCCTTGATTTCCTGATGAGGAAATTGAGGTTTAGAAGATTAAATGATTTCTCCAAGGTTACATGGTTGGTAAAGGGCAGAGCAGCAATTTTCACCATTATGCCTAAAAACTGTCTTATTAAATCTTCAATTCAGAGAGAGGAGGAAAAAACAGAGAACAAGAAGGCAGAAGGTAGGCAGGCAGAAGAAAGACATTATCTGTGATGTGGGAGTAAAGGCACGGTGGTGAGATGGGAGAAATTTTTCCTCGTTTCTTCACCTTAACCTTTATGTCAAATGCTGAGCACAATGCCTGACTATGGCAAGAAAATGATGACTTTCAGGACCCACTATCTGATTTAAATCTGATAATTACAGTCCCAACTTTACCAATTAGGAAATGGGCTTTTAAAGAGATTAAGTAATTGCTTCAAACTCACAATACTTCTAAATCACAGAGCCAGGATTAGAAACTGAATCCTAGGTGAGCTCAATGGGTTTTATGTGCTTCAGTTGCAAAAATTCTTTATAGGACTTTATCTGAGTTTAAAGACCCTAACTTCTGAAATGATTATGATATACCAACTCCCACCTCTATTAATTAAAGAGAAAAGGCTACCAAAATGTAGAGAGACCAATAAAGTTCTGATCTGTCATTCATTTTCTTGAAATATCAAATTATTTTCAGTACATCCCTCCCCCCTTTTTTTCTTTGCTTTTACAAATTCCTACAGCTTCTGTGCACTGAGTCTTCAGAAATTCAACTCTAGGGGATTTCCCTGGTGGTCCAGTAGTTGAGACTTTGCCTTCTTATGCTGGGGGGGATGGGGCAGGGAGGCAGTATTGTAACAAATTCAATAAAGACTTTAAAGAATGGTCCACTTCTTTTTTTTTCTTTTTTAAAGAGAAATTCAGCTCTCATCCCTCGAGTCCTGAACCTGTATAGCTCGTCTTGTCCAACCAGCCATTGGAAGATTTGCATATCTCAGGGTAAGTAGGGCTCAGCCCATTGGGGATGACTGGAATCGTGATGACGTGGGCTGGTACCGGCCACGAGCAGCCTCCTGTTCGGTCTGTGTACGTGAGATGTGTTGGTCGGTATACCCGAGAGGTGCTGGCTGTCCAGTGACTTTGCTCCTTTTTCCTGTGTCTCTGCTCCCCTGACTTTGACCTGTATCTTCTTCTGACTTGTTTCTTCTGTCCCACCCATCAGGCCGGCTTCCCCACACCCACCTGACCGGCATCTCACTCCACAGCTGCAGGTGCGGTCCTTCCTTGTCTTTTCTGTCCCCTCCTGCATCTGTGGAGTGCCTTTGCTGCCTGTCTGCAGCCCCTCGGAGCTTCCCGGGAAGTGATCTCCCAACCAGCTGTACACTGCCGCTCCCCCAGGGCTGACCCTCCTGGGCTTCAGCCACCTCTTCTAGTATTAGGATCCATGACCCTAGAGCAACATGGGCATAACTCACAGGTTCGTGTTTATTCATTGCCCAGAGAACAGTTATCACTGACCATGTCTGGTAGTGATTGTGACCCATGGCGTCCACTGGTTGCTCTCTGCTTCCCAGCCACATAAGCAAGGCGGGAACCCATAGCACGTAATTATGGATTTTCAGAGCTGGGAGACAGTTGAGATGGTTTCGTCAAGTTCCCTATATTTATAGATCAGAAAAACAAGACTGACTTGCCCAAATGTAGGCAACTAACTTTCAGGAAGCTTAACTCAAACACTAATATCCTGAATTCCATCCAGTCTAACACAGTTTGTATCAAATAACATTGCTTATCTTTCCTTTGGCAAGATGGTGACACCCTTCACAGCCTTCTCCCCAATCCTCTCTTCGTGCTAAAATAAAATTGAATATGGTAATACTGCAACTCAATTTGGATTTAGATTCCAGAAAAAAGCTTTGGCCGGTGCCTTTGTTATCCCTTCCAGGAACTATAATGTCTGCATCCCTCTCCTGGTAGACACCCCAGACACCGTGGCCAGTCTGTGAAGGTGTGCTCTTGGTCAGAGAAGCCTTCCAGGCACTGTTTATAATTGGCTGCACCAGAAACAGCTCCTCATTAACCTGGTGCCCAGTTCACATGGACAAAGCTCACCGTCAGTATCCAGCAACGGCAAACGTGTCACACAGACAGTTAGAGAGAACTCATAAACGCATCACCCAAACTCATACCTCCTGGGTGCCAGCTCACTCTGACTGGGAGAGGAAAGAAAGCATCAACATGAAAACGTAGATCTTCTACCCTGTTTCTTCCTCCACAATGATTCCAACAAATTAGTAAAGCTCATTTTGTCCATATCTTCTAACAGACATTAATTCAATTAGGGGTCAGACTCATTTGCCCTTTAACAGAACTTTTTTTTTGGAAAACCCTTTCTTTGACTTGGAGATGGTATAGATGTGAAGGTGCTGGTGTCAGGCTAGCCATTTTCTTAGCCTTTACATTAAAATGGTGGTGGTTTAGTCACTAAGTCATGTCTGACTCTTTGTTGACCCCATGGACTGCAGCCCGCCAAGCTCTTCTCTTCATGGGGTTCCCAGGCAAGAATACTGGAGTGGGTTGCCATTCCTTTCTCTAGGGGATCTTCCCCACCCCGGGATAGAAACTGGAGCTCTTGCATTGCAGGCATATTCTGCAACCAGGGAAGCCCAACATTCAAATAGAGAGGTTTTGGTACCATTCACTCAGCAGTCTTTGGAGAAAAGACAATGAGTTATAGAAACCTCATTTCAATAACCAGTGTGATTTCATGAAGAAAGAGTCACGCTTCACCAGCTTGTTAAGAATTTTTTGAATTTTACTGTCAGTTAATGAAAGCAACGATAATGAAAGTGCATATAACACAGTAGTGGGGCATCTGTGCTACTTTGCACCTAAGTTTCTCTGTGTCAAATTAAGCTTTAGTCAAAGGACAGAAGCAGGCAATATTTGCCAAGAGCAAGAAATTTGAATGATGCTGCAAACAGCATGGAGTCTTAGAAACTAGAAGAAGAGCTTCCCAAACCTGGAAAAGATCTTGAGAATTGTATCCACAGGGAACACACTTCACAGTAAAAAGAAAACGAAATCCATAAATGTTGATTCTTACTCTTAGGACACGCAGCCAGGACTAGAAACAAAACACTGAATTCCAAGGACTTCTGCTACTGACACCAGTGTGCTGTCTTCATTGTAAACAAGAACGGTCTCCTCACAGGCTCTGTCAGAGTCTTGGGACAGGGTGACATGCCCCGTTGTTTATGTTAATAACCTGAATGATGATTCCGCAAGCAGACTGTTCAGGTTGGTAGGTCATGCTCAGTAGTGTAACCTCAGCAAACAACAAGGATGAATGGATGGACCTCCAGCAACTTCAAGATTGTAGGGGTGGTGAAGTACAATGATGAGATGAACAGTTTGCTACCAGATAAAGGACACAACTAAAATTTAAAACACGAATTGACTTGCAGAACATCCAGAAAAAAATACGGATGTGAGAGCTATCATATTTATAATCTGTTATTTCCTGTTTATTTTATTTTGGAGCATAGTTGATTGAATGTTGTGCTAGTTTCATGAGTACAGCAAAGTGACTCGACCATACATAGACATATTTCCGTTCTTTTTCAGCTTCTTTTCCCACATAGGTTGTTACAGAACCCTGTGCAGAGTTCCCTGCAGCAGGTCTTTGTTGATGATCTATTTTGTAGACAGTCGTGTGTTTATGTTCATTTCAAACTCCTAATTTATCTTCCCCCTCTACCTTTCCCTTTTGAGAACCATAAGTTTGTTTTCGACACCTGGTTTGTTCTTCCTGTAGCATGAGCCATTGATAATGGATAATTCTGGCACTTAATAGGATTCATATATTCCACATACATGTATACACACACACACACACACACACACACACATCAACAAAGTAATGAATATTATTTTCACTGAGGCTTCTCTTCTGTTAACCAAGCCAACCATTGAGACCTCAATGGCCATTGAGAGGTCATTTCAAGTCCTTTCTACCTCAAATTTTCAACCATATTATCTTTCAATTGCAAATCATGGTAAAGACTAGGTGATTAAAGTTCCTTGTTTTACAGATGACACCTGACCCCTCAGCGGACTGTGACTCACTCAGGGTCTCATGGATGTTGCCAGGTGTGGCCGAACAGCTGGCGGGCTTAGACTTGACGAGGACGTGGATAAATAGAACCAGGCATCAACATTTCTAAAAACCATTTGCTTCTATGGGGCACGCTTCTATCAATGAGTGTCATCAGAGTCACCTTGCTGTCATGCCAAAGGAGACCCTCCCCGAGAAACAGGGGTGGAATGGTATTTCTTTTCTAAAAAATATATTTATTGGAGCATAGTTGCTTTACAATGTTGCGTTATTTTCATGCTGTACCCAAAAGTGAATCAGATATCCATGTACACATAACCTCTCTCTTTTGGATTTCCTTCCCATTTAGGTCACTGAGCAGAGCTCCCTGAGCCATACAGTAGGCGCCTATTAGTTAACCAGCTTATACACGACATCAATAGCATATACGTGCTGATCCCAGTCTCCCAGTTCATCTCACTCCCCACTCCCCTTCTGGGGGTCCACACAGTTATTCTCTATCTTTGCATCTCCATTTCTGCTTTGCAAATAGGTTCCTCTGCACCCTTCTAGATTCTGTACATTCATATGCGACATTTGCTTTTCTCTTCCTGACGTACTTCATTCTGCATGACAGATTCTAGGTCCATCCACGTTTCTGCAAACGACACCACTTCATCCCGCTTTGTAGCTGAGTGATATTCCATTGCATGTATGTGCCACATCTTCTTTACCCATTCCTCTGGCGATGGACATCATTTCCTTGGAGACCCAGCCCAGTGCTCTTCCCACCATGACAAGTCCCCTTATACCCAAGACCTCCTAATGCCTGTCTTCTTTTCCTAGGCCTGTCAGGACAACCAGTCACACACTGGGTGATCTAAACCAGAAGGAATGTGTAGTCTCATGGGTCTGAAGGCCAGAAGTCTGAAACCGAGGTGTCGTCCGGACTACACCCACCCAGGGCTTTCTTGTCTCTTCTACCTCTGGGGTTGCCAGAACCCCCGGGTCCCCTTGGTTTGCAGCTGCGTCGTTTTCATCTCCGCCTCCATCCTCCCATCGCGTGTGTCTCTTCTCCGTCTGACCAGCACATGAGTTATATTGGATTAAGAACCCTCTCTACTCCAACATGATCCTGTCTTAACCCAGTCAATTACAACTTTAAGACAGTCAGTTCAGTTCACTCAGTCATGTCCAACTCTTCTCGTCCCCATGGATCACAGAACACCAAGCCTCCCTGTCCATCACCAACTCCCAGAGCTTACTCAAACTCATGTCCATTGTGTTGGTGATGCCACCCAGCCATCTCATCCTCTGTCGTCCCCTTCTCCTCCTGCCCTCAATCTTTCCCAGCATCAGGGTCTTTTCCAATGAGTCAACTCTTCACATCAGATGGCCAAAGTATTGGAGTTTCAGCTTCAACATCAGTCCTCCCAATGAACACCCAGGACTGATCTCCTTTAGGATGGACTGGTTTGATCTCCTTGCAGTCCCTTGGACTGCAAGG